>JAKFHU010001599.1:3606403-4808537 GCA_023783475.1 Daubentonia madagascariensis
TGTATCCATTGCCTTAGACAGGTATAAAATTTTACAGTGTCCTTTCTTGCAGGATCAGACTCCTTTCTCATGCCTTGATTCTGACCTTGGCCATGTGACTTTCCTAAACCAACAGAATGAAATGGAACTAATGATATGCCAGTTCCAAACCTAGGCTTCAGTCATATTTCTGCAAACTCTCTTACACCTCTGCAATCACCATTAGGGCGGGCAGGCGGGAGGGGGGTGGAGGGGATAGGAAAAACTCTCACTGAATGGATGCAGGGAGCACAGTTTGGGGGATGACCACGATTGTAGCTCTGACACGGGCAGTGCATGGGCAATATGTATAGCCAAAGTGTTGTACCCCCATAATATTCTGAAATAAAAAAAAAAAAAGAAACATATGTGTAGGCTCACCTCTTGGTCTCAGGAGCATGAGGAGGCACATTTGGAGCAGATTCACTCTTAGCTGAGCCCAGCCTAGATCAAGTGATTTCTTGCCAAACCACAAACTGATAGGAGATAATAAACGATAGTTATATAGACAATGACATTGGGTTATTTAAATGGCTAAACTGATACAGCCAAAGAGTAGAGAAAGGGTAGTCTATACAGTATTCCAAGAAAAAGAGTGATGTAGTGTCATATATGGGTCCAAAGCACTCAAATCAAGACATAGCAAAGCCATCAAAACCCTCACAAGTGTGACTAATACTTAGTGGTTAAGTATTCTTTCTGTATGTTCCTTGTTATATTATAATGTTGTTACATGGTTAAGGTGACTATATTAGTTTATCCTCATAATTTATAAGATAACATTTATCAGGCTTAGGGGTGAGGAACATGGAAAAGGGAGAACTCTAACTGAACAGGCTTAGTATATAGGTTTAGGGAGCTTAAAAGGGGGGAAATAACTGCCAAAAATAAGTTTCACATTCCTCCAAGTTATACTTACTTCAGAATTTTGACCAAAAAAATCCCCCACATTTTTATTGACCTATATTTTCTTTCCTTATTTTTTATATATTGCCTTTGCACCTCCTGAGTCAGAGCTACAACCATGCCCCTCACCCAGACAGTGTGCACTGCACCCATTAGGTGTGAATATACCCATCCCCTCCTCCCCCACCTGCCCGACACCCGATGAATGTTACTTCCATAGGTGCACATAAGTGTTGATCAATTAGTACCAATTTGATGGTGAGTACATGTGGTGCTTGTTTTTTCAGTCTTGTGATACTTCAGTTAGGAGGATTGGCTCCAGCTCCATCCAGGATAATACAAGAGGTGTTAGTTGACAATTGTTTTTTTGTGGCTGAGTAATACTCCATAGTATACATGTACCACATTTTATTAATCCACTCATGTATTGATGGGCACTTGGGTTGTTTCCACATCTTTGCAATTGTGAATTGTGCTGCTAAAAACATTCGGGTCAGAAGTCTTTATTATAGAACGTCTTTTTTTTCCTTTGGGTAGATGCCCAGTAGTGGATTGCTGGATCAAATGGTAGTTCTACTTTTAGTTCTTTGAGGTATCTCAATATTAATTTCCATAGAGGTTGTACTAGTTTGCAGTTTCACCAGCAGTGTATGAGTGTTCCTTTCTCTCTGCATCCACACCAATATTTGTTATTTTGGGACTTTTTGATAAAAGCCATTTTCACTGGAGTTAAGTGATATCTCATTGTGGTTTTGATTTGCATTTTCCTGATGATTAGAGATGTTGAGCATTTTTTCATATGTTTGTTGGCCATTAGTCTATCTTCTTTTGAAAAGTTTCTGTTCATGTCTTTTGCCTACTTTTTAATAGGGTTGTTTGATTTTTTTCTTGCTGATTTGCTTGAGTTCTTTATAGATTCTAGTTATCAGCCCTTTATTGGATACATAGTGTGCAAATATCTTCTCCCATTCTGTAGGTTGTCTGTTCACTCTAGTGATTGTTTCCTTGGCTCTGCAGAAGCTTTTTAATTTGATCAGGTCCCATTTATTTACTTTTGTTGATGCGGTTGTTGCTTTAGGGGGTCTTCCTCATAAATTCTTTGCCTAGACCGATGTCTATAAGACTTTTTCCAACAGTTTCTTCTAGAATTTTTATAGTTTCATGCCTTAGGTTTAAGTCTGTTATCCATCGTGAGTTGATTTTTGTGAGAGGTGAGAGGTGAGGATGCTGTTTCAGTCTTCTACATGAAGCTATCCAATTTTCCCAGCACCATTTATTGAATAGGGATTCTATTCCCCAGTGTATGTTTTTGCCTACTTTGTCAAAGATCAGATGACAGTGTGAGGATGGTTTTAAACCTGGGTTATCTGTTCTGATCCAATGGTCTATGCCTTTGACCATTTTTTGATCATTTTTTTTTTATTGTTGAGTTGTATGAGTTTCTTATATATTCTGGATATCAATTCCTTATCAGAGATATTTGATTTACAAATATTTTCTCACAGCTTGTGGATTCCTTTTAACTTTGTTGTTAGTGACCTTTGATGTGCAAAGTTTTTAATTTTGGTGAAGTACAATTCATTTAATTTTTCTTTTGTTGCTTGAGCTTTTGGTGTCATAAGCAAGAAATCATTTTCAAATCCTATGTCATGATGCTTTTTCCTATATTTACTTCTAAGAGTTTTAAAGTTGTAGATCTTATGTTTAGGTCATTCATGCATTTTGAGTTAATTTTGTATATGTTGTAAGGTAAAGGAACCACCTTTATTCTTTTGCATGTGGTTATTCAATGTTACCAGCACCATTTGTTGGAGAGACTGTCCTTGCCCATATTGTATGGTCCAGGTATCCTTTTGAAAAATGAAAATAAATTGACCACATATATGTATGTGTGTGTATGTGTGTGTATATATATATGTGTGTGTGTGCACATATATATATATACACAAGTGTGTGTGTGTGTTTATTTCTGGGATATCTATTTAATTCCTTATGTATCTGTCTTTATGCCAGTGCTATATTCTTTTGAGTGCTGTATCATTGCAGTAAGTTTTGATATCAGGAAGTATTAATCCTCCAACTTTGTACTCTTTTTATTCAAGATTGTTTTATGTATTCAGGATCTTTGAGATTCCATGTGTATTTTAGGATAGATTTTTCTATTTCTGAAAAATACTCTGTTGGAATTTGATAGGGATCACATTTAATCTATAGATCACTTTCTGTAGTATTGACATCTTGAAGATATTACATTTTCCAATCCATGAAAACAGAATGTCTGTCCATTTACTATCTCATCTTTAATTTCTTTCAGCAATATTTCTGTGGGCCTGAATGTTTGTGTCCCCTCCAAGTTAATATGTTGAAGCCCTAATCCCCAATCTGATGGTATTTGGAGGTGGAGCATTTGGGAGGTAATTAGGATTAGAAGAGGTCATTAAAGTGGAGTCTCCATGATGGGATTAGTGTCCATATAAGGAAAGACACAAGATCGATCTCTCTCTCTCTCTCTCTTCCATGTGAAGATGCAGCAAGAAGGCGGCAGTCTTCAAACCAGGAAAAGGGTCTTCACCAAATCTGCTAGCACCTTAATCTTATACTTCCCAGCCTATAGCACTGTGAGAAATACATATTTTTTATTATGTCACCCAGTCTATGGTATTTTTTTATAGGAGCCTGAACTAAAACAAATATTTTGTAATTTTTGGTGCACAAATATTTTACCAGCATGGTTAAGTTTATTTCTTAGTATTTTATTCTTTTTTATGCTAATTGTAAATGGAATGTTTTTCTTTTTCTCTTTTTTTTTTTTTGGATTATTTAGTTAACGCATAGAAACACTTATTTTGTGGTATTGATTTTGAATCCTGCAACTTTGCTGAATTTTTTATAAGTTCTAGCAGTTTGTGTGTGCGTGTGTGCGTGAGTGAGTACATGTGAAGTCTTTAGGGTTTTCTACATATAAATCATGACATCTACAAATAGAGATAATTTTAGTTCTTCCTTTTTAATTTGTATGTTTTTTATTTCTTTTCTTTGCCTAATTTTTCTGGCTAGAATTTACAATATTATGTTGAATACAAGTGGTTTAAGCAAGCATCCTTATCTTGTTTCTGATCTTACAGGAAAAGCTTTTAGTCTTTCACCATTGTGTGTATGATGTTAGCTGTGAGGTTTTAATACGTGACCTTTATTATATTGATGTAGTTTCTTTCTATTCCTATATTGTTGAGTGTTTTTATCATGAAAGTGTATTAAATGTTATCAAATGGCTTTTCTACATATATTGAGATAATCTGTGTATTTTATATGTCTTATTTTTGTTGTTACTCAGGTAAAAATAAATCTAGTTACTATTGTGATATCTCTTTTGACTTTTGGTTATTTAGAAGTTTTTTGCTCAATCTTTAAACATTTGTGGTTTTTCAAGATAACCTTCCGTTAATTATTTATATTTTACTACAATGTGATAAAACATTGTACTTCTTTTATGCAATATGGCCTAGGATATGTGGTAAATCTTCCATATGTACCTGAAAATCTGTACTCTTCAACTGTTGAATGTAGCAATCTATCTGTCTGTCTCTCTCTCTCATTTATCTTTCTACTACAATGGGTTGACTGTGTCCTTCAAATCCCTTATGTGTTATTTCTTAACCTCTTTACTTTTTGTTTTTATATTTTACCAGTTATTAAGTGAGGCATGTTAAAACATGCAGAAATGATTGTGGGTTTGTTTATTGCTCTTTATATTTCTGTTAATTTTGGTTTCATGTTTACGTTTTGAAGCTATGTTCTTAGCTGCACATGTGTTGGGATTGTTATATCTTCCTGTTAAATATAGCCTTCTTTCTTGCCTTAGTATCTATTTTGATATTAATATAGCCTCACTAGTTTTCTTGTAGTTAGCATTTGCACAATATATCCTTTTCCATCATATTTCTTTCTATCTATGTGTTTCATTCTATTTAAAGTGTCTTGTGTTCAGCAAATAGTTGACTTTTCTTATTGTAGGCAGTCTGAAAGTACTTTTCTTTTAATTAGACTATTTATTCTATTTTTGTTAAATGTAATTCTAGGATAATTTTATATAAGCCTATCAACTTGTTATGATTTTCATTTGTCCCACTTTATATTTGTCAATTGGTTCCTCCTTTTCTGCCTGATTTTGGACTAATCAATGATTTTCTTTTTTACTATTCCATCTTTTTTCTATTTGCTTTACATTTTTATAATCTGATGTTGTTTGTTATTCTGTTATGATTTCCTTAGTGGTTATATATATATATATATATTATATATAATATATATACAAACAGTGACATTTCAGTCTAACTTAGATAATACTTCTACCTCTTCTTGAACATTAAAAAAACCTTAAAAAAACATTCATCTTTATTTACTTCCTCCTGTTCTTTTTTCCACTTTTGCCCTATAATTTACTTTTATCTATAACACAAATCTTTTAAGACATTTTTATTTTTGTTGCTTTGAATAGCCAATATTTATTTATATTTACCCATATATCTACTCTTTTCACTCCAATTAATTTTTCCCTTTAGTTTTATATTTCACCTGGGATCATTTTCCTTCTGACTAAAGAATTTCCTTTAGTATTTATGGTACTACACATCTGTTTGCCACAAATTTTCTCAGCTTTGGTGTGTCTGGAAACATCTTTATTTTATCTTAAATATTTTCTTTTTACTAAGATATTATTTGCCTATAGTAAAATGCACTGATATTAAATTTATAGTTTGATAAGTTTTGACAAATGTATTAATTCTATTAAATAACCACCCAAATCATGATATAAAATCATTGCCATCATCCCAGAAAATTTCCTTGCACCCCATTTTCAGCCAGTTTATCACAAAAAGGAAAAGGATGCTCTGATTTCTATAACCATGGATAATTTTGCCTTTTCTTGATCTTTCTAAAAATGTAGTCATTCATTACATATTCAGAGATACATGCAATCTATTCTTATTATTCACAGATTCCATATTTGTGAATTTCCCAGCTTTCTAAAGTTTATTTGTAATCCAAAAATCAGTACTTGCAGTGCTTTTTTGGTCATTCACAAATACACACAGAATGGTGAAAATTTTGTGTCATCCAACGTGCACTTTTCAGCTGAGGTCAAACAAGAACACACTTTGCCTTCTTGTTTCAGCTCTCATACTGTAAACAAGTATCTTTTTGCAGTCTATTTAATGCCACATTTTTCACATTTTTGTGTTTTTTTAAATTAGTGATTTTTCTATTTACAATGACATCAAAACATACTGCTAAAATTCTGTCCAGAATTCATAAATGAAAGAAGGCTGAGATGCTTCTTACAGAGAAAATGTGTCCGTTAAATATGCTTCATTCAGGCATGAGTTAGTGTTGTTGGTCATGAGTTCAATGTTCATGAATCAACAATATATATTAAATAAGATGTCTTTAAACAGAAAAACACATAGAACAAAGTTATGTATTAATTGGTTGACAAAATATTTGTGATCAGAGGCTCACAGGAAAGTAACCCTGTATTTTCCCTAGGAAGAATAGCTAAGTATTTCTTAATTCAATGTTTGCAGTGATGTTATAGAACATAACTACTATGCATAACAAGAATTGACTATGTGATAGATATATTCTCTCAGTCTATGACTAGATTGTTTATTTTTTAACAATGTCTTTTGATAAGAAGACTTTTTAAATGCTGATGAAGCCCAATTTATCATTTTTTATGGTTAGTCTTTTTGTTATCTTTTATCGGAAAAATTTTGCCTACCTCAGGTCAGAAAGTTAGTTTTCTGTTTTCTTCAAAAGCTGCATATATTATATATTTTATGTTTATGTCCATGACCCATCTTAAACAGTTCAGGTTATATGCTGTGAATTATTAGCCATATTCATTTTATAATTCAGACATGCAATTGTTGTGCCACTGTTTGTTGAAAAGGCTTTCTACTCCACATTTAATTTCATTAGTACTTATCTCAAAAATAAAATAACTGCCTGAACCAATTAACAGAATGAAGAGACGACCCACAGATTGGGAAAAAACATTTCTAAATAATACATCAAATAAGGCACTAATATTCAAAATATATAAGTAACTCAAACCACTTAATAATGAGAAGCAACCCTATTTAAAAAATGAGTAAAAGACCTGAATAGACATTTCTCAAAGAAAACATACAAATGGCCAACAAATATATGAAAAAGTGCTCAGCATCACTAGTGATCAGGGAAATGCAAATTAAAACCACAATGGAATATCACTTCCCACCTATTATAACAGCTATTATCCAAAAGACAAAAGATAGTAAGTATTGGAGAGGATGTGGAGAAATGGGAACCCCTGCACACTGTTGGTGAAAATGTAAATTGGTATAGCCATTTTGGAAAACAGTATGAATGTTCCTCAAAAAACTAAAAATAGAATTACTGTATGAACCAGCAGTCCCGCTTCTGGGCATATATCCAAAGGAATTGAAATCAGTATGTCAAAAAGGTATCTGCACACTCATGTTCATTGCAGCATTATTCACAATTGCCAAGATACGGAAACAACCAATGTGCTCATCAGTGGATGAATGGATAAAGAAATAACATGATATATATGCACAATGGAATACTACTCATCCTTTAAAAAGAAGAAAATCCTGTCATTTATGACAACATAAATGAATCTAGAGGACATTATGCTAAGTGAAATAAGCCAGACACAAAAAGATAAATGCTACATGATCTCAGTTATATGTGGAATTCCAAAAAGTTGAACTCATAGAAGTAGAGTAAGTGGTGGGTACCAGAGCCTGGGGGTTGGTGGATGAGGAAATGGGAGATAATGGTTAAAGGGTACGACGTTTCAGTTAGACAGGAGAAATAAATTCTGGTGATCTATTGCACAGCAGAGTGACTAAAGTTTGTAATAATGTGTTGTATAATTCAAAATTGCTAAAGTGGATTTTAAACATTCTCATGACAAAGAAATAATAAGTATGTGAGCTGATGGATATGATAATTAGCTTGATGTGATCATCCTACAATGTATAAATGTATTGAAACATCATATTGAACCCCATAAATATATATATACTTATTATTTGTCAATTAAAAATAAAATAAAAATTTTAAAAATCAAATAATTTAGTTTGGGCACATATTTAAGGTTCCTATTCTGTACCGGTGATATATTTGTCTATATTCATACCAATAATAATAAAATATATTTAACAAAAATCAGTCCCTATTTCTTAAAAATGCTTGGTAAATTAAAAATGAGTGTATATTTCCTTAAAATTATGAATATACATGTCTATATATGCATATATATCAGGATATATATATATATATATCCTATATATGCATCTTATTTAATAGAAAACTATTAGAGACAGACATTCCTATAATGCAATGATTCCCACCATATTTACTGTGATTTAACATTGTTCTGGAAATGTTAGCCAATGCAATTAGACCAGAGAAAAGCAATTAGAAGCATAAGAATTGGGAAAAAAAAGAAATATAACTATATAGAAATTACAAAATAGTATACCTAGAAAACCCTAGGAAATAAATGACAAAATAAATCAATTATAAAATAGTTTTGCATGGTAGGAGACTATGAAAGTAACACGCAAAAATCAATAACCATTATGTCCACAAATTATAATCAGTTAGGAGAAATAATGGAAGAGAAAACCCCATTTATAAAAGCAACAATAAGACAAAATACCTAGGAACAAATTTAACAGGAAATGTTCAAACCATACATAATGAAAACTATAAAATATTCCTGAAGGAAACAAAATGAAGGTTGAACAAATGAGAAAACATCACTTATTCTTGGTTAGGAAATTTCAATATCATCACAATGTCAGTTCTACCTAAATTCCTTTAAAAATATAATGCAATCCTAATGAAAATGCTAACAAACTTCTTTAGGGAGTTGTAGAAGTTTATATTGAAGTTTATACAGGAGAATAAATGTGTACAAATAGCTGTAAAATATTGCAAGAAAGTATCTGATGAGGTATTGCCCTACCAGGTATTAAAACATATTATAAAGCCTATGTGGTTAAAACAACATGGTACCACATATGGGTTGACAAACAAGCCAAAGTAATAGAATGGAAAGTTCAGAAATAGATCCAAATACATATAAAAATTTAACGTACAGTAAATATGGTATCTTAAATAACTGTGTCAAAAGTGAGTTTAAGATAAATGGTATTAAGAAAATGAGTAGCCATTTGGAAAAAGGATAAAATTACTTGTATTCCTCCCATTGGATACAAGAATAAATTCTAAGTGAATAAGATATCTAAAGAAGAATAAGATAAATACCCAAAGAAAAGAATATGACATGACAGACAGGAACAAATATATCAATAATTATAGTAAATGAAAAAAAAACACAAAAATTATAGTAAATATAAAATCAATTAAACTATATAGCAGGCATAGATGACTAGATAAGAGACACTTTATTTGACAAGAAACACATTTTAAATAAAAACACAAACAGTTTGAATGTAAAAGGTATAAAAAATACATTATACAAAGACTAAACATAACAATTTGGAGTGGCTGTAATATGAGACAAAGTAGATTCCTAGACAAGGGGTGTTGCCAGAGATAAGAAAGAACATTTCACATTTATAAAGCGAATTTTTTCCAAAAAGTAAAAAATGTTACAGCCACTTTGAAAAACACATTAGCAGTTTCTAATAAAATTGATCATACTAGTCCACACTAGTTGCACACTAGTCTACACTCTTCCTTTAGAAATGCATTAAAGTCTTAAATTATTTTTTCCCACTTGCATGTCACTGGGTGTTTCTTTCTCCTATATTCTGCCTGTGGGTGAACCAGTGTTCATGTCCTATCTCTGCTTTCATTTCTTTATTTGCCACATCTCTGAAGTATTCAAGAAATCTTTTAATTTCATGGTTTTGTTGATGTGGGGGTTTTGTTTTGTTCTGTTTATTTGTTATAATTATTATCTTTAAGGAGGAAGTAACACTTTATTTTTTAGATTCATACATCCTTGGGAGAAGCACAGCCCTTCTAGTTATACTTTGGAATGCTGCTTTTATCCTTCATTATGTTTTGAAGTTGATCAATATAGATATATTAAATCAAGTTCACTCTTTTTAACTGATATGTGGATAAACTGTTCTCTTTATTAGTTATCCTTCTCAGGAACCATTAGCTATTTCCACTTCTTTGTTACTAAAAATAATGCTTCAATAAATGTCCTTATACATATCTGCTTGTTAATATATGTATGGATCTCTCTGCTGAGACTAAAACCTAGAAGTAGGTTTATTGGGGCAAATGGTTTTTACACTCATATTCTCAATGTTTTTAAGGTACCACCCATTTGTCATTTAAATTGGTTTTATTGGTTTACTCTTCTACCAACAATAAATGAGCTACTGTTTATCCACCTACTGGCTGGCACTTGATGTCTTCTCACTTACTAATTTTTGCAAATACAATGGATATGAAACTGTACCTCAGAGTTGCTTAAGCTGTGTTTTGCTGATTACAAGTAGCGTTGAGCATCTTTTCATCTTTTCTATTTACTCATTCATACACTAAATAAATTTTAACAAAGAACTTGTGCCAGCATGTTTTGTGTCCAAGTGTGCATTAGGTGTTGAAAATAGAGAAATCAAGAAAATATGATGTTCCTGCTTTATAGGTCTTAAATTGCCCATATATGTTTTCTCCTTAAGGATTATATCTGCATATCCATGGCCAATTTTCCTACCATGTTTATCTTTTGTTATTAAGCTATAATAATTTCATATCAGGGATATTAAAACTTTATACATTATATGTATTATAAATATCTTCTCCCACCTTACAGCACCTATTTCCTTTTGGTTTATGATATCTTTGTGCATGCTGGAAATTATATACTTACATGCATTAAATTTTATCAATATTGTTATTCATGGATTGTGTCTCTTGCATCTCATCTAAAAAATCCTTTACTATCTCAATGTGATAAACATATTCTATTTTTTACTTATACAACTTTATTATATAACTGTGACTTATATGTGTATATGGTTTGAGGGAGATATCTAATTTCATTATTTTCTATATGCATTTTTCTTTCATTCACTTAGAAATTATTCAACCTGGATTTCTATCTTTTCTGTGCAATAATTAAGAGAAAAATTGTTTACCTTAATTTAATGTATGTTCTGGAGTTTGAGACAGCCAATAAAAAACAATACGTAATAAGATGTAGATAAGTGATAAGTTCTATGAAGAAAAATGACACAGGGTAAAAAAAGGAGAAAGTGAAGGTGGCTGGGCCCTACTTCATATAGGGAAGCACTCTCTGAAGTGATGATCTTTGAGCAGTGACATAATGGACTTGAGGGAGTGATCCATGCAGATAATTGGGGAAATGCATTGCAGCTTGAGGGAATATAGAGTACAAAACTACTAAGGCAGGTGTTCCTGGAAGAGTGAGGAGGCCACTGTAGCAGAATCAGTGTTAACTAGGGGAAGAATATTAGGAATGTGGTAAGAGAAAGGCACCATACTGTATTGGGACTTGTAAGACATTATATGTTTGGCTTTTTTTCTGTACTATATAAGAAGGCATTAAAAGGGGTTGATCAGAAAAGTGAAAATATTTCACACTTCAACAGGATTATAGACACTGGAGATTAGGCTGTAACCTAGGGAGTAATCCAGAGGAGAGATAATTATGGTTCTGATCAAGATAGTATCAGTAAGGATGGAGAGAAGTCAGGTTGGGCCAAAGTCAGCAGTAGGGATAGTGGTAAGTGGCCAGATGCTGGATATGTAGTGAAAGTAACACTTGGATTATTTGCTGATGGATCAGATGTGACATAAGAGTCAAGGATTACTCCAAGGTGTTTGGATCTGAGCAATTGGGTGAATAGTAGTGCCATATATGAGGTGGGGAAGACTACAAAGAAGCAAGTATGGTAGGGGAAGAGATCAGGAGATACCTATTAGATATTCAAATGGAGATGTCAAGTTAACAGTTATGTATATAAATCTAGAATTCAGGGGAAAGGCACAGGCCAGAGAAATGAAAATATACTTTGCTCTTTAAATTCTTATACTTTTTCTCAATTTGATTCTGTTCATTTTATGCAATGAAGTCTTACTCATTTTAGATGCTTAATTCAAATATCTTTTCTTCTGTAAAGTGTTCCTTGAGTTCCCTTAGCTGAGCTGATTATTATCCTTTGCTCCTCTAGCCTTTTATACATTTATGTGCCATAATGCTATATATATTTTTCTCTCTCTCTTTTTATGTCTTCCATACCAGACACAGAATTCATTGAAGTCAGGCAGTTTGCCTGATTGATATTTGTACCTTCACCATCTCTCTTTCTCTCTCTCTCTCTCTCTCACTGGCTTCACACATAGTAGGTACTTAGTAGATATTGGTTGAAAGAGCTGTATATGTTGTCAGAGGATCAGGAAGAAGAATCTATTTCTTATCTCTTTTTTTTTCCTTTTTAGTATCTTTCTTCATGTTCTATATGTGGGAAAAACATTTCCCTGGCTGTCTGGAAGAAGATAATTGAATTAGTTCTATTTCAATTACATCTTGTCAACAAAATACATGTAACATCAATGGAGTTGTCTCTCTTCTGCAAATGGGTAACATAACAGTGTTTATATTCCATTAAGCTTTATAAAATCTTGTCACATCATACGATGTGACAAGCAAGAACAGCTCCAAGTTTACCATTGGAAGAGTTTAAATTATCTTTTATTCAGAATTAAAGATTTTTATTGTAAGATCACAGTAGACAAGATATTCTACCTTAGGGTCACTGAAATGTGGTCTCCACTGTGGGAATTTGTGGTTGAAAGATTGGCATATTTCCATTTGTGTATAATTGTGAAATAAATGTCTTCCACTTATCTCTTTCAAAATACAATTTTCTGCAAAAAGTAAATTTTTTCCAGAGAAATTTTCATTCATTCTCTGCTGAGATTCAGAATTTCTAGTTCTAGACTCAGTATGGTTTGCATAAATAAGTGTAGACTACTCTTCAAGA
Source organism: Daubentonia madagascariensis (assembly GCA_023783475.1). Lineage (NCBI taxonomy): Eukaryota > Metazoa > Chordata > Mammalia > Primates > Daubentoniidae > Daubentonia > Daubentonia madagascariensis. The sequence continues at coordinate 3,619,399 of JAKFHU010001599.1, forward strand.
TGCTAATGTTGAAAATGGACCCTATTCTCAACAATATATCCTGCCTTAACCAGAGATTAAAAGAATAACTAAAATTTTAATTATTAAGGAGTCAAGAAGTAATTCAATACCTATAAAAGTTATTCTGAGCATGAATGGACACAAGTGGATAAATTGTACTGTATCTCTTGGCCCAGAGTCTAACGTATTAGTCAAAATATGAACATCATAACACAACAGTCCACATGAGATACTTGATGGTTAATTTCTGACAACAGAAAGAATGATATTAATTTGAATACAATAGAACTTAATCAAATTGATATAGTCTAAAGATCTTATATCTATATCGCCACTTTCCCACCTATTTCATGGCCACTTAAATTTGGCCCTTTCCCATTATTTCTAAAGTGTCCCTTGTCTACCACCAAATCATAAAATTATTTTTAATAAGTAACTCTGTCTCAAAGGATGCCAACATCCTGAAAACTATTTGATTACAATTCCCATTGTCCAGGTATTTGAATGTGTTGTTGCATCCAGAAACCTTACCTAAAAAACAATATCTTCACTTAAAATATTGCCTAGTGATGATGCAGGTACTTTTAGACACTTCAGGTCAATGCTCCAGTTCTTACCTCTAAAGAAGTTATCCCTACATATGCAAAGTGAGTATAATGGTCAGTAAGGAAATAGATATGGCTATACAATTAAGACTTCCATAGTTAATTAGTTATGCTGTATCTTTTAAAATACAAAATATAGCTACAAATACAGAATTTCTCAGATGATACAATATTGAAAGTGCCATAGATAACAGACATTTGTGACCAAAATTCACTTAAGTTCTCTAAAGCTTTCTGAAATGCAACAGAAACAACAGTAATTTTATAGCTCTCCCCCTTTGTGAAGCACAAGATAGTGATACCCCAAATTTTGTTTCCCTAAGAATTACTTGTGTAGTTTGGCAAAATACAGATTCCATGGTTTTTCATGGCCCTAGAAAATTTTTGTTTTTAACAAGCTCTGGGGGTATCCACATATAGGTGATACTAAAACACACTTTAGAGAAAAAGCATGACTGTCCTAAGAGGTCAATACAATCAAAATCACAACTGACCCCAAATTACACTCAAAACCTAGCAGCTATTTTGTTTTCTTGCTTCATAAACCATAAACCTTAGAACTTACTTCATAATTAGCTATGAAAGAAGTACACAGAAACCCATTGAGAGGGTTATTGGAATAATAATTAAAAGCCTAGTAAAGGCTCATCTGTTACAAACTAACCCAAACCATTACAAAATGTATTTTACGGTCCATAAGAAAGGGTTCAGTGCTCATAGGCCTTCACTGCTCCTATTTCTTCCCATGGAGAGTTTCCAGGGACACTAAAGACTCTTGGTAGTTCTTCAGTAAAGAGACTTGCTTAGCTTTAACCCAGCATCTCACATGCTTATTTGATCACAGAACCATTTTCCCCCCACAAAACCCTAAGATCCAGTTGAACTAGCATTCCCTGTGTAATATGTTGGACTAAACCATTCACATAAAATCACATAACCAAAAATTAGAAAGGGTTTTGCAAGAGTTCTTAAGGGTAATCTCATCTGACCCTATATCAACATCTTACATTCATTTATAAGGTACTTTTACATTCATCATCTCTTTAGATCTTCACAATAACCAGTGGAAAGGGTCGGATTTTCTATAAAGGAGAGGCTTAGTGAAGACAATCTGTTTGGAAGATTTAGTAGCACAATACCTTTCTGACTTTTTAAGCTTTCTTAAATCATTTGATTCAATCTTCCCGAATAGTACAGCAAAAATTAGTTCATAAGACAAATTAGTATTATCTCTAAGTATTCTTCCTTAAAGAGATGGATATAGAAGCAAGGGAATAGTCTATCCTTAATTTTGATCCAAAGTGTCAAACAATAGCCCCACCTAAATGTTCACCAGAGCTTGTTGTCAGGTAGTTATATGACAATTCCAGAGGTCATGTGGCCTTTTTAGATACAGATACATTATCGATTTGGTTCACTCATGTGTTCAATTCCTGATTTTTAAGGGCAAATTACCATTTGCTATTGTAATTATGCCTATTTTTGAAGGTACAGAACTTGCTTGCTGGCAGGTAACATTAAATCTTCATGGCCTGAAATAACTTATCCACTTCATAGGATCATTGTAAATTACCTGACTTCAGGAAGTTTTACTGAAGTATCTGTTTAACTGTTCACTCAAGGTGAAGCAAACAGAAAAACGTTGGTTCTGAGCTGGAAGCAGTACTTCTCTTCTCAATGGGCTTTTGAAAATGTGTGGAAACTTTTTCTCGTTTTCAAAAATTATGTGGGTCATTAACTGGCATTTAGTGCTGGGATCAGACAAGCTATAAACCACAAATATTGTAGGTCAGTGAGACAAACCAAAGTCTTTTCCCTCCTGAAACACCAATAGTGATCCATTTGAGAAACAGGGTACTAGAAGATCTATATTGACCCTTTCAGTCTGTGATTCTAATTGTATAATTGTGAAATTTCAATTTCTTTTCCTTTATGGCAACCTGAAAAAGAGTATTTTTAAAAGAAGTTTTAAGGAATGTTTTCATATGCAATTTCATAAATGTCCTATTATTTATTATATGTTATCTAAAAATATAAACACTTTACATATTCAGTGATACCAAATACCAAGTAAAAAAATGGAAACATTTTCTTACAGTGTTTGAAAGTCTAAATAATGGATGAATAGAGCTCAGATTCCAGGTGCAGGGATAGACTTAAAGAAGTGGAAAAAACTGTTAAAACATAGACTTTCATTATTTTTGTTAAGACAAAATCATGACTCTCATACAAACATAAAATGAATGAATTTCAATGATTTTAAGTCATTAATTAATGAAAGAACCGGTAAAGTGTTATGACCAATTCGAAGGAGAATTCAAAATAGCATACCCATGTAGGTCAATCAGGAACACTGAAATTAACTTACAAATAGACCTAAATTCATTTTTGTCCCCACAAAGAGAAATCAATTGTTTTTCTACTGGACAGAATTCATTTGCATGTCTATGGACAAGGGTCATTTGCATGGCTTTCACTTATCCATAAGGTAGAGGGTTGTAAAAAGCTTAAAAGCAATGAAAGGTGTAATCTATAGAATCAGAAAATGCAGATTTAGACAATATCTAGATTTCCATTGTAGAAACCTAGTAATGTTTTTGGTCCATTTCAAAGATTTACACAATCTCTCTTAACAGTGCCACCTTTGATCATAATAATCTAAAAGAAAGATTATTCTTAGTCACAAATAAGGCTGATTTCAGTAGGTTTGCTCTTATTATTTACATAAGTGCAGGAATAGTGTTAACTTGCCATATAGGCTTACTTGAGTTTGCTTTGCAAATCTAGAGACATGCCATATTGACAAATTACTGAGGCCACAAAATTAATTTCTGTGTCTGGATGTTTTCATAATTGATTTTAGGTGGGGCTTTAAATGGCTCTAGGGTTTCTAAGTCTCTATATTTTTCTATCCCAAGCCCAGGGAATAAATCCAAAGAAACCCTCATCACCAGATTGTACCTATATTTTCTATAAATTTAAATGAATTCCCCTTTTCCACAAGAGCTTCAAAATGTCCTAATATTCCTGACTTAATAGAAAAACTCTTTCCTTAAAATCTGCAAGTCTGATACCTTGAAAGCCAGGTAGCAGGACAGTTTTCCTTGGAGGGTTTTGTAAGCATTGGCTTCAAAGGTAAAGCCAACTTATGTTCATTGAAAGTGGTTGTGCTACCTGAATTAAAGAGCATTGTTCTATATGACACTTCAGGTAAGGACTTGGTTGTATAATCAATCCATCTACATGATTAGTGAGTTAAATTCCTTTTTACTTCTTGGTAAAAAGGAAGACGGATTCTTAATGAACTATACAAATAGCAAAATTGTGGAAAAAGTAAGGAAATTTTAGTAAGCTTCTGAATTCTAGAAGTGAAAATCAGATATCATCTAAAAATATTTCATTTCACATTACAAAGGCAGGACTTAATAAAAAAACTGTAAGTTAAATATAGGTTAAGAAGAAACAGAAAGGACTACCTTATATTCAAAATATAGAATATTAAAATAACATCAACAATATTTCAAACAAATAAATGCACTAAAATTCTCCTCATAAGTTTATTCAGTCCTACATAATTAATTTTTGTTCTTCAAGATCTTGGGTTATCATGAAGCCATCTGTTTCTCAACTAAAAAAGAGTCCTGGACATCCTGAGTCAGTCTGCTGGTACAACCTGGAAGTTGTCTTACTAATGTCAGTTTGAAATCTGACAAAAATCTATTTTTTTATTTCCTAAAGTGTCAATAATTTGAAGTATCTTGTGCAGTCCTTTTTCATAAAACTTTGAGACTGTCCTTTGTTAAAGACAATCTCTGGCCTGTAGCACCTTCATACAAACAGCAAAGGAAATAAAAAAGTTATCCATAGAAAAATGACCCTTAAAATTGCTGTGGTAAATTTATTACTGATAATTTTTCAAGTAGAAAAAGTCTTATGAAGGTTCATAATAAAAACAATGCAATCAACAAGGATATTTGGTTGATTTGGTGGGTTTATTACATTTAAAACAAAGGCAATTAAGTCATTCAAATAATTAGACAAAATGTATTCAAGTAAAATGTTTAAGCCTAATTTCAAAGAAGACAGTGACTGTTTACTACAGTAATCTCTTCTTATCCTCAGGGGATATGTTCCAAGACCCCCAGTGGGTGCCTGAAACTACAGATAGTACCAAACCCTATATATTTGCTTCTTCACAATTTCACAGAGAGGATGTGTTCTTACTCTAAATCTCAGCAGCCTCAACATATGATTTTTTCTTTCCTTATAAAGTCAAAAATTTTCACCATTTCATTTGAAGTAAATAGCTTCTCTCTAACATACTTGATTGCCAGCATCACTACACTTGCGCTTTGGGGGCATTATTAAGTAAAATAAACGTTACTTGAACACAGCACTGTGACATCATGACAGTTGATCTGATAACTGAGAGGGCTACTAAGTGACTGATGAGTGGGTAGTATATACAGTGCGGCTATGCTAGAAAGGAATGATTCATGTCCCAGTTGGACAGAAAAGGATGGCTCAAGATTTTGTCACACTACTTAGAACAATGTGCAATTTAAAACTTATGAATTGTTATTTCTGAAATTTTTCATTTAATATTTTTTGGACCACGGTTGACCTCGGGTAACTGAAACTGCAGAAAGCAAAGTTGTGGGAAAAGGGGAACTACTGTGATGTGTTCATTTCTATAAATTTAAGAATCTGTACAATGGCTGTGTGTGGCTATAGAAGGCAGTGTTAGATGTATTCATAAGCTAAAACTCTTCTGTAATGCAGTTCTCAATTATTATCTCCAGTTTTTTCTGTGAAATAGAATTTTGGTACATTGGTGGAAAGATTCAGTTAATATGAATGGTGGACACTACATTTTGTAGTAATAGTGATGGAAAAATGCAATTGTGTATGTGCTCTTGTGTGTGTGGTTAAAAATTTGGACTTATCCAAAAAGAACCTCTGACCTTTACCCTAGGCTTCTGGGAGGTAATTTCTGGGCCCATGGAATGTTATGCCTGATAAGAATGTTTTAGTTTGCCTAGGGACCTTGGGTCATACAATATAGTCTAAAAATGTAACTTTATGTGTGGTCTAGGCACACCCATAAAGTCTTACAGTGAAGGCTGGCCACACTAGAAAGACCAACAATGTGACTTAGGGTAGGGGCTCTGGGTCATATGGTATTAGTCAACCTGGAGACCGAGATTAACCACATGGGCTATCAATCAATCATCCCTACATGATGACACCCTGATAAAATGTCTGGACACCAAAGCTCATGTGAGCTTCCCTGATTGGCAATACTACATGCGTATTCTCACACATCTATGCCAGGTGAGTAACATGTCTTTACTCCATGGGGAGAGGAGAAACAGAAGCTCCACACTTGGTACTTCTCCTGGACTCTGCCCTATGCACTTTTTCCCTTGGTTGATTTTAATCTCCATCCTTTCCCTGAAATAAATCATAACCATAAGTATAATATCTTTCAGTGAGTTCTGAGTCCTCTTGTGAATTATCAAACCTGAGGGTGATTTTGCAATTGGTGTCAGAAGTAAGGATGGTCTTGGGGAATATTTTTTCTGATTTTACATTTGGTCCTATACCTCACATTGTGTTTTTCCAAAAAAAGGTCGTCTTGCCCTAAAACAGAGATTCTCAGGCTTTTTTTTGTTCTCTGGATTCATTATATGCCTGGGAATTATTGTATTCCAAAGAGCTCCTGTTTACCTGGATTGTTAAAGCAGATACTTACTGCATTAGAAATTTAAAACTAAGAATTAAAATATATATATATATGTGTATATATATATTTATTGATCAAGTGAAAACAGCAATGATGAAAGCTTTGTATGTTAATAAAAATAACATCTTAGAATTATTGTGAAATTAATTTTGACATCATGGACTTCATAGACAAATCCTAAAGTAAAGTATCAATTTTTTCCAGGATATGAAAGAGTATAATGAATACCAAAGCATGGAAAGAGTATTTTCCATGGTTTATAACTGTCACTGAAAAGAGGCTATTAAAATAGTAGAAACATTCGCCCAATTTTGATGGCTTTGCTTCTTTAGTTTACTAATTAATGCCTTTGCCCACTGTTATTATATTTATTTTAAAATATCTTATTGTCACTTTGGTTAAATAGGTAACCAGGTAATTTCTCAGGCACCTATGTTCATATCCTAATCCAGTGTCCAAATCTCCTTACAATTTATCTATTTTTATTTTTTTTTGCTTTTCATAACTTGGTCCCTGAACCCTAAATGGAGAAACAAATAATATATAGCCTTCAGGATATCTTTACACCAAAAACTATATTTGGGATTTCACAAAATGAAAGATTTACTATTTTATTTTATAATCTGAGATGCTTAGAAATGATTAGCTTGCATGATAGGTCATTCTTTCAAGTGCTACATGAAAAAAGTTGTCTAATCAGAAGATAAGCTCAACCTTCCCTAGGTTAAATTTGTATAATTAAACTAGTAGGTACATAAATATCATAGAAATTGTATGTTTTATGGGAAGTCCCTGGAGATTGGTCAGTGCCCTTGCTTATATGTTATAACCTCAAGGGGAACACCGATCAAAACCCTTAGGAAATAGTTCTATCAGATTTTCATGTGTATGTCAGAGTTCTAGTATGTTTTGTCTGATGATATTATGCAACAACAGTATAGTGTTATCAGTCATAATTTTAGTTATTGCTTAAAATGTTGATTGGTCACAACTTTACCATTTTAATTTGAATCTAACGTTTTCAAGTGCAGTACTTCCCAACTGTAGATGTCCATCAGACCTAACCATGGAGTTTTATAAAAATGCAGATGCCTAGGCCTTGCTCCAGAATTACTGAATCTTTTATTTGGATGTTATCTATGTACAATTATTTTATGTTACATCTTAAGATATTTTCCCTCTAAATATTATGCTTATCCATTTTTATAAAGTAGTCCTCCCTTTTCCATGTTTAAGTTACCTGCAGTCAACTATGGTAAAAAAAACATTAAATAGAAAATTCCAGAAATAAATAATTCATAACTTTTAAATTACATGTCATACTGGGTATTGTGATGAAATCTCATGCCATCCTGCTACATCCCACCTGGGATGTGAATCCTCCTTTTGTCTGGCATCTCCACGCTGTCTACGATATCCACCCATTAGTCACATAGTAGCTGTCTTGGTGATCATATCAACTGTGGCAGTATTGCAGTGTTTGTCTCCAAATCACCCTTATTTTTTTCAATAATGGCCCCAAAGCATAAGAGTAGTGATGCTGGCAATTTAGAAATGTCAAAGAGAAACTGTAAAATACTTCCCTTAAGTGAAAAGGTGAAAGTTCTTGACTGAATAAGGAAAGAAAAAAATCACATGCTGATGTTGCTTAGATCTATGATAAGAATGAATCTTTTATCCCTGAAATTGTGAAGAAGGAAAAAGAAATTCATGCCAGTTTTGCTGTTGTACCTCAAATTGTAAAAGTTACAGCCATAGTGCGCATTAAGTGCTTAGTTAAGATGGAAAAGACATTAAATTTTTGAGTGGAAGACATGAAGAGAAATGTGGTCCAACTGATGACACTTGGGTTCAGTACTATCCATGGTTTTAGGCATCCACTGGGGTTTTTGGAATGGTTCCCCTACAGATGAGGGAAAGTTACTGTAAAGCTATGAAAATCAGAGGAAATGATACATCTGAGCTTCCCAATTACAGGTTTAACACCCATACTATTTTTTTTCACATTTTGAGTGCATTAAAATTTTGTTAGCCTGGATTTTAAATACACAAAAATGTCATCTGGGATTTAGAACAAAACAGGCTTCTCTTTCTTTGAAACCAATTTTAATTTTCAAAGACTATAAGTAATTTCAAACAAAATTATTCCTTTCTTACTCTGGAGAAACATGGGTAAAGTGTTAAGACAGGAACTTATCAGTTGATAGATAAAGTAATACATTGTTTTGATGAATAACCTAAATAGGGTTCAAAAAGAAAGAAATACACTAATGATAAAAACGAGTTGTATTTGAGGCTTATGATGTTGAAAAGGTTCAAGTGTAATTGGAGGAGGTGTGCTGAACTGGCTCATGAGTATATAATGAATTATGCTCTGGTCAATTATTTTTTCCTTTTGTTCTGAAGTGCTAATAGTTTTTAACATCTGTACAAGATCCTATATATCTTCATGAATTTAACCCAGAGAACCTTGAGGATAACCTGTAGATCTTTTTCTATTGGAATGCTTTACCTTTATCCTTGCTTACTTGTCATGTAGGAATTATATAATTTCTAATTTGCCTAATGTATATATTATTATGCACTTAGTATCAAGTGATGTGCTTAATATCAAAATATCAAGTGAAATTGGATTCATAATTTGATGCTCATGAATGGATTTCATAACGTTCCACATCTATTGCTGCATAAAAAGCCATCCAAGTTTAATGGCTTAAAACATCAACAATTACTTATTTTGCTAACAAGTCTGCCATTTTGGCAGGGTTTGTTGGGATGATTTATCTCTGTTCCATACTATGTCAACTTTGGTGATTTGACTATTGGCTAAAGGTTTCACTTTTAAGATGACTCACTTATGTGGAGGCAAGTTGGTGCTGGTTGTAGACTGAGAGCTCAGGTTATAACCCGAAGCCCTCAGTTCTTCTGTATGTGGGCCTACCTGTGGGCTTCTTGGTCTTCCCAACAGCATATTGGCTGGATTCCAAGAGCAGGTGTAGCAAGAAAGCATAGTTGAAATGCATGGTATTTTTATGAGCTAGCCTTATAAATCACATAATGTCACTTTTGCCATACCCTGTAAGTTGAGGCAATCACAATTTCCATGAAGTTTTAAAGGGAGAAAATATTAACCTTACCATATGACAGGATGAGCATCTAGGTCTTATTATAACATCATATGGGATCGGAGATATCATTGTGTCCATCTGTGGAAAATACAATCTGCCACACATGATATGTCAATAGTTCAAAAGGAGCGAAAACAAAAATTGAGGACAGATTAAGGCAGGCATGCTCACCACTCCCCCATTTATGATAATGTTCACACTGTGTGTTATGGAATATGAGATTTCATTTTCACAGGGATAGCTTCACACTGGGAAGTGATTGAATACATTGGCAGTAAAGGAAGTAGAATTTATTATACAATCATTGGTCAAATTATTTTTACATTAAGGTCTATATACCCACAAAATGCAAATAGGTTTCTGTCTCCTGTATATAATTCCAGGGACCACAGAGCCCTGGATAATGAAATGATGATCCTCCAACAGGTCTGCATTACATGTAAGGATTGGGGATTTAAGGTTTTATTTCTGTGCAAATACAAATCACCCATAGTAAATCTACACAGAACAAACAAATCCAGAAACATTAAACTCATATTTTTGTACTCTCTTCCATTTTCTGCATGCTTAAATTAGGCCTTTATTTTCTAAATTTCAAACTCTGTTCTAAAGTTTAAAGCAAACTTTATCAATGTGGTGTTTTTTTGAGAAAAACAAAAGAACAAATAGAAACACTCTACCTTTAGTTTAGATCACCATTACCTTTAATTAGTACTATTTTATGGTCTATTATAGCTTTTTTATTAAAAGCCCATAAAAGATGGCTGATCCAGAATTTGTTACTTCTCCTCCATCCCTAATTAACACTGAAATGTTAGGAGAAATATAAACATTAATACATAGCAGTGCAGGAAGGGATGTCAAAAGTACACTAAAACAGTGAGGGCTTGCTAGGCAATATAAGCCAATTAGAAGTGGATGACAATGCTGATAAACTGGGAGTCTCACTTGGTGTCTTAGTTCACTTCTGTTGCTATAACAAAATTCCTGAGACTGAGTACTTTACAAACAACAGAAATTTATTTTTTTTTACAGTTCTGAGGCCCGGTAAGTCCAAGGTAAGGGCACTGGAATTCAGTGTTTGGAGAGGCCCTTCTTGCTGTATCCTTGCAAGGCAGGAGTGAATGCTGTGTCTTCACATGGTGGAAGGCTGAAGGACAAAAAGTACCTAGCTAGTTCCCTCCAGCCCTTTTATAATATGAGGTTTCCTAATCCCATTCATGAGGGCAGATCCTCTTAAAGCCTTCACCTTTTAATACTATCATATTGGGATTAAGTTCAAACATGAATTTTGAAGGGGACAGAAACATTTAAACCATAGAACCTGGGCTAAAGAATAATGCTCCAGCCATCACAAATGTTAACACATCCTTTCATCTTCTAGGCACTGGAGGAAAGAAGAAACAAAATAAAAATATATCTGCCAATATGGAGGAAAACTTATAGTGTGTTTTGGGAGGTGAGAAGAGAGTTACTCTTTTACTGTTGTGTATGAGTACCATATATTTAGTAGCATAAAACTATACTTTTTATTAAATTATACTTTTGTATAAGTCTGGGGATCATATAGCTAGGATCTCTGCTCTTGGTCTTACAGGGCTGAAATCAGCCAGGCTATACTCTTACCTGCAGTTCAAGGTTCCCTTCCAAACTCATTCAGGTTGTTGGCAGAATTCGGTTTCTTGCAATTATAGGACTGATCTCCCTGCTTTCCTGTTGGATGTCAACAAGAGGCCATACTGAGCTGCTAAAGGCCACCTGCTATCCTCCACACATAGCAATTTGATTGTTAAAGGCCAACAAGAGAACCTCTCTTGTTTCGAATTACTCTAAGCACTTTTTAAAAATTGAAGTGAAACTCACATAACACACAATTAACTATTTTAAAGTGTACAATTCAGGGGCACTCAGTGCATTTAAATATCATGAAAACAACATCTCTATTTTCTTCCAAAATATTTTCATCAATCTTAAAGCAGACCCTGTACTCATTAAGCAGTCACTTCATTTTCTTACATTCTCCCCAACTTTCTGTCTCAACAGATTTACCTATTCTGGATATTTCACATAAAAAGAATCACACTGTAGTTAATCTTTTGTGTCTTGCTTCTTTCACTTAGTGTAATGATTTGAAGTTCACCCATATTGTTAAAAATATCAGTAGTTCATTCCTTTTCATGAATGAATAGTATTTCATAGTGGATGGATATAACATTTTTGTTTATCCATTTATCAGTTGATGGAAATTTGTATTTTTCTAAATTTTTGACATTGTAAATAGTGCTACTACGAGCATTCATTTATTAATACAAGTACTTATATGAGTATCTGTTTTCAATTCTTTTGAATACATAAAGCATATAATTGTTGTGTCATATGGTATCTCTATGTTTAACCTTTTGAGGAACCACCAAAATGTTTTCCACAGTGGCAGCACCATTTCACATTCCCACCAGCAATGAACAAGTGTTGCAATTTCTCTACATCTTCATCCACACTTGTTATTATCTGTCATTTTTATTAAAACCCTCCTGGTGGGTGTGAAGTGGCATCTCGTGTTTTTGATTTGCATTTCCCCAATGACTAATCATGTTAAGCATAGTTCCATATGCAATTGGCCATTTTTATATATTCTTTGGAAATATGTCTATTAAAGTCCTTTACCCATTTTCAAATTGGGCAGTTTATCATTTTATTGATGAGATATAAAAAGTTCCTTATATTTTTTCTGGATGTTAAACCCTTATATGTATTATTAGGTCATTAAATATGAAATGTCCAATTTCTAATCAAAAGTGTAGTTTATTATATCTCAAGCAAGAAGCAGTACAATTAATCAAAGTATGTGCCTAAACTATCAACACAGTTTTGCTGTCTTAACAGTAGCTTGTTTATGCCAGCAGCAAAGAAGCCTGGAGAGCGAGTGGTGATGAAATCGCAAAAGGTGTTTTCCACGGCTTGTTGAGAAGTGAATATTTTTCCTTGTAAGAAGTGGTCCAAAGCCTGGAAGAAATGGTAGTCAGTTGATATAAGGTCTAGTGAATACAGTGCATGACGGAGAGGTTCCAAGTCCAGCTTCTGTAGTTTGAGCAGTGTTGTTTGTGCGACATGTGGTCGAGCATTGTCTTGCAAGAGGATTGGCCTGTCACTATTGACCAATCTCAGCTGCTTAATCACAAGCATCCTCATCATTTCATCCAATTGGTTGCAGTAGATATCCGCCGTAATCAGATGACCAGGTTTCATGAAGCTATAGTGGATAATACCAGCACTGGACCACCAAAGAGACACCATTAGCTTTTTTTGATGAATATTAAGTTTTGGACTGTGTTTTGGTACTTCATCTTTACCTAACCATTGTGCCAAACTCCTGCAATTGTCAAAAAAAATTCGTTTTTCATCACACATAACAATATGGTGCAGAAATGGTTCACTTTTATGTTGTGACAACAAAGAAAAGCAAGCTTCCAGACAATTTCTCTTCTGACAGTCATTTAATTCATGCAGAACCCATCTATCCAGCTTCTTTACCTTGCCAATTTGTTTCAAATGGTCTGATATTGTTGAATAGTAACGTCAAACCTTGCTGCTAATTCACGTGTATGTTGAGATGGATTCGCTTCCACTACAGCTTTCAGTTCCTCATTGTCCACCTTGGTCTCAGGTTGCCCAATGTGGCTCATTTTCAAGATTAAAATCACCAGAACAGAACTTCTCAAACCATTGATGTACCATGCATTCATTAGCCACATCCTTCCCAAACACTTTGTTGATATTTCGAGCTGTATGCACTGCTTTGGTTCTATGACAGAACTCATATTCAAAAATAACACGAATTTTTGTAGCTCTATATGTACTGCCATTGAACAAAAAACAATATTAATGTTAAGCAAAAAACTGGCATCACAAAATATTGTATTTAGTGTTATGATTAAGACCACATATTTGAATCCTGGCTTCACCATTTATTAGCCTGTGACCTTGGACAAGTTACCTACCTGATTAGGGCCAAGAAAATACGCTGAAATGCATTTTGCTGCCCAAATATTCATTTTTCATACCTTTATTAATAGTTATTTTTTGCATGAAATATCCTTCTCTTCATCTACTTTCCTTTACTACACCTTTTTGCTGTTCCATATCCAGATTAGGATTCACTTTTTCTAGGAAGCCTTCTGGCCCACTCATGCCCAGAATAGGTAAGGTGCCCATCTACTATACCCTTGTAATGCTTATTGTTGAATTATAACATAGCACTTATTCCAATAAATTAGGATGGTCTCTTTACCTTTTAGTCATCTTCCCTAAAGTGTCAGCTCCTTGTGTATAAAAGATTATTTTTGATTCACTTCTATATCAACAGTGCCTATTAAAATGCCTGGTACAATGTGCCACAATGAATAGTGGTTGATGCAATTCATTCATTCATACATGTTTTCATTCATTTGTCTATACATTCATCACTTGTTCAAGAGAACATGTCCAGTAAGTGGAAATGTTAGGACCCAAACACTTATCTTTTCATTCTCTATTTAGTGTTCTTTCCATTATACCATTGTATGATATCTTACATGTCTATATGATATCAAATCATAAAGCACTTCTAAATGCAGCATTATCTTAGTTAATTATCACAAATGCTCTGGTAAGATGTCAGTAGTATTCTTATTTTACAGATATGTCTCAAAGAGGTTACATACTTTGCCCAAAATAGCAAAGTTAATTAGTGGTGGTAGTAATAGAATTCAACCTGGTTTCTTACACTGTCTGTTGATTTTCTTTCCACCTAACCACACTGCATGAACTAATTGATTAGCTTTATTATTGGTTTAAAAATAAATAGTAATAACTTTACACTGGCACTGTTTATTTACAAATAGCTTCTAAGATGTTAATGCAAACAACTTTAGGATTGTGGCATTTATTCTCCTCTCCCTTTATATAATCTGGGAAATGAGACATCCCTTTTGAAAAATCAACTTGTTGGCCAGGCACAGTGGCTCACACTTGTAATCCTAGCACTCTGGAGGCCAAGGCGGGAGGATTGTTTGAGCTCAGGAATTTGACGTTGCAGTGAGCTACAATGATGCCACTGCACTCTACCCAGGGCAACAGAGCAAGACTCTGTCTCAGAAAAAAATTATCAACTTTTTGAAACCCATTCATTTTAAAAATCACTTTCTTTTGTCATTGAACTATAAGTTGACAGTGAGATGTCATGCAAAAGTCACAAATTTCAATGATGGAGTATGTAATTAACATAGACTTTCTTTAGGAATATTTAGCAGTTTGACCAACATTTTAGAGGGATTGTTTTTTGTGGTATAGTTTATATTAGGAATATTTTATAAAATATTATATAAAGTCAATGGTTTGAGTCCCACCTTCCTCTTTACTTTGCTCCTCAAACATTTGCTAAAGAACAGATTTATTTTGACATGAAAATGTTTAATCCCAGCTGGTTGGTTTGAATAGTGATTTAATGACAGCTAGCCCAGTAAATAGGCTGGCTATATTTTATGGATATCAAGTCCTATACTCTACACAATCATCTGGATACATCTTCAGATCATGTGAATTAGAGATGGTAGTAGAAATACTGAGGTGACCTGTGGCTGCTGCTTTTCAAAGACAGAGGCTTTAGGTCAACACAGATGTGCATATATGTGAATCAACTTGGTTCAGCACCAATGTCATTAAAAAGACCCTAGTACTTGAGGAGACAATCTTCTTTCCTCTACAATTGTTTCTGACATGATTATTTTTCTTGCTTAATTTAAGAGGCCTGTTAGATATAGTAGATTGGACATCAATTTAGGCTCAACTTTCAAAGGTCATTTTTTCCATTCTTAAGGCATAATTATCTATAGACAATTAGCTGCAGGTGGTGAAATAATAGACACAGTTCACTACACACGAAATTAGCCAACTGTTGGCTTTCTGGGCTAGTTTACAGAACAATTGACCACTTTAAAGTTATTTAGTGAGTTCAAGCAGCCAATTACACATAATCATTTGAGGATCTAATTTTTCCACATGCAGTTAATTTGGAACTGACAATTGTATGTGATTAATAGAATGGCTGTGTAAGCTCATTTATTATAAAGGTATCTTATAAACTTGCCTAGAACATTTAGGGGAGAATGTAAGATCATGCAGATGTTACAGATCTATGCAGACAGGCAGGAAGGTTTGGGAAGTTAAAGGATCAGTGAACACATACCAAGCATCTACTCCGTGCCAGGCATCATTCTTGCCACTAGGAATACAATGAGAAACAAGATATAATCTTTGTTCTTAAGTAACTTGTAATCCAGATTTGTACAGAATCTCTCAAGCATTATGTGGTAATAGTCATAAAACCAAAGTGCTGTAGAAGTTCTGATAAAAGTGACAACTTATATTAAATCTATCTATATACTCCATTTCTACTCTTACACTAAGGTATTGTAATTACCTAAATTGTAATTGCCTAATTTTTTGCATGGACAGTCACTTCTTGGTCATTTGGCTCTCTGCTCACGTATAATCTCTTCAGAGAAACTGTCCTTACCACCCACGTAAATGATCTCCCCACTTTAACTCTCTGTCATGTGCTTTTTCTTCATAGCTTTATCACTTCCTGACATTATCTTATGTATTTATTTTTTATTAACTATCTCCACAGTAGTCTCAGTTTCGTAAGGGCAGTGTCATCACATATGTTGTCCATCACTCTATGAGTTGCTAGAAGAATGTGTTACATATAGTAGGCATTCAATTTTTTAAAATTAAATGACTTATGGCCTGAGTAATCAAGGAGGGTTTCAAAAATAAAATGATATTTGAACTTAGGCATTGCCTATAGATTTGTGTGACTCTATGAACATTTTCCAAATGCCCCATGCATGATGTTAGACATCACATATGAAGAAAATAGCTACTCAAAGTGCAAAATATGCCAGTGGATTTTAATGTTTCTGAGGATAAAAATTTTATCCAAATGGATTCAGGGTCTACAATGCAGTTAACCTTTTCAAAACTATTGTTTGTTGCATTTCTATGTAGTATCAAAAGAAAGTATCCAGTTATCTGAAAAAATTGAGATATTCCTTCATTTTTGAACTAGGCATCTGCATGAAGCAAATTTTTAAAATATATTTCAACTAAAACAGCATAAACCGAGTGCAGAAATATAGGAAAATCCAGTAGTCTTCTATTAAGCCAGACACTAAAGACATTTTGAAAAACGTGAAACAATACCACTCTTCTCACTACATTTAGTGTTGTTTTGGGAAATATAATCACTTTTTATAAAAATGTTATTTGTGTTAAAATGTAAATATTTTATTATTATTCTTTGAAAGTTAATTAATAAATTAGTACTACATTTTCTTAGTTTTAATTTCTAATATGAAAGATATTGATAGATGAAATAAAAAATTTCGAGAATACTTTGTATCATCACAGCTATATAGAAAAGGAAGGGGAGAAAGAAAAGAAGAGGGTCATGGCTTAACTTTGGTGCCCACATTTAAATCATGGGCAATAGAAAAGTAGTTAGTGAAGTGCTTGGGAAGAAGCAGGCAGAGATGGAGAAGGGGGACTATTAGAGTGCAGTATCCAGGGCCCAGCCCCAAAACCACTACCTCCAGGAAGCCTTCCTTTTGTTCCTTAATCAAAACAAATCTCTTTTTTTCTGTGTTCACTTTGTGTGAACCTGTATTTTCTTGTCACTTTTCATCTTTTGAAAAATATATTTACTAGATTAGTGACCTTGGAGAATTTGTTTAACCTCTCTTCACCTCACTTTGATCTGGTATAAACTGGGGATAATAGTAATGCTTCATGGGGTTGTTGTGATATGACACATATAACAGGACTTACTTAGAGTTATGTGAGAGAACAATTATAAAATAAGTATAAGAGCTCCTGGAAGACAGTAAGCACTGAAAAAAAGTACTTCTTTTATAGTTGTCATTATTTATTTTTGATCATGTTTATTTCTTCAATTAAATGTAAATTCCTTGGAGGAGAATCAAGACCATTATTTACATGATTGTGTATAACAGTGACTAGTACAGTGAATTTTACATTTTAGGCACTAAATACATTTTTGATTAAATGAAATAAAACAGATTGAAAACAGTCACAGATTAGAACTATGAGGAGTCACCATATTGCAGAAGTCAAAGAGGATGAGTTTCCAGAAGAGGGTGATGGTCAATACTTAGAGAGAGGCTGGCCTACGTGCTCAAAGGAATCAAAAAGCCAGGATTGGTAATGGCTATACATAAATACAATGTTAATAAAGGAAGTGACTAGAGAGAAACTTTTAGGTACTCTTACCACAAAAAAAAAAAGAAAGAAAGGTAACTATATGAGATGATGGGTATGCTAATTTGCTTGATTGTAGTAATCACTTCACTGTATGTATATCAAGATAAGTATATGAAAACATCATGTTGGGGGGAACTCCTCAACATCATAGGGGGTAGGAGCCATGGGTGGCCCAGATGGTGCAGTCCAACGAGCCATTCTGCTACTGGCCATGGTCCTATGACCTGCCCAGGCACTGGCCAAGGCCCCCTGACAACCTAGGTACCCAGAAAGGTCCCACAACTCATGAAGGCACCCGCCAATGTCCTGTGACCCGCTCAGGCACCAGCTGCAGTCCCGTGACCTGCAAACGTCCTACAACCCTCCCAGGCATTGGCCAAGGTCACAGCACCTTCATCTGTGGAGAGGGACTCATTCACGTCCCTGATTAAGTTCTAACAGTGGTCTGGGGACCAACTCACCACTTTAAATGAGTACCCTCCAGCACCGGCTTGGTCTGTGACAACCACAGGGAAATGGGATGATGCAGGAGAGCAGCTGTGTTCAGGCTTTCAGTGCATCTGCCCCTCTCCTACTGGGTCAGTCCTCCAGAGCAGGACAAAAAAACAGTACCTAGGGACCTCTTCTTCTCACTAAGTAGGAGAGTTCCCAGCAAAGGAAGACAGGTGTGATGCAAACCTATCAGCTCTGAGCTGAGAGAAAAGGTTTCAGAGGAGAAGAAACCAGCAAAAGAATTCTGGCAACATGGAAAAGCAAGCTAGTTCAACACCCTCAAAGGATCACAATAGATCCACAGCAACAGACCCCAACCAAAAGGAAATTGTTGAAATGTCAGAAATAGAATTCAGAATATGGATGGTAAATAAGATGGATAGGATTGAAGAGAAAGTTGAAAACCAACACAAAGAAGCCAACAAAAACATTTCACAATGTGAATGAAAAATATGAAAAATTCACTAAACAGACAATATGAGAAAGGATATAATAGAACTTATAGAAATGAAAGAGTCATTTAGGGAATTACAAAATATAGCAGAAAGCTTCAATAACAGGCTAGACCAAACAGAAGAAAGAATCTCAGAGCTTCAAGACAAGGCTTTCAAACTAACCCAGTAGTAAAACATGCAGAAAAAAGAATAAAGAAGAATGAAGAATCATTCATAGAAATATGTGACTATGAGAAATGAACCGATATATGAATTATAGCTATTCTGCAGGGAGAAGAAGACAAAGCAAAAAGCATGGAAAACATATTTGAGGGAATTATTGAGTAGAACTTTCCTGGTGTCGACAGAGATTCAGATATCCAGATACAAGATGATCATCAAACACTGGGAAGATAGACAGCAAATAGGATATCTCCAGGACACATAGTCATCAAACTGGCCAAACTCAAAATAAAAGAGAAAATTCTACAAACTACAACATAAAAGCAACAACTAACCTAGAAAGGAAAAACCATCAGGCTAACAGCAGACTTCTCAGCGGAGAATTTACAAGCCAGAAGGGATTAGGGCCCCAATTTTAGCCTTCTTAAACAGAACAACTGCCAGTCAAGAATTTTATTGAAATCATACCGTCTATCTTCTCAGACCACAGTGAAATAAAACAAAAAATCAATTCCAAGGGAAATGCTCAAATCTACACAGTGTAATTGACATTAAACAACCTGCTGCTGAATAATCCTTGGGTCAATGTTGAAATCAAGATGGGAATCAAAAGATTCCTTAAATTGAATGACAAAGGGGATGCAAGATTTCAAAAATCTATGGGATACAATCCTAAGGGGAAAATTCATAGCTTTAAATGCCTATAACAAAAAGACAAAATGATTACAAATTAACAACCTAATGTCACATCTCAAGGAACTAGAAGAAGAAGAACAAACCAAAGCAAAATTCAACAGAAGAAAAGAAATAACAAAGCTCAGAGGAGAACTAAACAAAATAGAAACAACAACAAAAAAATACAATGAATCAATAAAACAAAAAGTTTGTTCATTGAAAATATAAAAAAATTGATAGACCACTAGCATGATTAGCCAGAAATAGAAGAGAAAGGATGCAAATAACCTCAATCAGAAATGATAAAGGAGACATTACAAATGATACTGTAGAAATACAAAATATCATCCATGCATACTATGAAAATCTCTATGCACACAAACTAAAAAACCTAGGGGAAATGGATAAATTCCTGGAAACACACAACCTCCCAAGCCTGAATCAGGAGGAAATAGAAATCCTGAACAGACCAATAATGAGCAGCAAGATTGAGCAATAATAAAAAATCTCACAGGATAATACAAGAGGTATTAATTCACCATTGTTTTTTATGGCTGAGTAGTACTTGTATTATCTTGGATGGAGTTGGAGCCCATTCTACTAAGTGAAGTATCACAAGAATGGAAAATCAGGCACCATATGTACTCACCACTAAATTGGTACTAATTGATCAACACTTATGTGCACTTATGGAAGTAACATTCATCAGATGTCAGGCAGGTGGGAGGGGGGTGGAGGGGATGGGTAAATTCACACCTTATGTGTGTAGTTCACACTCTCTGGGGGATGGGCACACTTGTAGCTCTGACTTGGGTGGTGCAAAGGCAATATATGTAACCAAACTGTTTGTACCCCCATAATATTCTGAAATTTAAAAATAAATTTAAAAAGTAAGGTGAAGGTGACTTCTGGAAAAAAAAAAGACTAATAGTATCAAGAAATGGAATATTTGACTCTTTGTATAATAAATTCTGGCAATGCTTACTCAGACATATACAAAAAAACCACTGAACTGGATAATCTAGATTAGCCTAGATTACTAACTGCTTTTTGAGGGTAGCTACTATTCATATCTCTTTTTAAAAATTTATTTATTTATTTTTATTGTGGTAAAGAACATATAAAATCCACTTTATTATTAACAAAAATTTTTAAGTGTACAATACAGTGTCGTTAACTATGCACACATTATTCCACAGCAGATCTCTAGAACCTTTTCATCTTGCATGACTGAAACTATATGCATTGATCAGCAACCCTCCATTTTTCCTACTTTTATCCACTGGCAGCCACCCCTCCACTATATGTGTCCAAAAGTTTGACTACTTCAGGTACCTGGTGTTAATATAAATGGCATCATGCAGTATTTGTTCTTCTGTGACTGGGCTGAGATACAGCCTCCTGGGACAGTATGCTGGAATTTGAAGAAGGGCACCATGCCCCTGGAAGTCAGTAGGACCAGGGCACAGAAATTGAATGGAGAGCAATGGGATACACCTTTGATGCCTGCTGGCAATTGCCTCCATGGGACCAAGGCAGGTTAAGAATAGCTGCGTTCATGGCGTGATCTGAACCCTGCTGTAAGCCAGACTGGCAGTGGGCACCCATCTTTAAGGTCCCCCACCTGTAGCTGAATGTTAGATAGGTCTGTAGCTTCACCTCACCCCCAGCCTGGGGGCCCTACTGCCTGGGCATGACAGACTATGCCCTTGGAGGCCATGGACAGCTGCCTCAGTGGATTCAAGGTGGGATGAGGTCCCTGACCTGTATCAGTGGGACCTTTGTGTATTGGAAACCATTTGCAGCCCATCCATCCGGTCCTGCCTCTCCGGCTCTGGCCTTCTCTTATGTGATAGGCCCTAGTACCCACTCTCCAGGTCTCCATCCTTCCCTACCCCAGAGAATGGTCATATTGAAGGTTGCTGTGCCATAGTGACCCAATTTGTATAAGTACTAGTTCCCATGGCAACCAAATGCCCCAGGTGCCACAGGCTGAACCAGAGCAGCTCCCCCAACCCTACAGACTTTATTAGGGAGCTTCACTTGATCCAAGAGTACCTTCAGCTGTGGTTATTCTCCCCAGTGGGAGCATCCCCCTGGAGGAGACTTCTGGGGATAGAGAGGCCCACCTGCCTCACCTTGGGGTCTAGTGGTGGAAAAGGGATGCACAATTAGAGATCCTCCTATCAGCCAGTGACACATGGAGACCCACGTCAGAGGGCCAGCCACACAAACTGTGGGGAAACTCAAGAGCCCACAAGTGCTCCAGTCAGAGAGGAAAGAGCCTGAGCTTGTGGACAGGGAAGAAAAAACCTGGCTAGAGATCTCAGCAATCACACCAGATGGTCCCTCCCATCAGAAGGAACCCTCCAAGCCCAGAGAGAGAGAGAGCTCTGAACTCCATAACAGTGGCCCCCCCAGCGGCCAGGTAAGCAAACTCTGAACTGTGTGGAAGCTTACTCACTCTCGCTCTCCCACTGCAGCTGCAAGCTATCTTGCTACTTTCCCCACCTCAGGGGGAGCAGGGTCAAAGTAACCCCTGGGAGCTGTAAGCCTCCTCCCAAAGCTTGGGGCTTTTGTACACCCCACCTGGGGGACCACAGCCTGCCACGGGCACAACAGTTTACTAGGTATCTGGCATCTCCACTCAAAATACAATAAACAACCAGGAACAGCACCATAGCTTAAAAAGTTGCCTTCAATTTCAAGCTATTAGGGAGCAATGGGTTCATACACTCAAGTAAAATCCACCAGCTTGGAGCTCAAGCTGGGAGAACAAAGTCACTATACTCCACTGGGAAGAGGTGAAGACAACAGGTCAGAGGTAACCCAAGAGGTCCACCAAACTTGCTAAAATACACCGAAGGCAACACAGACCAGTACTCCTCTCCCTGACTCTGCCAGGGAACAATTCTCTGGGTCTTGGAGACAGGGCCATAAACAAGCCCTAGCACCCTCAGCCCTCGACCAATAGACCAGATAAGAAAGAGTCAGCACAAGAACACAGGAACCATGAAAAATCAGAGCAAAAAGTCACCCCCCAAAAAAATCATTAGCTCCTCAGCAACAGATACCAACTTAAATGAAATGGGGAAAATGACAGAGGAGGAATTTCGTTTATGGATTATAAGAAAGCTCAATGATATTCAAGAGAAAACTGAATCCCAGCACAAAAAAACTACAAGAAAAATGCAAGAAATGAATGAAATATTATCTAAAGAAATTGAAGTATTATGGAAAAACCAAACAGAAATACTGGAAATGAAAGAGGCATTCAAGGATCTACAAAACACAGTGGAAAGCCTTAAGAATAGGCTGGATCACGCAGAAGAAAGAATCTCAGAGCCGGAAGACAACTCCTATGCACTAAATAAATAAGTTGAAGAGAAAGAACACAAAAGCAAGAACCGTGAACAAAGCATACAAGAAATGTGGATTTACATAAAGAGGCCAAACATAAAAATCATAGGCATCCCTGAGGGTGAAGAAGAAAATTCACAAGGGCTGGAAAATCTATTTGAAGGAGTAATAGAGGAAAATTTCCATGGCCTAGCCAGAAATCTCTGTATCCAGGTACGAGAAGCACACAGGACTCCTGGGAGACTCAATGTGAAAAGGCAATAACCACACCACATAGTTATTAGCCTAGCCAAAGTAAACATGAAAGAGGCACACCTTTGAGCAGTAAGATGAAAACAGCAGGTAACTACAAAGGGAAACCTATCAGATTAACTGCAGATTTCTCAACTAAAACATTACAAGGCAGAAGGGACTGGGGACACATCATCAGTCTTCTAAAACAGAATAATGGCCAACCCAGAATTCTTTATCCTGCAAAACTAGGATTCTTATATGAGGGAGAACCAAAGACTTTTCCAGGCAAGCAGTCACTGATGGAATTTGCTAAGACCAATCCTGCCCTGCAGGAAGTACTCAGACATGCATTGTACACTAACCAGCACAACAGACATCCACAAGTATAAAACTACCAAAAAGCTTAAAATCCAGAACCCAGATTTTACGATGGCTCAAGAGGTAAAACAAAACAAGAGTCTACCCAACAGGATAAACAGAAAGGCACCACAATATCAATTCTCTCAATAAATGTGAATGGATTGAATTGCCCATTGAAGATACATAGGCAGGCTGAATGGATAAAAAAAATACAAGCCAAGTATCTGCTGTCTCCAGGAAAAACATCTTACACATAAGGACTCACTCAGACTCAAGGTGAACGGATGGCGTAAAATCTTCCAGGCAAATGGAAACCAAAAGAAAGCTGGTGTAGTCATTCATATATCAGATATCATAAATGTTAAGCAACAAAAGTAAAGAAAGACAAAGATGGTCAGTATATAGTGGTGAAGGGAAAAATCCTACAAGAAGACTTAACAATCCTAAATATTTATGCACCCAACAGAGGAGTGCCCAGATACATAAAGCAAATACTCCTAGATCTAGACAACATAATAAATAGCAATGCCATAATAGCCAGGGACTTCAACACCCCACTAACAGAACTGGACAGATCCTCCAAGCAGAAATTAAGCAAAGAAGCAATGAACCTAAACAGGACTCTAGAACATTTGGGTCTAACAGACATCTACAGAACACTCCACCCAAATAACACTGAATATATGTTCTTCTCATCATCTCATGGCACTTTCTCTAAAACTGATCACATCCTAGGCCACAAAACAGATCTCAACAAATTTAAAAAAAGTAGAAATTGTACCATGTTTCTTCCCAGACCACAGCAGAGTAAAATTAGAAATGAATGCCAACAGAATCACACATCTCTATCCAAGAACATGGAAACTAAACTACCTGTTGCTGAATGACTATTGGGTCAAGGAGGAGATTCAGATGGAAATCAAAAGATTCTTCAAACTAAATGATAATGGAGACACAAGTTATCAAAATCTGTGGGATACAGCGAATGTAGTTCTGAGAGGAAAACTCGTCATTGTAAATGCCCACATCCAAAAGACAGAAAGTTCACAAATCAGTAAACTAATGAATCATCTTATTAAAGGAAATGGAAAAGGTAGAGCAAATCAGCCCTAAACTCAGCAGAAGAAAAGAAATAACCAAGATCAGAGCAGAATTAAATGAAATAGAGAACAAAAGAATGATACAGAAGATTAGTAAAACAAAAAGTTGGTTCTTTGACAAGATAAACAAAATAGACAGGCCACTTGCCAGATTGACCAGAAGCAGAAAGGAAAGGACTCTAATAAGCTCAATTAGAAATGAAAAAGGAGAGGTCACAACTGATATCACGGAAATACAAAACACCATCTTCAAATACTATAAAAACCTCTATGCTCAGAAACATGAAAACTTGGAGGAAATGGACAAATCCTTAGAAACACACAACCTCCCTAGGCTAAATCAGGAAGAAATAGAATTCCTAAACAGACCAATATCAAGCAGTAATAAAAAATCTTCCAACAAAAAAAAGTCTTAGACCAGATGGGTTCATGCCTGAATTCTGCCAAACCTACAAAGAAGAACTGGTGCCTATACTGCAGAAATTATTCCATAACATGTAGAAGGATGCAATCCTCCCAAACTCATTCTATGAAGCTAATATCACCTTGATACCAAAGCCAGGAAAGGACACAACAAAAAAGAAAACTACAGACCAATATCCCTTATGAATATAGATGCAAAATTCTCCATAAAATCCTAGCAAACAGAATACTAATGCACATCACAAAAATAATTTATCACGATCAGGTGGGCTTCATCCCCAAGATGCAGGGGTGGTTCAACATATGCAAATCTATAAATGTAACTCACCATGTAAATAAAAGCAAGAACAAACACTATATGATCATCTCAATAGATGCAGAAAAGGCTTTTGACAAAATTCAGCACCCTTTTATGATAACAACTCTTAAAAATATAGGCATAGTGGCTCATACCTCAAAATTATTAAAGCCATATGTGATAAACCCACAGTCAATATCATACTGAATGGGGAAAAATTGAAAGCATTCCCCCTTAAAACTGGAACCAGACGAGATTGCCCACTATCTCCACTTCTATTCAGCATAGAGCTGGAAATCCTTGCCAGAGCAATCAGACAAGAGAGAGGAATCTGGGGTGTCCAAATGGGGGAGAAGAGATCAAACTTTATTCTTTGCTGATGATATGATGTTATATCTAGAAAACCCCTAATGATTCAACCCAGAGACTACTGAAATTGATAAATGAATTCAGCAAAGTCTCAGGATACAATATCAATGAACACAAATCAGTATCCTTCATTACACCAATAACAGTCAAGCTGAGAAAAAAATCAAAGACGCAATACCTTTCACAATACCACCAAGGAAAATTAAACATTTAGGAATATATTAAACTAAGGAGGTGAGAGACCTATATAGACAGAACTACAAAACACTGAGAAAAGAAATTGCAGACGATGTAAACAGATGGAAAACCCGACCATGCTCTTGGATTGGTAGAATCAACATTGTTAAAAGGTCTATACTACCTATAGTGATTTACAGAATCAATGCAGTCCCTATCAAAATGCCATCATTTTTTGCAGACCTAGAAAAAATAATTCTATGCTTTGTATGGAACCAGAGAAGACCCCGTCTAGCCAAAGCAATCTTAAGCAAAAAGAACAAATTGGGAGCCATCAATCTACCAGACTTCAAACTATACTACAAGGCTAGAGTAACCAAAACAGTATGGTACTGGCACAAGAACAGAGACATAGACCAATTGAGCAGGACTGATAACTCAGATATATATCCATCTTCATATTGTCATCTGATCCTTTACAAAGTAGACAAAAATATACACGGGGAGAAAGAGTCCATATTCAATAAACGGTTCTGGGAAAATTGGATAGCCACATGTAGAAGACTAAAACTAGATCCACACCTCTCACCTCTCACAAAAATCAACTCATGATGGATAACAAACTTACACCTAAGACACGAAACCATAAGAATTCTAGAAGCAAAAGTTGGAAAAACTCTTATAGACATTGGCCTAGGCAAAGAATTTATGAAGAAGACCCCAAAAGAAATCACAGCAGTAACAAAAATAAATAAATGGGACCTGATCAAATTAAAAACCTTCTGCACAGCCAAGGAAACTATCACTAGAGTGAACAGACAACCTACAGAATGGGAGAAAATATTTGCATGCTACATCTCTGATAAAGTGCTGATAACCAGAATCTATATAGAACATAGGAAAATCAACAAGAAAAAATCAAACCACCCCATTAAAAGGTGGGCAAAGGACATGAACAGAAACTTTTCAAAAGAAGGTAGACAAATGGCCAAGAAACATGAAAAAATGCTCAGTATTATTAATCATCAGGGAAATGCAAATTAAAACTAAGATGAGATACCAGTTGACCCCTATCTGAACGGCAATTATTAAAATGTCTAAAAACAATAGATGTTGGCATGGCTACAGAAAGAAAGGTATGCTTATAAATGGTTGGTGGAACTGCAGATTAGTACAAGCTCTACTGAAAACATTATGGAGGTTCCTCAAAGAGATAAATGTAGATCTACCATTTGATCCAGCAATCCCACTGCTTGGTATCTACACAAAGGAAATGAAGTCATTTTATAAAAAGACAATCGCACTCAAATGTATATCACAGCTGAATTCACAAGTGCAAAGATGTGGAATTAACCTAAGTGCCCATTAATTCATGAGTTGATAAAGAAAATGTGGTATATATACTCCATGGAATACTACTCAGCCATAAATTGAATGAAATAAAGTGTTTTGCAGCAACTTGGGTGGAACTGGAGACCATTAGCCTAAATGAAATTTCTCAGGAACAGATAACCAAACACCATATATTCTCACTAATAAGTGGGAACTAAACGATGGGTACATATGGGCACAAAGAAATATAAAGGACAGTGGACACTAAGATAAGGGGAGGGTGTGGTGTGTGTGGGATAAAAACTTACCTATTGAGTACAGTGAACCCTATTGTGGTGACCGGCATACCAAAAGCCCTGACTTAAGCATTGTACAATGTATCCATGTAACAAAAATATTTGTACCCCCTTAACATACTGAAAAAAAAAGCCATGTTGTATACCTTAAATATATACAAGGAAATAAATAAATCTTCAACAGTAAGTAATTAAAACTAAACTAAAGGATTTGACTTCAGTTTGGGAAGGAAGTTTTGTTTTTGATTTGTTTTGTTTGTTTCATTTCTCCCAGACTAACAGTAACACATGGATACTTTACTATTCTAGAATTGCCTTTTAGCAGTTTTTACATTACTTCAGTTACCTTTTCAGCCTCATCAAATTTCCTCAAAAAATTGCCCGCTATTTGAGTTTGATAGTTACTTTACTTTTTAATAAATCATGAAGGCAAAAAGTTTATAAGCTAATGTGTTGCTATAATTTCCTATTAATGTTATCACAAGGAAAATTTTCTAATGAAAAAATTCCCTTCCTATCTTTAACTTCTTACCAAAAATAAGACCTAGTATGCCACACTGTTATTAATATACTAGAAGGAACATGTAATATTGTATAATCTGTAGATGCATCAGTTAAAGAAGGCCAAAGATCTCAAAGAGAATTCCCCAATCTGTATCCATCAAACAAGATGATGTGCTGGTATTCCATGTGAAGATGTCCACCTTTAATCTTAAGAGCAAAATATTTCTCCTTTCTACTGTATATTTTTTCTACTTTAAGCCATTTTTCTACTGATTTTTAACCAATAGAATGTGGAGAAAAGTGATATATAACACTTCTAGTCTTGGTTCATAAAATCACAAAAGGTTACTTATATTCTCTCCCTTTCTCCGTTTGCTCACCGAATGAAGGGGAATATATCAAGGGCCAGAGAAGGGAAAATGATAAGATAGAAAGGTCTTTCTCTGAAAGGCCGAGTGGAAGTTTCCAGTTTGGAACACAGCTTATTGGACTGTGGCATAAGTGAGAATATACTTTTACTGGGATAAACCACTGAGATTTTTACTTTTTTGTCACAGCAGTTAGCATCACTTTCCTGCCTACAAAAAAAGTTACACAGAAATGGAGTGCTATTATAGCCAACAACAAAAATGTGTGGCATGGATTTAAATCTCTTGAAGTAGGTGGTGAAAAAACATATAACAGACTAGGAAGTGTATAACATAGTATGCCATTGGAAATATTTAGTAAAATGCTGACCTGCAATACCTTAGAAAGCAGAGCATAGGCCTACTGTTCCTATAGCTCCAGGGAAATTAGTTTAGGGAAGCCAGAATTTAGCATGTGTTAGTTAAAGTTCTATTGTGTTAGATCTTTAATATTTTAATAAAGTGTTTTTAGAAAGAAATAAGCTGAAGTAAAAATTGGCTAGTTTTAAAAGATAAAAATATTTGTCATCATATTCTTACAGTGAATGAGCTGCATAAAAGGAAAAAATTCTATAGCCTCAATCCAGACAGAGGGCTTAATACATTGTCCTTAAAGGACACGCTATATTGTCACGTGTGCCCTTTCAGTGATGGGAATAATTACTTCATGTTATTGTGGTGTTACATGACAATAATTTACTACCAAGGGTAGTTACAATATGCTTTTAACAAATTTATTTTAACCACTAAGCCACTGGCTTATCAATTTTTTTGGAAATCCATGGCCTTTAGAGTACCAGTATTAAAGCTTAAACCTTATTTAAAGAACAGATTTGAAACTATTATAAACCTGAATTTTGGCTATATTATGAGTTAAAAAGTAATGTTATCTCTCAACTGATAGCTCTATTTTCTGTTTCCTATGTGGCAAGCATTCTAAATCAATTCAGTTTATTGTACTTATAAATTTTTATTTTGTTGCCAAAACCACAATCCAAAAAACCCAATAGAGAGGTAAGAAAATGGCTTCAAAAAGTGCTGGAAAATGTGATCTCTGGCTACCTTTTTTATGAAGATTAATTCACATGTACTCTTTTTCATGAGTAGCACCTTGCTCTTGAGTATAACCCATTGCAAGACCCTAATTTCAGAACATAATCTTGAGAATGTGACTGAAGGACTCATAAATTGCTGATGTGATGCACATTGACCTGAATAATCAGATGTGTCTTTCCTTACGGCCAATAGTTAGAAGGACAGAGCTCTGACTCAATCAGCACCTCTTTACACTGAGATGTCCTCAAACTTGCCAATACTCACTCCAAGCAATCAAGCAATCAGTCTCTTTTATTTCTGATAAAACAAAATGAAGGTACTATTCACTTAAGATATAATTTTATTAAGGGAGATGATTGACAAAATAGTTGTCTCCCTAAGGAAAGATACCATGTTACTATTTTCTTGGAATATGGCAGACCCTTGCATCCATAGACACAGGAGTTTCCATATCACCTTGCTTTGTTCATTTGGACTTCACTAAAGCTGGTTAAGGTTTGAAGAGTAAGAATTAACATACAGATTTTAGGTGACTTATTTTCAATTTCTACCCAAAACAGAAGACAAAAATGTCTGTAAACTTCAGCAGTGGGATTTAACATTTCACATAACTTAAAGCTCACTGAGCCTAAGAATCCATGGGATGGTTTAGCACAGGTGCTGACCACATAAATATTCCCCAAATCCTTCACATTATTCCTTCTTTCTGTCTCAGTTCATATGTCATGGCTCAAGGCAGGGATTTCAAAGGCTCAAATTCTGCGAGGATATTGTCATTGATAATTCTAAAAAATTCTCCTACATCAGCTGTCGTTGGATTGTTGAATTCATTGGTGTTAAAACAAAAGTTTTAAAAGTTTGCCTTTTTCTTCTTACTTTTATTTAACTGTAAAAATCACTGTGCTAGGAGTTGAGTATTTTGGGTTCATGAGCTCCTTCTGATGCCAATATTTAGCTATATAATCTTAGACAAGTTGACCATTGACTTAGCATATTTGAACATTCCCTGTTCTAAGACAGTGATGGTGATTTAAGATACCCAATCATCAAATAGTTAGATGGTATGATAAAAGAAGATAATAGAGGTGAGGGTTACTTTAGTCAATCTAAACTTGGAGGCAGCCTGCAAGAGTTTCAAGTTCTGGTTCACCTACTTGTTACCTGTGTTAGCATGGCTAAGTTGCTTAAAATATCTCAGTTTTCTAACATGTAAAATAGTGATGTTTATAAGGTTTATCATATATGTCTAAAGAAAAAATAGGTAAAACTATTTGTCAGTGGAGAGCATATACAGTAAATGTTCAATACAAGTTAGCTGTAAAATCTTATAATTCATAGAATTATGGTATTTTAGTTCAATAATGGACATTAAAGATACCTAATTTTGATTTTAAAAGTGAAAAAATACAACCTACAGCATCCTTGATATTTGAATTTTCCTAGTTATAAGAAATTGAATATTTCCTGAATATGCCTGAATTGTTAGGAACACTTTCCTTTCAGTTTACAATTCTTATAATTTTTAATAATTTGTCTGAACCATGTTGAGGTTTACAAACTACTGTTTTTCACATTAGAAGATGATACTTGTCACTCAATCATAAATTTTCTCTTTTTCAGGATAATAATTATCAGATTTCAACAACTTTTTTCATATTATATGATTTTTAGACCTTTACTCTCTCTCTGTCTAGTTTGCAATGTTTAGAAGATCAATTTGCCAATGTTTGTTTGTTTGGTAAATGTTTCTGAGCATCTTCTCTGTATCATACACTATTCTTGGAACTTGGGAAAAGAATATGGAGTAGACATGGACTTGAACTTTATGGAAGAGGTCTTTGGCAGCTCTCATTCTGGAAATAATTCATCAAAACAAAATTCACAAAACAAGAAAAGAAAGCAATAAGTTCATATCTGGGCACAAACCTTAGAGTGTCAAAAACAACAAAGAGTATAATGTGTATTACTTATTAAATTCCATATATCTGAAGCGATTTAGGATTTTCTGTTGATTTTTATATGCCCAAACTAAAATGTAACAATTCTTCATTGACTTGTGAATAATACATATGAGGCAAAGCCAAATCAGAATAATGAGATTGAATTTGTTTCTCTTAGCCCAATTGGTTCACTAGAGAGCACATTGTGATCATAGTCAAGAGCAGTATACTCATGGAAAATAGCAGTGTGTTCAGATCATTGAATTTCCCTCTGTCCTCATTTTTCTAATAAATATAGGAGATTAGGAAGATTTTCCAAAGTTTAGGTTTCTAAGATAACATGATTAAATGAAAGCATATTACCAAATTTTCTTCCCTTAAAACTAAAAAGAGAATAGTGAACAAATTGTGAGTGAAATACAGGAGAAAAAGACAGAAATAAACAGTACTAAAATAGTGTTCAAACTTGTCATCTTTGCAAAATGGTAAATTGTGAATGAATAAAATATTCCAAAATTTGATGAACTGCTCCTTCTTCCACTACTGAGAACCACTACCAGAGTAAAAATATAATTGGACACTTTTATTTTAAAAAAATGTTACTACTCCCAACGTTGGAGGCAAGTACACAGAAGATCTAAGTAGCTGGCCTAGGAGGAAAGATGCAAAATGCTCTTGAGAATATCCAATAAGTTACAGAATTTTGTTATTCCTGGCTAGAAAAAAAGAAAGATAGAAGGAGGAAGATACAATAGTGTTGATCACCTAGAACTAACAATCTCCAGCAATAAAGAAGGGTAATTTAGAAATACAAAGAGAGAAAGAAGAGAAGAACTCCTGACAGAGTAGGCTATGATGACAAATTTTGTTTGTCAACTTGTCTGGTTCATTTGGACTCAAACTGAAATATTGGCTATTCTTGTCTCAAGCATGCCAGCTTTCTCACAGGAACTTACACCACTGACTCTCCTGGTTCTCAGGTCTTTGGACTTGAACTACAACTACACCACTGACTCTCCTAGGTCTCCAGCTTGCTGACTGCAGATGATGGGACTTCTCAGTCTCCATAATCATGTGAGCTTTATAATAAATCTCTCTCTTTCTCTCTCTCTCTTTCTCTCTCTCTCTCTCTTTCTCTCTATCTCTACATATACATACACACGCACACACACACATGCACATTCTCCTGACTCTGTGGCTAATATATATTTTGGTACCAACAGTGGTTCTGGAGAAATAGAATGTTAAAGATCAATTTATCAGAATTGGTTCTTCAGTTTCTGGACTTGGCTTTCTAATCTCACTAAATTTAAAGGTGCTAATGACCGTATTTTTCATAGTAAAGGTAACACTGATAGTCCATGGTGTTATCTGGCAATATCATCATTGGATACTCCTAATCAACCACTTATAAGAAAAAAGGACCTGGGTAAATTTGTATATGATACTTTTGCACACTTTAAGAAAATGAACAAATATAAAAATATTGGCTGGTTTCTCCCAATGTCACTGGACAAAGTGAGGAAAGGAAAGAATGACATCAGATTCAAATTCACAGCTCAACTGCCACATAAATGATCTAAAAGCTTCTATTTGTGCCCTGGAGGAGTCCCTTTTTTCCTGTAGCCTTTTTTCCTTTTTTCCTGAGATTGCTAAAAATCAATCCCAGAACGTCATCCTGTGACTGGCTGAATCACAGCATAAGTTGAACTCCAAGCCACATAGGGTGTCTATTGTTAAAGGGAGGACATTAATTGGGAAGGAGTGGAACCCTGAAAGTTGAAACAGGAACATGTGGGAAGACCCTGATGAAGCAGGGGACATGGAACCCCTAAATTCTGATGGACTTTCTTGCCCAGTGGAAGAGGTCTCCCTACTCCCAATAGGAGTAGCCTCTCAAAACCCAGTGGGTTTCAACCCAATATGAGGGGACTAAGCCTGCATTGTCTGAGGAAAATTTAATGGACTCCCCTGAGACAGTTACTATGAAAGACAATGCTGAGTTTCCTCAGGACCCCTTCCACCCCTCTTTGCTTCTGGAACTACCACTAGACTCAAGTCCCAGAATGCCCCTAAAGGTGAGGTACAAAATACCACCCATAGAGAGGTGTGCTATTCTCCAGAACTCCTCGAGTTTTCTAACTTACGCAGACAGAAATCTAGGGAAAATGTGAGGAAATGGATAGTAAGGGTATAAGGATAATAATGGCAGGAACATAAAGTTTAATCAGGCCAAATGTGTTGATACAGGCTCACTAGCTACAAATTCTGCATTTAATATTAAAGCTGGGGGAGTTAAAACAGGCTCTAACAGTTTTTTGGGTTTTTTTTTTTTGCTTGTTTGGCTGACACATGGATCAAAAAGTACTCCACAGTGAGTGGGTTAAAAATTCCAGACCTGCCTTAGTTTAATGGAGAGTGTTGGGAAAGGAAGTCTCATGTACAGTCTTTTGGCCCCCACTCAGCCACATAAGAATGGGCCTAGGGCCTGGAACACTTCCTTACCAAGAGATAAAGAACCCACATACCCTGTATGGGGCTTATTACCTTGTGTGAGAATATCTTTCCCTGTTTCAGACTCAGTGAGTGCTCCTTTGTTCTGCTTAAGCATGTTAGTCAACGATCCTCAGGCACATTCTCAGCTTTCAGTATGTCAGACTCCATGGGGGAGGGGTTGGGTCCTTCTATTAATACTAGGGTATAAAAAGGGTGTGCACAAGCCAATTTTCCTGTATCAGCTGCCTGGGGGCAGCTACTAGCCATGAGAAACTGATATACATTACTGGAGTTGATCTTATTCTGTCTCTTCTCTATGTAAGTAAAGCATTGTTCCATCTAGTGCTTGACTGTGTTGTGTTTTCCTTCGTGACTCTGATGCCAAGATGCAACCAACAGAGTTTTTAGTCATCCCTTGGGACTGGCAACTGCTGCACTGTGTTCTGTTTCCCTGAGATTGGACAGTGGAAACTCACACCAGAGATTGATATGCTGTTATTGACTTGGCTAATGACATTTTCTGAATCACCCTTTGTTATGAAAATCAGGACAAATTTGTGTTCACATGGAACAGTATACTTCCACTGTGATTCTGCAAGGATACTTCAATCCCCCTGCAATATGCCACCAATGGGTGGGGCTTGATCTTCAACAGGCCCAAGCCCCCCCAGACACTTTAGTCATCCAGTACATCAGTGCCATCCTAATAATCTGGCCCACAAAGAAACAGGTGGAGGTGCACTGTGCTTAGTTATTGATGTACTGACTAGTGCTGATTGGGCCATTAATTCTGATAAAGTCTTGGGACCTGCTCCACAAGTACAGTTCCTAAAAGTCACCTGGGATGATAATCAAAGGAGTATTCCTGACAAAGTTAAATAGAAGTTGCTGCATCTGGCAACTCCCACCAACATGAAAGAGGCTTAACAGCTGGTAGGCCTCTTTAGGTACTGGAGACAACATGTACCTTCACCTGGGCATTCTTTTGGCCTTTTAGTTAAGGTGACCCTAAAAGCTGCTGACTCAGAGTGGGCCCCTTTGTACCAGCAAGCCATAGATGCTGTTCAATGAGCTGTGGTCCAGGTACTGCCTTTGGAATCTTTGGAGCCTGATATCCCAATGAGACTATAGGTGTCTATAACCCCCATGTATACAGATTAGACTTTGTGGTAACAGGAAACCACCACTAGTGTGTGCCAGCCTCTCAGATTTTGGACACTTTTGTTACCTGAGGGCTGGGAGACACACCTCTCTCTAATGGCAACTCTGCTTGCTATTGGTCACTGGTGAAGACTGAGCTTTAGGGCCAGACTGTCACGTGTGACATTGTGACCTGAACTGCCATTGGCACTTGGGCACTTACAAATCCCATCAATAAAATCAGATAGGCTCAACAGAACTCAGTTATCAAATGAAAATGGTACATTCAAGATAGAGCCCAGCCAGGACACCAGGGAACCAGTAGGCTCCCTGAACAAATAGCAATCTTGCCAGAAGGGAATGAGCAACCTGTAGGGGAAGTTTTAGCCCCTCCTGTGGCTACTTGGAGACCAGGATTAAAAAATGTGCCTGTTGACAATATGATATAGTTTGCTGGCAGCTCTGTAAAACTAAAGACAGACAGGGCCTACTTGACTGCAGCTGCTATCTGGTCAGCAGATGATTATCTTTTGACTGAGACTGGACACAGATATTCTGCCCAATGGGCCAAACTTCATGAAGTGGTGATGGCTGTGCAGGTGACCGCTACCACCATATCTTGCTACATTTTCACCAACCCAGGGGCTGTTGCCAATGGCCTAGCCATCTGGTCAGAAGAATGGCAGTTGAGTGACTGGACTATTAAAGAATCTTCTGTGTGGGGACAGGGACTATGACGACAGCTTTCTGTCTGAAAGGGACAAATGTATGTCAATCAAGTGGGTGCTCATGACAAATAACCTTTCAACATGGAACATGAATGGAATTCTCATGCTGATCTAGCTTGTGCCTAACAGGTGGCAACAATCATCTGCTGGATACTTCAATGGATTAAGCGTGGAAGTGCACCTCAGATGCAAGAATGGGCCAAGGCTCAAGGGATGATCCCAGAAGATGCCAAGATTAAGGATGGAGTATAATTTTGTGATTCTTGACAATGGGTTTAAATCATCCTAAGAAGAGAATTGAGATACATTAACTGAGGGGTTGGACCTGCCTGGGTCTGGCATATTGACCACAGCTATGGACACCACTGGTACCTCACTGCCATTGACATGTATTCAGGCAAGGTGTTGCCATTCCAATATGACATGTGGATGTTGATACTACCATAGATGTCCTTGAAAAGAATCTATGTTATGTTTGTGGATACCCCGTGGGACTTCACTCTGACCAAGGGACATCTTCACTGTCCCAGCAACACAAAATGGGTGAATTTTCATAGAATATGATGGACTTTCCATGCATCCTGTCATCTGCAGGCCAATGGATCCACTGGATGATGGAACAGCCAACTTGCATAGCAACTGAAGAAAGGGCACTAAGATGGCCTGCTAATGGGGTGATGCCCCTGTCTAACTAAGAGAGTATGGACATTGCACTCCAGCACAAGTGAAACACGGCACTGCAGTATATGTTGGGGAATATTGAGCTTACTGGGGATGAAGGTAGACAAGGCAGTGACCTGATTAGGCTGCTCCTGTGAAATCCCAATCTTGGTCTTCCCACTATTATTTATCCTTTTTCCCTTTGGATTGCATGTCTTGGGAGTGGTTTGTAGTTCAGGTCACCATAGTACTGCAGACAGGGCCCCCTGACTCTAATCTGGAGGCAGTGCTTCCCCAGGGCACCTCACTTCTATGGGATCTCACCATGGAGTACCAAGACACTAGGGTCCCTCTAGTGGCACCAGGGGTATCTGATTCTTCCATTTGGGTGGGTAATGTTATCTGACATGTCAAGTTTGTGCAGGATGTGACCTCCCTTCTTGGGCTGGACAACCGAGGCCAAAAAGTCTGGGTTAAACAACAAGGGCAATGGGTACCCTCAGAGGTAGTAGCCTCAGGACTGGAACAGATAGCCTTGGTTGCAATACTTGGACAGTGCAATACTTGGACAGAGGTGGGCAAAGATCCTACTGGATGAGATATGCTCTGTCTGCTGTTTCAGTGGCTGGGTGAGGGTCAAAGGGCGGACTGTTGGGAAAGGCCCACAGGTCAATTGCCCTGTGTCAGCTGCAGGGGAAGGGGCAGATGCACACTACTGGAGTTAATCTTGCCTTTCTCTTCCTGATGAAAGTAAAGCATTATTCCAACCAGTGTTTGACTGTGTTGTGTTTTCCTTGGTAGCTCTGATACCAAAATACAATCGTGCTCCCCTGGTATTGGTAATAAGTGCATGGTGTCTTGCTCAACAGACAGGAAGGGATTCAAAGGCTTAGGGAGATTAGAATTTCAGAGTGGATTTGTCATTAAGACCTACTCAACCACCCTAGGAGGGTGCAGAAACATGCCTTTCAACACAACTATGAGAAATAAATTTGTGACTGGAGCCCCAACATCCTGGAAGAGTTCTATGATCACCCTTCTATAGGCCAGACCTTACAGTGGAAATTGCAGTCACTGAATTGGGAAACCTAAAGGCAATGAGAGTAGTTGGATTTTGGGGTGACAGGGGCAAAATTATGGTACTCAACCACCAAAGGCAAGGTGGAAGTGGTTACTGTAATGAACAGCAGAGTCGAAGCAGCAATCAAAACACATGTAGACCTATGGTGTTAGCTAGTTGATCATAGTCTTCCTAGAAATGAAATAGATAGGAAGCCTACTAAGATCTTACTTGATCTGTATAAACAGAAAATGTCTAGGTCAAGAGAACAAAAGACTAACCTGAATCATAAAAACAGGATGTTGCCCCACCTCAATCAATTGTCAGACTTGAACCAGTTTATAGACACAGAATCTCTTGAACTAAGGGGAGGCTGGTTCCCCTTGGGGGAAGCCCCTGGTACACTGCCAAAAATTTATATTGTAAATCTTTCTCCAAGCTTTCCCCAAAGGGATCTTTTACCAAAGTAACTGTGCATCTGAGAAAAGGAAATAATCAGAAAATAGTAAACCAAAATCAATGCCACATTCACAGAGGGATCGCAGAGACTAGTGCCACCATCAAGGACTTGAAAGATGCAGGGGTGGTGATTCCCACCACATCCCCATTCACCTCACCTACTTGGCCTGTGCAGGACACAGATGGATCTTGGACAGTGATGGTGAATTATTATAATCTTAAGTAGATGTTGACTCTAATTGCAGCTGCTGTAGCAGATGTGGTATTACTGCTTCTGCAAATTAACACATTCCCTGGTACCAGGTATACAGCTTTTGATCTAGTAAATGAGGTTTTCTCCATACCTGTCCATAAGCAGTTTGCTTTCAGTTGGCAAGGCCAGTAATACACCTTCACTGTCTTTCCTCAGAGGGATATCAACTCTCCACCCCAATGTCATAATTTAGTTCACAGCAATCTTGATCACTTTTCCGTTCTGTAAGATATCACACTGGCCCATTACATTCATGACATTATGCTGATTGGATCTGTTATACAACAAGTAACAAGTACTCTAGACTTATTGATAATATATTTGTGTGTCAGAGGGTAGGAAATAAATATGACAAATTTCAGGAACCTTCTACCTCAGTGAAATTTCTGTGTGTCCAGTGTTGTCAGGCATATCAATATATTCCTTCTAAAGTGAAGAATTAGTTATTGCATCTAGCCCCCCCACACCAAAAAAAGAGGCACTATGCCTAGTGGGCCTCTTCAG
This sequence comes from Daubentonia madagascariensis, assembly GCA_023783475.1. Taxonomy (NCBI): domain Eukaryota; kingdom Metazoa; phylum Chordata; class Mammalia; order Primates; family Daubentoniidae; genus Daubentonia; species Daubentonia madagascariensis. The sequence goes on from JAKFHU010001599.1 coordinate 3,658,137, forward strand.
ATTTTAGAGGTAACATGTGCAACTTTAGGTTGTGTCATTTCAACCGATTTACTGAGTGATCCTAAAAATTGCTAGTTTTGAGTGAGCCTAGAACAAGAGAACAAGCTCTACAACAGGTCTAGGTTGCTGTACAGGTTCCTCTGCCACTTGGGCCATATGATCTAGCAGGTCCAATGGTGCTTGAAGTGCCAGTGGTATATAGGGATGCTGTTTGGAACTTTTGGCAGGCTCCTATAAGTGAATTTCAGGGCAAACCCTTAGGATTTTGAAACAAAACCTTGCCATCTTCTGAAAATAACTACTCTCCCTTTGAAAAACAACTCTTGGCCTACTATTGGGCCTTAGTAGAAGCTGAATGTTTAACTAGAGGCCACCAAGTTACCATATGACCTGGGCTTCCCATGATGAACTGGGAGTATTTTGACACAAGAAGCAAAAAAGTTGGGCATACACAGCAACACTCCATCATCAAATGGAAATGTTATATACATGATCAGGCCTTAGCAGGCCCTAATGACACAAGTAAGTTACATGAAGATGTGGCCCAAATGTCCATGAGACACGCTCCTTCTACACTGCCTTCTATTTCCCAGCCTGCACCTATGACCTCATGAGGAGGCCCCTATGATCAGGTGACAGAGGAATTGAGAAGACTCGGGCATTGTTTATAGATGGTTCTGCACAATATGTAGGCACCACCTCAAACTGAACAGCTGTAGCACAACAGCCCCTTTCTGGAACATCCCTGAAAGACAGTAGTAAAGGGAAATCTTCACAGTGGGCAGAACATAAGCAGTGTACTGGTTGATCACTTTGATTGGAAGGAGAAATGGCCAGATATACAATTATATATTGATTCATGGGCTATAGCTAATGGTTTGGTACAGAAATTAACCCATGTTAATGGAATGCACTGGTCTTACCATACTTCCCATCATCCTAAAACAATTAGTTTGATAGAGGTGGAATGGCTTTTTGAGGACCCACTTACAGTGTCAGCTAGGTGGCATTACCTTGCAGGGCTGGGGTAAGGTTCTCCAGAAGGCTTTTGCTCTAAATCTGTGTCCAATATATGGTCCTGTTTCTCCCATAGCCACGATTTATTGGGCCAGGAATCAAGAGGTGGAAATGGAGGTGGTGCCACTCACTCCTCTCCCTCATGATGCACTAGCAAAAAATTTGCTTACTGTTCCCGTGATTTTATGCTCTGCTGGCCTAGAGGTCTTATTTCCAGAGGAAGGAATACTTCCACCAAGAGACACAACAATGATTTCATTGATCTAGAAGCCTGCCACCTGGACACTTTGGTCTTCTCATATTTCTGAGCCAACAGGCCAAGAAGAGAGCTATGGTGTTGGATGGGGTGATTGATCTGAACTACCGAGGGGAAATTGTACTACTATTCCACAGTGAAGGTAAGAAAGAGTATATCTGGAATATAGGAGCTCCCCTAGGGCATCTAAAAGAGACAAGAGGGTATTACCATGTCCTGTGATTAAGGTCAATAAAAACTAGAACTCAATCTAAGCAAGATTATGAATGTCCCAGACCCTTCAGGAATGAAGGTGTGGCTCATACTGCCAGGTAAAGAACCATGACTAGCTGCGATGCTTGCTGAAGGGAAAAGGAACACAGAATGGGTAGGAGGTGAAAATAGTTATAAATACCTGCTACTACCACGTGACCAGTTACAGAATTGAGGACTATAATTGTCACATTTCCTTCCTATTTGGTTAAAAACATGTTTGCATGTATATGTATGTATACATATATTAAGCAAATGTCCTTGTTTTCTATCCTTTTTTATTCCCTTATCTTGTAAACTAAGATGTATTGAATCTATATCAGTATTTAAATATTATTAATTATATATCATAGTATTTTAGATATTGAATATCCTGGAGAAAAGTAAACATTACTCAAGGACTTTCCCTCTTCTTCTGGGGAAGGGTTTAATATGTTTTCAGTTGTATGCAGAATAGTTGTATTATGCTAGGTAGAGTAACACCTTAGAAATAAGAATGACACCTTGCTGTTTATTTGGAGATTTAAATATGGTTTAAGGAGATGTATGTGGGTGCCAATGTGACAAGGGATGGACTTGTGATGGTTAATTTTATGTGCCAACTTGACTGGGCCAGGGAGTGCCCAGATGTTTGGTCAAACATTATTCAGGTATGAATGTGAGAGTATTTTTGGGTGAGATTATCATTTGAACTGGTAGACTATGTAAAGTAGATTTCCCACCCTAATGTGAGTGGGCCTTATCTAATCTATTGAAGGTCTGAATAGAATAAAAGGAAGAGTAAGTGAGAATTCCTGCTCTCTCTGCCTGACTGTTTTCCAACTGAGACATCAGTCTCCTGTCTTCAGACTTGGACTCAAACTGAAACCTACAGCATTGGCTCTCCTTGCTCTCAAGCCTTTGGACTTGGACTGGGACCACACATCAGCTCTCCTGGGGCTCCAGCTGGACAACTGCAGATATTGGGATTTTTAGCCTCCATAACTGTGTGAGCTGATTTCTCATAATAAATCTCTTTCACTACATATGTACATCCTGTTGGTTCTGTTTCTCTGCAGAATCCTGAATAATACAAGGCTCATTTCATGTTTTCCTTCCCGATATGAAAATATGTGCCATAGTGAAAATGCACAGGCATTTCCTACATCTGTCCTTTACTTGAAAGGCCAATGGATGTAGCTATTAGGAAGAAGCCAGTGAAGCCAGACAAAAGTCTAGAGCTGAGTATCTGGATCAGAACTTATATTAGATATTTGTCATGTTTCCTTGCTGTCTACTACCTTTGCAATGTATTTCTCTCCTTTGTGGAATATCCTGATGTATGAATCCCACATCTCTGAGTAGAAACCAGAAAATATACCTTCCCTAGATTTTTCTGAGGTGGAACTGGAAAATAAAAAAAATGAAAAAAGAAAAGAAAGAAAATTGGCCTTCCCAATCAGCCTTGCAACTAGAGTGTAGGCATGAATCCTAGGCCTTGTAAGCCAGGATCACTCACAGGAGAGGTAAATTCAGTTGTTAACAGCATGATGAGTCAAGCACTGTGTGAAATAGATTTTCTAATGAGGTTGCAGCAGAGGTATCAGGCTTTTGGGGAAGAAATGGCAAAAGTCCTGTACCTATTATCCAGCATTAGTGGTATAAAAGACTGTGTCTGTGCCCAACAATGGGATATTCACTGGAGCCCTGCCATAGTGAGGTCTGGGCATATTTCTTAGCTGTATAGTCTGAGTCTGACTCTCTGGCTCTCTGGGAGTGTCTATGAACTATCTTACATCTTTAAAACAATTATTCTTGTGTGTAAACTAGTAAAAGTGAGTTCTATGATTTGCAACTAGGAATGTTGGCTGATACAGAAGCAAAGGCTGTATGACTCCATCCTGAAATGGAGACACAGTATGAAACCCTAGGTTATATCTTGGAGAAGAGTACTTGCTCTCAACAAGGCAGAATGAGCCCTGGTTTAGGGCTTGAAAGCAAACCACAGGGGAAAAAAATCTATGAAATAAATCAAAAAAGAGAGTGAAACCATGAATCACAAGTGATCACACTCCATTGCTGAGATGGAGTGCCTTCTTGACCAATCTATGGCCAGCAACATATAAGTAGGTAGAACCAAAGGCAGAAAGAGGCCTCAAACTGAATCTTTGAGGAAAAGGCTAACATGTTTCAATTGAAATTAGAAGACATTTAGAGGGAATTCAGCCATGCCCAGTCCGCACTATAGAATATACACACTCCTGAGAGCATAATGAGATTCCCTAACCCCTGGCAGGGGTGATATCATAGAAGGCCAAGTAGGGAGCCAGGACTTTCATTCCTACCATCTTAGAAAATGGCCCACTCCATGGGTTCAGTGGAGTCCATGTGGAGAGCCAGAATTCCACCCAAACTTGTCATTAATGAGGATCCTCTCACCCTCCCTCTCATAGTAAAGTCAGAGGAGGTTTAATGGAAATTCAGGACTCACTGTCACCCACAGGTAAAGAGGCCTGTGGCAGTGGAGACTAGCCGGGAAAATTAGACCTCCTACCCTCACCCAGTGGTAACAAGGAGTCCCTCCCTTCGTGTCAGTGGAGGCTGAATGAGGAAGCTAAACATCTACCTCCATCTGGAAGTAATGAGGTGGTAAATCCCTCTTCTTGCTAGAACAGTGTCAGAAAATCCAGAGAAAAGATATGTTTAAATAAAATCCAGAGTCTCAAAACAATACAAAAATATCCAGATTTCAAGAGAAAATTACTCATCATACCAAAAATCAGAATGATCTCAAACTGAGTGAAAAAGAAAATCAACAGATATCAAAACCAAGATGGCAGAGATGTTAAAATAATTTAACAAATGGCCATAATAAAAATGCTTCAATGAGCAATTAGGAATGTGTTTGAAATAAATTAAAATATGCAAAGTCTGAAAAAATAAATAAAAGATGTACAAATGAGTCAAATGGAAAATTTAGAACTGAAGAATATAATAACTGAAATAAAAGGCTCAATAGATCAATGGGCTAAGGAGTAGAACAGAGAAGATGAGGAACTAATAAGTGAACTGAAAGATAGAACAATAGAAATTACCCAATTTTAACAATAGAGAGAAAATAGTTTAAAAAGAAAATGAACAGATTCTCAAGAACCTGGGGACTATAACAAAAGCTCTAATATTTGTGTCATGGAAGTCTCCAAAGGTAGGAGAAAGAAGGTGGTGCTGAATAAGTACTCAAAAAAATAGCATCTGAAAACTTCCCAAATTTGGCGAAAGACATAAATTTACAGATTCAAGCCACATAGAACAGCATATCACACATAAGGGAAGAACATTTCAAGTAACAGTGGATTTCTTATCACAAACTATTTAGGCCAAAAGGAAGTGGTGAATATTTTTGAAATGCTGAAAGAAAAAACTATCAACACAAAATCATACACCCTGAGAAAACATCCTTCAGGAATTAAGGGGAAATCAAGGCACTCTTAGTTTACTAATTTGATGGGAACAGACCTCCCTAATAAGAAGGCTAAAGGAAATTGTCTACACAGAAAGGAAATGATGCTGGATGTTCACCGTTGGGGAGGCTATGCATATTGGGGGCAGGAGGTATATGGGAGCTGTCTGTACTTTCCATTCAATTTTTCTGTGAACCTAAAATTGATCTAAACAAAAGTTTATATATTAAACTAAACAAAACTATTCAGATCCACCAAAAAAACCCACAAAATTTTATTGGAAATTCATCTCTTAATTAGATAAATAGATCTTTTTCATTGATGGAAATTTTTTCAATTAATTCATGTAACTTTAGTCGATAACTCGATGTAATGAATGCTTATTGCTATAATGAGAGCTACATCACCATCAAATATCTTCTTATTTTTATGCACTGAGAAATCATGTTTCTATAAATAAGTAGTTAATTATATAGAAGGGCATGTGTGATAGCAGTGTTAAGTTCCTGGATTCCTTGAATTACTTCTGTGCTATAAAGCAGAAATCATAATAATTTATAATTAAAATATATTTGATGATTTATCAGATGGAAACTCATGTCAAAAGTTTTAAAAGTAAATATTAGAAACTTCCTGGCTTCTCAAAGCATTTATCCAAGTTTTAGGGTGATTTACTTTGTATGCCTTACATTTCTGTGAAGCATACAAAAAACTTTATTCACTTATCAGCAATCATTTATTGAGCACCAACTATGTGTCAGACACTATTGTAGGCCCTAATTATGAAGCAATGAACAAGAAAATGTAAAAACTCCTTCTTTCAAGAGATATATGCCTATAAGTATTCCAATAATTTTATTTATTTTTTATTGTACCTATTAAGTAGGTTATCACCAATCTCCTCCTCGGCCCTCACCCTGCTTGATTTCCATTGAGTTTTACTTCCCTCCATGTGTGTGAGTGCTCATCGGTTATTTCTGATTTAATTCTGAGTACATCTGGTGTTTGTTTTTCCATTCTTTAGATACTTCACTCAGGATAATGGTCTCCAGTCCCATCCAAGTTGTTGCAAAAGGCATTAAGTCATCCTTCCTCATGGCTTAGTAGTATTCCATGATATACATATACCATATTTTGTTAATCCACTGATGATTTGATGGGCACTTGAGTTGATTACACATCTTTGCAATTGTGAATTGTGCTGCAATAAGCATTCGAGTACAGGTATCTTTTTGATAAAATGACTTCTTTTCCTTTGGGTAAATACCCAGTGGTGGGATTGCTGGATCAAATGGTTGGTCTACTTTTCATTCTTTGAGGTATCTCCATACTATTTTCCATAGAGGTTGTACTAATTTGCAGTCCTACCAAAAGTGTAGAAGTGTTCCTTTCTCTCTGCATACACACTGGCATATGTTATTTTTGTACATTTTAGTAAAAGCCATTTTAACAGGGGAAAGGAGATATCTCATTTTAGTTTAATTTGCATTTCCCTGATGGTTAGTGACATTGAGCATTTTTTCATATTATTGTTGGCCATTTTCCTATCTTCATTTGAAAAACTTCTGTTCATGTCTTTTGCCCACTTTTTAATGGGTTATTTTTTTTTCTTGCTGATTTGTTTGAGTGCTTTGTAGTTTCTGGATAGTAGCCCTATATAGGATGTGTAGATTGTGAATATTTTCTCCCATTCTGCAGGTTGTCTATTTGCTCTTTTGATTATTTCCTTGGCTGTGCAGAAGCCTTTTAATCTACTCAAGTCCCATTTATTTATTTTCATTTTTTCTGTGATTGCCATTGGGGTCTTCTTAATAAATTCTTTGCCTAGGTTGATATCTAGAAGAGTTTTTCTAACATTTTCTTCTAGAATTCTTATGGTTTAATGCCTTACATTTAAGTCTTTATCCATCTTGAATTAATTTTTGTGAATGGTGAGAGATAGGGGTTCTGCTTCATTCTTCTGCATGTGGCTATCCAATTTTCCCAGCACCATTAATTGAATAGAGCCTTTTTTCCCCAGTGTATATTGTGTTCTGCTTTGTCAAATATTGGTTGGCTGTATGTGGATGGTTTTATATCTGAAATTTATGTTCTGTTCCATTGGTCTGTGTTTCTATTTTTGTGCCAATACCATGCTGTTTTGGTTACTATAACTTTGTGGTATAGTTTGAAGTCTGATAATGTGATGCCTCCAGATCTGTTTCTTTTGTTTAAGACTGCTATGGCTATTTGGACTCTCTTCTGGTTTCAAAAGAAGCATAGAACTATATTTTCTAGATCTGTGAAATATGACATTGGTATTTTGGTGGGGATTGCATTGAATCTGTAAATCACTTTGGGTAGTATGGACATTTTAATGATGTTGATTCTACCAATCCATGAGCAAGATACATTTTTCTAATTGTTTGTATCAGCTGCTATTTCTTTCCTCAGTGTTTCATAGTTCTCTTTGCAGAGATCTTTCACTGAACACCTGGGAGGTTCATTGCAAAGAGGCAATCACCAAGACACATAGCCATCAGACTGGCCAAAGTAAACATGAAGGAGGAATTCCTGCAATCCATAAGATGAAAACATCAAACTTACAAAGGAAAATCCATTAGGCTAACTTCAGACTTCTCAACTGAGACATTAAAGTCAAAAGGGACTGGGGCCCCATCTTCAGTATTCTTCAACAGAATATCTGCCAACCTAGAATTTTGTATCCTACAAAACTAAGCTTCCTATGTGAAGAAGAAATAAAGAATTTTCCACACAAGCAATCACTGAGGAAATTTGTCAAGACCAGACCTGCCCTGCAAGAGATACTCAGAACTGCATTATATGTGGATCAGCACAATAGTGACCCACCAGAGTAAAGCCACCCAAACACTAAATCTCAGAGCTCATATAAAACAATATTACAAGAGGTAAAACAAAGCAATAACATATACCCAACAGAAGGAAAAGAAGAGTTCTACATATCAATTCTATCAATCAATGTAAACGGTTTGAATTCCCCACTCGAGAGACACAGGCTTGCTGAATGTATAAAAACATACAAGCCAAGTATCTGCAGTCTCCATGAAACACATCTAACCCACAAAGACTCATACATCCTCAGAGTGAAGGGATGGGAAAAAAACATTCCATGCAAATGGAAACCAAAAGAAAGCAGGCATAACCATTCTAATACCAGATAAAATTGACTTTAAATCAACAATAGTAAAGAAAAACAAAGATGGTCATTATATAATGGGAAAGGGAGTGATTCAACAAGAAGATATAACAATCCTAAACATTTATGCACCCAACACAGGAGTGCTTAGATTCATAAGGCAAACCCTACTAGATCTAAGCAAAGAGATAAACATCAGCATCATAATTTCCAGGGACTTCAACACCCCACTGACAGAACTGGATATATCATCCAAGCGGAAAATAAATAAACACTGGACTTAAATGGGAGTCTAGAACTAATGGGCCTAATAGAAAATTACAGAACATATTACCCAAAAACTACTTATTATACATTCTTCTCATCAGCACATGGAATATTCTCCAAGACTGATCATATTTTAGGCCACAAATCATGGCTCAAAATATTCAAAAAAATTGTAATCATATCATGTATCTTCTTAGATTACAGTGGAATAAAACTAGAAATCAACACCAAAAGAAACACTCAATTTTACACAAATTCATGGAAATTAACCTCCTGCTGGACAACTATTGGATCAATGATGAAATTAAGATGGAAATCAAAAGATTCCTGATTTGAACTGAATGACAAAGGGGACACAAGCTATCAAAATCTGTGCGATTCAGCAAAAGCGGTCCTAAGGGGAGAATTTATAGCCTTAAATGCCCATAACAAAAAGACAGAAAGATTACAAATTAACAATCTAATGACACATCTTAAGGAACTAGAAAAGGAAGAGCAAACCAAACCCAAAGCAGCAGTAGAAAAGAATTTAACTAAGCAAAGCAGAATAAACAAAATCAAAAACAAGAAAATAATACAGAAAATCAACAAAACAAAAAGTTGGTGCTTTGAAAAATTAAACAAAATTGATAGACCTCTTGCTACATTAATCAGGAGTGGAAGAGAAAGGACCTAATGAACTTAATCAGGAATCAAAAAGGAGATACTACAACTGATATCACAGAAATACAAAATATCATCTGTGAATGCTATGAAAGTCTCTATTCACATAAACTAGAAAACCAGAAGAGTGGAACTTCCTGGAATTACCAACCTCCCAAGACTCAATCAGTGAAGAAATAATTCCTGACAGACCAAAATGAGCAACGAGATGACGCAGAAATAAAAAAATCTTCCAACAGAAAAAGCCCAAGACCAATGGATTCACAGCAATTTATCAGACTACAAGAAGAGTGGTACCCATACTGCAGAAATTATTCCACAATGACAAGAAGGAAAGAATCCTCCCCAACTCATTCTATGAAGCCAGTATCACCTTGATACCAAAGCCAGGAAAGGACACTAAAAGAAAAGAAAACTATAGGCCAATGTTCCTTATGAATATAGATGCAAAAATCCTCAATAAATACTAGCAAACCAAATTCAACAGTGCATCAAAAATATAACCCACCAGGACCAAGTGGGCTTCATCCCAGGAATGCAAGGATAGTTCAACATACATAAATCGATAAATGTGATCCACCACATAAACAGAAGCAAAAACAAAGATCATATGATCATCTCAGTAGATGCAGAAAAAGCATTCAACAAAATTCAGCACCATTTCATGGTAAAAACTCTCAACAAACTAGGCATAGTAGGAACATATCTCAAAATTATAAGAGCCATATATGACAAACCCACAGCCAACATCATACTGAATGGGGAAAAGCTGAACGCACTCTCACGAAGAACTGGAACAAGATAAGAAGGTCTTTTGTTGCCACTTCTATTCAACATAGTGCTGCAAGTCCTAGCCAGAGCAATCAGGCAAGAGAAAGAAATAAAGTGAATCCAAATTGGGAAAGAGGAGGTCAAACTATCACTTTTTGCTGATGATATGATCTTACATCTAGAAAACCCCAAAGATTCCACAAAGAGAATCCTGGAATTGATAAATAACTTCAGCAAAGTCTCAGGGTACAAAATCACTGATCACAAATCAGTAGCAGTCCTATACACCAATAACAGTCAAGCTGAGAGTCAAATCAAAGATTCAATACCATTCGCAATAGCTACAAAGAAAATAAAATGCCTAGGAATATACTTAACCAAGGAGATGAAAGATCTCTCCAATAATTTTAAATGTGCATTAGTTATATGTATTCCTCTTTTACTTTAAGGCACCTTTGTATACTTAGAAAGCTATGAAGAATTAAATCAGCAATTTTAATTCACCTTTGAAAATAAAAGATTTTTAGTGTTAAATCACTCATCATGAGCTTTGAATATATTGATTTTTTAAATTATGGAACTACAAATTTAGCTTATTCAAAATTTGGATATTGACTGTCAGATAAACCAATTGGCAAAGATAGCTTTTGTTGTGAAACCCATCAGACTTATTCTGTCAGAAAAAGTCTGACTTCATTTTTTCCAGTTCAAATAAGTTTATTATTACCATCTCTGTGACTGCATCTCCGTTTTGAATTTTAAATGTAAGATGGATAACGCACAAAGCATTACCTTGAGTTTGTCTCCTATCTGAAACAAAGCACCATCACCTTCCATGTTTCCTAACAATGTTCTCTTTCTTTTGCTTTCATAAAATGCCACTGATCCATGGATTCTTTGAAAATATTTGGGATGTGGAGGTAAAGATTTCATTACACACATTTTTTCACACCTTCTCATGCCACAGTATATCTGAACTCTGAACACCCCAAGATAAGTCCAAACACCACATTTCTGCTACCATTCTTCGTTTAAAGGAAATTTTACTTATATTCCAAATTTTCTCTTTGCTTAGCACCTGAGAGTCTGTCAGTATAACCTAAGGCACTAAAGAATCCAGAAGGGTGAGTTGGATGCCTTTCTTTTGTAAAGTAGGAGAAGGATAATTTTGAAGAAAGCAGAACCTGCCCAAGGCCTGGACCAGAGGTATGTTCACACAGGTCAGTTTTAGAAAGAAGTAGAGGATATGAGAACCAGTATTCTTAGATGTAGCCATCTCTCTGGACAACTTAGTAATTCTTTGTGTACCCCCATGGGCAGGTATCTCACATTAAAGACCACTGATTTATCAGGCATTCGCTGAATGCTACTGTGTTTAAATTAGTAGGTTAAGCACTGGGTTGTGGGAGGTTAGAAAGGGTTCTAAGCTGCAGTCCCAGTCCCCTCTGAGCTTAGACTGTACACTCCAAGGGAGCAAAATCAAGACGAAATTAATGCTCAGCTTGGGCTAAAGTAGAAAACAGTCTTCTGTCAGATTCCAAAACACAACATCAATACCATGTTGTCCAGGGGTTTTGTTTGCTTACTTGTTTTATGTTATTTTGTGGCAATATGGATAATGGCACATCACTACTTAGGTCTGGTGCAGAGTGCAGATATGGCAGCATTTCATATATTCAAAATTATAAAATATGACAATATTCTCTTTCACTGTGGTATTTCACCCCTTAATATTTTTATTCCACAACATATTTTTGAAAATCAGCTTTATTGAGATATAATTAAATACAAAAATGCACATATTTAATATATACAACTTGATGAGTTTGGACATATGCATACACCCATGAAATCACCACCACAATCATGGTAATAGATATATGCATCACCTCCAAAAGTTTCCTTTTGCCTCTTTGGATTTTTTTTTGTTCATTTTTTCTGTTATTGTTGCAAGAACTCTTAACATAAGATCTACCCTCTTAAGAAATGCTTAAGTGTATGATACAGTGTTGTTAACTACAGGCCCTATGTTGTACAGCAGATGTCTAGAACTTACTTATTTTGTGTAATTGAAACTTTATACCCATTGAATAACAACTTTCCATTTTCCCCTCCCCTCAGCCCCTGACAGCCCCCACCACTTAATTTTTTTATCCAAAAAAAGGACTGCTTCACTCTGGAACAAACAGAGGCCACCTGAGTACAGCAGCAAAGGTATGCTGCACACTTCCTATTTGTAGGGCCCTTTGCTAAGTACTGGGTCTACTGAAGGGTGGAAGGCTTGGAAACCAACACATGATAAATACTACCTGAGTGGCACACACAATAATTTTTGTAGACTGTCTGAACTTTGAAACCTAAGGACATTAAGGAAGGCTTCTACAAGGATGTGAAAATTAAGTGGAGGACACACATAATTTGGGTAATCAGAGAAACCTTAGGAAAATACTCTAGGAAAAAGACCCTCTTTAGGCCTGTGTGATTCAATCCTCTTCAAGTATAAAAACTCAAGAAGAGAAAGAATAGCTTGCAGATGCCCAAGAAAAATTGGACCAGGGGAATTGGTGTGGGTTTGGATATTGACTCTACTAAATTACTGACACAATTTGTGAACCAACACTTATTTTATCTTTAATGAACTTGAGAGGTCATACATTTGCCAGATTATCTTTATTCTCTATAGATGTCAAGGCCACATGTGGCCTTTGTTTCCTTTGTCTCACTTGAAGGTATTGATAAGTATCCCTGTCAAATATTTGGAGAGTCACTAAAAATATTTACTTACACACAAAAAGAGCACTAATGAATGCTAATGAAAGCAATGAAGAGAATCTCCAGATCTTTCACATTTATGTTTGACGTCTTTGACATAAGTCATGAACATGCCTGGAGGGGGTTGACTTTCTAGGTGATAAAATACTGATATCATAGAAACAAATGTTCCCTCTCAGTGCCCATGACAAGGAGATACTTCTGGATCTGAAATGTGTGATACTCACAGTAAAGTAGGGGTTACTAATAGTATTTTCTATTTGTTTACTATCTCTTAGGTTCCAGAAAGTATAATACATGCTTGTATGTTTGTTTCCAGACAGTATAATACATACTTGTACGTACATGACTCATTTCATCATGAAAATATACTCTCTCAGTTAGCTATTATCTTTATTGTATTAATAAAGAAACTGAAGTTTTTACAACCTAAATAACTTTGTGCAAGGCTACTTAGGAAGTCAGTGGTAATGTAAACTTACAAAAACATTGTAAGCCTTCAAAATCTGTGCTGCTTCAATTAGGCCTTGTCACAAACAGACAACTGGCATTGACAGCACATAATGCCTTTGGTAAATCTTGGTTGCTCCTCAGGAAAGGCCATCATAAGTAGTTCCTACTTGCTCTTTTCTGATTAGACTTTAAAAGGAAAAATAAAATTAAAAAAATAAAATGACCTCCAGGAATGGGAATATCTCTCTTCCAGTTTACAGTTTGGTAGAATAGCTAAAAAAATCAAAGATTATTGCCTAGGCAAAACAAGACAAAGGTAGGATTTGATGTTTTCCCCAGTTTTTCAGCAAAGTGGAGTTATTTTTGTTGAAGACCAATAGCCTGGCCTCAATATGCTCAGAGATATAAAAGAGGAAGCAAAATAATGTGATTGATGGCTCTGTCTCTGGAGACAAATTGTGTTCACTGCCTTACATGACCTTTTTTTGGTATATTGAATTTAAGTGCTATGAGTTGATGGGATGTATTGTGAGACTATACCTTTTTCCTTTTTTACCCAAGTATTTCTCTGAGGATTTAGAAGGATGTAAGACATGCAGTTTGAGCAAATATGCATTCAAATATATTTCCAACTGTTACAAATATATTTAAAGAAATGGAAAAGAGTTCACTTCCAAAATAATTTAAACACTCTGTCTAAATTTTATTATTACAGTTAATGTTTGAAATAAAGTACTTTATGACAACCGCAAGGAAAAAGATACTTTGAGAAGATATTTTTCCTGGTACTCTGGATCCACAGTCTCTAACTAGTATTGTGATAAAGTAACCAGGGGTTAAGAGAATCATTTTTATTATATTACTGGTTTTATGTTTGCTGCTGAAAATTCTTTGCCAATCAAAAAGAACAAGTGGGATTCTTACCTACCAAGTAAAAAGTCTAACTGCAATTGAACACTTTAAGTATGGAAAACGTCACAATCTATCCATGCAGTGCATTCCATTTTGGGGGGTAGCTGTAATCATTAGAGGGCTCTTGGATTAAATTTGCCATCAGCATGGGCTACAGTGCATCATTACAATAAATTCCTTTGTGTTTTATACTATGCTTCTAGTAATGTAGCCCACCTAGTAGTCCAAAAGACCTAGTGGGGCAAATCTCAATTCAGAGGTCACCAGTTCATGCAATACAATGGGCTTCATAAAGGTCATGGAAAATGGAATTAAAGGATAAAAATAAAAATATAAACTTTATTTCTCAACATAAACTCCATCAAGTTCAAAACAATTTTGAAAGCAATGATACCATCCATTTAGTCCATCTCTATAGAACTGAAGGTCCTGGAATTGAACCATGTCAATGCAGTCTTTTATACATTATTAACTGAAGAAAAATAAGTGCCTTTTAAAGATTGTTTAAGATTAGGAAATGAAAAGAAGTCAGAAAGCCCCAAATCTGGACTGTGAGGTGGGTGCCTGATGATTTTCCATTGAAGTTCTCATAAAATTGCCCTTATTTGATGAGAAGAATGAGCAGGAACATTGTGGTGGAGAAGAACTCTCTGATGAAGCCTTCCTGGGTGTTTTTCCACTAAAGTTTTGGCTAACTTTCTCAAAACACTTTAATAATAAGCAGATGTTGTTGTTCTTTGGTCCCCCAGAAAGTCAACAGGTAAATGCCTTGAGCATCCCCAATAACTGTTGCCATGATCTTTGCTTTTGACTGGTCTGCTTTTGCTTTGATTGGATCACTTCCACCTCTTGGTAGCCATTGCTTTGTTTGTGCTTTGTCTTCAGGGTTGTACTGGCAAAGCTATGTTTCATCTCCTGTTACAATTCTTTGGAGAAATGATTCAGAATCTTGATCACACTTGTTTCAAATTTCCTTTGAAAGTTCTGCTCTTGTCTGCAGATGATCTGGGTGCAACAGTTTTGGCACCCATTGTGTGGAAAGTTTGTTCAACTTTAATTTTTCAGGCAGAATTGTGTAAGCTAAACCTTTTGAGATGTCTATGGTGGCTATTGTTTATGCTGTTAACTGTTGGTCCTCTTCAATTAGGGCACAAACAAGATACATTTTTTCCTGGCAAATAGTTGTGGATGGTCTGCTGCTCTGGGCTTCATTTTCTACATAGTCTTGTCCTTTCTTAAAATGAGTTATCCTTTTGTCAATTACTTCTTTCTTTAGGGCATTGTCTCCATCAACTTTTCATAAAGTATCTATGATTTCACCATTCTTCTACTGAAGATTCACCATAAATTTAGTGTTTTTTCTTGCTTCAATTTTAGCAGAATTCATATTGCTCTGATAGGGGCTTTTTTCAAACTGATGTCTTATCATTCTTAGGACCTCAAACTAGATACTGTTCAGACATGTTATAACAAGTTAGTGCAAGTTTATTTTGGTGCCAAAAAAAATTTGTAATCCTTGTGTAGTTTTTTCATAGTATTCATTTTCCATGAAATTGTTGAAGACCACTTGTATAAGAAACACTGCCAAATTAACAATTTGAATATATTTTGTGACAAAGTATTTCCAAATTTATAAAGAAATATAAATTTTCAGCCTAAAAAATCAAACTCATGGCATATTTTTGAATCTTTTACAGCGGTCAAAGAAAAAATTCAGCTGGATAAGAAAATAAGTGTATATCACAACAGTGTTCCAGCTATGTTAGATAAAGCATCTAGATTTATTGCAATTTTAAAACAAGAGACTGATGTTTCTTTTATTACTTTATTCCCTGTGTGATATATAATAAATTTTTTTGCTCAGTTTTCTTAAGCAGACTCTATATCATAGATACAGTGGTGAAATTGTTTAGCATATACCTGCAATGTTATGAATTATCACCAGTTTATGGAACTGCTAAAAGCAATGGAAGACACCAAATTTAAGGATCATATGGTCTTTGCCGATGCTCATTGGTTGAGTCATGGGTGAATTTCACAAAGATTTTCTGCACCATTAACTTCCATTCAAGATTTTCCTAAAACAAAAGAAAGGCTTGCCAAATATTCAGTAATGCTGTGATTTACATTTTCTTACCAATATCATACTGAATTTCCATGGGCCAAAACTGAAGCTCCAAGAAAGGGAAAGCTTATGACCTAGCTAGAGAGGTACAAAAATTTATATGGAAATAAAAACTTTTCATAATATATATCAATAATAATGACATTACACATTTTCCTATCATAAATCAACATGTGGAAGGTGTTAATTGTAATTGACAGCATCAATACATTGACTGCAAAAACCAAAAGACCAATGTGAAGAACATTTTGTATGTATTGATTACATTTAGAACTACTTTCAATTTATGAAATACTCCCTTTGAATTCAATATTAAAAATACTAAATTGACATAGAAATTAGTAAATTTAATTTACTTAGACAAATGTAATTTGAAATTGATGTGTTTTTTCTTCAAAGTAAAGTAAATTCTCCTAAAAATGATAAGCCAGTTTTAG
This sequence comes from Daubentonia madagascariensis, assembly GCA_023783475.1. NCBI lineage: Eukaryota > Metazoa > Chordata > Mammalia > Primates > Daubentoniidae > Daubentonia > Daubentonia madagascariensis. The sequence continues at coordinate 3,674,659 of JAKFHU010001599.1, forward strand.
CAATGTGGATACAAATATTAAAGGAAAGTGCTTTTTATGTAACTGTTTTAATTATTGGAAAATCTTTAAGTATAAGTATGTTTACCATAATTTGATTATACGAACCTAATTTTCAATGTTAAATTATATAAGATCTAAATATAGATCAAACATTTCTGAGGAAAATGGGTATCCAATTTGAGATATGCTATAGGTATACTTTATATATATATACAAGGTTTGAAGCCTTGGTGCAAAAAAATGCAAAACCTCTCTTTTTCCTTTACCTAATATTTTATATTGATTACATGTTGAAATGATAATATATCTATTGTGTTAAATAAAATGTAGTATTGAAATTGGTTTAAATAAGTTTTTTAAATTAAATTTTTTATTTTGAGATAATTGTAGATTCACATGCAGCAGTAAGAAATAATATAAAATGATCTTACGTACTCTACCTAATTTTCCACAGTGGTAACATCTTGTCAAAAACTATAGTACAATATTACAACTAGAATATTGATCTTGATAGAGTCAAGAGACAGAACATTTCTATTACCCTTATAGACACACCCACTTCTATTTTGCCCTCATCTCCACCTTAACCCCTGGGAATCACTGATCTAGTCTCCTTTTCTATAATTTTGTTATTTAAAGAATGCTATATAAATGGGAGCATACAGTATGAAAACTTTTGGTTTTGGCATTGAAATTTTTTCTTCCAGCATAACTATCTAGAGAATCACCCAGGTTGTTGTGTGTATCAATAGTTTCTTTTTATTGCTGAGTAGTGCTTCATGGTATAGATGCACTACAGTGTGTTTGAATATTCACCCAGTAAAGGAAATCTGAGTTGTTTCCAGTTTTTGACTATCATAAATGCAGCTGCCATAAACATTTATGTACAGCTTTTTCTATAAACATAAATTCATCACTCAGATAAATGCCCAAGTGCATTAGTGAATTGTATGATAGTTGCATGTTTACTTTATTAGAAACTGACAAACTGTTTTCCAGAGTGCTGTACCATCAATGTATGTTTCCCCACATCCATGCCAAGATTTGGTGTTGTTGATAAGATAGTTGTCATTGTCTTTTATTCTAGCCATTCTGATAAGTGTGCAGTGGTATCTTATTGTGGTTTTAATTTGAATTTCCCTTATGACAAATTATGTTGAACACCTTTACATGTGCTTATATGCCATTCATTTATCTTCTTCTGTGAAATATCTCTACATGTCTTTTGTCCACGTTCTAATTGTTTTTGCTGTTATTTTTTAATGTTGAATTTTGAAGTTCATTATATATTTTACATGGCAGTCCTTTTTTCATATGTCATTTGAAAATAGTCTATACCACTGTGTGGCTTGTATATTCAGCCTTTAAACACATCTTTCTCAGAGCATAGCCTTTAAATTTTGATGAAGTTCAATTTATCATTTTTTAAAATTTTATGGATTATAGTTTTTGAATCAAATCTGAGAACTTTTTGGCTAGCCCTAGGTCCCGAATATCTTCTCCTATGTTTTTTCTAAAAGTTGTTACATTTAAGTCTCTTACTCGTTTTGAATTAGTTTTTGTATAAAGTTGAGACTTAGGTCTAGATTCTTTTTTTTTCTTCCTTTACCTAAGGATGTCCAATTTCTCCGGCACTATTTGTTGGAAAGGCTATTTTTTCCTCCTTTGAATTTTTTTACTTTTATAAAAAATCAGTTGGACACATTTGTGTGGATCTATTTTTGAGTTCTTTGTTCCATTGATCTATGTGCCTATTCCTCCACCAATACCACACACTCTTGATTACTGTAGCTGTATAATGTCTTAAAATCTTATAGACTGATTTATTACTTTTTTCCTCTTTGTCAATTTATTTAAGCTATTTAGTTTCTCTGATTTTTCATATACATTTTAGAATTGTCAATGTCTGCAAAAAAATCATGCTGGGATTTTTATAGGAATTCTGTTATAACTATGTCATTTTGGGGGGAAGGATTGACATCTTTACTAGATTAAGTCTTCATGAACACAGTATATATCTCCATTTATTTATATATTTTAAACTTTTTTTTAAAAATCAGCATTGTGTAGTTTTCAGCATATAAGACCTGTGCAAGTTTTGCTAGATTTACACCTATTTTGTTTTTTGAGTCATCATAAGTGGTTTTTCACTTTCAATATGTCTTCATATTTTCATTGTTCATGTGTAGACAGAATTTATGTTTGTATGTTGATATCATATCCTATGAACCTGCTGAATTCACATATTGGCTGTAGGACTTTTTTTATAGATTGCTTGAGATTTTCTATGTACACAACTAGGACATCTGAAAATACGAACAATTTTGTCTCTTCCTTTCGATTTGTATGCATTTTATAGCCTTATTGCACTAACTAGTACTTCCAGCACTCTTTGACTAAAAATAGTGAAAGCAAATGTCCTTGCCTTGTTCCCACTCTTAGGAGGGAAACTATCACCTTTCACCATTAAATATAATGTCAACTGTAGAATTTTTGTAGCTACCCTTTATCATGTTGGGGAAGTTCCCATTTACTCATATATTTTTGGGAGTTTTTATTATAAATGTATATTGAACTGTGTTAAATGAGTTTTCTGAGTCAAATAATATGATCGTGTGTTTTCCTTTTATTAGACTGCTAATATGGAGGATTGTATAGATTGATTTTCAAATATTGAACCATCCTTGCATGTCTGGAATAAATTCCACTTGACATGGTGTATAATTATTATTTATATTGCTAAATTATATTTGCTAATATTTTGTTAAGGATTTTTCCATCTATATTCATGAGACATATTAGTCCATAGTTTTGTGGGGGTTTTTTGTACAGTCTTTAACTAGTTTTTCTAACAGAGTAATACTACTTTCATAAAATGTATTGGGACATGTTCCCTCTTCTATGTTCTGTAAAGATATGATATAGAATTGGTGTTAATTTCTTTTAAATGTTTCATAGAATTTTCCAATAGAAAATATCTGAACTTAGTGATTTCACTTGGGGGAGTTTTCAAATTTTAAATTTAATTTCTTTAATAGTTTTAGGAAAATTTAAATTATCTATTTTATATTAGTGAATTGTGGTAGTTTGTGTTTGTTGAGGATGTTGTGCATCTTCTCTAAGTTGTCAATTGTATAATTGTACATAAGATTCCCTTATGTCTTTTTGATGTCTTTAGGGTCTATAGTTATATTCCCTGGTCTATTACTGATATTGGTAATTTGTGTCTTCTCTTTTTACTTCTTTCTGAGTCTTGCTAAAAATTTATCAATTTTATTGAAATTTTCAAAGAACCAACTCTTAGTTTCATTGATTTTTCACTATAATTTTTCTGTTTCAATTTCATTGATTTCTGCTACCATCTTTACCTTCATTCTTTTGTTTTGGGTATATTTTCTTCTTCTTTTTCAAGGTTTTTTGGTTGTGGGAGCTTAATTATTTGAAATTTTAATTCTATTCTAATATGTGCATTTAGCACTATAAATTTCCCTTCAGTATTTCTTTTACTATGACCCACTCATTTTTTTTTTGCATTTTTTGTTTTTGTTTTTGTCTACTAAGGTTTTCTTAATCAATAGAAATTCCCCCATACCCTCTCTCCCTCTACACAGTTCCCTTATTGTTAACATTTTAAATTAGTGTGGTATATTTGTTACAACTGATAAACCAACATTGACACATGATTATCACCCAAAGTCCATGTTTTACATATTCACTCTTGGTGTTGAGCTGTTCTATGAATTTTTAAAAATAAATAATGTCATATATCTACCACTACAGTATCCCACAAAATAGTTTCACCACCATAAAAATCCCCTGTGCCCCACGTATTCATTTCTCCTTTCCCCATATAACTCTGGCAACCACTGATCTTTTTTATGGTCTTCAAAGTTTTTTACTCTTCCAGGATGTCAAAGTGTTGGACTCACCCAGTATGTGTAGCTTTTTCATATGGGCTTCTTTCCCTTAATAATATGAATTTAAGGTATCCTCATGTCTTCTTATGGCTTGATAGCTCTTGTTTCTTCTTTGTGCTGAGTAATATTCCATTGCATTGGATATACCAGTTTATTTATCCATTTACCTATTGAAGGATATCTTGATTGCCTCCAAGTTTGGGCAATTATTAAAAAGCTGCTATAAACATCCATGTGCAAGTTTTTGTGTCAACATAAGTTTTCATCTCATTTGGGTAAATACCAAGGAGTGGGAGTGTTAGATCATAGGTAAGATTAAACTTAAAGTCATATGGATGTTGTTGGATTATTATTGACTATATTTGTACTTGTTTTCTATTTGTTCCCCTTGTTCTTTTTTTCCTTCTTGCCTTCCACTCTTTTTTTCACCTTCTCTGGTTTTAACTGAGCATTTCATGTGATTCCATTTTCTCCCCCATGTTAGCATATAAATTATACTTCCTTTTTAAATGTTTCAAATGGTTGCAGTAGAGTTTGCATTATACAATACAACTAATCTACATCCTCTTTCAAATAACATTACACTGCTTCATGTGTAGTGTGTGTACCTCATAACACAGTATTTCCAATTTATCCCTTCTGTCCCTTATAACATTGCTGTCCTTCATTTCTCTCACCCATATGCTATAATCACCCAATATATTCTTGCTATTATTATATTGAAGATACTCTTATCCATTAGATAAATTAAGAAGACAAAGATGAAAGATTTTGTTTTATTTCCATTTATTCCTTCTCTAATGCTCTTCCTTTCTTTACATAGTTCTAAGTTTCTGATGTCTATCATTTCCCTTTTCTCTGAAGAACTTCTTTTAATATTTCTTGCAAGGCAGGTCTACTTGTGGCAAATTCTTTGTTTTTGTTTGTCTGATAAAGTCTTCATTTCTCCTTCACTGTTGAAGGTTAATTTCACTGGATGCAGAATTCTAGGTTAGTGGGGTTTTTCTTTTATGACTTTAAATATTTCACTCCTCTCTTTCATTGCTTGCATGCTTTCTGAAGAAAAGTCCGATGTAATTCATATCATTATTCCTCTATTAGGTAAAGTGATTTTCCCCCCTGGCTTTTTTCAAAAAAAATTCTCTTATCTTTCTTTGATTTTCTGCAGTTTGTTTTTTTTCTTTTTTTTATTTTTAAATTTCAGAATATCATGGGGTACGAACACTTTGGTTACATGTATTGCCTATGCACTGCTCAAGTCAAAGCTACAATCGTGGACATCCCCCAACAGTGCGCCACACACCCATTAGGTGAGAGTTTTCCCATCCCGTCCACCCCCTCCCACCTGTGCGACCCCGATGAATATTATTGCCATCTGTGCACATAAGTATTGATCAGTTAGTACCAGTTTGATGGTGAGTACCAGTAGTGCTTGTTTTTCCACTTTTGTGATACTTCACTTAGAAGAATGGGCTCCAGCTCCATCCAGGATAATACCAGAGGTATTAATTCACCATTGTTTTTTAATGACTGAGTAGTACTCCATGGTATACATATACCACATTTTATTAATCCACTCATGTATTGATGGGCACTTGGGATGTTTCCACATCTTTGCAATTGTGAATTGTGCTGCCATAAACATTTGAGTGCAGATGTCTTTATTACAGAATGTCTTTTTTTCCTTTAGGTAAATACCAAGTAGTGGGATTTCTGGATCAAATGGTAGTTCTAATTTTAGTTCTTTGGGGTGTCTCCATATTACTTTCCATAGAGGTTGAAGTATTACAGGAAAACCAAACAGAAATACTGGAAATGAAAGAGGCATTCAAGGATATACCAAACACAGTGGAAAGCCTTAAGAGTAGGCTGGGTCACTCAGAGGAAAGAATCTCAGAGCTGGAAGGTAACTCCTATGTGCTAAGCAAATCAGTCAAAGAGAAAGAACACAAAAGCAAGAGACATGAACAAAGCATGCAAGAAATGTGGGATTATGTAAAGAGGCCAAACATAAGAATCATAGGCATCCCTGAGAGTGAGGAAGAAAAAAAACAAGGGGTGGAGAATCTATTTGAAGGAATTATAGAGGAAAATTTCTGTGGCCTAGCCAGAAATCTCGATATCCAGGTACAAGAAGCACACAGGACTCCTGGGAGACTCAATGTCAAAAGGCAATCACCACACCATGTAGTTATTAGGCTTGCCAAAGTAAACATGAAAGAGGCACTCCTTCGAGTAGTAAGGAGAAAACAGCAGGTAACCTAAAAGGAAACCTATCAGACTAACTGCAGATTTCTCAACTGAAACCTTACAAGCCAGAAGGGACTGGGGACCCATCCTCAGTGTTCTAAAACAGAATAATGGCCAACCCAGAATCCTTTATCCTTCAAAAGTAAGCTTCTTATATGAGGGAGATATAAAAGCTTTCCCAAATAAGCAATCACTGATGGAATTTGCAAAGACCAGACCTGACCTGCAGAAAGTACTCAGACCTGCATTGTACATTAACCAGTGCAACAGACACCCACCACTGTAAAGTTACCCAAAAGCTAAAAGTCCAGAACCTCGATTCCACAATGGCTCAAGAGGTAAAACAAAATAGTAAGAGTCTACCCAACAGGATAAACAGAAATCCACCCCAAATATCAATTCTCTCAATAAATGTGAATGGCTTTACTTGCCCATTGAAGGGACATAGGCTGGCTGAATGGATTAAAAAAGTACAGGCCAAGTATCTTCTGTCTCCAGGAAACACATCTTACGCACAAGGACTCATTCAGACTCAAGGTGAAGGGATGGCATACAATTTTCCAGCCAAATGGAAGCCAAAGAAAGCTGGGGTAGCCATTCTTATATCAGATAACAATAAATGAATATTTAAAACTGTCTTTTGAGTACCTTTGAGTATACACAGAAAATGATTGCTGTCCATATCTGTTTGAGTTCACAATAGCTTAATTTTCAATTATCTCTATTTTCATGATAATAGCATTCAATCACATACTTCCTACAGATAGGGTACCTGTTTATAAACAGTAATATTCTTTTTAAAAAGTATGATTGCACCCACCTTCTAAGAGTTCCCTCCACACACAAAAAAGACAAAGGAAGCACTCAAAGCAAAGCTTATCTCTCTAGCAGCAACCTTATATAGGAGATAATTTTTTATCATTCAAACACTGACATTGAGTTTAGAATGCCAAGAATCATGATGATGAAGAAACTTTCAGTGTTGAAAATTAATTGAAATATACATATTGTTGTTCTGGTTCAGGTAACAAGCGCTTAAATTATCTTGTGAAATTCAATCAGCCTTTCTGATCTCAGCTACCTGACTGGAAAAATGGTAATGTTGTTGTAAGACTAGATCAAAAAAATATTATTAACCAAGTGATGGACAATGGCAGTAGCAGTGGTAATATTGAAAAATGGTGTGAATCTGTATAAATTTTGAAACTAGAGTCAACAGGATTTGCTGTTATTTTGGCTTTGTGGTGTGAGTTACTCACTATATTTAACACAGCATGCTCATCTGTTAAATGGGAATAAAGTCAGTAAGGGTTTCTCTGTCATGGGGAGATTGTTATGATTAACAGAGCTAGTATATATAAAATGTTTAGTATAATGCTTGTAGCATAATGGGTGATCAATTAAAGTTATTTATATTTTAAGGGGTTTTAAGAAGGAAGATTATGGCCCCAAGGGCAGTAGCTTCATCAGATTCAATTCAGTTATCCAACCATCAAGAAGGCCAGGATTTTTTTTTTTTTTTTTTTACTTTTCAGCTATGATGTGGGGAAAAGAAAATATCAGAATGTTTTTTCAGTCTTCTTGCCTTTTACTTTGTGAGAGAGGATTCTTTCATGCTAAAAAAAATCAGATATGCCATTTTAAAACACTGGTATTTTAAAATCAAGATCATTTCTTTACCTTAGTAATACTGGCCTCGACTAGAGAGAGAAATTTCAAAAATCTGGCTCATCTCTAAAGATGTTTTTATTTTATATACTTAAGCAGCAGAACTTCACTAACAAGCGTCCCCCCACGATTCCATTTAAAGGAATCTGAAGAGCTAATAGAACTGTCTGCATCATTACTAGTCATAAAATAAGGTACTTTCTATGCATGATATGTACTTTTATATGCTTACTTCTCCCCATCAATGCTAAAACTATTGCAGTTATGTCTAAACAGCCACATTTTCCTGACTACTTCAGCCTCATTCATTTAGTGGCACTGGAAAGTTTCATAATGGTCTTTCATATCACTTTTTCTTGCATGTATGTTCTTGTTTAAAAGTCCCTAAAGGCCCATAAAGGCTGTATTTTCTCAATATAATGTTTCATGGATATATAAAATTTAAAAACTCAGTCCTTGGAAATTGCCTGTGATTTCATTGCACCATTCTTATCAATGTCTTTGTTAAAAACCTATTCTAAGCAACAGATGTGACTCATAATAAAATCCAACTTAGATTGTTCCATAAGAAATTGGCTTGAGTCTTTCATTCACTAGACCCTAATCTCCACCTAGTTTTCTGCTACCATTTAGTTACCACGGGCAACAGCAGCCTACCTGGAAAACAGATTAACCCTCTATGCACTGGAAGCAATTGCTTAGGATAAGCATCAGTGTTGCCTGGGCTAGTTGTGTGTTAGTGTGCATACGAGTATATATGTGAATTTTGCGTGGGAGAATAACATCACGTTGAGCTGGAAGAGGAGAAGTTATCTTATGGTACTACCCAGCAATAAACAACATAACCTGCTCTTATGCTTGAATCATCTTAAAATCTGTAAGCAAAAATATGCTTTACAAGAGAATCAATGTCTTTTTAGTACACTATTTCCCAAAGTTTCACATAGAATAAGTGAAGAAATGTAAGGTAGAAATAAAAATGAGTGTAGATTGACAAGTCAGTCTTTTAGTTAGGAAATAATTTGTACAAAAGTATAAAAGACTCAACAAAATAAAATCCTTAGTAGGCACACACACTTACAAAACAAAAATCTCAAAAAGCAACAATGGAATCAACATATTGGAGCACTGAGTTCTAATATGAAGAAAATGCATTTCCAAACTGACCATATCTCCGCCAGGCATTCAGTGCCTGGTTCACAATACATACAGGTCTGCCAGATGTCCTGACCTTGGTGAAACCTCTGCTTTCCAGGATTCATGATGACTTTATATACTGACTTTCCCAGGAGGGTGTCTTATAAATTCTCAGGGAAACTGAGAACAGACATTTCAGCTTATCTAATTCTTTATTTAAAGTGGCAATGTTACTCTTTTCTTACACAGCTAGATTTGTGCTTTCTACTAATATCTTCAATATGAAGCAAGTTATCTAAGTATACATACTCAAGTGGCAGAACTATAGAGAAAATCAAGAGAATTATTATCTCAAAAATTATAGTAGTGATTATCTATGGTGGGAGGAAAGAGGGATGCAGGAGCATCGTAGCATACTAATAATGTTATCTTTCATAACTATGATCATGATATGAGCAATGGTCCTTCTAAAATTCCCACACCTTAATTCCTGAAACCTGTGAATATGTTAGCTTATATAGCAAGAAAAACTTTGCAGATGTTATTAAGGTAAGGATCTTGATAGAGGAATACTATCCTTGATTGTCAGGGCAAACCCAATGTCATTTCAAGCCTCTTTGTACAAGGGAGGCGAGAGGGTTGGAGAAAGAAATGTGATTACAGAAGCTGAGATCACAGTGGAAGAGAGATTTGAAGATGGTACATTGCTACCATTGAAGATGGAGGAAGGGGCCACAAGAAAAAGAATGCAGGTGGTCCCTAGAAGCTGAGAAAGGAAGGGAAATGAATTATTTCATAGATTCTCTAGATGGAATGTAGCTCTAGTGACATCTTTTTTTTTTTCTTTTTTTCTTTTAAATTATTATGGGTACATCTTGATTATAGCCCTGTAAGGCATGTTTCCAGGATTCTGATTTCCACAACTGTAAGAAATTATAAAGTGTTGCTTTAAGCCACTGATATTGTGATAATTTGTTATAGCAGCAATAGAAAACTAATACATATGGATACTGTAATAGTTAAGGTTCTACATAGAAACAGAATTATGGGACAGATGATAGATATATAGATAGACAAGAGGGGCTTTATTATGGGAATTGGCTCATGCAATTATGGAGGCTGAGATTTTCCATGATATTCTGTCTGCAAGATGGTGAATCAGGTAAGCCAGTAATGTCATTCAATCTAAGCCCAAAGGCCTGAGAACCAGAGGAGTCAATGGTTTAACTCTCAGTCTGAATTCAAAGGCCTGACTGGAAGCACTGCTCTAAGTCCCAGAGTTCAAAAGCCAAACAACCTGGAGTTCTGATTGTTGAAGGCAGGAGAAGATGCATGTCCCAACTCCAGAAGAGAGGGTGAATTTATGCATCTTCTGCCTTTTTGTTCTCTTTGTTCCCTCAATGGATTGGATGATGTCTTCCGACATTAATGAGGGTGAATCTTCCTTGGGTAGTCTATTGATTCAAGTGCTAACTTCTTATAGAAACACATCACTGGCACACTCAGAAGTAATGTTTTATCAACTATCTTGGTATCCCTTAATCCAGTCGAGATGAAACCTAAAATTAACCAAGTCCACCTCTTATCAATTTGGCATCCATACACATCTCCTTAAACAGTAGTTAATCTCCAAATAAAGACAAGAACAAGGTCATAGTTGCACCTGACAAGATACAGTATCTTGTGAACAATTGAAAATTCACTAAAACCTTTCCCAGAAGAGGTAGTAAAATCCTTGAGTGATGTTCACTCTTCTGATATCCTATAATTTAAATATTATGATATAAAATTAACAACACTTAATTAATTATATAAAGTCAATACATCTTACATTATATGATAAGATGACAAGAAAGGAAAAAAGCAAAGACATTTGCTTAATATATGTATATATACATGTAAACATTTTCTTAACCAAATAGAAAGGACATACTCATGACTATTACACTCCTTGATTATGTAAATTGTCGCATGGCCAGAGCAGGTATTTATACACTAACTTCTTCTACTACCCATCCTGTATTCCCCTAATTTTCAGTAAGCATCTCACTTGGTTATGGTTCTTAACCTGGCAGGGTGGCCCACACCTTCATTCCTGAAAGGTCTGGGCCATTAGTAGTCCTGCCTGGATTGAGTTGTTCTGGTTTTACATGGACTTTAATCCCATGGTATGGTAATACTAAGAGATGCTTTAAAGGATTTCCTGTATTCCAGACATACTCTTCCTTACCTCCACTGTGGAGTAGTAGTCCAATATCCTCTTCCCCTTGTTAGTCCAAATCAATAATCTCAGCCAACATTGTTACTCTCTTCTTGGCCTGTTTACTCAGAGGCATGAGGAACCCAAAGTGACTGGGTGACAATATTAACATTCAGCTCAGTAGCATCAATGTTGGGTCTCCTGGTGGAAGCATTCTTACATCTGGAAATAGGACCTCAAGGTCGGCAGAGAATAAGGTCCTGGGAACAGTTTCTTAGTCTGTTTCTGCAATTATAACAAAATACCAAATATTGAGTAATTTATAAATAATAGAAATTTATTTATCACAGTCCTGGTGGCTAGAAGTCCAAGATCAAGGTGCCAGAAAATTTGGTGTCTGGTAAGGGCTAAATCTCTTTGCTTCCAAGATGGTACCTTGTTGCTGGGTTCTCTGGAGGGGAGGAACACTGTGTTCTCACATAGAAGAAGGTCAGAAGAGCAAAAAGAGCCTAGTTAGTTCCCTCTAGCCCTTTCATAAGGTCACTAACCCTATTCATGAGGGTTCATGACTTAATCACTTCCCAAAGACATCAACTCTTAAGTTCCAACATGAATTTTAGAGGAGACACAGACATTCAAACCATAGTAAACAGGAAGGGAAAATTTTGATAGTGGGTTACTAGCACTTCCCACTTTTATCCCTTGATACCTAAGCCTGTGAATCTTGGCTATGGGAGAAATAGAATGATACATTGGATGCTGATTCAGAGAAGTAGAGCCTTCTGGAGTAGCTTGCTCCAGTCCTGCAAGGTATTGCTACTCAGCTGGTATTGTAAGTGAGCCTTCAAAAGGTCATTCCACCATTCTATCAAGCCGGCTGCTTTAGGATGGTGGAGAACATGGTATGACCAGTGAATTTTATGAACTTGGGCCCATTGCTGCACTTCTATTGCTGTAAAGTTAAGTTCCTTGATCAGAAGCAATGCTGTGTGGAATACCATGACAGTAGATAAGACTGTAAGTGCATGAATGGTAGTTTTGGCAGAAGTATTGTGTACATGGAAAGCAAATATGTATCCAGAGTAAGTATCTATTCCACTAAAGACAAAATGCTGCTCCTTCTATGATGGAAGTGATCCAATGTAATCAACCTGCCATTAGATAACTGGCTAATCACCCCAGGGAGTGGTTCCATATTTGGGGCTTAGTGTTGGTTTCTGCTGCTGGCATATTGGGCACTCAGAGTTGGGGATAGCCAAGTTGGCATCCGTGAGTGGAAGTCCATGTTCCTGAGCCCCCACATAAGCTCTATCACTGTTATCCTGGCCACTTTGTTCATGAGCACATTGGGCAATGACAGTGGTGGATGAGTAAAGAGTCTGACTGGTATCCACAAAAAGGGTCATCCTATTAACTTTATTATTAAAATCCTCCTCTGCTGAGGTCACCTTTTGGTAAGCCTTCACATGAGACACAAACATCTTCACATTGTTTGCCCATTCAGAGACATCCATCCACATGTCTCTTCCCCAAATTTCCTTGTCACCAATTTTTCAATCATGTTCCTTCCAAGCCCCTGAACATGCAGCCAAACCATTGTATACATCCCATGAATCAGTATATAATTGTATGTCTTGTCATTTTCCTTCTAAGCAAAGTGAACAACCAGACGCACTGCTCAAAGTTCTGCCCACAGGGAGGATTTCCCTTCACCACAGTCTTTCAGGAATGTCCCAGGAAGAGGCTGTAATACTGTAGCTGCTCACTTTCAGGTATTACCTGCATATCATGCAGAACAATCTTCAAAGCAGGCCCAAATCTTCCTCTGTCAACTGATTGTAAGGAACTTTCCATGGGGTCATAGGTGCAGGCTGGGAGAGGTGGGGCTTTCAAGAGTTGATTAGGCCATGAGGGCTCCTTTGTGAGTGGGATTAAGGTCCTTATTAAAAAAAAAAGCTTCACACAACATTTGGTCACTTGCTCTTCTGCCTTAAGCCGTGTGTAGGCATAGCCTTCCTCTCCTCTCCCTCACAAGGGTACAGCAACAAGGTGGCATTTAGGAAGCAGAAAGCAGCCCTCATGAGACAACAGAAGCTGCTGGCAACTTGACGTAGGACTCCGGCCTCCAGAACTCTTAATATTATCACATTGGCAACACCTGAATTTTTGAGGGGACACATTTAAACTATAGCAATTACTGTTGTCTTATTTAACTGTTTTCACAAACACATAATTACTAATGATGTTCAGTTAAACTTTATAGTGTTCATGGTAAAAGAATCATTATGGAAAATATTTGGTTGAATTGAGATTAAGGAATGACACATTTCATTATTAAACAAAATAAGACTCAAGGTTCAAGATTTCCAAATACTAGATTTAACTGCAACAAAACAAGCATATTATAAAATATTACTCAAAACTAAGTAAAGTCAAATCATTCCCGGAAATTATCCACTGCTAATATAATAAAGAGATAAATCTATCTTCATTTAGGCAAGCTCTTATATTTTCAATATTTAGTATGAATTAAAGAGTGCTTTTGATAATGTCTTAACGATGAAAATGGAGGTTTGTATAATGTTCATTCTTTCAGATTCAATTTCCTAAAACCTACCACTGAAGCAATGCATTTCTCATTACCCTTTTTATACCACCAAATATAAAATAATGTTTATTCTGATGAATTACACCTATATTTTCCCCTTTCCTCTATAATTATATTATCTTCAGTTAATTAATCTGTTTCATCTATTCAACTCAATGGTAACCACAAAGATAACGAGTACTCACAAACATCTTTCTCAATTGCTTTCAAACATAAAAAATACTAATTTTATTGTCCTCAATACTGCTAGTATTAGCATTGCATGATGCTTAATATATGTTGTCTTCTGAAGCATTATTAGTTTTTTTTCTTAAGTAATCTCATTTATAACCATTTTAAAAGAACTTTACAATGCAATTTAGAAATGTTATTGTTCTTTCAGTGGAATAAGAAGGAATATTATTAATGAAATTTATTTCTTTATTTAATTGGTCTGAATGACACTCCATGTTCTAGAGAAATATTTTCTTTTATTAATCTCAATTGTGATGATAGAAATCTCAAACCTAACCTCACAGACATTGTGGAGAAGAATTACAGAGGATAGGGCATCTTCTCAGCGCTTTGTAATGTAAACTAAGGCAAAAATGAATTCACTGATGATTTAGAGATGGGTTGGACAGTATGTGGCTCCTCCAAGCCCCTGTTTTCCTACCACAGTTACCTTTAAGCCCCTCCAGTGCTCCGTAGCCTAGACACAAAAGTGGAAATAGTGACCCCTAAGGTTAATGCTATTTTATGTCAGTGATGCTAAACAATTAATCAATATCTTATCAGGACCAAGAACTACATTTAATACCAGGGTTCCAGAGACATGGTCTTTGTCATAAACATTTTGAGAGTGCAGTCAGAAAAAATGTGAGAATAGATCATTGTTATATTGTACTATAATGGAGATAAGTGCAAGAATATTTGTAAGAGGTAAAGGGTGCCACTGCTCAGAATAAAGTGAAAGGTCAGATTTAGTACTAAGTTCAGTTTTGAAGAATGATAAAGTGTAAGCAGTCAAACAGGAGAGAGAACAATTCTTTCTCAAAGATATGGAAAGGCTTCGCAGACAAGGTGCTATTTGAGTTGTTGTTTCACAATTTGAGTAGGAATGCATCTGTTTCCTGAAAACAGAAAGTTTATGGCTAAGCTCTAGGAAAGTTCTGGGCCCCTATTTCTCAAGACCATAGAAATAATAACTGATATAACCCATCACATTTGTGTGTCCTGTAACAGTATCCAAAGACTTTTATAACTCATTATCTAATCTGTACTTTCCAACAGTTCCATTTAGGATGGCAGCAATTTCATTATTTTTTCCACATTGCAGGTTAATAAATAAATTACAGTGAGTTGTAACTTAAGCATAGGTTCTTGGGCCTTCATTTATTCCACTATATTATTATTCTTCCAGGTTTGATAATATTTTTATATTTATTTTATGATATTTTTATATTTATGTTTAAAGTCCAGATACCAAACATAATGTTAGGGGAAGAAGCAGGTGTTCAGGGGATCAAAGAGAAAACTGACCTAATAGGCTTTTGTTGAAGTGAATAAATGAGAAGCTGGCAGAGTTGTTCTTGACAAGATGGTGAATGAGCTGAGGCTACTGCTTCATTTCTTCAACCCAATCCTGGAGATAGTATAGGTAAGGTAGGGACGTCAATCAAGTTTTGAGATGTATTTAACAAGTAACCCAGACTTGAAGGAGATGCTTAATGAGATAGAAAGTAGTTGGATGTGCAAATGTTTGTATAATTTTGGGTGTGAGTGAGGGTGGTAGAACTATTGCAGTTGTTATTTTGTACACATTTCCATGGTCTACAGCAGTCCCAGATTGGAATATATAATAAAGAAGAAAGATTTAATGGATAAGGATGAGGAAGAGAAGAAGTGAAAGAAAAGACATAGAAAAAGATGAAGACATAAGAAAAAGTATATTGGTATCAACAGAGGGAAAAGCCTCCAACATGATGGGGTAAGTAGGTGTGGGGGAGGGGAAATATAATTTGCAGTGCTGAAGTTCTTGTCTTGTTTGGAGTAAGGCATAGGAATTTTATAAGCTTGAGACATTGATAAGGAAAAATAAGCATATGTCCAGGTTTTAATAGATAAGCATAACCAATAAAAGAATAAAAGTAGATTGTATACCATTAAGCAAACAAAAGAAAACAAAGAAACAAACTCTAAATAATGTAATCTAGGAGAGAAGGAAAGGAGGAACATGATTTGGAAGTATGGGACACATTAAAGGTAAAGTTGATATCCAATTTTGAAAATGAAGGAATGCCATGTGGTGAAAGACTTAAATAGCAAAAAAAAAAAAAAATCAAAATTAGAGAGAATAAAATAAGATGACAGACTGAAGTCCAATATAAATGTCAAATGAAGAAAAGTAAGAAGAAAATAAAGGAATAAAAAAAACCATAAGATTTCAAAAGAAATCCAAGTTAAACATTTTGTTATCTCATAAGTAAGGCATGAAGCTAAAAATATGAAGGACAAAGAATATGTACTAGCAAAAGAAACAATAGATCAAGAAGACATAGCAATTGAGAAACTAAAATATAAATTAAAAATACATAAAGCACATCTGACAGAATTGTGAGGAAGAGTAAATAAACCAGTAGTTGATTTTGCAAAGTTTAACACAGCCTACCAGGAACTGATAGATCAAAGAGACAAAATTAAGTAAATACATAGAAAATGCATAAATAACAATATAAGTCTAATGAATGTTTAGTATTATTAATGCATATTAATATATTATGAAGTATTTTATTATATACATGCATATCTTTATACCCATAAATAATGGTGTGCATATTCTTTTTAAGTATAAATGGAGCATTCAAACATATCCAAGGCCCAAATGATCAACCGTCTCTTTCAGAAAATACTGTCTGATTACAATGCAATACTATCAGATATGAGAAAGAAAGGCCAGATTTCCATCTTCTGCTTAGGGTGCAAAAAGCTAGAAACAGCACTGTTAATATCTTAAAATGCTAGATAATCTGGAAAATCACAACTTTTCTTGAACCCATTGGAAAACTGAGGACACGGGCCAAATAACTAAACTGAAATCTAAGTAAGGAAAGGCACCTCCAAGGAGAGATGGGTTGTGAGCATTACTTACCCGGAGTAGATGCTAGGTTCATAAACTGTAAGGAAAATACATCTAATATTTTTAATGAATTACTAAAAGCAGAATGTGGGCTAGCATAAAAGTATATAATTCCTCGGATCCACAGATGCAATGAAAATTCAAACCCAATCGCAGACTCCTCCATGAACCTCTCTCGGTGATTCTAGAATGAATTAGGGAAGGGCTAGAGCCCAGTAAAAGCCTCTCTCTTGGTGTAGTCCTCAGGGTAGGGAACAGCAGCTACTTTAGGAAAGGTACACAGCCCTATCTGGACCTTTCTCCCCTATGTCCCCTGTAAAATAAGTCTCAAACTGCTGATGGAAGTGCAAAAAACCCATTGTCCTGAGGGCACAGGTGAAGGCCCATTACAGCTGGGAGAAGAGAACAGAAAACAAAAACTCTCTAGTCCTAGGGAGAAGCAGTATTCCATCCTGCTGTAAACAATTAGACCTTTACAAGCTTGAAAAGGTTCAGCATCACTGAGAAGTTCCCAATTCAGAGACCAGGGACACAGTGATTACAAAAGACTGAGGCTAAGCCAGGGTCAGTGGCTCATGCCTGTAATCCTAGCACTTTAGGAAGCCAAAGCAAGAGGATTGCTTGATGCCAGCAGTTCAAGTCCAGCCTGGACAACATAGCAAGACCCTATCTCTACAAAAAATAGAAAAATTAGCCAGGTGTGGTGCTGTGCACCTATGGTCCCAACTATTTGGGAGGCTGAGGTGAGACAATTGCTTGAGCCCAGGCGTTTGAGGTTGCAGCAGTGAACTATGATGATGCCACTGCACTCTAGCTTGGGCAACAAAGTGAGACTCTGTCTCAAAAAAAAAAAAAAAAGACTGAGGCTTAAATCAGGCCAAAATATGTCAATGGAGAAATCTGTCTAACATTTAAGGAAGAAATAACATATAATTTTACATAAACTCTTTCAGAATATAAAAGAGGGTACACATCCCTAATCATTCTATAAGGCCAGAATTACCCTAACACCAAACCAGCCAAAAACATTACAAAGAATGAAAAGTAGATTGATATTCCTTATTAACATACTTATAAAATGCCATCAACAAAGCAATAGAAAATAAAATGCAACAATATCTAAATTAATAAAACACCATGACTACATGGTGTTTGTCCAAGAAATGCACTTGGTTAAACATTTAAAAAGCAATCAATGTAATCCACCATATTAAAAAAGAAAAAAAAAATACATATGATCATCTCAATATATACAGAAAAAGCATTAACAATTTTCAAAATTCATTTCTTATAAAAACTCTTTGCAAACTAGGAATAGAAGGGACCTCCTTGAATCAGATAAAGGACAATTATAAAAATTAAATTTAAAAATCCTCTACAATTAATTGTAAAATTTTACTTAATTGTAAAAGGCTGATATATTCACAAATAAGATAAAAAACGTGACAAGAATGTCTACTCTTGACGATTCTATTCAATATTGTACTAGAATTCTGACCATTAAGTCAAACTAGAAAACAATATGTAAAAGATACCTGTTTTTATGTGTAGACTACGTGATCACCTATCTAGAAAATCTGGTGGAATCCACAGAAAAGTTAGTTACTAGAACAAGTAAGTGAAATGAGCAAACTTGTAGGATACAAAATTAATACACAAAAATTCCACTTCCATATACCAGCACAACCAACCAGACATTGATGCCTAAAACATACCATTTATAATAGCATCAATCATACAAAATACTTGGAGTTAAATGTGTCAAAATATGTAAAAGACAACAACCCAATTTGAAAAGGGACAAAAGATCTGAACAGACACTACAACATAAAAGATAATGGTGATAGTCTATAAGCCCATGGGCTAATGACGCTTAACATTATTAGTCATTATGGAAATACAAATTGAAATCACAATGAGAAAACATGACAAATTTATTATAATGCTTAAGATTTTAAAAATTGACCATAGCAAGTGTGGTGAAGATTTGATGGAACTGAAACTTTCACATACTGCTGGTAGAAATTTAAAAGGGTGCAACCACTTTGGAAGAGTGTTTACCAATTTTTAATGAAGTGAAACATACACCTACCTTATATTCTAGGTATTACACTGTTAGGTATTTACCCAGGATAAGTGAAAGCATATATCCACTCAAAGATTTGTACAAATATGTTCAAAACAACTTTATTTGTAATAGCCAAAAAATGAAAGCAACTCAAATGCCCAACAACAGGTAAATAAATAAACACATTTGGCATATCCATGCAATGTAATAGCATGCAATAAAAATATGCAATATTCAGCAATAAAAAGGAATGAAATATTGATACATACAAGACCATGCATACGTTGCAAAATGATTTTATGCCAACTGAAATAAATTCAACACAAAAGAGTACAAAATAGTACATACTCTATGATGCTATATATTTAACATCTAGAAAATGTAAACTAACCTACAGTGACAAAAAGCAGGTCAATAGCTTCTTGGGGATGAGAATAGGGAAGGGTGGAATGGAGAGATTGCAAAAGGGAAAAGGAAATTTTAAGGGCAATTAAAATATTCACTATTTTGACTGCGGCAATGGTTTAATGGGTGCGTACATACATCAAAACTGATCGAGCTGTAAAATTTAAAAATTTATGATTTATTTTACGTCAATTAAACCTCATTAAAGCTGTTTAAAGTGAAAAGAAACAAACAGGAAAAAAGAACCCAAAAACAAAAACAAAGAAACAAACAAAAACAAAGACTAGGGCCAAATTATGAAGGCTTTTAGGCAATAAAATATCCCCCTCCAGTGGCATAATAAGTGTATTTGACCTCTGGACAGGCATATTTTTGAACACATCCTCTTCAATAGGAAAAAATGAGTAATAAGAGTTTAAAGAAGTAATAACCAGAATAAAACATTGTAAATTATTAATTGAATATTTTATATATAATTTTAATCATGAAAGTAAAAACAAAGAATTTTAAAGGAAAGCCAAGAGTGTAAAAACAGTACAATTTAGGAAACGGCTAAAACATAAAACAAATGTAATATTTTAATTTCTGGATTTTTCTGCAGTTTTAAAATAAACAATTAATTAAAGAATGATAAATTCACTTTTAAAGGTATTCTTCAAATTCACTAGAATATTTTACACTCAAATGCAGTAAAAATTTACTTGTTCCTTCAAAAATGTTACACCTTGCAGTTCCCACTTTGTTTCACTGATTTAGACAAAAATAAGAACAATTAGTTACATGAAATGACAGATCTGTCAAAACTAGAGTTTTTTCTGTCTTTACAATCACTGTGCTTTATTTTTTTTTTTTTTTTAGTAAGCTACTGTTTAAAAGCAGGGGTATTTATGTCATACATAACCACAGGAATTGTGACTAGAGGTGCTCATGAAGCAAGCTCGAACAATTCCAAGTCATTAAGAACACTTTAGAAAAAAGTAGGGGTAGCTGAATCAGCTTGAGTCTGGGCTCAGCTGTCTAACAGTTCTTCAAATAAAATTTCTTGTACAATATGATGACTAAAATTAGCACAAAATATGCTAATTTGAACCATATATATGTATATATGTGTACATATATACGTATACAAATATATATGTGAGGTAAAAATGTAGGTTCCCCACCACACAAAGAGAAACACTGTGCTGTGCTAGCTTAGAGCGCTCAACAAAATTATTACAAGATAGATTAAGCAAATACCAACAGATAGTTACAAGACACAAGAGGTGTGCGTCAGCACTTTCTTGAGGCAGAGGCCACCAGTGTAAACCCACCCCGACTGCTTTGGACCTGCTTTAGCTGGCCTATAATACCCTTTAGTTAACTGTAATACTAATTTGTCTGCCTATTGGAGAATTATAATATCATAAATATAACATGGGTTGTATGAAGGCACATGATGATTATACTGAGCACGCTTCATTTGTTTCAATGTGAACATGTGTTGATACAATGTAAGAGCTCTGAGTCACTCACTGGGAAGAGATTTATGGTGACACCATGGTTAGGCAGTGTGGTTTTACTCTCCAAAGAACTTCTGCACTGCCCAGAAGTGTGTGCCCAGAGAACTGTGCAAGGAGTGAGCGTCCTGTGTAAGTAACCTCTAATAAACTCATCTAACTCACCAAGTCGGACTTGTCTGAGTCATTCTTTGGTCTCTTCAATCCGTCTCAGTTTGGGGGTTGGTTTTTCTATACCATCCCAGGATTTTCCTGAAACAATATTGGAGGTTCAACTTAGCACTCTGCACTTGGGCAAGCTAGACACTGATATCACCCATCCCCCAACCCAAACACAGGCAGAAACAACATGCTTGCCTGTGTGTTAGTGTTTAGGAAGAAATTTGTCTTCAGCGCTCAGTCTTCATCCAGTCCTAATCCTCCATGTATGGCTAATTGTGGACCTGCTGCTCTGGCCCTAAACCTGCAGGACTCTACTCCTTCTCATATACTGGCTTATTCCCTTCTTTCCCTCCTTTCCTACCATCAGAGATCTCACAAAGATACATATATATCCTCTAGAAAAAGGGTCTTTTAACAACTTGCTGATTGTAATTTTAATCATCATCATTTATATATTCTGTGTTTGTATGATTCGGTCTCTACATTGTTGATAATTTCAGGCCCCTGGAGATACAGTACACAGTTCTGACATCTCTGGCCCTCACTCTATAGTTAATGGCTCCACTTGAAGTGGTGGGGTTCTCCTGGGTCTCTTGGTCCTGAACCGGCTAATTTTGATTCAGTTTCTCATTCAGCCTGTAGTAATGGTCAAATACTTTTGGATCTTTTGAAATATTTGCTTTCTTGAAAGAATGTTGGTTGTTAGAGGATACTTTTTTCTAGAACCCCCTGAGGGATATTTTTACCTTCATGATAATCTTCTGCACCAGGTAGGAAGACAGCAGTCCCAAAAGGGCATTGGTTTGGTGAAGACGATGGGGATATATGGGAAGAGGGGTTTCAAAAGAAGAAGTGCAGGCTGAGGAAGGGATTCATGCCAGACAAGGACAGAGTGGAAGTTTTGGGGGAAAATATATGAGGAAGAAGAGAAGCATCAGTAAAGTCATTCGTGCTTAATGATGAGAAACAGAATGTGTTCCCCCTAGGATTTAGAAAAAGACAAGGATGAATGTTCTTACCACTCCCATTCAAGATTGGTACAGAAGATTTCAGCCAATACTTTCAGGCAGGAAAAAAGGCATCCTGTTTGACAAAGAAGGAATAAAACTCTCCCTATTTGCAGATGACATGATTATGTAAGCAAATTCCAAAGGATCGTCAAAAAAGATTTGTAGAACTAATAAGTAGGTTTCAGAATATGAAGTTAATATAGAGAGATAACTTTTCTTTCTATATACTAGCAATCAACCATAAAAATTGAAATTATAAAAATGGCACCATTTATAGCAGTATCAAAAATATGAAATATTTAGGGATGTATCTGACAAAATATGACTACAAACTTTATATTGAAAACTACAAAACATTGCTGATAGAATTTAAGAAAGATCTAAACAAAAATGAGTTATACTGTCTTGATTGATAAGCAATATTTTTAAGATGTCAATTCCCTTTAATATCTTCCCTGTCAAAATCCCAGCAGGCATATTTTATTATATTTTTTTAAAATTTGCTTTTATTGAGGTAAAGTATACATATATAATTTGCCATCTTTACCATTTTAAGTGGACAGTTCAGTGGTAATAAATACACTTATATTATTTTTTCCCCTTTATCTCTCCCTCCATCCTCCCCTTCCTGGCCTCTGGTAACTAACAATCTACTTTATTTCTTCATAAAAGCCACTTTTTAAGTTCCCACATACAAGTGAGAACATGGAATATTTGTCTTTCTGTGCTTGGCTTATTTAACTTAACATAATGGCCTTCAGTTCCATCCATACTGTTGCAAATGACATGATTTTATTCTATTTTATGGCTAAATGGTATTCCTGTGTGTGTGTATACACCACATTTTCTTTATCCAGTCATCCACTGATGGGCACTTAGGCTGATTCAATATTTTGGCTATTGTGAACAGTTCTACAATAAACATGGGACTGCCAGATATCTCTTTGCTATATTAATTTCCTTCCTTTTGGATATATACCCAGTAGTAGCATTGCTGGATCATATGGTAGTTCTATTTTTAGTTTTTTGAGGAATCTCCATACTGTTATCCATAGTGGCTATTCTAATTTATATTTCTACCAACAGTGTGTGAGAGTTTCCCCTTCTCCAAATCCTAACCAGCATTTGTTATTGCCTGTCTTTTTAATATAAGCCATTTTAACTAGTGTGAAACGATATCCATTTTTAATTAATTTATTTGTGGTTTTTTTGCTGTTGAGTTGTTTGAGCTCATTATATATTCTTGTTATTAATCCCTTGCCAGATGGACAATTTGAAAATATTTTGTCCCATTCTGTGTATTGTCTCTTCACTTTGTTGATTGTTTTCATTGCGTGCAGAAGCTTTTTAGCTTGTTGTAATCCCAATTGTATATTTTTGCTTTGGTTGCCTATGCTTTTGAGGTCTTACACAGAGAAAAATTCCTTGCCTAGACCAATGTCCTGGAGCATACCCCATATGTTCTTCTAGTGATTTCATGGTTTTAGGTCTTAGATTCAAGTCTTTAATTCATTTTGATTTTTTGTGTGTTTGGTGAGAGATAGTGGTCTAATTTCATTTTCTGTATATAGTTATTCAGTTTTCCCAGCACCATTTATTGCAAAGACCAGCATTTCCCAACTGTATGCTCTTGGCACCTTTGTCGAAGATGAGTTGGTTGTAAATGCATGGATTTATATCTGGGTTCACTATTCTATTCCACTGGACTATGTGCCTGCTTTTATGACAGTACCATGCTGTTTTGGTTAGTATAGCTTTGTAGCATATTTTGAAGTCAGCTAGTGTGATCCTCCATCTTTTTCTTTTGTCTGAGGATTTCTGTGTCTATTTGGGGTCTTTTGTGGTTTCACATAAATTTTAGGAGTTTTTTTCTATTTCTGTGAAGAGTGTCATTGGTATTTTGACAGGGATTGCACTGATTCTATCTGTACATTGCTTTGGGTAGTATTTTCATTTTTACAATATTAATTCTTCCAATCCATGACAATACAATACCTTTTCATTTTTTGTGTGTCCTGTTTTATTTCTTTCATCAGAGTTTTATAATTATCCTTGTATAGATCTTTCACTTCTTTGGTTAGATTAATTCCTAGGTATTTTATATTTTTGTAGCTATTTTAAATTACATTATTGTCTTGATTGCTTTTTCAGACTGTTCACTGTTGGCATACATAAATGCTACTGACTTTTATATGTTGATTTTGTATCCTGCAACTTTACTGAATTCATTTATCAGTTCTAACAGATTTTTTGGTGGAGTCTTTAGGTTTCTCTAAGTATAAGATCATGTCATCTGCAAACAAGGCTAATTTCACTTCTTCCTTTCCAATTTGAATTCCCTTTATTTCTTTCTCTTGCCTAATTGCTCTGGCCAGGACTTCCAGTACTATGTTGAATAATAAAGGTGAAAGTGGGCATTCTTGTCTTGTTCAGTCTTTAGAGGAAAGGCCTTCAATTGTTCCCCATTCAGTATGATGTTAGCCATGAGTTTGTCATACATAGATGCAAAAATTCTCAACAAAATACTAGCAAACTGAATTCAACAACACATTAAAAAGGTCATTCACCATGATCAAGTGGGATTTATCTGAGGGATGCAAGGGTGGTTCAACATCACAAATCAATAAACAGACGCATCACATAAATACAATAACCATGTGATTATTTCAATAGATTCTGCAAAAGCATTTGATAAAATTTAACATCCCTTAATGATAAAAAGCCCTCATCTAAATGGGTATAGAAGGGACTGGCAGGTATATTTTAGAATTGACAAACAGTTTTTTAAAATCACATGGAAACAGAAAGAACATAGAATAGCCAAATAATTTTGAAAAAGAACAAAGAAGAATAAATGCGTGATTTGAAGACTTATTGTATTGTATATTCAAGAGAGAGTAATATTAAACATTATTTAAAAAAATAGATCTCTAGAATGGAATCAAAGTCCAACAATAAGCCCATGCATATATGGTATATTAATCACAGTTCTCCAGAGATACAGAACAAATAAGATATTACTGTCTATCATCATCTACCTATCTATCTCGACGGATAATATAAGAAATTGGTTCATGTTCTTATGGAGGCTGAAAAGTCTCATAATCTTCCATCTACAATCTGGAGACACAGAAAAGCAGAAGGTGTAGTTCTGAGAATCAGAGAGCTGATAATGTAAGTTCTATTTGAGGGCAGAAGACTGATGTTCCAGCTCAAGCAATCGGGCAGAGAAAATCAATGTCCCCTTCATCCACCTTTCAGGACCTCAATGGATTGGATAATGCTCACCCCTACTGGTGAAAACAATATGCTTTATTCAGTCCACAAATTAAAATGCTCATTTCATTCTGAAACACCCTCACAGACATCTGGAAATAATGTTAATCTAAGCACTCAGTATCCCAATCAAGTTGACATAAAATTATCCACGACAAGTACACCCCTTATCAAATTGGGATTCATACACATCTCCTTAAACCATAATCAATCTCCAAATAAAGAAAATAAAAATATCATAATTCTGACTAACATGCTATATCTACCCAGAATACAACCAAAAATGCACAACCACTTCTATAAAATAGGAGGTAAAGACCTTGAGTGATATTTACTCTTTTTCCTGATATCTTGTAACTTAAAGACTATGATATAAAAATTAATAGTACTTAAATATTGTGATATGAAGTCAATATATCTTATGTTATATCATAAAGGAATAAGGCAGAAAAGAAAACAAAGATATATTATACACACACAAACACACATATTTATAAAAAAATTAAGAAGAAATACTCATGAAAATTATGTTCTTGTTTCTATAACTGGTCATGTTTTGTAGCTGGAATTTATAACTACTTTCTTCCACTACCTACCCACTATGCATTTCCCTTTGCCTTCAGCAAGACCTCAGCTGGTCGTGGTTCTCTTCCTGGTGAGGTGGCCCAAACCTTCATTCCTGAAGTATCT
The DNA here is from genome assembly GCA_023783475.1 of Daubentonia madagascariensis. Lineage (NCBI taxonomy): Eukaryota > Metazoa > Chordata > Mammalia > Primates > Daubentoniidae > Daubentonia > Daubentonia madagascariensis. The sequence goes on from JAKFHU010001599.1 coordinate 3,700,667, forward strand.
GGACCATTAGTAGTCCTGCCTGAATTGGATTGTTCAAGTTTTCCATTGATTCTAATCACAGATTATGGTAATACTAAGAGATGCCCTAAGGGAACGCATGTATTTTAGACATATTGTTTCTTGCCTCCATCGTGTGATAGTAGTACAGTTTCCCCTTGGTATGAGGATCAGTCACCCCGGCCATCACTGTTACTCCCTTCTTGTCTTGTTGACTCAGGTGCATTAGGATCCCAAAGGGGTCGGATGGCAGTCTTAACTTTCAGTTCAATGCAATCATTGCAGTGCCTCCTGGTGGAAGAATTCCTCCCTCTGGAACCTCTACACTGAGTACAAGGTCTAGACAGAACATAAGGTCATGAGAATAGGAAGCAAAACTATTACTAGTGTGTCATTGGGCACAATAGTGAGTGGTGCCAGTTCCATTGCCACCTCATGATTCCTGGACCCATAAATCCTGGCTAAGGGAGAAATAGAACCATATATTGGATGCTGATTCTGAGCATATATACCTTCTGGACTCCGCAGTGGTCCCCAACCTTTTTGGCACCAGGGACTGGTTTCCTGGAAGACAATTTTTCCACGGAAGTGGGGATTTGTGAGGCGGAGCTCAGACAGTGATGTGAGTGATGGGGAGCTGCTCACTGCTCACCTCCTGCTCTGTGCCCCCCAACCCCATTCTTAACTTACTTTCATGGAAGACAAGTTTTCCATGGATAGGGGGTGGGAGTGGTGTCAGAGCTCTGCAGCCCAGTCCCTAAAAAGCCGTGGACCAGTGCCAGTCTGTGGCCTGGGGGATGGGGACTGAAGTTCTGGAGAACCTTGCCTCATCCCTGCAAAATATTGCTACCTAGCTGGCACTGTAATTGAGTCTTCAAAAGGCCATTCCACTATTTTATCAAATTGGCAGCTTCAGGGCGTAAGGGAACATGGTAAGACCTGTGAGTTCAATGAGAATGTGTCCATTGCCACACTTCTTTTGATGTGAAGTGAGTTTCTTGATCAGAAGAAATGTGTGCAATACCATGAAGTGGTAAGGCATTCTGAAAGTTCACAGGAGGTAGTCTTACAGAAGCATTGCATACAGGGAGAGCAAGTACATATCCAGAATAAGTGTTTATTTCAGAAAGGCAACATACTGTTCCTTTCATCATGAAAGCAGGTCAGTGTAATCAACCTATAATTAAGTTATTGGTTGATCCCCCCAGGAATAGTGTTATTTAATAGATCACGGACTCAGTGTTGGTCTCTGATGCTGGCAGGTTGGGCACTCAGCAGTGGCCATAGCCAGGTCAGCCTTGGTGAGTGGAAGTCACTCTGAAAATGAGCTGGAGTAACACGTTCAAATTAGGAATATATTGCTTCCAAAATTCATAGAGGCATTGTGCCACTAGGTGTTGAGCAACTTCTTTGGTTATAGGAGGAGCCAAGCCAAATGCAATGACTTATCTTCCACTTTAGAAGAGGTACTGCAACATGCTCCATGCCACTGGCCTCTTAGAAATTTCACTTGGGTAGAGGCCTCTGAATTTTTGTTGAAAAATTACTGACCAACTGTCTTGAAAATATCTTACCATAAATCCAGAGTAATTTCTACTTCTTGCTTACTAGGTTCAATCATAATGTCATCAATGTAATGGACCAGTGAGGTCTCTTATAGAAGGAAAAGTCAATCAAGATCCCAGTGAAGTAAATTATGACATAGGGCTAAAGAATTGATATACCCTGAAATAGGACAGTGAAGGTGTATTACTGACATGGCCAGCTGAAAACAAACTGCTTCCTGTGGGCCTTTTTCACAAGTATGGAAAAAATAGCATTTGCCAGATCAATAGCTGCATATCTGGTGCCAGGGGATGTGTTAATTTTCTTAAGCAAGGGAATAACATCTGATACAACAGCTACAATTTGAGTCACCACCTGGTTAAGCTTATGATAGTTTACCATCATTCTCCAAATCCATCTGTCTTCTGCACAGGCCAAAAAAAAAAACAAGTTGAGTGAGGATATGGTGGGAATCAATACCCTGTTCCCTTCAAGTCATTGATGGTGCCACTAATTTCTTCAGTCTGTCCAGGAATGTGGTACTAATTTTGGTTGACTCTTTTCCTAGGTAGAGTCAGTTCTAGTGCTTTCTACTTGGCCTTATCTGCCATAATAGCCCTCACTCCATAGATTAGAGAACCAATGTGGAGAGTCTGCCACTTTCTGAGTATGTCTATTCCAACTATGCATTCCAGAACTAGGAAAATAATAACCATAATATGAGTTCAGAGACCCACTGGGTCCACTTTGAGATGGATCTGAGCTAAAACTCCATTGATCACCTGACCTCAGTAAGCCCCTACTTCGACTAGTGGGCCACAGTGACATTTTGCTTCTCCTGGAATTACTGTCAGTGCAGAGCCAGTGTCCAGTCCCCAAGTGGTGACATTATTTCCTTTTCCACAATGCATAATTACCCTGCTCAGAGGCCATACTTTCCTTTGGAAAGACTGGGAGAAATATTAACAATATATATATTCAGTAGTATACCAGGGTTCTTCCTCAAGGGGACCCAGTCTCCCATGCATTCAAGGCATTTTGGGTCTGTAAACTGGCTCAAGTCTGGGAATTGATTGAATGGCCACGATTCTCTGTTTTTATGATTCAAGTTAGACTGTTACTTGGGGTGGGAAGGCCACTTTGCCTAGAGCTTGGAAGGCCATTTCTGCTGGTGGTGGGGAAGCTCCTTCCTCTGGGGGAGGGAAGGCAGATTCCACTTGGGGTGTGAAGGCCTCTTCCAGTGGCAAAGACTCATGAGAATTTAGAGGTTTAATGACCTCACCTCATCAAGCTCTTCTCACATGTGTTATTCTTACTCATAGGACCCCATTATTTCCCAATTAATGCCCTTACCTTAACAGTAGCCATAATTTAAGGGTAGGAATTAAACTTATGTTATAATTTAGCCAGTCATAAGATGAAATTCTGCATTTTATTTTCAGCAATCTCAACCTTGTGGCTACAGGAGATAAGGGTCTCCTTCAGAGCATACACATAGAAGAAACTCTTAAGTCATTTATGCAGTGTTGAGACAGGGAACTGAAATATCTGACCTCATCCTATTTTTGTACTATTTTGTCCAGGGACACTAGGAGCAACCAGTCAAACTCATTATATTTATTAGCTTTCCAAAAATGTTAAAAAATATCATATTCACAGTCACCTAGCTCCTTGTTTCATATAATTGGTTGATTAGGAGTATGAAGATATTTTGTGTATCTCTATTGCCAGATCAAATCATGGATTTTAGTGTTTTCTATAGTACTGGAAATAGAGCCCTTAGAATCTTTAAATATAATCATCTTAATGAGCCAATTCTAGAAACCCTCAGAAAAGTTATTCTTAACATTCTGTTCCTCTAGAGCCACTCTCAGTACCAATTTCTATCTTAAGCTAAGGCTGCCTTACCAAAACTACCATAGACTGGGTGCCTTAAACAACAGATACTTATTTCTCACAGTTCTAAAGGCAAGATTAAGATGTTGGCCAATTTGGTTCTTGGTGAGGCCCCTCTTCCTGATTTGCAACAGATGCCTTCTTCATGTATCCTCACATGATAAAGAGAGATCATCCTTTCATGTCTCTTCTTATAAGGGCACTAATCTCACTTATGGGGGCTCCACCCTCATGATATAATTACCTTCCAAAGGCCCCATTTATAAATATCATCACATCAAGGACTAGGACTTGAACATATGAATTTTGGGAGGACACAAACATTCAGTCCATAGCATTCCACACCCGAAACCCCAAAATTCATGTCCTTCTCACATTCAAAATACATTTATTCCATCTCAACAGTCCCACATTCTTAACTTGTTGCAACATCAACTCTGAAGTCTAAAATCCACATTCTTAAATAAATTTTGTCTAAATCACACATGGGTGAGACTCGAAGTTTGATTCATCCTGAGGCAGAATTCATCTCCAGCTTTGAAACTGTGAAGCCAAAAAAGTTGTGTGCTTCTAAAATACAATGATGAAACAAGCATAGGTTAGACATTCCCATGGAAAAAAAAGGGATAATTAGGAAAGAAGGAAATGGTCACGGTCTCAGGAAAGTCCAAAACCCAGCAAGACAAACTCTATTATATCTTAAGGCTTGAGAATAATCCTCTTTGGCTCAATGTTCTGCCTCCTTGACCCACTGAGGTGGAGGTCCTACCTGCTAGACCCACTATGGTGGTGGTCCTGTTCCAGAAACTCTGCTGGGTGTGGATCACACCCCTAAGGATCTGGATGTCCTCACCCCCACAGCCTAGGGTGGAGGCCTTCTGGCCTGTTGAATCTAAGGCAAAAAGTCCCCCACCCTTTGAAAATGGGGAGGCAGCTCTGATGATCTCTGAATCTTCTTTGGGCTAGTTTATTTCTTTATATTGAATAATAGCAAACTTTCACAGTCACATATCTCTATGGTCCCATCCTGTATAATCCAAAAGTCCAACAGCCTTCCTTGATTTGCCCCCATCTTCATCCCTTCAGTTCAAACTGGCAGTATTCCTGCTAGGGTGAATGATTAGGTCTATAGTTTATACCCACACTAAGCTCCTTATCAAATGTTCAGTATGCCATATCCTTAGTGTTCTATTCTGAACACACTTTTGCCATTTTTTGGTAATATGGACAGGCTAAGAATTTTGTTAGTCTTTAAGTTCTGGTTCTTTTTGCTTGACAATTTCATCTTAAATTCATTTTTCTCTTTTCATATTTTACTAAAAGCAGTAAAGAGGAAATAAGATGCTCTTTCAACACTTTGGTTAAGAATCTCAAGTAAATACCCAATTTCATTGCTTTCACATCCTACCTTCCACAAAACACTGGATCACGAATGCAACTCAGCTAAGTTCTTTGACACTTTATAACAAAGACCACTTTTCATTAAGTTTCCAATAACATGTTTCTTATTTCCATCAGACCTCATTAGAATGACCTTTACTGTCAATATTTCTAACAACATTTTGTTTATGATTATTTATGTATTATCTAAGATTGAGGCTTTCTCTCTAGCTCTCCTTTTATTTTTTTCTGAGCCCTTACCAGAGTCCACTTTAGTGGTCCTTCCACAGGAATATTATCTTTTTCAGGCATGCACCTCAAAATCTCCTAGTTCCAAAGCTGCTGCTACGTTTTTAGGTATTTATTATAGCAGCACCCTATTCTTGGTACCAAAATCTGTGTTAGTCAGGGTTCTCCACAGAAACAGAACCAGCAAGATAGATAGATGAAAATGATGGTGATTGATAGACAGACAGATAGATAGGTAGAGAGATCCCACAATCTTCCATCTGCAAGCTGCAGACCTAAGAAAGCTGGTGAAATAGTTCTGAGAACTTAGGGCTTATGATGTAAGTCCCAGCCAAGGGCAGAAGACTGATGTAGTCAGGCAGCTTAGTAGTCAGGCAGAGAGAACAAATTTCCCCTTCCTCCACCTTTTTTTCCTATTCATGCCCTCAGTGGATCAGATGATGCCCACCCACATTGAGAAAGGCAATATGATTTATTCAATCTACCAATTTAAATGCTAATCTCATCTGGAAATACTTTCACAGATGCAGCCAGAAATAATGTGTAATCTGGGCACCCAGTGTCCCAGTCAAGTCGACATATAATTAATCATAACATATAGTCAAATGATTTATAACATAGCTGCAAAGGCAATTCAGCACTTCAACAAATGCTGATGGAAAATTGAATAATAAATGCAAAAAATAATTTTGATCCATTCCTTAAACCACATATCAAAATTAATTGAAAAATATCTTAGACTAAAATTTAAAGGTTAAAATGATAAAACTTCTATAAGATCCCATACTAAGAAATATCTTTAAACTTGGAATTGACAAAGTGTTCTTAGATAAACGCCAGAAGCATGAAAGTTCAAATTAATAATTTTAATTTTATTAAATTAAAATATGTGCTCTTTAAAAGATACTGTTAAAATAATGTAAATACAAGCCATAGACTGGGGAAACATACCTAGGTATTTACCCAAGAAAAATCAAAACATATGTAATCCAATGATTTGCACATAGCTTTATGTGTAATAATCAAAACTGGAAGTAACCTAAATATTCCTAACTTGGAAGATGGATAAACCAATTTTGATACACAGATACATTGCAATATACTCAGCTATGAAAATGAATGAACTACTGCTACTTAAAAGGACATGGATTTATCTAAATGGCATTATCTAAGTAGAAGACATGAGACCCAAAAGAAGATACTTTTTTTTAAGAGATGGGGTCTCTCTTGTTGCCCAGACTAGAGTGCAGTGGCACAATCATAGCTCACTACATACTTGAATTCCTGGTCCCAAGTGAGCCTCCTGTCTCAGCCTCCCAAGTAGGTGGGACTACAGGTATGCACCACCATGCCTAGCTAATTTTTTTTTTTTTTGTTTGGTAGAGGCAAGTTCTTGCTATGTTAGCCAAGCTGGTCTTGAACTCCTGGCCTCAAGCGATCCTCCCACCTTGGCCTCCCAAAGTGCTGGGATTATAGGCACGAGACACTGTGCCTGGCTAAAAGAAGACACTTTCAATAAGACAAAACTATAGGGACAGAAAATAGATCAGTGGTTTCCAGGGTATGGAATTAGGGAAAAATATTTATTGCCAAGAGAATGGGGGGATTTTTTTGAGGTCTGGGACTCCTCTTTTGTATCTTCAGTGTGGTCATAGTTATACAACTGTATGTATTTGTGAAAAATCACAATAATGTATGCCAAAATGTACAAATTTTACAATATGTGAAATACACATTAATAAAAAAATAAGATACCTTATTACTACCCATAAGTGTGGGTTATGAAAAAATACAAGTGTATAGTCCTTGTGTAAAAATGTGAGGGATGGAGCTAAAATATTCTTTTTCCTCCTTCATCACATTTTTATTTCTCCATCACTACTCCTGTTTAATTCAATCTTTACCTTGTTCCAATGATTTGGTTTCCTGAAACTCATACATATCCTGTGTAAGACATTTTATCAGTGACTTTAAATATTAATGTTTTCTAGAATAGTAATGCTGAGAGAACGGATTCAAGCACTGGACTAATATTCATAAAATTTGTGCTCTATTCCTGTGTCTGTCACTATTTCATTGTGTGATCTTACTCCATCACCTTCCCTCTCATTGCCCCCATTTCTTTCAGTGTAAAATGAGAGACTGGGACTAGATGATCTTTGAGACTCCTTCCAGTTTCAATGTTTCATGACGTTATCTAGAAATTAGGTTCAATATATTGAAAATTAAATAAGAAGCCTCATAATTTATAAAGTCATGTTTTCATCCAAGAATTCTACTTGCCAATTCATTATTATGGATTATTCATGCAAATAAATTTCTTCAGGCATATTTTTTGGTTTGCATTAAGACCTTATTCAGAACTTTGATCTCTGAAAATAATCTCCTTTAGCAAAAAATCTGTCTAATGGTAGAGCCAATTAATTGGTGATAACTTGATAATAGGAAGTTATACAGTTCATCTGAAAGTGGAACACTAATTTTTTATCCTAATATTTTCTACATTCTATTTTCAATTTTCAGTTTAGCAAATGCTCATTAAGCTTACTGTGTGCTTATATCAATATATTGCAATTTTAAAATTATTTTTTTGCAGAGTAAAACTTCATTAAATGGTTAGTGGACTCCTACAATATGCAAAGCCAGTGATTTCCATTGTGGGAAGCAATGAACACATAAAAATCCATTACAATTTATTTTTTCTGAATTACAGAAATGCCCTCCTACAGAGATTCTGTTATATCCTATAGTAGCATTTCCCAAACCATTTCATATCAAGGCTCACATAGAAATATAATATTTATTTAATATATAGCATGCTGGAATAAATGGACAAGGAAGCTCAAAGTACCTAAGCAGCCCAGGAAATCCAGTTGCTCCAGGTCTCAATCAGTTAACCTTATTGATATCTCCATACATCTATAACTTATTTGTATCATCCAGCTCTGCCCTACACTCCACCTTCAGCCACATCCACTACTATCTAAATATCATATACTTCAGGTATTTGAAGCTGGACAAAATATAAATACTGTCCTATAGTTCTAGGCAACATCCTGGGTTCTGAGGTTTATGAAGATTAATAAAACATAGTACCTGCTTTCACCAAGATTACAGGCTACTGGGAGAGAGGATAAATAAGTCCTCTTTACCATATAGCATGATAGGTACCATAAAGGTATACACACTGTGTAATTGGAGCACACAGAATATATTAGTTCAGGTCCTCTTAGAAGCTACCACCAACACAATGTTAGATATACAGGAGATCTATTGTGGGAAATGATGCAGTATAAGTAAGAAAGCTTCAGATGGCAAATCAGATATGACTTCTGTGAAGGAGAAGGACAAGGATGTGTTTTATACTGTGGCACATTCCTAAGAAAGTTTTACCAGGTCAATGGGGAGTTCTCAATCCAAAACTCCATATTAGAAGTGCCCCATCATTGCAGCATTATTCACAACAGCCAGGATATGGAATCAACCTACGTGCCCATCAATGTATGAATGGCTAAAGAAAATACGGTGTATATATACAATGGAATACTACTCAGCCTTATAAAAATAAGGAAATTCTGTCATTTGTTATATCTAAGATGAACATGGAGGACATAACGCCAAGTGAAATAAGCCAGGCACAAAAAGACATATATTGCATGATCTCACTTATATGTGGAATCTATCTATAAAAAGTCAAAGTTATAGAAGTAGTGGATAGAATTGTGGTTACCAGAGGCCGAAGGTGGGGTGGGGAATGAGGAGATACTGACCAAAGAGCACAAAGTTTCAGTTAGACAAGAGAAATACATTTTTTATTTCTATTGCACAGCATGATTAGTATTTCCATTATTAACTGTAGTTAATAATAACGTACAATGTATTTCAAAATTGCTAAAAGAATAGACTTTAAATGTTGTCACTGCAAAAAAATGAGTATGTCAGATGATGGATCTGTTAATTAGCTTTATATAATCATTCCACTGTGTGTATGTGTGTGTGTGTGTGTATAGAAACATCACATTCTGCCTCATAAATATATATAATTATTTGTAAATTAAAAATAAAAATTTATGTAAAAATCCTTTGTGAGTTTTTCTTCTTGGTTCTATTAATGTGGTATTTTCTTTTGATTAAATTTCAAATGATGAGCTACCACTGCATTCCCGTGATAAATCCTGGTAAGTTATGTTGAATAATCCTTTTAATATCCTGCTGGATCTGGTTTACTACTATTTTGTTGAGGATTTTTTCTTTTATATTTATAAGGGTTATTGGTCTGTAGTTTGTTTTTCTTGTGATATATTCTCCTGGTTTTGGAATCAGGGTATTGATGGCCTCATAGAATGAGATAGGAAGTATTACTTCATCTTGTACTCTTTGTAAGTGTTTGAGAAGGATTGATGTTTATTCTTTAATTGTTTGGTAAAATTCACCCAGTGGAGGCATCTAGTCCTGGGCTTTATATATTGGGAGGTTTTTGATTACTGAATCAGTATCTTTACTTGTTATAGGTCTCTTCAGATTTTCTACTTTTTCTTAATTCAGTTTTGGTAGTTTTTGTGCTTTTAATAATTTGTCTATTTTTTCTAGGTCAAATAATTTGTTGATATGCAATTGTTCATAGTATTCTTTTATAATCTCTTTGTTTCTATAAGGTTAGTAGTAATGTCCCCATTTCCTTTCTATTTTAGTACTTTCAATGTTATTTTATTCTGAGTCAAAGTTTGCCAATTTTATTGATTTTTTCAAAGAACTAATTGTATTTTTGTTAATTATCTCTATTGTTTTCTGTTCTCTCATTTATCTCTGCTATACTCTGTATTATTTTCTTTCTTCTGCTAGCTTTGGATTTAGCTTACACTTCTAGTTTCTTAAGGTGTAACATTTTTGGTTTTTTTAATTTGTTATTTTTAATGTAGGCTTTCACAGCTTCAAATTTCCCTCTGATCAGTGCTTTCATTGCATCTCACACATTTTGCTATGTTGTATTGATGTTTTTGTTCTTTTTTGACCATTGGTTGTTTAAAACTGTATTGTTTAATATCCACATATTTCTGAATTTTCTGGTTTTTATTTTTTCATTCACTTGTGGTTGGAAAAGATACTTTGTATAATTTAAATCTTTTAAAATTTATTTAGGCTCTATTTCTAGCCTAACATATGCTATATCCTGGAAATGCTTTATGTGAACTTGAGAAAAATGTGTATTCTGCCATTGTTGGATGACGTATTGTATAAATAACTGTTTATTCAGTAAACAATTTTGTTCAATCTTGTGTTCCCTTGCTGTTTATCTGTCTAGTTTTACTATTCATTATTGTAAGAATTATTATTTTTTTAGAATATCTATCTCTCCACTCAATTCTGCTAGCTTTTGTTACATATATTTAGAACTCTGTTATTAGTTGCATATATGTTTATAATATCTTCTTGATGAATTGACATGTTTATCAATTCTTATTTACTTCTTATACAAATTTTTGACTTAGAGTCTATTTTGTCTTATATTAGTATAGCCACACCAGCTTTCATTTGATTACTATTTCTATGGAATATATTCTTCCATTCTTTCACTTTCAACATGTTTATATCTTTGGATCAAAATTAAATCTCTTGTAGACAGTGTATAGAAAGCATACCTAATGTTTTCTAATCCATTTATACCAATTTCTCCATTATTTTTTTTTTGGCTTAAACAACAAACACTTATTTGTCTTCTCACAGATCTGGAGGCTGGACGTTGGAGATCAGGATGTCAGCATGGCTGAGTTCTGGTAAAGGACCTCTTTCTGGCTTGCAGATGGCTCCCTTCTCCCTCTGTGTTCACATGGCCTTTCCTTGGTTCATGTGCATGGAGAGAGAAGGAGCTGTGGTGTTTTTCCTCTTCCTGTAAGAGCAGAAATCCCATCATGGGGTACTCACCCTCATGACTTCATCTAAAACTATTATCTCCCGGAGGCCTCAACTTCAAAAAGCATCACATTGGAGGTTAAGACTTCAACATGTGAATTTTGAGTGGACACAAACACCATGATTTCTTTTAATGTGGTAATCATCCTATAGGTCTGGTTTTTGTCTAGAAGTAAGATGTTGATGTTGAGCAATAAATTTTGGGATAATTAACAAAATTAGAAGTTACTGAGACAGTGGATATTGTCATAGAAGACTTAAGGAACACCACAGCTCACAACCCTCTACCCCCACCCCAATTAAGTGAAGTTGAATGTGGAATAATTCAAGACTACACTGCATATATATATGTACAATACACAATGATTTTCAATTAGAGCTAGGAGGTGCACTACTGGTAGCCCTTTTCACATTATGAAATACATAGTTCTTCTTATCCTTATCTGACCTCTTTGTGAATCACTGCTATGTAAAATTTGGTTAAATAAGGAAGACCTTTACACACAAGGAAAGGATTTCGTAAGAGATGAGAAAAATGGTATGGAAATGGCAGAGATGCCACATAAATGGCATATTTCTACATATTATATATATTTATTTCTAGAAATAATCTTTCCAAAGTATGGAAATATGAAATTTTGCAGGATAATTTGTATCTTACTTAATACTTATTTCCTGTTTATACATGTTAAACTACACCATCTTTAGTTAGTAGTATTAGATAAAACAGTCTAAAATATTCTTTTCCTTTGACAGCTAAAGCTTCTTTTACTTTATTATTTTTTATTTCAGAATACTATGGGGGTACAACACTTTGGCTATATATATTGCCCATGCACTGCCCGTGTCAGAGCTACAATAGTGTTCATCCCCCAAACTGTGCTCCCCGCATCCATTCAGTGAGAGTTTTTCCCATCCCTTCCACCCCCCTCCCGCCCGCCCGCCCTCAGATGAATGTTATTGCCCTGTGTGATGTAAGTGTTCATCAGTTAGTACCGGTTTGATGGTGAGTACCAGTGGTGCTTGTTTTTCCAATCCTGTGACACTTCGCTTCGAAGAATGGGCTCTAGGTCCAAACCAGGATAATACCAGATGTGTTAATTCACCGTTGTTTTTTATTGCTGAGTAATACTCCATGGTATACATATACCACATTTTATTGATCCACTCGTGTATTGATGGGCACTTGGGTTGTTTCCACAACTTTGCAATTGTGAATTGTGCTGCTATGAACATTCGAGAGCAGATGTCTTTATTATAAAATATCTTTTTTTCCTTTGGGCAAATACCCAGTAGTGGGATTGCTGGGTCAAATGGCAATTCTACTTTTAATTCTTTGAGGTATCTCCATATTACTTTCCATAGAAGTTGTACTAATTTGCAGTCCCACCAGCAGTGTATGAGTGTTCCTATCTGTCCGCATCCCCGCTAACATTTGTTGTTTGGGGATTTTTTAATATGAGCCAATCTCACTGGAGTTAAGTGATATCTCATTGTGGGTTTGATTTGCATTTTCCTGATGATTAGAGAAGTTGAGCAATTTTTTATGTGTTTGCTGGCCATTATTCTGTCTTCTTTGGAAAAGTTTCTGTTCATGTCCTTTGCCCATTTTTTAATAGGGTTGTTTGATTTTTTCTTGTTGATTCTCCTAAGTTCTGTATAGATTCTGGTTATCAACCCTTTGTCAGATGTGTAGCATGCAAATATTTTCTACCATTCTGTAGGTTGTCTGTTCACTCTAGTGATAGTTTCCTTGGCTGTGCAGAAGCTTTTTAATTTGATCAGGTCCCATGTATTTATTTTGGTCGCTGCTGTGATTGCTTTGGAGGTCTTCTTCATAAATTCTTTGCCTAGGCCAATGTGCATAAGAGTTTTTCCAACGTTTTCTTTGAGAATTCTTACGGTTTCATGTCTTAGGTTTAGATCTGTTATCCATTGTGAGTTGATTTTTGTGAGAGGTGAGAGGTGTGGATCCAGTTTCAGTCTTCTACATATGGCCATCCAGTTTTCCCAGCACCATTTATTGAATAGGGAATCTTTTCCCCAGGGTACATTTCTCTGGAATTTGTCAAAGATCAGGTGACTGTATGAGGTTGGTTTTATATTTGGGTTCTCAGTCCTGTTCCATTGGTCTACGTCTCTGTTCTTATGCCAATACCATGCAGTTTTGGTTACTATAGCCTTATAGTATAGTTTGAAGTCTGGCAGATAGATGCCTCCCAATTTGTTCTTTTTGCTTAAGATTGCTTTGGCTAGACGGGGTCTTCTCTGGCTCCACTAAGCTTCTTTTACTTTAAATGATTAAAAGCTGTATGCTCTAAAGCAAGACCATTGCTTTTAAGAGACTTTATAAAGCCATTGTTTTTTAAGTATCAAACCTATTTTAGAAGTGCCAATCCCTACCCTACCTTTAAGTTGTTATTGTCACAGATTACATCTTTATATATTGTGTATCCATAAACCTAGATTTATAGTTATTGTTTTATGCAGTCATCAAGTCTATTTAAATGTTTGTCCATTTTGTAGGTCTTTTCAAAGAATCACATTTTCATTTTGTTAAATTTTTCTATTCTTTATTGTATTTATTTTCACTCTAATCTTTATTATTTTCTTCCTTGTACTTGCTTTCTGTTTAGTTTGCTCTATTTCATAGTTTCTTAACTTAAATGGTTAAGATATTGATGTGATATCTTTTTAGTTTTTAACGATAAGCTTAAGCTATATTTTTTTTTCTGTAAGCACTACTTTGACTGAATTCTATAAATTTTGCTGTGTTATGTTTTCTTCATTCATCTTAAAGTATGTTTAAATTTCCCTCTTCATTACTTCTCTGATTGGTTATTTAAAAGTGTGTTAATTTCTACATTTTTTAAAAAATTCCAAATTTCTTTCTCTTGTTTGTTTCTAATATAATTCCAATGTAGTCAGAGAACATACTTTCTATTATTTAAATCCTTTAAATCTATTGATGTTTATTTTATGCAGTAGTATGTAGTCTATTTTAGAGAATGTTCCATGTGCATTTGAATCTCTGTTTTGCGTTTGTTGGATGTAATGTTCTTTAAATGTCTTCTATGTATAATTGGTTTATGGTTTTATTTAAGTATTTTATTTATTTATATTTTTAGAGACAAGTTCCCACTCTGTCACACTAGCTGGAGTGCAGTAGTGTGATCATTGCTCACTGCAACTTCAAACTCCTGGGCTCAAGTGATCCTCCCACCTGAGCCTCCTGAGTAGCTATGATTATAGGCACATGCCACCATGCACAGCTAATTTTTCTAACTTTTTGTAGCGATGGGGGTCTCCCTGTGTTGCCCAGGCTGGTAACCCCTAGGCTCAAGCAATCCTCCCACCTCAGCCTCCCAACTTGGTTGGATTACAGGTGTGAGCCACTGCACTTGGCTATTTAACTTGTTTTAATCTCTGTTTATTTCTTCCTATTTGGCTTATACATTATTGAAAGGTGGTTATTCAAATTCCTGTCTCTTCTTGTTTAATTTTCAATTTTCCTTTCAATTTTTTAAGTTGTTTTCTCTTTATATATACTTAAGTACAACCTTTAAGTACCTTCCTTTGCTTCTGGATTTGTGTTTGATTTGGGAAACACATTCTAATTCAGGCAGTTTACAAATCTGTTCGGGCATTATTTTGTGTATGCTTAAAGTATCTCTTTTACTCAAAAATGAACTATCTAACTGGAGTCCTCTATAGTCTTTCCTAAGCATGCACAGTCTTGCACAAGTAATTAGAATTCTAGACCCCTGGGGATATTTGAAAGTTTATCAAGGCCCATTCTGGCTCTCTTGCTTCACATATCCTTATTTAATTTTTGACTTGTTTCCAGGTATATTGCTAGCCCCAACCATGATTTCAACTTCAGTCTTGCCATGTTGTTAGATTTCCTTGGTAGTTTACTATTGTTCTTGGATTTTCCTGCTATTGTTTTCAAGAACACCCCTCAGCAACAACCCCACCTCTACCCAAGCTCTGCCCCATATCAAACTAATCTTTTCTTATTGAAAGCCTAAGCATATTCACAACCTGTGCCATGCTGGTTGAACCACCACATTATGGAAATGAGGTCCATGATGAAAGCATCCCTACTGTAAAAAGCCATAGGCTTCCACTGTTTCTACTGAGTTTCGGTAGTTTTTTTTAATTAAAAAAGCACATTTTAGGAGAGACGGTGGACCAGAGACATCACCAGCCAGAGTGTCTCTGTGAGAAGGAGAAGTTTTAGATGAAAGAGAAAAAACAGACAAACAAACATAGAATGGATGAAAGTGAAGGAAGGTGCTTGAACCTGTGGGAGACTCCAAGGGAAGAGGTTGTGGAGCAGAACTAGAAGAGAAAGGCATCAGCAGAGATTAAGCCCTGAGAGGCTTGGAGGACAAGCAAGAAGGGCAGGTGGAGCAGTTAACATCCCCCTCCCTTCCATCTCTGACTATTGGGGGGCACCTAAGCTGCTGGAGAGACCTTCTGCCCACAAGAGCCCAGAGACTGCTGTCACCAATGAACAGAGAGCTTCTTGCAGACGGCACCAGGCTCCCAGCCCCCCAGCACGCCTCCCACCCTACAGACCTGAGCCAGATGGCAGGCGCAATTTTGTTTCTCTACCCACTGGGAAACTTTTGTCCTCCACAGGGGGCCTCAACCCCTTAGGTTCCATCTTGCTCATTCACACACAGACATATTTCCCAACTTGGGCCCAGACTGTAGGAGCCACAGGGGTCCAGTGGGTCCCGGGTGATCTGCGTGACTACACAGCCCTGTCATTCTGAGTGGACTGCCTCACATAGAGTGGGTTGGAGATGACCAGGGTGCAGACTTTCCTCCACCTAGACTCTTATTCTCCCCTTTGACTCCCCACCCACAGCTGCTGAAAGAGACAACTGAGCCACAACATGGAGGCTTCCACAGGGAGTGGGGCTCAGAACTCTCTTTTTGAGGTACTGCAGCAGACTGAAGGGTGCTCAGACTATGAGCTCCCTGCCCGCCAGCCCTCTCTGGTGCTGCTAGCCTGGTGACTCCAACAGATTGTGGCACACCCTGAGGTGGAGGAACACCGAACCAGCTTGGGCACCCTGTGGGTGACTTGGGACCAGCATGCTTCTCCTTGGCATGGTCAAGGATTGATCTCTGGGGCCTGGGAGACAGGCCCACAGGCCAGATCCCATACACCCAGGTCTCTATTGCATTGTCTGGGGACATAGAGGGGATATTTGTGAATTAGTCTCAAGGGGTGTGGGTGCCCACAGGGGCAGATCAGTGGGGAGAATTCAGTGTGAATCCTAGCTGCAGAGTGCTCATGGGGCACCCCTCCTCCCACAGCAGGGCTGTGCTTCCAGCTCATGCCAGTATCCTGGGCAGAGAACCTCCCAGTCCACATCACAGTCACAGGAGAGCTCGGCTGGCTTGAGGTCCTGCCTGCCACCAGAGGCCCAGGAGAAACCCCAGAAAAGGGGAGGGTGGAAAGGAGTGAGGCCTGCTCCAGACTGGCTGATTGAGGGTCTCAGACAGCCCCACCTCCACACCCAGATATACTGGTTGAGTGGGGCCACTTCAGCCCCACCCTAGCAGCTTTGCCCAGAAGCAGGCAACAGACTTTTGACCCTTGCTAAAAGCATTTGTGGAGATTGAGGTCAGGCTCACCCGACCAAGCCACACCCAGCCTCATACACCCAACCACCAATGCTGAGGTGGACAATAAGGACAGACATGGAAGTGCCAGGGGCCCACCTACCACTTAGGGCATTAGAGTGCTTTTCCTGAGGAACTAGAGTTGGTCACAGGACCCCAAAAAAATTGCAGCTTGCTCCTTCTGGCAAGTGTAACCTACAGACAGGAAGGTCGATTTGCATGCATTTTTACTGCATTTACTCACTCATCATACAGGCTTTGGTCAATTCTCACCCATGAGTAACACCTACTGGCTCAGAGATTAAACTGGGCATGTTATGATCTAAACAAAAGAAAATCCAAAAGTAAAAATAAACAGCTGCTGCAGATGAGAAGGAAACAGTGAAAGAACTCCACAAGTATGATGAATCAAAGCAAAAGGACACCCCAAAAAGGGAACACCAGCTCTCTAGCAATGGATACCAACCAATATAAGAATATTGAGATGAAAGATGAAGAATTTTAAACACGGATTATAAGGAAGATCAATGAAATACAAGAGAAAATAGAAACCCAACACAAAGAAACCACAAAACCAATGAAAGAAATGAATGAAAAATTCACTAAAAAGAAATTGAATTATTAAAGAAAAATCCAACAGAACTTCATGAAATGAAAAATTCATTCAAGGAATTACAAAACACAGTGAAAAGCACTAAAATAGGTTAGATAAAATGGAAGAACGAATCTCAGAGCTTGAAGACAATACCTCTGAATTAAACAAGTCAGTCAAACAGACAGAGCACAAAAATCAAGGAAAGAGCAAAGCACACAAGAAATATGAGATTATGTAAAGGAGCATAACATAAGAATCATAGGTATCCCTGAGGGTGATGAAGGAAATACACAGGGGTTGGAAAATATATTTGAGGGAATAATTGAGGAAGATTTATTGTCCTTGCTAGAAATCTAATTATCCAGGTACAAGAAGCTCAGAAGCAAACACCATGACACATGGTCATCATACTCACCAAAATAAACACAAAAGAGGTGCTCTTATGAGTCATACGGTGAAAGAAGCAGAAAACTTACAAAGGAAAACCCATCAGACTAACTGCAGACTTCTCAACTGAAACATTACAAGCCAGAAAGTATTGGGGCCCCATTCTCAGGCTTCTCAAACAAAACAATGGCCATATTAGAATTTTATATCCTGCAAAAGAAGTTTCATATATGATGGGGAAATAAAGACTTTCTCAGACAAGGAAACACTGAGCAAGTTTGTCAAGACAAAACTTGCCCTGCAGGAAGTATTCAGAACTGCATTATACACAGATGAGCACAATAGACAGCCACCTGTGTAAAATCACCCAAAAGCTAAAGGTGAAAGCCCAAATACCACAATGGCTTAAAAGATAAAAAAGGAACAAAGTTCTATTCAACAGGATGCACAGATATCCACACCACTTATCAATTCTTTCAATAAATGTCAATGGCTAGAACTCCCCACTCTGGAGACATAGGCTGGCTGAATGGACAAAAAAACACAAGCCAAGTATTGGCTGTCATAAGGACATGCATCTAACCCACAAGTACTCATTCAGACTCAAGGTGAAGGGATGGAAAACTATTCCTTGCCAATATAAACAAAAATAAATGGGTGTAGAAGTTCTCATACCATATAACATAATCCTCAGCTCAACAAAAGTAATGAAACACAAAGATGGTCATTATATAATGGTAAAGGTAACAATTCAACAAGAAGACATAACAATTCTAAATATGCATGTAACACAGGTTCACCCAGATTCATGAAGCAAACCCTAATTGATCTAAAAAAAATTATAAACACCAGCACCGTAACAGCTGGTGACTTCAATACCCCTCTCACAGAACATGACAGATCCTCCAAACAGAAAATAAACAAAGAAACAATGGACTTACACAGAACTCTAGAACAAATGGGTCTAACAGACAGATACAGAGCATTCTACCCAAAAACCACTGAACATATGTTATTCTCATCAGATCATGGGACATTCTCTAAGACTCATCACATCCTAGGGCACAAAATATGTCTCAACAAATTTTTTCAAAAATATAAATTATCCCATGCATCTTCTAAGAACACAGTGGAATAAAATTAGAAATAAACACCAACACCAACATTCATCCCTACAAAAAGTCATGGAACCTAAACAATCTACTGCTGACTGATAATAATGTCAAGGAGGACGTTAAGATGGAAATCAAATGATTTGAACTAAATGATCAAGGGGACACAAGTTATCAAAAATCTGTGGGACACAGCTAAAGCAGTCCTGAGAGGAAAATTCATAGTCAAAAATTGCTACGTGCAAAATTAAAAAAGATGACAAAACAACTAAATTAATTGACTCACAAAACTGGAAAAGGAAGAGAAAACCAATCCCAAACCCAGCAGAAGAAAAGAAATAACAAAGGTCAGAGCAGAAGTAAATGAAATCAACAACAAAAGAACTATAAGAGGATGAATGAAAGTAAAAGTTGGTTCTTCGAAGAGATAAACAAAACTGACAGGCCTCTCACTAGATTAACCAGAATTAGAACCAAAAGGACTCTAATATGCTCAATCAGGAATGAAAAAGGAGAAATTACAACTGATACATTGGAAATACATAATATCATATCTGAGTACTATAAAAATCTATATGCACATAAATTTTAAAACATGAAGGACATGGACAAATTCTTAGAAACACACAGTCTCCCTAGACTCAATCAGGAGAAACAGAATTCCTAAACAGAACAATATCAAGTACCAAAACTGTAGTTGCAATAAAAAAAACTTCCAAAAATAAAAGTCCAGATGGTTTCTCACACAAACTTTACCAAACCTACAAAGAATAACTGGTTTCAATCCTGCAAAAAATATCCCATAACATCGAGAAGGAGGGAATCCTCCCCAACACATTTTACGAGGCTAACATCACCATGATACCAAAGTCAGGAAAAGTCTCAACAAAAAAGAAAACTACAGACCAATACCCCTTATGAATACAGATGCAAAAATTCTCAATAAAATCGCAGGAAACACAATTAACCCACTCATTACAAAACTAATCCATCAGGACCAAGTGGGCTTCATCCAAGAGATGCAGGGATGGAATCTTAGCAAACCAAATTCAAATGTACATCAAAAAAATAATTCATCATGATCAAGTGGGCTTCATCCCCGAGATTCAGGGATGGTTCAATATATGCAAATCTATAAATGTAATTCACCACATAAATAAAAGCAAGAACAAAGATTATAAGATGTTTTCAATACATGCAGAAAAGGCTTTTGACAAAATCCAGTATCCTTTTATGAAAATAACTCTTAACAATATAGGCATAGATGGCTCATACCTCAAAATTATTAAAGCCATATCCAATAAACCCACAGGCAATATCATATTGAATGGGGAAAAACTGAAATCATTCCCCCTTAGAACTGGAACCAGACAAGGTTGCCCACTATCTCCACTTCTATTCAACATAGTGCTGGAAGTTCTGGCCAGAATAATCAGACAAGAGAGAGGAATCAGAGGTGCCCAAATGGGGGCTGAAGAGGTCAAACTTTCACTGTTCGTGGACGATATGATATTATATCTAGAAAACCCCAAGTATTCAAACAAGAGATTATTGGAATTGATAAATAAATTCAGCAAAGTCTCAGGATTCAATATCAATACACACAAATCAACAGCCTTCATATATGCCAATAACAGTGGAGATGAGAAACAAATTAAAGATGCAATATCTTTCACAATAGCACCAAAGAAAATTAAATATTTAGGAACATATCTAACTAAGGAGGTGAAAGACCTATATAGAGAGAATTATGAAACACTAAGAAAAGAAATTGCAGAGTATGTAAACAGATGGAAAACCCTACCACACTCTTGGATAGGTAGAATTAACATTGTAAAAATGCCTTTGCTACCTAAAGTGATTTACAGAATCAATGCATTCCCTACCAAAGTACCAACATCATTTTTTGCTGATCTAGAAATATAATTCTATGCTTTGTGTGGAACCAGAGAAGACCTCATATAGCCAAAGCAATCTTAAGCAAAAAGAACAAATTGGGAGGCATCAATCTTCCAGACTTCAAACTATACTACAAGGCTATAGTAACCAAAACAACATGGTATTGTCACAAGAACAGAGACATAGACCAATGGAACAGGACTGAGAAACCAAATATAATACCATCCTCATACTGTCATCTGATCTTTGACAAATTCCACAAAAACATACACTGGGAAAAAGATTCCCTATTCAATAAATGGTGCTGGGAAAATTGGATGGCCACATGTACAAGACTGAAACTAGATCCACACCTCACACCTCTCACAAAAATCAACTCACGATGGATAACAGATTTAAACCTAAGACGTGAAACCATAAGAATTCTAGAAGAAAACATTGGAAAAACTCTTATGGACATTGGCCTAGACAAAGAATTTGTGAAGAAGACCCCCAAAGCTATCACTGCAGCAACAAAAATAAATAAATGGGACCTGATCAAATTAAAAACTTCTGCACAGCCAAGGAAACTCTCACTAGAGTGAACAGACAATCTACAGAATGGGAGAAAATATTTGCATGCTACACATCGGAAAACGGGCTGATAACCAGAATCTATACAAAACTTAGGAAAATCAACAAGAAAAAATCAAACAACCCCATTACAGAATGGGCAAAGAACATGAACAGAAACTTTTCAAAAGAAGACAGAATAATGGCCAGCAAACATATAAAAAATTGCTCAACTTCCCAAATCATCAGGGAAATGCAAATCAAAACCACAATGAGATATCACTTAACTCCAGTGAGATTGGCTCACATCAAAAAGTCCCAAAACAACAAATGTTGGCGGGGATGTGGACAGTTAGGAACCCTCTTACACTGCGGGTGGGACTGCAAATTAGTACAACTTCTATGGAAAGTAACATGAACATACCTCAAAGAATTAAAAGTAGAACTACCATTTGATCCAGGAATCCCACTACTGGGTATTTACCCAAAGGAAAAAAAGACATTCTATAATAAAGACATCTGCACGCGAATGTTTATAGCAGCACAATTCACAATTGCAAAGATATGGAAACAACCCAGGTGCCCATCAACACATGAGTGGATTAATAAAATGTGGTATATGTATACCATGGAGTATTACTCAGCAATAAAAAAACAATGGTGAATTAACACATCTGGTATTATCCTGGATGGCACTAGAGCCCATTCTTTGAAGTGAAGTATCAAAAGAATGGAAAAATAAGCATCACTTGTACTCACCATCAAATTGGTACTAACTGATCAATACTTTTGTCACACATGGCAATAATATTCATCAGGGGGAAGGCAGGTGGGAGGGGGTGGAGGGGATGGGAAAACTCTCACTGAATGGATGAGGGGCACACAGTTGGGGGGATGTCCACAATTGTAGCTCTGACATGGGCAGTACATGGGCAATATATACAAACAAAGTGTTGTAGCCCCATAATATTCTGAAATTAAAAAAAATAAAAAAAATAAAAAATAAAAGCAGATGGATATTTAAAAAAAGAGAGATGCAAGGATGGTTCAACATACACAGATCGATAAAGGTAATTCACCACATAAATTGAAGTAAAAACAAAGACCAAATGATCCTCTCAATAGATGCAGAGAAAGCATTTGACACAATTCAGCACCCTTTTTGATACAAACACTTAACAAAATAGACATACACATCACTTACCTCAAAATGATAAAAGCCATATACAACAAATCCATAGCCAACATCATACTGAATGGAGAAAAATTGAAACCATTCCCTCTTAGAACTGGAACCAGACCAGGTTGCCCTATATCACCACTTCTATTCAACATAGTGCTGGAAGTCCTAGCCAGAGCAATCAGACAAGAGAAGGAAATCAATGGTATCCAAATGGAGGAAGAAGGGTACAAAATATATTTCTTTGCTGATGATATGATCTTATATCTGAAAACCCTAACAATTCTGCCAAAAGACTATCATAACTGATAAATAAATTCAGCAAAGTCTCAGATTATGAACTCAATGTACACAAATTAGTAGCATTCCTATAAGCCAGTAACAGTCAAGCTGAGAACCAAATCAAAGACTCAATACCTTTCACAATAGCAACAAAGAAAATAAAATACCTAGAAATATATTTAACTAAGGAGGTGAAAGAGCTCTACATGGAGAACTGTGAAACACTGAGGAAGGAAATAGCAGAGGATGCAAACAGGTGGAAAATCATACCATCCTCATGGATTGGCAGAATCTACATTGCTAAAATGTTTACAGTACCCAAAATGATTTGCAGTTCATTGCACTCTGCATTAAAACACCAACATAATTTTTCATAGATCCAGAAAAAATAATCCTACACTTCGTATGAAACCAGAGAAGACCCTGTATAGCCAAAGCAACCTTAAGTAAAAAGAACAAATTTGGAGGCATCAATTTACCAGACTTCAAGCTATATTACGAGGCTATAGTAACCAAAACAGCATGGTACTTGTACAAAAACAGAGACATAGACCAATAGAACAAAAGAGAGAACCCAGATATAAAAACACCCTCATATTGACAACTAATCTTTGACAAAGTAGACAAAAACCTACACTGGGGAAAATAATCCCTGTTCGATAAATGGTGCTTGGAAAATTGGATAGCCACATGTAGAAGAATGAAATAGGATCTGCACCTCTCACCACTCACAAAAATTAATTCATGATGGACAACAGACTTAAACCTAAGGCATGAAACTATAATAATTCTGGAAGAAGAGTTTAGAAAAACTCTTCTAGATATCAGCCCAGGCAAAGAATTTATGAAGAGGACCCCAAAGGCAATCACAGTAGCTACAAACATAAATAAATGGGACCTGTTTAAATTAGAAATCTTATGCACAGCTAAGGAAGTAATAGAGCAAATAGACTACCTAAAGATTGGGAGAAAATATTTGCATGCTACACATCCAGTAAAGGGCTGATAACCAGAATCTACAAAGAACTCAAGCAAATCAGCAAGAAAACGTCAAACATCCCCTTTAAAAAATGGGCAAAGGACATGAACAGAAGCTTTTCAAAAGAAGATAGACTAATGACCAATAAACACATGAAAAAATGCTCAATGTCTCTAATCATCAGGGAAATGCAAATCAAAACCACAATGAGATATCACTTAATTCCAGTAAGAATGGCATTTATCAAAAGGCCCCAAAACAATAGATATTGGCCAGGATACAGAGAGAAAGGTACACTTATACACTGTTGGTAGGACTGCAATCTAGTACAACCTCTATGGAAAGCAGTATATTGATACCTCAAAGCACTGAAAATAAACATACCATTTGATCCAGCAATCTTGCTATTGGGTATTTACCCAAAGGAAAAAAAGACATTTTATAGAAAGGATACTTGCACTTGAATGTTTATGGCAGCACAATTCACAACTGCAAAGATGTGGAAACAACCCAAGTGCCCGTCAATACATGAGTAGGTTAATAAAATACGGTACATTTATAGAATGGAGCATGACTCAGCCATACAAAAGGTGAACAAATACCTCTTGTATTAACCTAGATGGAACTGGAGCCCATTCTTCTAAGTGAAGTATCATAAGAATGGGGAAAAAAAGCACCACTTGTACTTACCATTAAAATGTTAGTAACAGATCAACACTTATGTGCACATATGGAAGTAATATTCATCAGGGATCAGGTAGGCTTGGGGGGGGAGGAGGATATGGGTATATTCACACCTAACAGGAGTGGTTTGTGCTGTCTGGGGGATGGGAATGCTTCTAACTTGGACTCAGGCAGTGCAATGGCAATTTATGTGACCAAAGCGTTTGTAGCCCTGTAATATTCCTTATTAAGCAAAAAAATACCAAACCAAACAGAATACTGGAAATAAAAAAATAATTTAGGGAAATAAAAAACACAATGGAAAGTTTTAAATATAGACTTGACCAAACAGAAGAAAGAATTCAGAGCTTGATGGCAAATCTTTCGAATTAGCCTAGTCAGTCAAAAATAAAGAGAAAACCCTGTTTCCAAGACCCCAAGAATCATTCTCTGTAAGACCTGGGGAGAGAAGTGCTGGTCCTAGATTGCCTTAGGTATATTTTAGCAAGTTTGGTACAGAACTTAGGAAAATCAACAAGAAAAAATAAAAAATGAAACAACTCCATTAAAAAGTGGGCAAAGAACATGAACAGAAACTTTTCAAAAGAAGACATAATAATGGCCAACAAACATACAAAAATTGCTCAACATCTCTGATCATCAGGGAAATGCAAATCAAAACCACAATGAGATATCACTTAATTCCAGTGAGATTGGCTTATATCAAAAAGTCCCAAAACAACAAATGTTGGTGTGGATGCGGAGAGATAGGAACACTCATACACTTCTGGTGGGACTGAAAATTAGTACAACTTCTATGGAAAGTAATATGAAGATACCTCAAAGTACTAAAAGTAGAACTACCATTTGATCCAGCAATCCACTACTGGGCATCTACCCAAAGGAAAAAGAGACGTTCTATAATAAAGACATCTGCTCACGAATGTTTATAGCAGCACAATTCACAATTGCAAAGATGTGGAAACAACCCAGGTGCCCATCAATACATGAATGGATTAATAAAATGTGGTGTATGTATACCATGGAGTATTACTCAGCAATAAAAAACAACAGTGAATTAACACATCTGGTATTATCCTGGATGGTGCTAGAGCCCATTCTTTGAAGCGAAATATCACAAGAATGGAAAAACAAGCGTCACTTGTACTCACCATCAAATTGGTACTAACTGATCAATACTTATGTTACACACGGCAATAATATTCATCAGGGGCAGACAGGTGGAAGGGGATGGAGGGGATGGGTAAACTCAAACCTAATGGGTGCGGGGCACACTGTCTGGGGGATGGGCATGATTGCAGCTCTGACATGGGCAGTGCATAGGCAATATATGCAACCAAAGTGTTTGTATCCCCCATCATATTCTGAAATTTCAATATAAAAAATATAAAGAGAAAAGAATCAAAAGAAATGAAAAAAAGACTTTGAGAAATATGGGCTTATGTAAAATGCCCCAACATAAAAATCATATGTATCCCTGCGGGAGGAAAAAGTAAAAGCAAAATACTTAAAAAAATTATCTGAGGAAATAATGGAGGAAAACTTCCCTGGCTTTGCTGGAGATTTACACACCCAGTTAAAGAAGGTAAATGAAATAATGGAAGATTCATTGTTATATGGAGTTAACCAATGCGCATAGACATTAGACTGACCAAAGGCAAAATGAAGAAGAAAATCCTATGAGCAGTGAGACAAAAACAAGAAATAACTTGCAAAGGAAAACCCATCAGACTAATAGCAGACTTCTCAGCAGAAACTGCATAAAACAGAAGGGATGGGCATCCTATCTTTAGTTTTATTAAATAGCATAATTGTCAGCCAGGCATTTTGTGTCCTCCTAAACTAATACTCATAAATGAAGGAGAAATTAGGTCTTTCCCAGACAAGAAATTGCTAAGGGAATTTGTCACAACTAGACCAGGCCTACAAGAATTGCTTAAACCAGTTCTAAACATTTACATGAAAGATCAATAATCACCAGTATAAAGACACTTGAAAGTAAAAACCTCACAGCTCTTATAAAACAGTAACACAATGAAGAATACAAAGCAAAGAGGTAATAATAAATATGATGACTGGAAGAGAATCTTACATATCAAAATTAACATTGAATTTAAATGGTCTAAATGCTCCACTTAATAATATACATTGGTAGAATGATAAAAAATACACATCTCAAATATCTGCTGTCTCCACCAATCCCATTTAATTCATAAAGATTCTCATAGACTCAAGGTATAACAGTAGAAAAAAAAATTCCATTCAAATAGAAACCAAAAGTGAGCAGGGGTAGCTCTTATTATATGAGATAAAATGGACTTTATATCAACAACAATTAAAAAAGACAATGAAGGTCATTATATAATGATAAAGGCATCAAATCAACAAGAAGATATAACAATCCTAAATACATATCCACTAACACAGGATATCCCAGATTCAACAAATAGTACTAGACCAAAGAAATGAAATAAACAGCAACATAATAATAGCAGGTGACATCAATACTCTACTGACAGAACTAGACAGATAATGGAAGCAGAAAATCATAAGAACGGAAGAACAAACACCGCATGTACTCACTATTAAATTGGAACTTATTGATCAACACTTATGTGCACATATGGTAGTAAAATTCAATGGAATTCAAGCAGTTGTGAGGGGGGAGGAAGGGATGGGTAAATTCACTCCTAATGGATACCATGCACATTATCTGTGTGATGGACATATTTATAACTTTGACTCAAATTGTACAAAAGCAATTCATATATCCAAAACATTTTTGTCCCTGTAATATTCTGAAATATAAAATAAAATAAAATAACTTTCAAGATCCCACAGGAAAAAAGATATATATAATAATCTAAACATAATAACTAAAATATAATACAAATAAATATAATTAAAATCCAATAGAAAATTAATATTAATAGCAAAATATTTATATAACTCAATAAAGACATGGAAAGAATATCAAAGAAACAAAATGCGGTGGAAACAATTACAGAGCTAACAATAAAGTCATACACTCAGATACAGCAACACTATTATTTTATTAAACATTAAAGGACTGAACATTCCAACTAAAAGACAGATTGTTGGAATGGAAGATTGTTTTATAATGACATAATTATAAGTTGTCTATAAGAGAGTCACTTTAACATAAAGATAGACTGAAAATAAAATAAACTGTAAAACTATGCTCTTCAATGTTACTATTGGGCAAAATAGACAAAGTGATTACAAAAAATATAGAGGGATATTTCACTATCATATAATGGCCAATTTGGTAGGATAGAAGATGGCCGACTTGAGTCAGGGCTTTTTGGACCTTCCTGGTTGAGGAGTTGAGGGTTGGACTGAGACTAGTGGAGGAGCACTGCAGATCGGTAGTGGACCACAGGGTCTGACACCAGCGGAGTCCATGATACCACCAGCAGGAACTGAACAGCTGATAGACAGGAGGATAGAGGAGACAAGTCAGTGGGAGCCAAACCAAATCAAGGGAGTGCCGGAGACCAGGGAACGGGTAAGGGATTTTTTCCCCCTAACCCCCCCAGGGTGCCTCAGGTCTGCAGCAGAACACAGGGCTCTCATACCGGGGGAGTGGCATGAAGAACCAGAGAATCGGCATCCCTGCATCTGGACGACCCGTCCTCTGCACCTTCTACAATCCTGGCACCCCAGAAAGTAATATTGGCTCAAGCTTCTGGTGTCCCTGTGGCCGCATCTGCCCCATAACAACAGCCAAAATACATTGCCTAAGTGTTGGGTGGTGGGGAGCATGTTCCCTCTGTGCCCGTGCCAAGTGACTGGGCTGGTAGTGCTGCCTCGTGGGGGGGGGGGAACCCGATCCCGTGCTGAGTGACAAGACCACATGGGGGCTGCAGAAACTGCACTCTTGGCCAAGTCCAAACTGAGTGACTGGGCTGGTCACACTGCTTTGGGGTGTGGGAAATGCCCTCTCACCAATCCTGCACTGAGTGACTGGACTGTGCAGGCTACAGAAAGTGCACTCCTGGAAAAGCCCACACTGAAGATCTGGGCCAATTTCTGGTGGCAGAGAATGCACACCAGGTGAGCCTGCCTCTAATGGGGTGGCTGGAATGAGGAGGAGGGCAGACAGGTTTTAGCCCTCCAGCCCGAGAGCAGTGCAGAAAGACTATGACTCCCTCCCCCACCATCATAGCTGCCACTGGAGATTTCTGTGCTCAGTGGCCCCCTTTCAGCACAGGGGGCATGTCTCTGCCTTGAGCTGGCAGAGCAGCACTTGGTGAGTCCACCTGCAGAAGGCACAGACAGCAGGGTGTGGAGACGAGGGGGAGAGGCTGCAGATTCAGGATCAGGTGGGTGAGTGGCAGTCTTTGTCCATCAGGATGGTGTGGAGAAGCACAGGAGAGTAGGTATCTGTAAGTGTGCTCCTCCCCCTTGCAGAACCATCATACCAGAGTTTACTGAACTAGCCAATCCCCAGACAACCCTCATATTGAAGTTTGATGAGTCAGCCTTTCCCTTGGAGAAAAACCAGATTGGAGTTTGATAAACATAGGAGAACCAATTTGCAAAAGTACTGATTCCCATAGCAACCAAATGCCTATGATGCTACAAGCTGAATCAGAGCAGCTGCCCCCACCAACACTCACTTTATAAGGGAGGTCAGCTTCATCCAAGAGCTCCTTGAGCTGCCAATATCACCCTGGGGGTAGAGTCCACTGGCAGAGTTTTCTGGGGACAGAGAGCAGACTCTCTGGTTGAGTGGGGCCATATTAACCCCTTCTGGGCAACTAAGCCCAGAGATGGAGAACTGACCTTTAACCCTTGCATATCCCTTGTCAACATCTGAGGAGTCTGAGGGAAGGCTCACCCAACCTACCCTGCCCTGTCTCATTCCCCTACCCACTTCTGTTGTGGTGAATAAAAGACTCACCTGGAAGTCCCAGGGCCCCACCCACAACCGGGGGCATCAGAGTCCTCCCTCCTGAGGAACTAGAGCTGATCACAGGACCCAAAAACAACATTGCAACTTATTCCTTCCAGCAAGCACCACCAACTTACAGGGAGGTCAAATTGCACACACTTTTACTGCATCTACTAACTCATCATACAGGGTGAGGTCGGTTCTCACCCACAAGCACTACCTATAGGCTCAGAGTTTAAACAGGGCAGGTCATTATCTAAATAAAAGAAAATCAAAAAGTAAGAAGCAACACCTGTTCCAGATGAGAAGGAACCAGCGAAAAAACTCTGGAAATATGAAGAATTAGACCAAAAGGTCACCCCCAAAAGAGAACACCAGCTCCCCAGCAATGAATACCAACAAAAATCAGAATATAGAAATGACAGATGAAGAATTTTGAGCATGGATTATAAAGAAACTTAGTGAAATACATGACAAAATAGAAATCCAACACAAAGAAACCACAAAACAAAAACAATACAGGAAATGAATGAAAAATTCACTAAACAAATTGAAGTATTAAATAAAAATCAAACAGAACTTCTGGAAATGAAAAATTCTTTCAACAAATTACAAAACACAGTGGAAAGCCACAAGGACAGGTTGGATCAGGCAGAAGAAAGAATTTCAGAGCTTGAAGACAACACCCTCCAATTAAACAAGTCAGTCACAGAGATAAAGCAGAGAAGCAAGAGGAATAAGAAAAGCCTACAAGAAATGTTGGATTATGTAAAAATGCCTAACATAAGATTGAAAGGCATCCCTGAGAGTGAAGAAGAAAATACACAAGGGTTGGATAATCTATTTGAGGGAATAATTGAGGAAAATTTTCCTGGCCTTAATAGAAATTGAGATATCCAGGTACAAGAATCTCATAAGAAGACTCAATACAAAGAGGAATACACCACAACAGATAGTCATCAGACTAGCCACAATAAATAAGAAAGAGGTGCTCTTATGAGCCATGAGTTGAAAGCAACAGGTACTTTACAAAGGAAAACCCATCAGACTAACGGCAGACTTCTCAACTGAAACCCTCCAAGCCAGAAGGAAGTGGGGTCCCATCATCAGTCTTTCAAACAGAATAATGCCCAGCCTAGAATTTTGTATCCTGCAAAACTAGGTTTAATATATGAAGGGGAAATTAAGTCTTTCCCAGACAAGCAAACACTGAGGGAATTCATCAACACAAGACCTGGGCTGCAGGAAGCTCTTAGAACTGCATTATTCTCAGAGAATAACAAGAAACATTTACCAATGTGAAATTACCCAAAAGTCAAATATTGAAGGCCAGATACCACAATGGCCCAAGAGATAAAAGAAAACAACAAAGTTCTAGTAGCAGAATGAACAAAAATCCACCCCACTTATCAATTCTCTCAATAAATGTGAATGGCTTAAACTGCCCTCGAAGAGACACAGACTGGCTGAATGAATAAATATACACAAGCCAAGTATCTGTTGTCTTCAGGAAATGCATCTAACCCTCAAGGACGCATACAGACTCAAGGTGAAGGTGTGGAAAACAATTTTCTATGCTAATGGAAACCAAAAGGAAGTGGGAGTAGCAGTTCTCATATCTGATAACTAAATCTTCAAATGAACAAATGTAATGAAAGACAAAATGGTCACTATATAATGGCTAAAGGGAACAATTCAACAAGAAGGCATAACAATCTTAAATATTTGCACCTAACTCAGGAGCACCCAGATTCGTAAAGCAAATCCTACTTGATCTAAACAAAATGACAGACAGCAGCACCATAATAGCCAGGGACTTCAATGCCCTACTGACAGAGCTGGACAGATCCTCCTTACAGAAAATAAATAAAGAAAAAAGGAACTTAAATAGAACTCTAGAATACATGGGCCTAACAGACATTTACAGAACATTCTACCCAAAAACCACGAAATATACTATCTTCTCATCAGCACACAGAACGTTCTCTAAGATTGATCACATCCTAGGGCACAAAACATATCTCAAAAATTTTTAAAAATAGAAATTATACGATGCATCTTCTCAGACCACAGTGGAATAAAATTAGAAATCAACTCCACAAGAAACATTCATCTCTATACAAAGTCATGGAAACTAAACAATCTACTGCTGAATGATTTTCAGGTCAAGGAGGAAATTAGGATGGAAATCAAAAGATTGTTTGAAGCAATTGATAATGGGGACACAAGTTGCCAAAATCTGTGGGACACAGCTAAAGCAGTCCTGATAGGAAAATAGATAGCCATAAATACCTACATCCAAAAGATGGGAAGGTAACAAATCAACAGTCTAATGAATCGTCTCAAAGACCTGGAATAAGATGAGCAAACCAACCCCAAACCCAGCACAGAAAAGAAATAACCAAGATCAGAGCAGAATCAAATGAAGTTGATAACAAAAGACCCATATGGAAGATTAATAAAACCAAAAGTAGGCTCATTGAAAAAATAAACAAAATTGACACACCTCTCACTGGAATAACCATAAGCTGAAAAGAAAGGACTCTAATAAGTGCAATTAGGAAGGATAAAGGAGAAATTACAGCTGATACCACAGAAATACAAAATATCATCTCTGAATATTATAAAAATCTCTATGCACACAAACTTGAAATCGTGGAGGAAATGGACAACTTCTTAGAAACACACAGCCTCCTTAGGCTCAATCCAGAAGATGTGGATTTCCTGAAGAGACCAATATCAAGTACCAAAATTGAAGCAGTAATAAGAAACCTTCCAAAAAAAAAAGTCCTAGACCAGATGGTTTCACAGTAGCATTCTATCAGACCTAGAAAGAAGATCTGGTGCCTACCCAGCAGAAACTTTTCCACAACATTGAGAAGGAAGGAATCCTTCCCAATATGTTTTACAAAGCCAACATCACCCTGATACCAAAGCCAGGTAAGGACCCAACAAGAAAAAAAAAACTACAGAGCAATATCCCATATGAATATAGATGTAAAAATTCTCAAAAAAATACTAGGAAATGCAATTCAGCAGCTGATCAAAAAAAATAATCCATCACGACCAAGTGGGCGTAATCCTAGAGATGCTGGGATGGTTCAACATATGCAAATCTATAAATGTAATCCATCACATAAATAAAAGTAAAAACAAAAACCATATGATCCTCTCAATAGAAGCAGAAAAAGCATTTGACAAAATTCAGCACCCTCTTATGATAAGAACTCTTAACAATATAGGCATAGACGGGACTTACCTCAAAATGATAAAAGCCAAATATGACAAACCCACAGCCAACATCATACTGAATGGGAAAAATTGAAAGCATTTATGCTTTGAGCTGGCACCAGACAAGTATACCCTCTATCACTGCTTCTATTCAACATAGTGCTAGAAGTCCTAACCAGAACAATCAGACAGGAGAAGGAAATCAAGGGCATCCAAATGGGACGAGAAGAGGTCAAAATATCACTCTTTGCAGATGATATGATCTTGTATCTAGAAAACCCCAAACTGTGTGATGAGATTACTGGAATTGATAAATAAGTTCAGCAAAGCCTCAGGGTCCAAAACCAATGTACACAAATAAGTAGCATTAATATACACAACAACAAACTAAGAACCAAATCAAAAACTCAATGCCTGTCACAATAGCAACAAAGAACATAAAACACACCTAAGAACATATTTAACTAAGGAGGTAGAACTATGAAACACTGACGAAGGAAATAGCAAAGGATACAAACAGATGGAAAACTATACCATGCTCATGGGTCAGCAGAATCAACATTGTTAAAATGTCCATACTACCTAAAGTGATCTACAGATTCAACGCAATCCCTATCAAAATACCAACAGCGTTTTTTACAGATGTAGAAAAACTAATTCTACTTTTTTTATGGAACCAGAGAAGACCTCATATAGCCAAAGTAACCTTAAGCAAAAACAACAAATTGGGAAGCATCAATCTACCAAACTTCAAGCTATACTACAAGGCTATAGCAAACAAAAAAACATGCTACTGGCACAAGAACAGAGACATAGACCAATCAAACAGGACTGAGAACCCAGACATAAAACCATCCTCCTATAGCCATCTGATTTTTGACAAAGCAGACAAAAACATATACTGGGGAAATGAATCCCTATTCAAGAAATGGTGCTGGGAAAATTGGTTAGCCACATGTAGAAGACTGAAACAAGATCCTTACCTCTCACCTCTCACAAAAATCAACTCAAATGGATAATAGACTTAAACCTAAGACATGAAACCAGAAGAATTCTAGGAGAAAAGTTTGGAAAAACTCTTACAGACATCAGCCTAGGCAAAGAATTTATGAAGAAAACCCCAAAAGCAAGCTCTGCAATATCAAAAATAAATAAATGGGATATGATCAAATTAAGAAGCTTCTGCACAGCCAAAGGAACTGTTGCTAGAGCAAATAGATAACTTACAGAACAGGAGAAAATTTTTGCATGCTATACATCTGACAAAGGACTAATAACTAGAACCTATATAGAGTTCAGGAAAATCAGCAAGAAAAAATCAAACAACCCCATTACAAATGGGCAAAGGACATGAATAAAAACTTTTCAAAAGAAGATAGACTAATGGCTAAGAAACATATGAAAAAATTTTCAACATGTCTAATAGTCAGGGAAATGCAAATCAAAACCACAATGGGATATCACTTAACTCCAGTGAGAATGGCTTATATCAAAAGTCCCAAAATGACAAATGTTGGTGTGGGTGCAAGGAGATAGGAATACTTATACACTGCTGGTGGGACTGCAAACTAGTACAACCTCTATGGAAAGCAGTATGGAGATACCTCAAAGAACTAAAAGTAGAACTACCATTTGATCCAGCAGTCCCACTACTGGGTATTTACCCAAAGGAAAAAAAGACATTCTATGATAAAGACATCTGCACACGAATGTTTATAGCAGCACAATTCACAATTGCAAAGATGTGGAAACAACACAAGTGTCCATCAACACATGAGTGGATTAATATCATGTGGTGTATATATACCATGGAGTGCTACTCAACCACAAAAAAACAACAGTGAACTAACACCTCTTGTATTATCCTAGATAGAGCTGGAGCCCATTCTTCTAAGGAAAGTACCTCAAGAATGGAAAAACAAGCACCACATATACTCACCATCAAATTGATACTAATTGATCAACTCTTATGCACACATATGGAAGTAACATTCATTGGGTGTCCAACAGGTGGGAGGGGGAGGAAGGGATGGTAAATTCTTACCTAAGGGGTTCAGTGCACACTATCTGGGGGATGGGCATGCATGTAGCTCTGACTCGGACAGAGTATAGGCAATACATGTAACCTAAACGTCTGTACCCCCCTAATACTCTGAAATAAAAATAAATAAATAAATGGCCAATTTATCAGAAAGATCTAACATTTATAAATGTGTATTGTGTAATGGCATGTCTTTGAAATACATATATCCATAATTACAAATTTTTGCATCCATCTCTATGTAACTGATGTAAAAAGTAGAAAACTTATTAGTAAGGATTTAGATTTGAACAATACTATCAAACACCTTGAGGTAATAAATATAAAAGTTTACACTTATTAGTTGAATAGCATTCCTTTCAACTGTGTAGGACCCACTCACCATGAAAAATTATAATCCTGGCCATAAAGCAGTCCTCAGAAAAGTTTAATATTCTGAAATTATACATATTTTTTCCTAACTACAATGGCATTAATTGCAAAATCAATAATAAAGAAAAATAGAAAAAACCTTACATATTTGCAAATGAAACAAGTCACCCCTAAATAATATTGTATTATTGGTTCTATTTCTCTAAAGAACCTTGACTAACACAGGACATAGCCATCCTGCTTAAGACCATGCCTCAGGAATGGCCTGCACAAAGCCTCCACTCCTTTTTATTTTAATCAAGTGGTTGTATCTAATGTAGACAAATTTATCAATATTTTTGTTGCATTACATTTAAATTATAGTTTATAAAAGTATTTTCTTAATTTACAGAAATTCTGTAGAAAAATTGCTCATATTTTCCTCTTGTATTTGCATGGTTTTCTTTTTTGTATTTATATCCCTGATACATTTTGAGTTTATTATTTATTATTATTAATAATTATTATTATTATTATTTATTCTTGTGTAGCATATGAGGTATGTATCTAATTACATCTTTTTTCCAAATGCCTAACTCATTGTCTCAGCACCATTTATCAGTTAGTCAGTCACTTATCCACAGTGATTTTAGGTTGCATCTTTGTCGTGTACTACATTTCCATATGAAATTGCAACTATTTCTGGATTTATAAATCTATTCTGCTCTGTTTGTCTATTCATGCACCAGTATGACAATATTTTAAATAAAGAGCCTTCATAGTATGTTTTAATGTCTGGTAGAACTATTTTTACTCATTGCTTTTCCTTTTGAAATTTTTTCTGGCTATTCTGGCGTTTTTCCAAATGAGCTACGGTAGCAGATTATCTAGCACAGCTATTTTAACAATGTAAGGCTTTGCCCTGGTTAAAAGTTTTGTTTAATTAGTTTCTACATTTCATATGTTCTAGATTACCCAAAAACCATTAGATTTTACCGTGATTCCCCTAGACTCACCCCAAAATTAGAGACTGTCATGCCTACTCCTAGTTTTGCATGCTTTCCTGACATTGATCTGCCAAACATTTTAGTGAATACACCTTTTGGGGGGCTGTGATGTTTTCAGAGCTATCAGAAGTCACGTTGCTTTCCCTTTTCTTTCTTCTGCATAGATGCTAACTATGCCTGGATGTTTTCTTTTCATTGTTTTATCTTCACTTGCTTGTATTACACAGTTCATGGTGCTACCTTTTCACTTATTTTTTAGTTGTTGCCACTGTTTTTAATTCCCTTGTTTTATTCTCTTAGTTGCTTTGAAGCCACCATCTTATCTGAATGCCAATTCTGTGCTCTATTTCATGACATATATAGTGGCTACACAGGTGTTTTCTGTATAATGTTTCAGTACAATTTGCACTTATATTGTATGTACTTTACTGAGAATGTATTATATTCCATAATAAAACATTTTTAAAAAGTGAATCTACAGAAAAAACCATCACAGTTAATAAGAAAGAACAGCTAGATATCTGAACATAAGGATAGTATATAAAAAGCAATTTGTTAGCGATAAACGATTACAAAACATAATTTTTAAAAGAGAAACAGTTTGCAATAGCAAAATATCAATGTTACTACAGAATAAAAGATGTGCGAAAACTTCTGGAGAAACTTGTCAAACTTTTAGAACACAAAGTATAATAATTACATAAATGGAACAACACAGCATATTCAGGATGGGAAGACTTATTATTTTAAACATGTCAGTTTTTCCTAAATTATTTTCAATCAATATTATAAGAAGGATTTCTTCAAAAAAATTGAGAAGTTAATCATGAAATTCAAATGAAATAGTAAAATGTTAAAAATAGCAAAAAACTTTTGAAAAATAATAAGGCAAAGAGATCTTCCCCACCAGACATTAAGGTTTATTATAAAATCATAATAATTAAGACATTCTTATATTAACACATGTATAGAAAATTAAACAAATGGTACAAAATAAAGACTACAAACTGATACACATATATGTGGAAATTTATCTATTAGAGAGGTGTCCTTAGAAATTAGTGAGAAAATAAGTGATGATTAAATACAAAGTATTGGGATAAAAATAATTAATTATCTGCTCACTTAACTCCATATAAAAATGATTTCAAATAGATGACTTAAACATTTAAAATTAAAAGTATATAGTATCAATAAGATAACATTCAGAGCATACCTTTATGACATTGGGGAAGCAAGTTATTTCTTAAGCAATACATAAAAGCATAAATCATAAAGAAAATCATAGATAATATTGAATTATTCACAATATTAAGTATCTTCTTAAGAAGAAATCTTAAAAAGAAAAAAAGACAAGCCACAGATTTGGAGGGGATATTGTAATGCGTAAGACCAACAGAGGATTGGTTTGTAGGGTAAATAATGAGTAACTATACACTGACAAGAAAAAAGATAATCTAATAGAAAAGTCTATATATTGAAAAATTACTGAAGAATAAAGACGAAAGTCTCAAAATAAATACAATGACGCTTAAATTTACTTGTAATCAGATAATTCAAATTAAAACAATGACATAATCAGTTCATACCATAAATTTGTCCCAAATTAAAAGTTTGACAATACTTAGTGTTGTCAAGAATGTGTGACTTTGGGAACTCTCCCATACTGCTGAGAAGACCATAAATAAACATCTTGAAGAAAAATTTGGCTATAACTAGGATGAGAATATATTCATCTATCTGTTGATCAAGCAAGTCCTCTTTAATTTGTGTCACCTTGACATTCTCTGGCACATGTATATTCTCTGGCACATATTACATATTTGAGATTAATTTCAGTATTATTTGTAATTCCAAAAAATAGAAAATACTTAAATATTAATCAAAATGAGAGTTGATAAATTGTATATCCCTCTTTAGAAATTCTACACAGTGCTAAAAATCAATGAAGTAGATTAATTTATATTAAGCTGGGTAAATTCCCAAAGCATAATGTTGAGTAAAGGTGAAGCTATTTAAATATGTAAAATATGATAGCACTTAAATACAATTTTAAAATATGTAAAAAGGCATTAAATTTTAATAGATAAGTAGTGATGGTGAAAAAGCATAAAAAATGCAGAGAATAATGATCACCTAACTAAAATTGTGGTTTTCCCTGGAGAAGAAGGGGAATTAATGGACCAGGGAAAATTACACGAGAGGCTCAACTGAATCAATAACATTTTATTTCTAAATAATAAAGCAAAATAAAATAAAAATTTTAGTCAGTTATGGCCAAATGAAAATATTTATCAAGCTAAGTGAGGAGAACATGAGTGCTAATTTTACTATGCTCTATTTCTTCTATACGTTTCAGATAGTTCATTATTATAAAAAGGGAATATCTAAAATTTAAAAATGTAAAAAATATGAAAATGTTCACATTATACATTTAATTACAAAAAACAAAATTAAATGTTATTGACTGTGCTATGGACTGAATTTTGTCCCCCAAATTCATATATTGAAGCTTTAACTTCCCTCCATGACAGTATTGGAGATAGGGCCTTCAAGGAGTGATTAAGGTTAATTGAGGTCATTAGGGTGAAGCTCTTATCTTATAGAACTGGTGACCTATTAAGAAAAGGAAGAGACACCAGTGATCTCTCTATACCATGGGAGGAGACAGTGAGAAGGTAGCAAGTCAGGAAGAAGCTCCTCACCAAAACTCAACCCTACTAGCACCCTGATCTGGCACTTCCAGCCTCTAGAACTGTGAGAAATAAATTTCTGTTATTTAAGCCACCCAGTCTATGGTACTTTGTTATGGCAGCCCAAGCAGACTGAAACAGCCTGTAAGGTCATTACATTTTTTTACATATGTGTGCGTGGCACAGGTATGTATATCTGTGTTGATATGTATAAATATGTACAGATATTTTGGTATACTTTTCTGCATCTGTATTTCTTCTGAAGGCCTATGTGTGTGTGCGCAAAAATAGCAAAATGTTCACAGTTATTATCTTCATGTAAAAATGATTACTATGCAGGTGTGTGTCTACATATATACGTGTGTGTGTGTATATATACATATATATAACATTTTATTTCTAAATAATACAGTCTCATGGAGGGAAGTTAAAGCTTCAATATATGAATTTGGGGGGACAAAATTCAGTCCATAGCACAGTCAATAACATTCATTTAATTTTGTTTTTTGTAATTAAAAGTATAATGTGAACATTTTCATATTTTTATATTTTTAAATTTTAGATATTCCTTTTTTATAATAATGAACTATAGGACTGTATATAAAATACTATATGTACATGTATATGTATACATGCATATTGGTTATATCTGATATGAGAAATTTTCTGTAGTAGAATATATTTCCTTACACTGTCATGATTATTCCATATTATCTCCAATGAATGCACATTGATTTTAAATCAGAATAACTTTTTAAAAATTATCAGTTTACTGATATGGATATTTACTTATATCAACTAAACGTTCAGATAGCAATGGCAAGTAAGAAACTGAGCCCACCTAGTTGCTCAAGTGACATAATACAAAAAATAACATCAACTAGATTTTGTGTAGCTATGTATTCAGTTTATGGATAATTATTGTATTTATGGACATTATTAAGGAGCAAAAAGATCTTTTTTTCCCTAAGGAGAGAAAGTGTAGATTATTATTTGCATGAAAAAAATCCTCTGAAACTTTTTGAGTTAAAGGATCAAAGCATTATTTCCAGGATTTAGCAAGCAAATTAGAATGAGCATTTCTTAAATATCTTTCTCTGATGAGACAAATATAATAATCTTTGCTTTATGGGACTGGCTCATCTTGAGCTTTACTTCCAAAGACAATATCAGAAAGAAATCCATAGTGCTAGATGCTTTTTGTTTCTTAGGTTAACTTTCCTACCTTCTCATGTGTGCTCTGGAATCTCTGCTACAGCAAACATCTCTATTAATAGACTTGATTTGCAATCAAAGCAGCAGACTGAGAGGATACAAAAATGACCCTCACCCTACCCATGAAAGGACAGAAAAATGCAGAATAAATGATTTTTATTAAATAGTAATCAGTCGGTCCTGAAAAAAAAAAAAATATCTGGGTGCTGGGAAAAAGGAAAAAAATATCAAAGCCCAAGTGCTGATTCCAAAGTGATGATCCCTAGCTAAAAGTAAAACGTTTGCATCAGATAACAACAATTTCTTTCAGTAAACAGTTGAGGTTTTGACACTCCTACCACTACCAAAGTAGGAACTGCTGTGGAGCCTCTAGGTCCTAGGTGTGGGGATGTAGAATTGTGCTCTCTTCATAAAGTCTTGAGCTAGGTGGGACTGCCATGTGAAATTCAGATAAAAACCTCGACCAGCTGGCCTTTGAATACAGAAAAGCAGATAATTGTCCTAAATTATTAATGAGGATAGGGTAATTTATTAGCAGTCAGAATCACAAACTTCTCTCATATGCAGGCAATGGAGTCCAAACACTCGCTGCCCACTAAGTGTAAGGACTCCAAGATTATAAATTAAGCATTAAAACTAGTCCATGATAAGTAAAATATATTGAGGCTGGCCTGGAAACTGCCTCATAGGGTTGCCACTGTAGCTAGGGCAGGCAAGACTCCAACATAAAACAACTCCCACTGAAGAAGAACGCAGAATCTTTAAAAATGCAATGGGAAAAAGAAATCACCATTAGATTTAGTGGAGACAAACCCACAGAAAAATTCACATGCCAGGAAACAGACGTTAGTGTTCTGTGAGAGACTAAAACATGTATCTTTAAAATGCTCAAAGAGATAAATATCATTTCAGTCCACTAAAGAGATTTTTATGGGAAACTATTTATGCTTGTGTCTGCATCAGGTGCTATAAAAGTGTTTGTATTTAAAACAAAATTTAACCTGAGACATAGTCACTGAAAATAAGATACTTATAATTTAGTGGAGGAAAAAAATAATTCATATATGTGAAATGCATTAAAGTCTTTTCTATATATCTTATCTAACTATTCACAAGATATGTACAAATATATATATATATATAAGTATGAACATGTGTGGATAGTGTCTAATTATATGTATCTATTTCTATCTTTATCACCCTCTATGTATCTACCTACCAAAGTATATATTTATCTGAGGGATATAGGTGTGCTGGGGAAGAGAGAATGTGAGACATGGAGAAGGAGGAAGACAGAAGAGAGATGGAGATTAGATGAGAAAGACAGGAGGAGAGCAAAATGGCTTATAATTGTTAATCATGAAAGTGTACAATATTATCAGCTAGGTTACTCATGGAAAATAAGAAACAATTCTGCTTAAATGAGGGAATAGACTATATTTGGCATTAATTAATTGAATTCCATACACAATATATGTGTGACTTCACTAGCAGTATTGATTCAACAAGTCATCTTTCTTCTTTTTCTCATTCATGATTATGGACTTATCAAATGGACTTCCACCAACAATGTATCACACTTTTCTCTTCCATTTTGTAGTTCTTGATCCAGTTCTTGAACCTTAGTTGACAGAATCAAGTTATCAAGCAATAGAGAAAAAAGTTGGGGTAAAAGTCATATTATGTGCTGATAAGATGTTTATACTAGTTTTTAAAAAAGAATTCTAAAGCAATTTTGAAGACGCCTTAGAAATGATCGCTCTACTTGCATTGTTTTTTTCCTAAACAAAATAGTTAGCGTTACTTAGATACTTTTTAATTCAAAATCTTTTTTGTTATTTCAAAAATTTATGGGGGTACAAATGTTTTTGCTTACATGTATCAATTTTGTGATGCTTGAGTCAGGGTTATAAGTGTGCCCATCACCCAGATAGTGTTCATTGTACACATTAGGTAGGTTTTCGCCCATTCACTCCTCCCCCCTCCGTCCCCCTGCTTGATTTCCACTGAGTTTTACTTCCCTGTGTACACATCTGTGCTCATAGGTTAGTGCCAATTTAATAGCGAGTACATGTGGTGTTTGTTTTTCAGTTCTTTAGATACTTCAGTTAAGATAATGTTCCCCAGTTCCATCCAAATTGTTGCAAAAGGCCTTAATTCATGCTTATTCATGGCTGTGTAGTATTCCATGATATACATTTACCACATTTTGTTAATCCACTCATGAATTTGTGGGCTCTTGGGTTGATGCCACATCTTTTCAATTGTGAACTGTGCTGCAATAAACATTCACATGCAGATACCTTTTTGATAAAATTACTTCTTTTCCTTTGTGCAAATACCCAGTAGTGGGATTGCTGGATCAAATGATAGCTCTGCTATTAGGTCTTTGAGGAATCTCCATACTGTTTTCCATAGAGGTTGTACTAGTTTACAGTCCTACCAGCAGTGTATAACTGTTCCTGTCCATCCGCATCCATGCCAGCATCTATTGTTTTTGGACTTTTTAATAAAACCTATTCTAAGTAAGGCTTAGAATTGGATAAGGTGATATCTCATTGTGGTCTGAACTTGCATTTGCCTGATGATTAGTGATGTTGAGCATTTTTTCATATGTTTCTTGGGCATTTGTCTATCTTCTTTGGAAAAGCTTCTGTTCATGTCTTTTGCCCAGTTCGTAATGGGGTTGTTTGTTTCTTTCTTGCTGATTTGCTTGAGTTCTTTGTAGATTCTAGTTATTAGCCCTTTATTGGATATATAGCTTGTGAATATTTTCTCCTATTCTGTGGGTTGTCTATTTGCTCTGTTGATTATTTCCTTAGCTGCACAGAAGCTTTTTAATTTAATCAAGTCCCATTTATGTATATTTGTTGTTGCTGAGATTGCCATTGGGGTCTTCTGCATAAATTCTTTGCCTAGGCCAATATCTAGAAGAGTTTTTTCCAACATTTTATTCTAGCATTCTTATGATTTCATCCCTTACATTTAAGTCTTTTATTCATCTTGAATTAATTTTTGTGAGTGGTTAGAGATATGGATACTGTTTCATTCTTCTACATGTGGCTATCCAATTATCCCAGCACCATTTATTGAATAGGGCTTCTTTTCCCCAGTGTATATTTTTTGTCTGCTTTGTCAAAGATCAGTTGGCAGTATGTGGATGGTTTTATATCTGGGTTCCCTGTTCTTTTCCATTGGTCTGTCTCTATTTTTGTGCCAGTACCATGCTGTTTTGGTTACTATAGCCTGGTAGTATAGTTTGAACTCTGCTAATGTGATGCCTCCAGATTTGTTCTTTTTGCTTAAGATTGCTTTGGCTATTCAGGCTCTTTTCTGGTTACCAATGAAGCATAGAATTATTTTTTCTAGGTCTGTGAAATATGATGTTGGTATTTTGATGGAGATTGTATTGAATCTGTGAATCACTTTGGGTACTATGGACATTTTTACAATGTTGATTCTACCAATACAAGAGCATGATATGTTTTTCCATTTGTTTGTGTTGTGTGTGATTTCTTTCCTCAGTGTTTCATAGTTCTCTTTGTAGAGATCTTTCCCCTCCTTGGTTAAGTATATTCCAGGGTATTTTATTTTCTTTGTAGCTATCATGAATGGTATTGAGTCTTTGATTTGTCTCTCAGCTTGACTGTTATTGGTGTATAGGAATGCTTCTGATTGTGTGCATTGATTTTGTAACCTCAGACTTTGCTCAATTTTTTATCAATTCCAGGAGTCTCTTGGTGGAGTTTTGGGGTATAAGATCATATCATCAGCAAAAAGCAATAGTTTGACCTCCTCTTTCCCAATTTGGACACCCTTTATTTCTTTCTCTTCCCTGATTGCTCTGGCTAGGACTTCCAGCACTAGGTTGAATAGAAGTGGTGACAGTGGGCACGCTTGTCTTGTTCCAGTTCTTAGTGGTAATGCTTTCAACTTTTCCCCATTTGGTATGATGTTAGCTGTGGGTTTGTCATATATCAATTTTGTAATCTTGAGATATGTTCCTTCTATGACTAATTTGTTGAGGATTTTTTATAATGAAATGGTGCTGGACTTTGTCCAATGCTTTTTCTGCTTCTATTGAGATGATCATATGGTCTTTGTGTTTGCTTTGGTTTACGTGGTGGATCACATTTATGGATTTATGTATGTTTTATGATCCTTCCATCCCTGGGATGAAGCCCACTTGATCAGTTAGATAATTTTTTTGAAGTGCTGTTAGATTTGGTTTGCTAGTATTT
This sequence comes from Daubentonia madagascariensis, assembly GCA_023783475.1. Classification (NCBI taxonomy): domain Eukaryota; kingdom Metazoa; phylum Chordata; class Mammalia; order Primates; family Daubentoniidae; genus Daubentonia; species Daubentonia madagascariensis. The sequence continues at coordinate 3,744,654 of JAKFHU010001599.1, forward strand.
TACTGAGGATTTTTGCGTCTATATTTATAAGGGATATCGGTCTGTGGTTTTCATTTTGTTGTGGTGTCCTTCTTTGTCTTTTGTATCAAGGTGGTACTGGCTTTGAAGAATGAGTTGGGGAGGATTCCATTCTTGATGTTATGGAATAATTTCTGCACCCTGGGTGCCAGCTCTTCTTTATAGGTCTGGTAAAATTAGGCTGTGAATCTCTCTGGTCTGGGGCTTTTTTTTAATTGTTGTTGGAACATTTTTTATTACTGCTTCAATATAATTGCTTTTTATTGGTCTGTTCTGTAGTTCTATTTCCTCCTGATTGAGTCTTGGGAAGTTGCATGTTTCTAGGAATTTGTCCCTTTCCTCTATGTTTTAAATTTTATGTGCATACAGATTTTCATAGTATTCACAGATGATATTTTGTATTTCTGTGGTATCAGTTGTAATATCTCCTTTTTCATTTCTGATTGAGCTTATTTGGATACTTCTATTCCTGGTTAATCTAGCAAGAGGTCTATCAATTTTATTTATGTTTTCAAACAAACAACTTATTTTTTCATTGATCCTTTGTATTTCTTTTGTTTTGTTTTCAATTTAATTTACTTCTGCTCGGACCTCAGTTATTTATTTTCTTCTGCTGGCTTTGGTTTTGGTTTTCTCTTCCTTTTCAAGTTCCTTGAGATGTAATCATTGGATTGTTAATTTGTGATCTTTCTGTCTTTTTGATGTAGGCATTTAAGGCTATGAATTTTCCTCTTAGGATAGCTTTTGCTGAATCCCATAGATTTTTGTAGCTTGTGTCTGCTTTATCATTCTGTTCAAGGAAGCTTTTAATTTCCATCTTGATTTCATTATTGACCCAATAATTGTTCATCAGAAGGTTGTTTAATTTCCATGACTTTGTGTAGAATTGAGTGTTTCTCTTGGAGTCAATCTCTAGTTTTATTTCACTGTGGTTTGAGAAGATAAATGGTATGACTTCTATTTTTTTTTTAATTTATTGAGACATGTTTTGTGGCCTAAGTTGTGATCAGTTTTGGAGAATGTTCCATGTGCTGGTGAGAAGAATGTGTATTCAGTAGTGTTTTGCAAAATGTTCTGTAAATTTCTGTTAGGCCCATTTGTTCTAGAGTCCCATTTAAGTCCACTGTTCCTTTATTCATTTTCTGCTTGGATGATATTCCAGTTCTGTCAGTGTAGTGTTGTAATCTCTGGCAGTTACAATGCTGCTGTTTATCTCTTTGTTTTTATCTAGCATGGCTTTCTTTATAAATCTATGTGCTCCTGTGTTAGGTGCATAAATATTTAGGATATATAAATATTTAGGTGCATAAATATTTATGTCTTCTTGTTGAATCACTCCCTGTATCATTATATAATGACCATATTTGTCTTTCTTTACTATCATTGATTTAAAGTCAATTTTATCTGGTATGAGAATGGCTACACCTGCTTTCTTTTGGTTTCCATTGCATGGGATATTTTTTTCCATATCTTCACCTTGAGTATATATGAGACCTTATGGTTTAAATTGTTTCCTGGATACAGCAGATGTTTGGGTTTTATTTTTTCATCCATTCAGCCAGCCTATGTCTCTTGAGTGGGGCATTCAGAGCACTCACATTGATTCATATAACTGATATTGGGATATTGTTCATCCTGTTGGGTAGTACCATGTTGCTTTGTTTTACCTCTTGTGCTATTGTTTTATATGAGCTCTGAGCTTTAGCTTTTGGCTGGTTTTACACCAAATACTGGTGGGTGTGTTTTGTGCTGATCCACGTATAATGTAGTTCTGAATATTTCCTGTAGGGCAGGTCTGGTCTTGACAAGTTCTCTCAGTGTTTGCTTGCCTGGAAAAGTCTTTATTTCTCCTTCACATATGAAACTTAGTTTCACAGGGTACAAAATTCTAGCTTGGCAGCTGTTCTGTTTCAGAAGACTGAAGACAGGGACCCAATCACTTCTGGCTTGTAAGGTCTCAGTTGAGAAGTCTGCAGATTGCCTGATGGGTTTTCCTTTGTATATTACTTGACATTTTTGCCTCAAGGCTCACAGGAGTTCCTCCTTCATGTTGACTTTGGCCAGTGTGATGACTATGTGTTATGGTGAGTGCCTCCTTGCAATGAATCTGTCAGCTGTTTATTGAGTGACTTGTACCTAGATGTCTAAATCTCTAGCAAGACTAGGGGAATTTTCCTCAATTATTCCTTGAAATATGTTTTCCAGCCCTTGTTCATTTTCTTCTTCACCCTCAGTGATGACTATTATTCTTATATTTGGCCGTTTTACATAATTTCATATTTCTTGTATGTTTTGCTCATTCCTCTTAATTCTCTGTTCTGTATTTTTGACTGACTCAGTTAACTTGACAGAGTTGTCTTCAAGCTCTGAGATTCTTTCTTTTGCATGGTCTAGTCTATTCTTAAAAATTTCCACTGTGTTTGTATTTCCTTAAATGAATTTTTCATTCCCAGAAGTTCTATTTTTTAATATGTCAATCTTTTTAGTGAATTTTTCATTCATTTCCTGAATTTTTTTTTCTGGGTTCTTTAAGTTGATTTTCCATTTTCTCTTGGATTTCATTGAGCTTCCTTATAATCCATATTTGTAATCCTTTACCTGTCATTTCAATATTTTATTTAGGTTGGCATCCATTGCTAGCGAACTGGTGTTCCCTTTTCGGAGTATCCTTTCACTCTGATTTTTCATACTTCTGGAGTTCTTTCTCTGATTCCTTCTCAGGTGAAGTAGCTGTCACACTTATTTTTGGATTTTATTTTGTTTTGATGGAGCTTCTTTTTTTTTTTTTTTTTGCCCCTCACTCATAAGGGTGTGAGTGTAGCATATATTGTTTACGAACTGTTGTGTTTGCTTGTGGGTGCTTTGATGGTGATCTAGGTTCTGGATGGATGCCTTGGTTATAGATATACTTAGCATGGTGGTTTTCACGGTTGCTAATTGTTTGTAGGCTTTAGCAGTGGTGAGCTATGTGCATGCGTAGATTTCCTTTCTCTCTTTGGTGAGGGAGAATCGAGATCTTTGAAATCCTTTCTCTTTCACTAGCCCTGAGGTCTTCTTAACAGTATGAATTGTATTGGCACACCCAGTTTATCTCTGAGACAGTAAGTAGGTGGTGCTTGTGGGTAAGAATCAACGACACCCTGTATGATTGAGCCAGAAAATGCTATAAAGATCAGTTCAAATTGACCTCCCTGACAGTCGGTGGTGCTTGCCAGAAGGAACAAGCTGCAGTGTTGTTTTGGGGATGTGTGACCAGCTCTAGGCACTCCAGAGAAGCACTCAAATTCCCTAGGTAGTGGGCAGGGCCCTGCAACTTCTAGATGAATCTTTATTCTCACCACCGTAGAGGTGGGTGGGGGCATGAGGCTGGGCTTGGCTGGGTTGGGTGAGCCTGCCTTCAGATGCCACAAAAGCTGGTAAGCTTACTGTCTTCACAGGGGTCAAAGGTCAGCTTCTAGGCCACACAGCCAGAATGCCTACTTGTGGGGGAGGGGCCATCTGAGATTCACGATCTGGCTGTCAGGAGTGGGTTTTTCTGTCTTCTTCCCCCCTGCTCCACATTCTCCCTCGGTGTCTGCCTGTTAGGCAGGACCTCAAACTAGTTGAGCTCCCCAGCAATGGTGCTGCAAGCTGGGAGCTGCCTTTTGCAGGATCCTGACTTTGGTTGAGAGCGTGGCTTTCCTATGGGGTGGGGAGTGCTCCATAAGTGTGCTGTGTCTGGGACCCATGCTGCCCTCTCCTCTCAGTTCTGCCCACATGGGCTCCCTTACCACTCCAGGTTAGTTCACAAATCTCCCCTCCATGCCCCCAAGCAACATGGTTGAGTCCTGGGGGTATGGGATCTGGCCTGCAGGCCCATCCCTGAGTCCCTGAAGATCAATCTGACTGTGCTAGGGAGAAGCTTGCTGGTCCTAAGTTGCCTATGGGGTGCACAAGCAGGTTTAATGTCCCTCTTTTTCTGGGTGTTTCTTGCTCTGATGGAGCAGCTGATCAAGCAGAACCAGGGAGGGCTGGTGAGCAGGGAGCTCACAGTCTGAGAACCCCTTAGTCTGCTGCAGGTCTTTAAGAGGAAAGGCTTGAGCCCCACTCTCTGTGGAAGCCTTGGTGTGGTGGGTACACCAACAGGGGAAGCAGCTACTCCTGAGAGCCCTGCTCTATCCTCTCTCTCAGCAGCCACGGATCCAGGAGGGCAAGGGGAGTCAAAGAGTCTGGATGGAGGGAAGCTAGCACTCTGGTTATCTCTGTCCCTCTCTCTGGAAGGCAGCCCACCCAGAATGTCCAGTTTCTTTGGTCATGTACCTCCCCCGGGACCCACCAGCCCCTGTGGCTCCTGCACTCTAGGCCAAAGTTGGAAAATGTTTGTGTGGGAATGAGTGAGATGAAAATTGAGGGGCTGAAACTCCCTGCGGGTTACAAAGGCACATGTTGGGTGGAGAAACAATATGGTGTCTGCCACTTCGGCTTGGGTCTGCAGTGCTGGGAAACTACCCTGAGGGCATTGGCAGCCTGGTGCTTTGTCCTCAAGAAGTTTCCAGTTCACTGGTGGCAGCTGATTTGGGGTTTGCGAGGGTAAAAAGGCTCTGCAGCAGCTTGGGAGCCTACTGACTTCCAGAGATATGAGGGAAGGAGAAATAAAATGTTCCACCTACCCTTTTTGCTGGACTGCACGCCTCTCAGGGGTTGATCTCTTCTGCTATCTTGCTCCTTCTTGTTCTTCTCTGCAACTTCTTCCCATGGAATCTCTTGTAGGTCTGTCACTTTTCCCTTGGAATTACACCCAATCTATGATTGTGTGTTTGTTTGTTTTTTTCTTTTTCATATAAAACTTTTCCTTCTTTCTGAGATGATCTGGCAGCTGGTGTCTCTGGGCCACCATCTTCCAGATGTGTGTTTACTGAGTCATTTTGAACATGGACGATAGCATGTTTATTGATATAAGGGCATATATTTTAAAAGAGGAGGATAATGTTATTGAGCAGTAAAAGTTCGTCATTGACAAGTATTTGCAGAATGAGTCTTTGAATGATATTTTGATATATTTCAAAATTAAAACCTAAATACTATACTTTTAAAACAGCACATCACTAGTGTTGGCATCTAAACAAGATGATACTTTTCATTATGTCCTTTTCATATGTTTCTTATTTACAAATTAGTGGATTAATAAAGATATCTAGTAATTATAACAATAAGAGCTATAATTAGAAATAAAGGTTTAGTAAGCCATCTGGTTAAAAAATATTTTGCCATCTTTATTAAAATTCTGACTATACTCTATCTTTTTCTTGGGGAGGAGAGACTACAATTTCTAGGCACTAACCACCTATACAATTAAGTAGCATAAGTTTCCCTTCCTCAAATATTATTTTCTTAATTCAACTGTAAAAAGAAATTTTATAAGCAATGTATTCCACCATCCCCTCTCGGCCATTTGCCTTAAGCTATGAGCTTCGGATTCTCATTCATTAGAGAAAATTGATATATCCAGAGGAATACAACAATAAATGAGAACTTTAATTAAAATTTATATGTCTATATTTCCTTTTGAAGCACTGTTTTATTTTTTAAAGTGAAAGAGTGTTTCATATAAGGGATCACCTAGACGTGAGACAAAGAGTGGAGTAAATATTTGCAGAGGAATATACTAATATGAATTTCATATTTAGGATTGTTTTTTGTTAGATTTGAAATCCGTTCCATAGGCTAAAGTAAAGACCACTCAGCTACAAGATACTCCAGCATATTCAGTATGTATTTCCATAGAATTGGAAGCATATAATGAAGAGAAAGGAGTCATGTGGGCAACTTCTCTGTACTCCTAGTCCAAGATTGAGTGTAAAGAAGCTCCTGAGTGGGGGAAACCCAGCCTGCCAAAGAGTAAATATCCAATAACTCTCCCCAAGCTCATCTTAATCAGGGGCAATGAAGTATTAATAAAACTTTCTTTCTATACAGTTATTACACAGTTAAACTTTCTAAGCAAACAAAAGAAGGATGGATAGAAGGCAATAGACATAGGTTAAAAAAATAACACTTTGGGTTTCTTCTAATATATGGAAGGCTCCTCTCTCTCTCTCTCTCTATGTATGTGTGTGTGTATATATATATATATATATATACACACACACATAAAAATATATATTTACATATATTTAATATATATTTCATATATCTCATGTATTTTGCATATGTATCAGTAATATGCATATGGACCTGGTACATTAAGCAGAGAGTAGTATTTTTGACATTTGGTCACCAGCTTTTGCAAAAGACTTTTACCTACTATGTGTCAAACACAATGATATGTATCACAACTCCATATCCTAAGAGAATGAGGGATGATGAGAGTTTGTTAAAATAGAATAATAATAAATTCAAGACAGAATCCCTTTTGTTGACAATGACATTTTACAAATGAAGAAACTGGGACTTAAAAGTGAAAGGACTTGCCCAAGGAAAGTAGAAAAGGCTGTATCAGATTACAAGTTTTATCCAGCTCAACTTGCTGTTCAGCCAGCTTATTATTTCAGAGTTTAACCTTAAGGAAACTGGCAGCAAACAAAAGTTACTTTCCAGAATAATGAGATCAAGCAAGGACAAGCGTACTTATCCCAAATCTTTACAACCCACAAAGCTCACACAGTAACATACTTTCATGTCCTTTATATGCCTGATGGTGTTACTCATCAATAGTTTCTATTCAGAAACATTGAGATAAATTCCTTTTCTCAGTGTTACATATAATGTGCAATGCTTTATCAAAAAGTTTAATACCTTAAAAAAAGCTATATGTTTTATTTGGGATCATCCCAATAAAGTGTGAGAGGGATGAGATCAAATAACACAGATATATTAGTAGTAGGTTAAATTATATATATATATTTTGTGTGTGTGTATGTGTGTGTATATATATACATACATATATATATACACACACGAACAAAGGAGAAAGTAAGTCAATGCTTTGAGATAAAGTAAAGTAACTCTGCATAATTACAATATTTCATTTTCTCTGCTCTTTCTCCCAGTAGGTCAGTCCATATCACAGAATACTTACTTGATGAGCAGGCGAAGGCAAGCTAATATCTGATTTCTGTCACCCAGTAACTAAGCAATTAAGAAAATCATTCAATTAATAGAGTGAACACTTATTATGTGTCAGCCCTGCAGATTCTTTCGTTAGTTCTGTTTTACTAAGAATGTGTAAAAAACAATCAAACAACAAAAAAACTTCAAGATAGCAAGTTAATTATTCTGTTCATCCATTCAGAAACTATTGAGCATTTTAATTGCCATATTCAAAAAATGGTGCTAGCCAAAGTGAGGAACATTGTTTGTGGTTATAAACGGGAAGCATTGATAATTTAAGCAGGGGATGACATGTCACTTCTGTGCTTAAGATCACTCTGTATGCTGTGTGGTAGATGGATTAATGAGTACCAATGTGTGCGATAGAGGAAACTGGTTAAGAGGCAGTCATACTAGTACAAATAAGAAGTAATCCTGGTTTGGATTAGAACAGGATTTCCAATGTAAGCACTATTGACATTTTGAGCCAGATAATTCTTTGCTGTGGGAGGTAGTACTGTCCATTGCAGGATGTTTAGGAGCAACCCTGACATCTGTTAGAGGACACTACACGCTAATAACACCTCCCTCACTTATGATGACCAAAAAATGTCTCCAAACATTGCTAAATGTTTCCTGGAGGAGGGTAAAAAATTGCCTCAGGTGACAACCACTAGATGAGAATGATGGCAGTCGGATGGCATAAATGAATGGATTCTGCATGAATTTTGATGATAATGCTGACAGGATTTACTAAAGAATTATATATAATAGTAAAGAAAATAGAGGAATTAAACTCAGGATGACTCAGGTTTTTGGCCTGGGCAACTGGGTGAAGGGATGTTCTATTTAATAAGAGGAGAAAGAATGGCAGGCGGGAATGCTAGACTTTGATTAGTACTTATTGAGTTATACTGAAATTACATGTCTGCACCCAACAGACTTTGTTTCTTGAGAGCAGGATCCAATTTTTATATATCTTTCTACTCACAAAACAGCACCTAGTATCAGCAAGACTGGTATATGTATTACACATGGTAAATAAAAAAGATTCTTAGTTTTCTATTGGGATATTGAATGGGTATTGGTTACATTTCCTGAGATGGAGTCAACTGGAAACAAACTGTATTTGGGATTAGCAGCTGATGAGTCAGTATTGCACATGTTGATTGGAAGTTTCCTAATTTTCATATATTGGGAATGTTTGATATACAAGTAAATACATGTGTCTAGAGCTCAGAAAAAAAGAATTTGGTCTAAGGATATAGATCAGAAAGTCATCAGCAATTAAATGATAATTAAAGAAATTTGAGTAAATGAGATAACACTGAGAGAGTATACAGAAAATAATCATAGGGAATACAGACTCCTAAAGGAAGCACAGATTATGTCCTGAGAAGGAGACTAAGAAGAGACAGAAAAGAATACATGTATGTATGTGTGTGTGTATGCATGCATGCACACAGTAATAATATTGTAATAAGGTAAAATAATATAATTATTATCATGGCAAATGCTTATTGAGTGCATGTTATGTGTCAAGAGGGCTCCTTATATGCATTACCTCATTACATTTTTTTTCACAATCCTAAGACTTGGATAGGTACTATTATTATTCTCTCCATTTAACAGATAAAGAAAATGAAGTACAAAGAGGGTTAATTAACTAGCCCGAGGTCACATTAAGTGGGAGAGCCTGGATTCAGATAGGATGACTAAGGAGCCTATTCTTTAAACTACTATGCTTTAGAGAAGTTAAAGGAGAAGATATCTCAAGGAGGAGGAAGTGGCCAACAGTGTTGAGTGCTAAGACTGCAAGTTACATGAGAACTGAAAAGTACTCACTAGACTCAGAGAAAGGAGCTCTTTAGTGAATTTTCAATTGGACTTACAGAGATGTATGAACAGAATGAGCTTGCAGTTCATTAAGGGTAAATAAAAGATAGAGAAGTTGAGTCAGTGACTATGAAAAATATTGTTCAAGAGGCTTTACTGAGAAATTAAAGGAAGAGAGTTGGGGTGAATATAGGGAGATAGATTTTTCAAGCTGAAAGGGAATTAAGCATGTTTAATTGTCAAAGAGAAAGGAGTCAGGAGAAAGTTAAAGAGTCAAGAGTAAAAAGAAAGTAGATGAAAGATTCAGCAAGGCCTCCAAGAGTCAATTTAAGCTTGGACAGGAGGAACTTTTCCTTATGTTTGTTTGAAAGTGGTGAGTTGATGCTGTTTTTCCTAAATTGCTACTACCCTTTTCTAAATTTCCTGTCCTCAGTCTCATCTGTGTTTCCCAGACAGGGAGACTGAAAAGGACACATACCCACCCCCCACAATCTCTGTATGAAGAGAAATAATTTATTTTTCCATTTGGGTATGGGGAGCAGAGACAAATCTAAGTTTGGATTTCTACTCAATTAAGTATTAAATAATGAGGAGTTTCTACCCCAAGGTTGTTACAAGCATGGCCTTCAGTGCTTTCAAAGGCCCTAAGAAATTTCCAATTGGCATGTCTGTGTAGTGAGCAAGCACTCCCATTTTTAAGGAAGAATAAGAAACAGAGTAGTCATTTTCCTGATCATTTTACACAAAATGTTGTGTGAGATGAATCCAGAATGAAATGTGGCATTTTTTTCAGTAACCAGTGGGATTAGTTGCCCCTTTGTAAATAATCTTTGGGAAGGGGAAGTGACAGCAAAGGCCAGACTGTCCATGAAGGCTTCCTTATAGTTGGATGTCAACCCTGCTTAGGGGAAGCCATGGAGCAACATTGCTGTTGGTCACAAGGGCAATTCAGTATCTATCTATTCCAAAGGATAGACTTTTTCTTCATCCTGGGGTCTAAAAGTTAGATTTATTTTCATAGAAATAACATGGGAGAACTGAGACTTCAAAGCAACCCATGCCCGTAGCAGAGTGACTGAGCCTTCCAAGTTCTATAGCTGCAGGTCATAAATGTCACTTCCCAAAGAAAATGACTAGAGGTTTCTTGTTAAGTGCTCAAAGAAATATTCATCTCATGCCTGGATGAATCTGGTAAGAAGAATATAGCAAATTCAATAATTTAAATTACCTATTGCCTAAGGCACTGGCAGAAATTTTATAATAAAAAGGCTTGTGAAGGCAATAGCCACAGCAGTGAAAAGGGTAAAATGACATAGGACTCTGGGGGAGAGGAAAGGCATTTTCAGAAATTCAGAAAATGTGAGAAGAAAACCAAGTCAAGACATAAGTGGTGTTTTGGGGGCTGTGTGTGTGTGTGTGTGTGTGTGTGTGACAGAGAGAGAGAGAAATTGTTTTTTTTTTGGTAGAAGTGTCACAGACTTGTGCCTACTGATAAGAGAACTTTGAATAGGGAAATATAGAACTTTGGCATGAAAGTCAATCCAAATCTGAAGTAATGTGACAATCAACAGGGGTCAGTTATTAAGACCTAGAGTTGAAATTGTGAGATAAAAAAGAATGAAAAGGAGAGAGAGCAGACTGATGTAGACATAAAGGGTTGAATTTTATGGCAACTTAAAGAGAAACTTTGAAGGCACCTGTGGGTCAGAATCACTAATTTTAGAAAATAAAATAACAAATGGAATATAAATCTATTGCAGACCACCTGATCAAAGTCAATGTGATGAAAAAAAATAAGGTTTTGTTAAAAGCAGAGAATATTTGCCATTAAAAATTGTATTACCCAAATGGAAAGAATAAAAGAGCAAATTGTTAGAGCTGGTATAGCATTCTTAAAATCACCAAACACAGAATTTGTAGGTTTTCACAAATCATGAAAAATACTGTAAATATGTAACTACCTCTACAGGTGTAAAATATGTGGACAACTGGATAACTATATAAATTTTTGGCACTAACTTTGCTAATGAATAAAATTTTAGACTTTGACATTTCCATAAAAATTTTGGCCCTACACCATTACCTAACAAAATTGAAGTATTTTCCCTAATTAGGAATATATATCCAAATGTGATTCTTTGTACTGTGCTCTATAAGTCATAATGCATGTCTCCTGTCCTCGAAACCATCTGCTTCATACATCGAGAAGTGCTGATTAAAAAAAAGAAGAACCTTCTGGGTATGGTGGTGTGCAACTGTAGTCCCAGCTACTATGGAAGCTGAGGCAGGAGGATCCAATAGCTCAAAAGCTGGAACCTGTCATGTGCTAAAATAAATAGCACCTGTGAATAACCACTGACTGCACTCTAGCCTGGGCAATATAGCAATACCCTGTCTCAAAAAAAAATCCTGGCTCACTGAGAATTGGTAATATTAATATACCTCACATCTGGTTTTTGATGGAACTTCCCTTTTGACTTCATATTATTAGGAAAGGAAAATAACATTCTTCTATCAGTCTTACACTAATCCAGGCTGATGTCATCATTCCCATAATTTTGCCATTGTTTTTGGTGACACCTTATAAAAATGTCAAGATAATTAATTTTCGGTACTGTTCCTTAAAGCCTTCTGAAGTCATGATTCATGATGTACTGAGAGAACTTAAGGTAACCTTTTCTTTGATAGATTTCCCATCATCTCCTGAGCAGACACGTCTGTAACTCTATCACAATTTATCCCTGTAGTCATACTTAACCAAGTTAACTTCTGCCAGCTGATAAAATGTTGCATATGGTTTTAGATTTTTCACAAGTGGCATTGTATCTGATATTAAGCAACCTTTCTTTAATGGTTTGATGGTTTAGATGATTGTTACACCAGTGAGTGAACAGTCCATTTTCCCCAAATCCAGTAGTAGAAAATTTACTTCAGTTTGTGGCGTCTGTCTCTATGTGTGTGTCTGGGTATGTGTATGTGTTTGTGTATGTGTGTGTGTGCGTGTGTGTAAAATTAAATAAGGATGTATTAATATATCCCAATTATTCTTACTCTGGCTGGTGGTTTATCTATGAATTGGCTTTTGGTTTCTTTGATTGTCTATATTGTTTTTCTGTTTTATATTTAGTTGATTTCAGTTTTGATCATTAGTCTTTCCTTTCTTCTGCTTACTTTGGGTTCAATTTCTTCTTCTTTTAAAAAAATTAAGGTGGAAGTTCAGATCATTGACTTACGGCCTTTTTTCTTTTCTAATAGCATGATTTAGTGCTGTGAATTTCCTCCTAACTACAGCTTTAGTGGCATCCTGCAAATTCGGAAAATTGTGTTTTTATCTTCCTTCATTGCTAAATACATTCTAATTTCAGTTTAGATTTCATCTTTGACCCATGGGTTATTTAGACATATGTTTGTTATTTTTCAAATGTTTGGAGATTTTTCCAGAGATATTTCTTCTGTTGATTTCTAATTTAATTCTTTGTTGTGACACAACATGAAAAGAGTGTACATTCTACAGAGTGTTCTTTAACTGTCAATTATGTCAAGTTTGTTCATAGTATTGTTCAATTACACAGTTTTCTTGATGACTTTCTGTCTACTTGTTTTATCACTTATTGAGAGAAGATATTTAAATTGACAATGCAATTGTGATTTTTGTCTATTTGTCTTGATTTTCTATGAGTTTTTGCTTCCAGTGTTTGGAAGTTCTGTGTTTACGGGCAGTGTTGATAAAAATTTAAAATTATTATGTTCTCTTAATTAATCTACTCTTTTATCACTATAAAGTTGCCTACACTATCCCTGGTAATGTTCTTTGATATTAATATAGCCTCCCAGCTTTCTTTTAACTAGTGTTAACATGGTATCATGTTGTCTTTTTAATTTAAACTGCATTTCTTGTAGGCAGTATGCATCTCCTTTATTTGCTTATTTTATCTGCTTTGTTATATTATTAACTATACTTTTTGTTGTTATTTTAGTGATGACATTCTAGTTTACAGTATACTTTTTTAACTTTGATCTATCTTCAAGTGATAATATATTAATACCACTTCACATATAATATAAAAACTCACAATAGTATACTACCATTTCTCCCCTCCTGGGGAGAAACATACACACACACATACACACATATACACACACTCATATATATTCCTACAGCACATTGTTATTATTTTTGTTTAATCAAACAATTATTATTTAAATAGATTGAAATAATAATAAAAAATTTTCACATTTATCCACGCTGTTCCCATTTTATTCATGTAGTTAACATGTCTGATGTTTTTCCTTCTTTCCTAACAGATTTCTATCTGGTACTATTTCCCTTCTTCTTGAAAGACTTCCTTTATCATGTCTTTTAATGTAGCTTGTTGCTAATGTATTCTTTCAGCTTGTTTGTCTGTAAAATTCTTTATTTCATTTTAGAATTTGAAAATTATTTTTGCTGGGTATAATTTTCTAAGTTGACATTATTTTTTTCTCTTAGAATTTTATAGGTGTCACTTCATTGTCTTCTGTCTTGCAATATTTCTGCTGAGAAAACTGCTGCCATACTTATCTTTGTACCTCTGTATGTAATAGAGTGTTTTCCTCTGGCTGCTTTCAAGATTTTCTTTTTATCTTTGGGTTTTCAGTAATTTGATTATGATGTGCCTTGGCACAGTTTTCTTCATGTTTCTTGTGCTTGGGGTTTGTTGAAGTTTTTGAATATGTGGGATTATAGATTTTATCACATTTTTGAAAAAAAAATTATTATTTTTTCAATTTTTTTTTGTTATCTCTCCTCTTCAGAGAACACCAAATACATGTACATTAGGTTCATTGGAACTGCTCCATAGCTAATTGATTTGATATTCTTCATTTGTTAAAATCACTTTTTTCTCTCTATTTCATTTTGAATATCTTTTTACTAGGTCTTCATGTTTAATAATGTTTTTTATAGTGTATAATCTGCTGTTCATCCTGTAGGGGCCAAGGGATGGCTTCCCCTCTGCCTTCTAAAGGTTTGCTGAAAATGAACTGACAATAGGCAGAATAATAGGAGAAAAGGCATAAAAATTTATTTAACATGCATAAGCATGGTGGAATTGCAAGAAAATAATTATGCAATAACCAAATAGGTCCAGATGCATATGTACCCTTCTTCATAGGGGAGGGGAAATGGGGGAAATATGTCCATTTTGAGGGGTGGTAAATTATTTTTAGGTGGAATTAAAGATGGAGTAAAGTCAGAGAGACCATGAGGAAATGCTCAAGAGGCAAATTGGTACGTTAAAAGTGATCACAGAATGAACAAATTAGAAAATCGCTATTGTCTATTCCCCTTTTAATAATGGATTCAGGCAAAGATATTCAATGGATGCTAATAGGATGCAATGTTGTTGGGGAAAAAGATATAAAAATGGTCTTGAAGTATCACTCCACAGATTACTTAAGGTGGAAAATTCGGGAGGGAAACCAAAAAGAAAAAAGATTAAATTTAGCATCACCAATAAAGGGATACATTGTCATTATGTGTCTCCAAATATAATGAAATGGGAAGTACACAACATAACCTATGTCATATTCTTGCAAAAGTGTTTAATTGGGGATTTGGTTCCCCATAATAATGAGGAACCAAAAAACACACAATGTGTGGCACTCTACAAAACAATTGGTCTGAACTGTTGCAAAGGATCTGATGTAATCAGATGATACTAAAGTGTTATGGTACCCAAATAAAATACAAAGACTTTGATTGGATCCTAAGTATTAAAAAAGAAACAGACAAATAAACAATAAACAACAACAGCAAAGACCTATAAAGAATATTCTCAGTAATCCTGCAACTGCGAATGTGGTCTATATATTGGATGTTACCATTAGACCAAAGTTAAATGCCTTATATGTGATAATGATCCTGTGGTTATTTAAGCAAATGTCCTTGTTCTTAGAATATATGTTCTAAAATATTTAGGGGTAAATTGTCATGACATCTAAAATTTACTTACAAATGTTTCAGCATATGAGAAAATGAAGGGGGAGAAGAAGGTAAGGGAGCGAAGGAGACAGGGAGGGAGGGAGGGTGAGAGAATGAAAATATGGCAAAATATCATCAATTGCAAAATCTAGATGAAGGGTATGCAGGTGTTCATTGTACACTTTAATAATTTCTTAGGTTTAAAATGTTTTAAAATAAAATTTTATGAATCACTTTAACATTTCAAATTATGTATGTCTATCAAATTGAAAATTACATTCCCCTATCATATATATTCTCCAATATTTCCATCCCACTTCCCTTAAGTAACCACTGTTAGCAGTTTGGAATGTACCTTTTTAGACTTTCAAACACACTCAGACGTAGAACAATTTTAACTTACCAAAAAAACGATCATGCTTTTATATTGCTTTGCCCCTTGATTTTTACTTAATGTATCACGTAATCATCTCTAGATTTGTAAATATTAATATATCTCATGCTACCACACTCAAAATAGTCCATTGTATAGTTGTGCAATCATTAATATATTCAATCCTCCATTGATGGATATTTAGATTTTTCTCATTGTCCAAATGCCCAACATCAATAGATGTTTACCCTTTCATTTTACTTGATTTTATATTTTCAATTCTTTATTGTTTGGAAGCCTGTTTTATTTTATTTTTTAGTGTTTTATTGATTTGTGGGGTACATATGCAGATTTGTTACATGGATATGTTGCATAGTAGTAAAGTCTGGCCTTTTTGTGTAACCATCACTTGGTTAGTGCACATAGTACCCATTTGGTACTTTCTCATCCTACAGCCCTCTCCCATGCTTCTAAGACTCCAATGTCTATTATTCTACTCTCTGTGTCCATATGTACTCATTATTTAGCTCCCAGTTATAATTAAGAACATGGAGTGTTTGAATTTCTGTGTCTGAGTTATTTCACTTAAGATAATGGCCTCCGATTCCATTCATGTTGCTGCAAGAGATATTATTTCATTCCTTTTTATGGCTGAATAGTATTCCATAGGGTGTGTGTGTGTGTGTATGTGTGTGTATCACATTTTCTTTATCCAGTCATCAATTAATGGATGCTTACGTTGGTTCCATATCTTACCATTGTAAATAGTGCTGCAATAAACATATGAGGGAGGGCAAGTGTCTTTTTGACATAATGCCTCCTTTTCCTTTGGGTAGATACCCAGTAGTAGGATTGCTGGATTAAATGGTAGATCTATTTTTAGTTCTTTGAGGAATCTCCATACTGCTTTCTACAGAGGTTGTCCCAGTTTACATTCCCACCAACAGTGTATAAACGTACCCTTTCTTCACATCCTCACCAACATCTATTGTTTTTTAACTTTTTGAGTACGATTGTTCTCACTGGAGTAAGATGGTATCTCATTGTACTTTTAATTTGGTTTCTTGACATTAGTGATATTGGGCATTTTTTTTCATATACATGGCCATTTGCATGTCTTTTTTTTTTGAGAAATGTCTGTTCATGTCCTTTGCCTACATTTTAATTGGGTTATGTGATTTTTTTTTCTTGTTCAGTTGTTTGAATTCCGTGTAGATTCTGGATATTAGACTTTTGTTGGATGCATGGTTTGATATTTTCTCTCATTCTGTAGGTTATCTATTTAATCTGTTGATTATTTTTTTGCTATGCAGAAGCTTTTTAGTTTAATTAAGTATCATTTGCTTATTTTTGTTTTTGTTGCATTTGTTTTTGGGGTCTTAGTCACAAATTCTTTGCATAGGCCAATGTTCAGAAGAGTTTTTCCTAGGTTTTCTTCTAGAATTTTTATAGTTTCAGGTCTTACATTTAAGTCTTTAATCCATCTTGAGTTAATTTTTGTATATGATGAGACATAGTGATTGAGTTTAATTCTTCTGCGTATGCCTATCTAATTTTTCCAGTGCCATTTATTGAACAGGGTGCTCTTTCCCCAACATATATTTTTGTCTGCTTTGTTGAAGATCAGTTGGTTGCAGGTATGGCTTTATTTCTGTGTTCTCTATTCTGTTCCATTGATCTATGTGTCTATTTTTATACTAGTACCATGCTGTTTTGTTTACTGTAGCCTTGTAGTATAATTTAAAGTCAGGTAACATGGTACCTCCAGCTTTGTTCTTTTTGGTTAGGATTGCTTTGGCTATTCAGGCTTTATTTTGGCTCTAAATGAATTTTATATATTTTTTTCTAATTCTTTGAAAATTGCATTAGTATTTTGATAGGAATTGCATTAAATCTGTAGATTGCTTTAGGCAATATGGTCATTTTAACAATATTGATTCTTCTATTCCATGAACATGGGATGTTTTTCCATTTGTTTGTGTCATCTACAATTTCTTTCATCAGTGTTTTGTAGTTTTCCTTGGAGAAAGCTTTCACCTCCTTGCTTAAATATATTCTTAGCTGTTTTATTTTTTGTAGCTATTATAAATGGGATCGAGTTCTTGATATATTTCTCAGCTTGGTCATTATTGGTATATAGAAATGCTACTGAATTGTGTACATTGATTTTGTATCCTGAGACTTTACTGAATTCTTTAATTAAATCTAGGAGTCTTTAGGGTTTTCTGGGTATACAAGCATATTGTCAGTGCACAGAGAGGTTTTAATTTCTTCTTTTCCAATTTGAATATCCTTTATTTCTTCATCTTGCCTGATTGCTCTGGCTAGGACTTCCAGTACTATATTGAATAGGAATGGTGAGAGTGCGACTCCTTGTCTTGTTCCAGGTCTCAGGGGGAATGATTTCAACTTTTCCCCTTTCAGTATGATGTTGGCTGTATGTTTGTCCTATATGACATTATTTTGAGATATATTCCTTCTATGCCTAGTTTGTTAAGGATTTTTATCATGAAGCATTATCAAATGCTTTTTATGCATCTATTGAGATGATCATATGGATTTTTTTAAACTCAATTTATGTGGAGAATTATATTTATTGATTTCCATATGTTGAAACATCCTTGCATTGCTGGGATGAAACCCACTTGATCGTGGTCTATTATCTTTTTTATGTGCTATGGGATTCAGTTTGCTAGTGTTTTGTGGAGGATTTTTCCATCTATGTTCATCAGGGATATCACTTTGTATGTTTCTCTTTTTTTGATATGTCTTTTCCTGGCTTCCGTATCAAGGTGATCTTGGCTGTGTAGAATAAGTTAGGGAGGATTTTCTACTTATTGTTCTTTTGGAACTCTTTCAGTAGGATTGGTATCAGTTCTTCTTTGTATGTCTGGTAGAATTTGGCTATGAATCAATTTGGTCCTGGGCTTTTTGTTGTTGTTGTCATTGTTGTTGGAAGATTTTTTATAACTTTTTCAATCTCACTACTCATTACTGTTCTGTTCAGGATTCCTATGTCTTCCTGATTCAAGCTTGGGAGGATGTATGTTTCCAGGAATTTATCCATTTCCTCCAGGTTTTCTAGTTTGTGGGCACAGAGATGTTTATTGTAGTCTCCGATTATCTTTTATATTTCTGTGGTACCAGTTGTAGTGTCTTCTATTTCATTTGTAATTGAGCTTATTTGAATCTTCTCACTTTTCTTGGTTGATCTAGCTAGTGGCCTATCACTTTTGCTTACCTTTTCAAAGAACCAATGTTTCATTTTGTTGATGGTTTGTATTTTTTTTTTGTCCCAGTTTTGTTTAGTTCTGCTCTGATCTTTGTTATTTCTTTATGCCTGTTAGCTTTGGGTTTGGTTTGTTCTTGTTTTCTATTTCCTTGAGGTGTGATGTTATGTTGCTAACTTGTGATCTTTCTATATTTTTGATTTAGGCATTTAGCACTATAAAATTCCCTCTTAGCACTGCTTTGCTGTATTACAGAGTTTTCAATATGTTGTTTTCCTATTTTATTCATTTTTCAACATTTTTTAATTTTCATCTTGATTTCGTCATTGACCCAAAGATCATTCAGGAGCAGGTTGTTTAATTTCTATGTGTTTTTATAATTTTGAAAGTTCCTTTTGGAGTTGATGTCTAGTGTTAGTCCACTGTGGTTTGAGAAGATACTTGATATGATTTCAATTATTTTAAATTTATTGAGTTTTTTTTTGTGGCTAATATATGGTCTATCTTGTAAAATGTTCCATTCCTGATGAAAAGAATGTATATTCTGCACTTTTTGCATATAATATTCTGTAAATGTTAATCCATTTGTTATAGAGTCCAGTTTAAGTCTAGTATTTCTTTGTTAATTTTCTGTCTCAGTGATCTATCTAGTGCTGTCAGTGGAGTGTTGGAATCCCCCTCTATAATTGCATCATCATCTATCTCTTTTCTAAGGTCTAATAGTAATTGTTTTATGAATCTGAGTGCTCTGGTGTTAGGTGCATATATATTGAGGATTGTTATATTTTCTTGTTGAATTTGTCCTTTTATCATTATATAATGACCTTCTTTGTCTTTTTTTACTGTTGTTGATTTGAAGTCTGTTTTTTTCGGATATAAATATAGCTACTTCTGATCACTTTTGATTTCCATTTTCATGAATAATTTTTCTACACTTTTTCTTTGTTTCTATAAAAATCTTTACCAGTTAAGTGAATGTCTTAAACACAGCATACGCTTGGATTCTGTTTTTTTTAATCCATTCCTTTAATCTATATCTTTTAAGTGGGATTTAGTCCATTTATGTTCAAAGTTGATATTGATAGGTGAGGTTCTATTCCTGTCATAATGTTGATTGTTACCTGTTGCTTTGTATTCTCAATTGTGTACTGTTTTATAAGCCCTGTGAGTTTTATACTTTCACGTGTTTTTATGATAGTAAGTATCAACATTTTGTTCTGATGTTTAGAATTTCTTTAAGCATTTCTTGTAGGGCTGCTTTAGTGGTGCCAAATTTTCTTGGTTTTTGCTTGTCTGGTAAAGACTTCATTTCTCCTTCATTTATGAAAGTTAGTGTAGCAGGATACAAAATTTTTGGCTGACAGTTATTTTGTGTAAGAAAACTAACGATAGGACCCTGATCCCTTCTGGCATGTAAGGTTTCTGTCAAGTAGTCTGCTGTTAGTCTGATGGGATTTCCTTTACAGGTGATTAGATGCTTTTTGTCTTGCTGTTCTTAGGATTCTTTCCTTCATATTGATTTTAGATAGTCAGATGACTATATGCCTTGGTTAAATCTGTCTTGCAATCAATCTCACAGGAGTTTATTGAGCTTCTTGAATCTGGATGTCTAAATCTCTAGCAAGACCAAGGAAGTTTTCCTCAATTATTCCCTCAAATAGGTTTTACAAACTTTGCTTTTTCTTCTTTTCCCTCAGGAATATTTATGATTCATAGGTGTGGATGCTTTACATATTCCTATATTTCTCAAAGGCTTTGTTCATTTTTAAAATTCTCTTTTCTTTATTTTTGTCTGTGTTAATTCCAAAAATCTTGTCCTCAAGCCTGAAATTCTTTCTTCTGCTTAGTCTATTGTTAAAATTCTACTGTATTTTGTAATTCCTTAGATGATTTTTTTTATTTCCCAAAGTTCTGTTTGGTTTTTGTTTTTAAAGTATCTATCTCTTTTTAAAATTTTTCATTCATATCCTGAATTGTTTTTCTGATTTATTTGTGTTATATTCATCTTTCTCTTGGATCTCTTTGAGATTCTTTATAATCAACATTTTGAATTATTTATGTGGTATTTCAAACATTTCATTTTGATTTGCATCCATTGTTGAAGAGTTAGTGTGATCCTTTGGGGGGTGTTGTAAAACTTCGTTTTTTTCTTATTGCCAGAATTGTTTCTCTGGTTCCTTCTCATCTGGATAAACTATTTCTTCTTCTTACTTTTGAATTTATTTGTTATTTAATGGGTTTTTATTTCCCTTTGAGGATGTAACTATAATGTATGTTGTCTGTGATCACCTGGGTTCCATTCATGGTGCTTTCAGTGGGAAAGACTCTGTTTGAGTTTCTTGGTTATAGATAACCTTTGTGTGATGGCTTTCTCAGATGCTGGTTGTAGTCACAATGTACTGGGTGTGTGAGCAGATTCACTGCCTCCTGCCCAGCCAGAATGGTGGAGATTTCATGAACCTTATCTTGTTCCCCTGTGCTGTGCACTTTTGTCAGTACTTTTTACACTGGGTTAAGCAGTTTTACCCTGCTGGCAAGTAGGTGGTACACACAGGTTAGAACCAGCTGAGACAGCAGCAGATGGATATATGCAATACCCCAATGGCAGGTAGAAGGCTGAGCCCTCATGTGGGTGGCAAGATGAGCTCCTGGTTAAGTGCACTGATGTCTCCTCAGAGGGTGGAGGAGGGTGCCACCCCAGGGACACTACCAGGCTGGCAGGATCATGATCTACCTTCCCCTCATGCCCCTGTCATGGTGCTCAGGATATTCAGATCAGACAAGCACTGTCCATCTGCAGAATGCTGCTTTTCTGTGTAGAGAGGGGGAGACACCTCACCTCTTATGCAAGCCTGAGCCCAGAGGGCACACCTCCTGTGGGTGTGCAGTCACTCCTAAATGCCCTAGAAAGGCCATCCACAAGTACACCTGCACCAAGTTCTTGCAGGATAAGCTCTGGTTGTGTCTGCAGCAGTTGGTGAGGGGGAGGAACAGTCCCCTTCTCCAAGTCCCTTCATGAAAACTGGGGCTGCTCAACTGCTGGGGTGCAACCACAGTCCTCCCCTGGAGATCCCAATACAGCATTTGCATTTCTGCTGGAAGAGGTGCAATCACTCTCTTCCCACAAGCGGGAAGCTCTGGGACACAGAGAAGCCCGTGCTCTTGTTTCCTTTGTCCTACAGGGTGCTTCCTTGGTGAGGTGGAACCCCCCCCCCAACTTTCCTTAGGAGTGGGAATCCCTGAGGGCTAGACCACTGGGAATCCTGCTGCTCTTCTGGGTCTAGCTGCCTTGTGGGGTTGCTACAATCCAGGCAGGTGCTGAGAAATGTCTGTGGGGTAAAGACATAGGGGTTGAAGGTCCCTGGGCAGTACAAAGTCCCATAACGGGTGTGCAGCTAGTATGGCGCCTGCCACCACAGCTTGGGTCCAGAGGGAAAAGTGTGTGACCCTGCAAGAGCTCATAAGCCAGTGTAATGCACTCAAGAAGTCCTGAAATCAGAGCCCACTCCAGTAATTGGGCTTGCAAGGGCAGAGAAGCTCTCTGTAAAGTTGGAAACCAGCTATCTGCCACAAGGGTGAGGGGAGCTCAAAACATCCCCACTTGACATTTCCGTGGAATATTAAGTCCCTCAGGGTTCAGTCTCTGCCAGCTTCTTGCTTCTTTCTTTTTCTGTGTAGTAGCTTCTTCCCATGAGCTCTCTAATAGGCTATAGCTCTCTTCCCTTAACACTCCACTTGAGCTATGATTATTCACCCAAGACTTTGGTTCTTCTTTCTGAGGAGACTTTGTGTCCAACATCTCTAGTCAGCCATCTTGGAACAACCTCCCTGGTTTATTTTTCATCTATTTTTCTTTAGCTATTGTGTAAGAGGACATTATCAATATTTACTAAAGATTACACAAAAATGTCATTTTTCATAACAACAAACTTTTGCCTTTTCCTAAGCAAGCCAGGGGCCATTACACCTTCACTACTTAGCTGCTGTATAACTTTTTAATATGGAAACCATCCTACCAGAGTTATCTTGAAAAAATGTATCTTTAGGTATATATGAGTGTTGACTTTGTGTAAATCGTCCATAAATAAATTTGAGTCAAAGGATATGAGCATTCTGAATTTTAATATTGCCAAATTTTCCTTTGTTCTTCAATCTATATGTCATCGTGAGTGAGTGTTATTGCCTGTATCCCTGCATTACTAACAATTTTGGAGGTGAAAATGATCATTCATTTTTTTTGTTTTTTTTTGGGTTTTTCTTATTTTTTTTAATTTGTACTCATCATTATTTTAATTTACTCCTTGGATTTGTGCAATGTGATTGCTCTAAATAGGGTCTTAGTCTTTTGCTTATTGTTTTGCTGGACTTCTTATATAGTCATAATATTAATGCAATGGCATTTAACTGCATTATAAATTTCTTTTCCTAGTTTGAAGCTAATATTTTAACCCAGCTGTTGGCATCTTTTATTGAACATGAGTTACTTTTAAAATTATATCAATAGTATCTATTGTTTTCTTTATTATTTTTATTTCTTTACTTCTTTTTAACAAATGCTTCCCTATTCTGCAGCAAAAGATTTTTTTTTGTATTTTTACTATAGTTTTAATAATTCTGCTTTTTATCTTTAGGTGTTGGAAATTCCTCATGATGTGTTTTTGTATATGCTGCCATGTAGGGATTCATTTAAGTTATTTTTCCCTCTGGATGGCTAATTATCTTAGCAATGATTTGTGATGGCAACTTTTTCATATATCTAATGTCCATATGTGCCTCAGCCTTTTCCTGGACTCTCCATTTCATTCCATTGGTCTTTTTGTCTGTAACTTACCTAATACCATACTGACTTACATAGGATTCCATCTTGCTTTCTTTTTAACTGTTTTGACTATTGTTGGCTCTTTGTTGTTTTAATATTAGTTCCACAAGAATACCTATTGCGACTTTTGAGTGGAGTTTTACTAAATGTACAGTTTAAAAGGAGAAGAGTTAAAATTTTATGATCTTGGGTCTTTCTACTATTCTGCAATGTTTTTCATCTACTTAAATCTTCCTTCTATTTTAAATAACATTTTCTTATATTATCCAAAAAAATCTTTTATTTATAAAAAGATATCTTACAGTTTTTTGTCTGAGAATGAAATTATTTTATTCTATTGTACTTTGTAATAGCTCTTTTGTGTTTTTTTAAAGAAAGGATACTGATTTTCCCATTTTTTGTATCTAGCGACTGTGTTAAATTACCTTTCTAGTGTTAATAATTGTTTTTATAGTCTCATGGATTTGCTATGTAAATAATCATATCATCTACAAATAAAGGCTATGTTGTTTATTCTTGCATTTTCTATTTATTTCATTGGTTTAATGCCTCATCTAGGGCTTAATTCCATTACAAAACAGAAGAAGAAATAATGAGCTTCTTTGTCCTGTGTCTTATTTTAGTAAGTTTGCTTCTAAAGTCTTCCCCAGCATCTCCTTTTCTGGTTGGATGATCATAATGCATTTCAACTCATTCCATATTCTTTCCCTTGATTACTTTTGTAACACAAAACTGCTTGCCCTTTAAGCTACCAACGCAAAGAAAACACAGATTATTTAATGAGGCAGTAAATATTTTGAAAAACCTAATCTCTAAAACCTCTGAAATTTACAACTTACTCGAAAAGCCCCTTTGTACTCTCTTAAAAATCTGTATCTATAGCCTCATCATTCTCTTAATGTAACCTAATTTTCTTTCTATACCATGCATTACTGGTTTATTATTCATTTTACAATTTGGGTTAAATCACCAGAATTGCAAATTTTTAAAAGATTTATTTAAGATATATGCATGACATTTTAGTGAACATGTAGGTTAAATATATTTTCTTTCCTTTTCTTTTAAAGGTAACCATCTAACAAACTTATCATTTACAACTGAACATTTGGAACCCAATCCCTTTCTAAGTATGGTAATGTGTGTTGTCAGCAGTGGAGAGATCTGATCTCTAAGTAAGTAAGTCACCTAACAAGGTCCAATTGCCATCAGCCGACATCTACCACGATTGCAGAAGTTACTTCTAAATAACCAAGTTTTGAAGGATGTATGTGCCACAGAGGAACCCAACTATTTCTTAAAAGGTAGCATGGGACCAGTAGACAAACCAATGTTTCCCCACCATTTTGAAACATCTCATACTCTTAGGTACATAGGAGAAGCCAGAAGCATGGCTATGGGGTGGAGTTTATTACTCTCTAAGCTACGGCAACAAAAAATAGAAATATAATGACATTCTTTTGAGAGCTAAATGAGATAAAGCACAGAGCCAATTTTGACACTTGGTTGAAGTTTTTCCATTCTTATTTTTTATGAAAGCTATATTTGCAATATTCTTAGAAAAGTTGTTTTAAAGCTTTTGACAGTCTCTTATTTCCCTCAGTGCTTCCATAACATTGTGTTGACTTCTGATTAGAATAGGATCTGCATCCATAATTCAATAACTTTATTTTTAAGAAATAAAAATTAAGTTCTATTTGCTTATCTATCTCTCCTGGAACTTTTAAATTTTAGGTAACCCCTTAGGATTTCCTTGGACACAATATTTAATTGAACTTTAAAATAATCATTTGCCCAGGGGGAGAATATATCTGGGTGATGATACAAGCACAAAGTAGTGATATTGTTTACTTTATCCACATGTGTTCTGTGATGTTTGTATTTTGTGGTCTACTCTGTTCACCTAATTGTCATTTAAAGTATTGTTATTGTTATGGCTCACAAGTGCACATCATTGATTTTGACCTTATCCCTAAGTATTAAATCTCTCTTTCTCCCATATATCAAACTCAGACATCCAATCTTTACCTTAAACAATATATCAAGTGTAAAACTCTTTATCATTTTTTCTTAGTTATCTTTCCAATTCCAATATTTATAGGAACTTTGAGAAAACAACACAACCTTTTCATTTTACAGAAGGAGAAACAAATCTCAAAGTTAATGTGACCTATTTAGGTTGACACATTTAGTTAGTGAAAGAAGCAGATGAGAGCCAAATGATGTTTTTCTCACTATACTATTTCTATCTGTGGCATCTTTATTCATCCTAGACTTTAACCTTCTATTCATTCCTATGGATCTAAACGGTTACAAAATCTTATTCATGGGATAATTTTTGAATCATTATTTTTTTTCTCAATTACTACCACCATCACCCCAACCTAGGTTCCCCATCACCTTATATCTGAAGAATTGCAATAATTCTTAACTGATCACCTTGACAACAGTTTCTTTTCTATTTATCCCATATCATCCCAACAAGCACAAAGACTTAAGGATTATTTTTCTGCAACATTAATCATTATTCTTCAGCTCTACTTTAACAACCTACAATAGCTACAAATAAAATTAAACTTCCTCATTTAAGCATGTAAGATGGATTCTACTTTGCTAAGCTAGTTTTACTTGGCCTACTCAATTTTAGATTCTGCTACTCTCCAAACCTGTGCCCATTATTCTTAGAAACACCATCTGCTAATTCCCTAATGCCTGTCACATTTATTCTTGCTTTTGCCTCTTGGCACTTGTTATCTTCTTAATTGGAAATACTTTTAACATCATCATCTCAGTTTTCACACACTTCCATGAAGTTGTTTTTTTTTTCCCTTCCTGATCAACCTATGAACTTTCTTTAAAAATTTTTTGATATGTCATTGTATCAAACTTAGTACTTATTTAAATATTATCCAATACTGATCACTTTTAAGTTAGCCCATGTTAGTCTTATTTACACTAAGTATATAAGATCAAAGTTTATACCTTACCTCTCTTTTATATCTGAAGATCACTACCATGGCATTAAATAATAGTAAATGTTCAGGGTACATTGACTGCCTCAATCACATTTGTTTCTGATGCCCAGGTAGAAGAAGTTGTAGGCAGTTATGAATGTTTTCTCTCTAAAACATGGCATATTTTTTTTCTTTTTTTTACTGTTTTTGTATTTTTGAGACAGAGTCTTGCTGTGTTGCCTGGATAGAGTGCAGTAGTGTCATCATTTCTCACTGCAGCCTCAAACTCCTGGGCTCAAGCAATACTCCTGCCTCAGCCTCCTGACTAGCTGGGACTACAGGTGCATGCCATCACTCCCAGCTAATTTTTAAATTTTTTGTAGAGATGGGGTCTTGCTATATTGCTCAGGCTTGTCTTGAACTCCTGGCCTCAAGCAATCCTGCCACCTTGGCCTCCAAAGTGTTGGGATTACAGGCATGAACCACCATGCCTGGTTAAAACATGGCATACTGATGGGAAGATTTTACGAAAGTATCTTAGAAAAATAAACAAAAATGCAAGACCAAATATACATTCTGTGAATAAAAATTTATGAAAATATTTACTGATTATTTTTTACATCTAATTTTCCTAATTGTAGTAGAAATAATATAATTAGTTCCAGTGTTATTGCCTGAGTTAATTTTAACATAAAAATAAAAACTTCATGAGATAAGTAAAATAATACACTTAAATTACTCAGCACAGTTTCTGTTACATGGAAAGCATTTAATGAATGATGGTTTCTTCTCTGTCCTCATGTGAAGTAAATAAAAATGAAATATCATTAACAAATGTGATATATTTTTCCAGATCTGAGTACACTTAATGTGTACTACATGGTATATTGCTTTTCTGCCTCTGTTTAAATCTGTACACTTTATATCAAGTGACGCTGATGATTTTCTGATTTTTATCTTTTATGAGATGCTTAAAAAGCTACTTGGTTTCTGATATTTAGTCTATTGTACAAAATTTAAGTTGATGGTACTGCTCCTTTCAGGTACTAGAGTATTTTTATGATATGCAAACTCTTTATTTTATTGTCTTGTGCTTATACCAAAACTATGTTTATTGTAACTTTTAGTACACTAGAATGTTTTGGAGATAAAAATGTCTTTTAAGATTTCCACTGAGTCCTTCTACACAGTTTCCTCATTTATGATAATCCTTCTTTAGATTGCACGGAAAGGATTTACAGTGCATTGTTTGAACAGAATAAATATAAGAGTCTTGTCCTTTGCAAGTCAACTTAATCCATCTGAAGCTGACACTTTGGTGCACCTCATTTAAAAAAACCCTGTTTTTATACATGTGTGTGTGTGTATATATATATATATATATATATATATATATATATATATATATATACACAAAAAAAAATTTAGAGGTAAAATACTGGCAACATTTTGTCTTTTAGAATACCCTATCACAATTATCCTAAATGTTTGAAATAAAACAATCATAAAATAGTTTCCACTATTTTATGCATTAGAATGTATTTCGTGAAACATATTTCCTTACACTTCTGTCCCAAAAGTGTTAGATACATATTCCGTCAAGAAAATAAATGCTATTGACCAATATGTAAAGACATTTTTAAAACTTACTTTATTCAATAACCTTCTGGACCTCTGCAGCTGCATACAAATATTTGAGCACCTACTAAAAACCTAAAATTTAAGTTCTCCCCAAATACTGGTGCCTCAAAATATAACCAAATTCTAAATGCATGAATCTGATTCAAAGTAATATTTGTTGCCTACATTGATTTTACATGCATTGAAACTCTAGCCCAAAATAGACCATCAAAAGTGCCTCGTTGACACTCTAAATTTGCTTCATCCTACTGTTACTAAGAATTAGAAGCAGTACAAGAAAATGCTGACAAGTTTTTTTTCTTTTGCATATTTGGCTTTCTTCATATCAAGTAAAATCTGCTAAAAAAAATCTCCCAAAGCCAAAGTGTTAGCTATAAGCCTTGAATGTGTGAGGAATCATCTTGCATTTAATAGAGAAAAATATATTGGATGCAGTCCTGCATCTAAATTACACGCCAACATTAAAATTCTCAAAATTCCAATTGAAGTGTTTATATTAATTTAATTTTAATCAAGTTTAACTGTAGAAAATAGTAGACTTGACAGAGGGCTCTACTCCAATCTATAATTTCTGAATATTTTTCTCATTTCCCTTTCCTGATGGTTCACTCATGTCTCTAAACCTGGAATGTACAAAAACAAGAAAAAAGGCAATCCTAAAAGAATCAAGTCTGTTAATTTCTTTTTAATAACACTATTTTCTTTTATGTACAATATTTTATAAGTTTCCAGGTAATTTGGAAAATTTCTTATTTATTGAGATATCTTTTTAAATATTACTTAGATAAAAATGGCCATTGGTCACAAATTTACTTTGTTTATTTGGACTAAATATAAAACTCTTCTGTCCTAAGTAAGGCAAGACATGTATGTAGGAACTCAAGAAGCTGACTTGATTGTTACATGTTTGACTCACTGATTGATTTTGACCATATTAATCAAATCAATAATTTTGATTTTGGAGGATAGTAATCAACAAAGTAGTCTCAGGAACTACTCAAATTATATCTGCATTTGAATTATTTCAATTTATTATGTTACAAGAAAATAACAAGAGGGGCATTTTAATAAATTTGGTTAATACAAGTCACCAAGTTCTCTCTCTCTCTCTCTCTCTCACACACACACACATACACAAATGCACCATGAATGCACAAGTTAGAGGTGATACTCAGTTCATGAAGGTCCTGTATAGAGGGTTTTATTTCTCTATTCAAGATACTTTTAAAATATGTATTGTTTGTTTCAAAATAGACTATATTTAAAAGAGAAATATGAGAGGTTCTTAGAAGCAGCCAGATCTATGTGATGAGTGAGGCTTCCTAGAAAGTAAAGGAGTTGATAAGCAATAACATACAGAAAATGTGCATACCAGTTATGAAAGAGTTAGCAGGAACAAAAACAAATGGAATTTGGACTTATCTTTTTGGAAGATATAAACCGTTGCAATAAAACAATGCTATCACTATAACAATAAGAGGAAGCAGGATAAACTACAAAAGTTTTTTTTCTTATTTAAAAAACCAATTCGGGAGCTGAGGTTTCAAGGACAACCAATAATCTAAAATCCAAAAAGTGATGTGTCCCTCCTAGGAATACAAAGATCTGTGAATGCTATAATAATTGATGTAGCAGTAGAAGGAAGAGTAGTAGAGTGTCACTAACAGGAATAGGAAGAAAAGAGATTAACTTGTAATATATTTTTATAGGCCAAGTGTGAACTTTGTGATAGTTTAGAATCCTCTGGGCTCCAGTCTACCACAAGAATCTGCACTAGTTTTCTGATTTGAAGAAGTGGCAGAAGAGAACATAGAGATCCTCTTTTAGGCTCAGGCACATTGGGCCTGATAAAATTTTGGGAAAGGTCATGAAACTGAAACAAAATATCTGTATTAGTTGACTCAAACTCCCATGTTAGCATATTTTCAATCAGAAAAGTGGGCATGCTCTATATTTTGTATAGATATCACTTACTTCAAACTCTACTATTCTTTCATACACAAGTCTATCATTCAAACAAAATTTACCAGATATGTGAAGAAGAAAATGAGAAACAAGGCAGAAAACAACTAACAGAACCCCAAGGGTGACGCAGATATTGGAAATATCATAAAGGAACTTTAAAATAAGTATGCTAAATATGTTAGAGGATCTACTGAAAGAGGCATACAATTCTAACAAGGGGCTTCACTAGACACAGGAGAAGAAATAATCAATGAAGTTGAAGACATATACACAAAACATGTTTGATAAAATCCAACATCCATTGCAGATAGACACATCTCAGCAAACTAGAAATAGAAGGGAGATTCCTCAACCTGACAAAGTTCATACACTAAAAACATATAGCTTACATCATACTTCATGGTAAAAGAATAAATACTTTCCCTCTAAGATCAGGAAAAAGGCAAGGATGCCCACTGTTATCTATTTATCTGACATTTTATTGGAGGCCCTATATAATGTAATAATCTAAGAAAAATAAATAAAAGAAATCCAGATTGGAAAGAAAGCAGTAAAACTGGCTTTTTTCATGATCCTCTATGTAGAAAATTGAATGAAATATCAACAAAATGAATCAACAAACTAAATAGAATTCATAAGAGAATTTAGAAACGTTATATGACACGAGATCAATATTAAAAAATCAATTGTATTTCTACATATCTACATCAGTCCAAAACCAAAAATAAAGAGCAATTCCATTTGTCATTTCATCAAAATGGATGGAATAATTAGAGATAAATATGACAACAATGTGTGCGATATGTACACAGTAACTACACAATAATGCTGAGAGAAGTTAAGGACTAGAATAAATTAATAAGTATAACTGGACTGTAGGTTAGAAGATTTAATATTTTTATAATGTCAATCATTCACTAGATTAATGCAAATTCAATCAAAATGCCAGTAAGCTTTTGCTAGAAATTGGCTAGCAGATTCCAAAATCCATACAGAAAGAAAAGGATATAGAACAGAGAAAACAACTTTGACAATGAAGAACATAGTTGGAGGCATACTACAACCTGATTTCATGACTTATATTAAAACTATTGTAATCAAAGATAGACAAATGAATGAATAGGAAAGAATAGAGAGATAATAAACATACCATGTATAGAAAACTTACTCTCATCAAATGCACGAAGGCAATACAGTGGAGAACTGATTGTCTTTTAAAAAAATTGTACTGGAAAAGTTTCATTACCTGATTGGGAAAAATAAAAAAAAAAAAAAAACTACGATCAATATCTCAAGTCCTGTGTACAAATTAACTAAAGATGCATTCTATACTTAAATGTAAAGACTAAAACTATAAAAATTTTAGAAGAAAACAAAGAAACAATTCTTTGTAAGCTTTGGTAGTAAATATTTTTATACACAACAAGAGCACAATCTACAATTTTTTGAAAAATGATAAATTGAGCTTCATCAATGTTAAAAAATTTGTTCCTCAAAAGGCATTGTCAAGAATGTAAAATAACAAGGCACAAACCAGGAGAAAGTATATGTAAATCATGTATCTGATAAAAGAATTATATCTGGTGTAAATATAAAGAACTCTAAATACTAAATAATAAGACAATTTTTAAATAGGAAAATGATTTGAACATACACTTTATCAAAGAATTTATACAGATAGAAAATAAGCACATGAATAGATTCCCAACATTCTTAACAACTAAAGCAAGGCAAATTCAAATCACCGTGAGATACCACACCACACGTATTAGGATGGCTAAAATTAAAAAGATTGATCATACCAAATGCTTGCAAAGATCCGGAGCAACTGAAACTCTCATACACTACTGATGGTAATATAAAATGGCATAACCATTTCACAAAACAACTTGGTAGTTTCTTAAAAAAATAATCATACATCTATCATATGATCCAACTTTTCCATACCTAATATTTACCCAAGAGAAATAAAAGTATGTTTTCATACCAAAAAATTTTAGCAACTTTATAATAGCCAAAATCTGGATGCAACACAAATGACCATCAGTAAGTTGTTGACTAAATAAACTATAGTCTAACCATATAATGGAATACTATTTAGTAATAAAAATAAATGGACTATTAATACACACATCATTATAGATAAATCTAAAAATAAGTTTGTTGGATGAAAGAAGCCAGTAAAAAAGAAAGAGTGTGTACTGTTTGATTTTGTTCATATAATATCCTAGAATATGCTAACTAATCTATACTTATGAAAAGAAGATTGGTTATTTTGTGGAGACAAAAGTTTCAGGGAAGAGTGAGAGGGAGAAATTACAAAGGAATATGGAGAAACTTTTGAGGCTGTTTGTCACGTTCCTTATCTTGATTGTGGTGATGGTTTACCAGATGTTTACAAATGATGTATGCTAATCATACATTGACAAAGTAGTTGTTTTAAAAAATTACAGAAAAAATTGAAAATTAAACCAAAAGTATGTAGAAGAAATGAAATTGAATTTTTTTAAAAAATTGGAAATAACTAATATTGGAAGTAGACAAGAAACATCAAATAAATTGCATTAGTTATGTATTTTTATGTAACAAACCACCCCAAAACCTAGTGGCTTAAAACAACACATCTTTCTTATGTTATAGTTTCTATGGGTCAGCAATCTGGTCATGGATTTTCTGAGTCCTGTGCTTTATCGTCCTTCAGAAGGTGACAATCAAGCTGCCAGGCCAGGTTCTGTAGTCTCTCTTCTCTGAAGGGTCAACTGGGACAGTATTTGCTTCCAAGTTCACACATGTGGTTGTTATCAGAATTCAGTTCTTTGAAGAATATTAGACTGAGGAGCTCAGTCTTCTGCTGGCTGTTGGCTGAAAACCCTTTTTTGTTCCTTGCCAGGTAGCCCTCCCCATCACACCAAACATTAGAGAAGACTCAGGAGAGAGAATACCAGCAAAAGAGAAGCCACAATCCTTTTTAAACTAATCACAGAAGGAATAGCTTATCATTCCTGCCATATTTTGTTCACTAGAAGAAAGTTACTAGCTCCAGACCACAATAGTGAAAGGAGAATACACAGAGGTGTGAATACTAGGAAGCAAGGGTCATTGAGAGCCATTTATAGCAAGCTGTCTATCACCAAAACCAACAAGGGCAAAAGTCCGTTCTTTAAAAAGGAATAAAATGTATAAACTTCTAAAAATATTGAATAAAAAGGGGATATAACACAATTTTCCAATATCAAAAATGAAAAGTAGAGTTCAATGTGATCCTACCATCACTAAGAGATGGTAAATTGATGTTATAATCAACTTCACTCCAATAAGTTTTGAAAACAAATTTTAAATGAAAAAATATATATTGGAACATACACATTACAACCTCTATGGAAAGTAATATGGAGATACCTCAAAGAATTAAAAGTAGAATTACCATTTGACCCAGCAATCTCACTACTGGGTATTTACCCAAAGGAAAAAAAGACATTCTATAATAAAGACATCTGCTCGTGAATGTTTATAGCAGCACAATTCACAATTGCAAAGATGTGGAAACAACCCAGGTGCCCATCAATACATGAGTGGATTAATAAAATGTGGTATATGTATACCATGGAGTATTACTCAGCAACAAAAAACAATAATGAATTAACACATCTGGTATTATCCTGGTTGGAGCTAGAACCCATTCTTCGAAGTGAAGTGTCACAGGAATGGAAAAACAAGCACCACTGGTACTCACCATCAAATTGGTACTAACTGATCAACACCTACATCACACAGGGCAATAATATTCATCAGGGGGCGGGCAGGCGGGAGGGGGGTGGAGGGGATGGGACAACTCTCACTGAATGGATGCGGGGAGCACAGTTTGGGGGATGACCACAATTGTAGCTCTGACACGGGCAGTGCATGGGCAATATATATAGCCAAAGTGTTGTACCCCCATAGTATTCTGAAAAAAAAAAATACAAAGAAAAAAATACTGACACAAGAAATGAAAATTCAGAAAAGCCATATAGCAATTTAAAAATTGCTTTACTGTTGAATTCTATCAAACATTTAAGGAAGATATAGTATCAACCTTTTGCAAAATCTTTCAAAAATAGAAAAGATTACTTTCCTACTTATTTTGTGAGGCAATTATTACCCTGAAACCAAAACCAAAGACATTATAAGAAATATATTTTATAAACCAATATTCCTCATTGATATAGAGGAAAAACTCATTAATAAAATAACACCAAATCTAGTGCACAAGATATAAAATTATGTCATCACCAAGAGTGGTTTATTTCAGGGATGCAAATTTGTGTCAATATAGGAAAATCAATCAGTGGTGGTTCCTGTAGCATTTATTAAAATGACTGGAATGTTAATTTAGAATCAATGGTAGATAAAGAGCAGAATAAAATATAATTGTTTATTCTACCTATTTATATATGTGTGTGTTTACCTAACTCTCTACATACAGATGCATTTTTTTCTTACAAAATTGGGATCATAGGTTTATATCATTTAAAACAATCTTTCATATGTATCCTGTCATTAAATAGTTCTCAATAGTTGATGAAATAATGAATGAATAGTATTTCTTCATGTAAATATAACATAATGTAACCAAACCTGTGTTTGTGCACATTTTTTGTCATCTCAAATTTATGTTAGTATAAAATAACCTTGTGATTATCCTCCCATATCTATTTCTTGGTAAATACCACTTTATTTATTTTCTGAATTTAAATGAGTAGAAGTAATTCTCAGGGTCAATTGAATACACGTTTTTAAGTCTTTTGATAAATATTTTCATAAAAATCTGACCTAGATGGTACTATATGTCCAAGTTTGAAATGCTTCCACTGCTCAAAACAACTAGCAAATCTCTAAAAAAAAAGATAAAAATAAAATATCTATAAAATGAAAATATCTATAAAATAGAACATAAATACAAAGTGGTAAGGAGGGTAGAGTGAAAACTCTGTGAAATCTGGGGAAGGGAATAAGTAAAGGCAGACAGATACTTAAGTCCTAAGAGATAGCAGAGGCTAATAGCACAGAGAACATGTGCTGGATGCTTTAAACCAAAAATGTAGGCAGGAGTCAGCCACCCATGAAAGGATACCCAAGAAAAAGCTGCAAGCTTAGACTGCAGCTAGGGTTTATTCAGGGATTCTGGAACTAGGAAGCATAGTCTTGCCACGAGGATCTCGGCTAAGCTGCCTACTGGCTTGGAGACTGCATCTGGTGCTAAGAAATGAATGTATGATAATGGTTTCCTTTGTGGTTCTATTCTCAGGGATCAAGTGGTGGCAATATCAAATCCATTTGTCGGGAAGATTTGAGTACTTGGAAAAGTAAGAAATAAAATAAAATAATCCTACTCTAAAGAAATCAGCAAACCAACTTACAAACACATGGAAAAAAATAACATTAAAACTCCAATAAAGTGAAAAAAAAAGGTTAGGAGATGCATTCACTTCAGAAGAAATGGAAATTACAAATAAATCAAATATGATTTTTTACTTAAAGGTGACTAGAATGTTCAAGGAGATAAATGAAAAAAAATATGCATGCATAAAACAAAAATCACACTCTGGAGTAAAAGAGGCACTAATTGAAACAGGAAGAGGTAGATATGAAAAAATTAGAAAATCTGGAAAGTCAATGTATGTTCATTCAAAAATTTAGAAAATCAGTAGATAAGCTATAAATAAGATACAGCAGAAGAGAGCACAAGTGAAAGAAAGAAACAGATTTTTTTCTAATTTTTTAAAAATTTTAAAACAGTTTTAGATTTACAGAAAATTGAAACATAGTAAAGAGTTTTCTTACATAGTATAGAAAGTTCCCACATAACAGTTTACATTACCATTCACAGCTAACATTAATGTGATACATTTGTTACTATTAATGAACCAATATTGATAAACTGTTTTATAAAATGGACTAAAGTCCATTCTTCAGTCAGACTCATTTAGTTTTTTGCCTAATGTCCTTTTGCTATTCCAGGATCCCATCCAGGATGTATAATATTAAATTTACTCATCATGTTTCCTTAGACTCATCTTGACTGTGAGTTTCTTAGATATTCCTTGGTTTTGATTACTCTGACAATTTTGAGGAGTACAGGTTAGATGCTTTATAGAATGCCCTTCAGTTGGGATTTGACTGATGTTTCTCTTAGGTTTAGAATGGGTAATGTTCTTTTGGGAAGAAGACTACAGAGGTAAAGTGCCACTTTCATTACATATAACAAGGGTAGAAACTATTAACATGACTTATCACTGTTGATATTAACTTTCATCAACTGGCTGAGGTAATGTTTTTCAGGTTTTTCCAATGGAAAGTTATGCTTATTTTTTTTTTCCTTCTTTCAATGTTGTACTCTTCTGAAAGAAGTAGTTATATATGTAGCTCAAACTTAAGGAGTGGATAGTTATGTTCCACTAACATAATGGGGGAGTATCTACATAAATTACTTAGAATTCTTCTGCAGGGAGATTTGTCTCTTCTCATCCTTTTACTTATCTATACAATATTTTGTTTATAGCAGAATGAACTCAAAGATATTCATTTTTATACTTTGGGTTATAATCCAATGGTATTTTACTGTTCAAAGTGTTCTGCCTCTGACCATTGGAAGCTCTTTCAGTAGAACTTTTTGACACAACCCTATCAATGTAGGGGCTTTTGTTTTATTGTGCTTTGTTTTTGTGCATTTGCTTACTTTCTGGTACTGCAAGATGCTCCAGGGTTATCTTGTGTATTTCCTAATCCATTCCTAGAATCAGCCACATTTCCAAGGAGCCCCCGTTCCTTTTGTTGGGGAATGGTATTAGGAACCAAGATGTGGGCTAGCTAAGTTTATTCTTTAATACAAAAGTGTTGTTATTGCTTCTGAGTACTCCTAGCTGATAGAAGAAGGAAATATATATGTGTATACTAACCTATATATATATACACATATATATATATATGCACACACACATCTATAAGTTCTATATGTAATCATCTGTATCTATGTTAAGCTAAACATGCATTTATGCTGATGCAACCAACTCTAATCCATTACCAAAGGGGCCATTCTAGCTTTTTTCCTTACTTATCTATAAAGACCCACTGTAATACTGAGAAAACTGGCTCCCACCATCCCCCATGCGTTGGCCAACCCCAATCTATAGTGAATTTCAGAATTGTTAGCTTCTACTCTTGTGGGAAACAACTTTATCAACTAAAGTGTAATACTTTTGTGTGGTTCATTTTGTCTTTATTTTTACATATTCCGCTCACTTTCAAACCTACTTCACTCAGCACCCTTTTACCTCACTCCCTTCAGTGGGGTTGCTTCATACATTTGTAATAAAGTACAGTTAGATTCTTTTATCAGAGTTGGCATTTTATCCTGGGTTCCTCCAACCTTTTCAAAGGTTTTTTTAAAGTGTACAAACAATAAGATTCATTTTTTGTGCTATAAATTTCTGTGGATTTTGGCAAATGCATACTGTCAAATATTTACTATTACAGTATCATAGAGAATAGTTTCACTGCCCTCAAATATCCTATTTGCATCACTTATTCAATCCTCTAATGTTCTCCCTGAACACCTGGAGACGCTGATCTCTTTATCATCTCCATAAATTTGTCTTTTCCAAAATATCATATAATTGAAGTCATACAGTTTGTAGCCTTTTCAGACTGGCTTCCTTTCACTGAACAATATACATACACTAAAGTTGCCTCCATGATTTCACATAGCTTGATCGCTCATTCATTCTTTCCTTTGAAGGATATTCCATTGTGTGGATATACCACAGTTTATTTATCCATTCACTGACTGAGGGACATTTTGGCTGTTTCCAAGTTTCAGCAATTATGAATAAAGCTGTTATAATAAGCATCCATGTACAGGCTTTTGTATTGGTCTAATTCTCTAAATCAATCAAATAAATACCTAGGAGCATGACTGCTAGTAAGGCTATGTTTGGCTTTGGAAGAAAATAGTAAACTGTCTTACAAAGTGCCTGTGCTATTTACCATTCCCATCAGCAATGAATGAGAGCTCTTGTTAATCTGCCTGCTCACTAACATTTGATATGTTCAGGGTTTTTTGTTTTTGTTTTTGGATTTTTGTCATTTTAAGAATTGTGACATCTCATTGTTGTTTTAATTTGCATTTCTCTAATTAGAAAGGATGTTGATGGGATAACACTACACTCTTACCAGGATGGATACAATTCTTAAACAATGAAAGATAAAAAGTTTTAGTGAGGGTGTGGAGAAATCATACCCTCATACATTCATTGCTGGTAACAATTTAAAATCCTGCAGCCCAAGAGAGACACACACATGAACTTAGAGATCCCTTGCATATGTCAAGATTTTAAAAGGCTCTCTAGATCTTTCTCAAGATTTCGGTATGGGTCTTTGCCCCAACTATTGTTATTGCAACTTCAGGTAGCCGGGATGTTTAACTGTCAATAACAACAATGTCCTGTGAATGCGGCTATTCTAGAGAGCGGCAAGACAGGTCAAATGGGAATGATGATCTGCAGAAGGTACTTTTTGTGGAGCTCCAAACCTGGTCTTACCCCTCCGGTGGTTGTAATACACCTGATTTTCAAGGCTGCTGCAGAACTTAAAGAGGAGACTGTGGCAATGGCAAGTAAGATTTTACCAATGTACAGCAGATTTTCTTTGATTTTCTCAAATACTTGGATAAGTATTCATCACATTCTTGCAAGCTTTTGGTTAAATTCCAAAACTTTAAGAAAGTTGATTTTGACAATTTTTCCAGTGTTTTTATTGCTTTTATGGAGGAGATGATTTACTGATTTCCTCAGTCCACCATTATACCACCTAGTTTTTGTTGACTGTGATTTATAGTTCATATGAAGGGAAGGAAGGACATCTGAGAGCCTATTTATTATATAATTTTATCAAATCTGGTAATTTAGCTCCCTTTTTTCAACAATTCTCAACTTTGAAGATTTTTACATACATTGACTTATTTGATAGCTTTCTCTTCAGTGAAAGAGCTAACTGTACTTTATTTTATATCTCATAATAGCTAACTATTGGCTAAGATTATATATTGTTTATTTTTGAATTATCACATAGACTTTTATAGAGTAGATAAAAATTAAGAAGGTAAGATAATTTTTGAGTATTATGAATTTATTTTACTATTAAATTTACCTGAACCTGTGCATTCAAAAGAGTCCAAAAATCTTTTAAAGCATGGACACTAAACATACCCCCACCATGCTACCAATCTTCAAACATTTGTGAAATCACTTTTTGAACATTGGCGTCAAGAGTTTTACAGCCATAGGATAAAGGTATTCCATCATATTTAAAGTCACCTAGACTTTTTCTATTTTAATTAAAATTATTCTAGTCATCCTAACCACCACAGTTTACCAAAACCTAGACACTAATGGGCCTTTGGACATTTTCAAAAACGGAATCCAACTTTATATTGTGAAGACTTGGTATCACTAATCCTGTGCAGAAAACTGTGTGGTAAGTTCAAGAAGAAATTAGTAAGGAAAAATTCCACGAAAGACTTGACCTTTAGCAGCATAATGAAATTAAAAGCAAAGATTCCTATGGAGATGGCTATGAGTAACTGTACTCATTGAACATATACATATTTCTGTGTTAATTAAAAATGCATTATTTCATGTTCTCAACTAAAAATTAGAAACAGCCACAATAAAGCACTTACATTTATCACTACAAAATTTTAATTCCTTTGAATATTTGCTCTTTGAAATATTTGTTATGAATTTGTCCTTTTATATACATATCTCCATATCCATCTTATCCAGAGTAATGATTTGGTTCCACAAACCAACACTGAACTACAAAATTTACAACAGAGTACATCTTAAAGTATCACATTTCCTTAAATTGCCAGTAAATTGAAAACTATATGTTTTAAATTCAATTTTACAATTTATGCTTGATCTTTCTTTCTTCTCAATTTCTGTCTCCTTTAAGCAACTTTCAAAGATGATTTATTTAGGTAACCTACAACAATTTCCAGAAAGCTTGTTTTTTTGTATATTGGGTTCTTTTTGCCATCTAAATCATAAAAATGCCATTTACTCTTTAGATTAGTGGAGAGCAGCAATCAGATTGATTTTTTAAGCCCTTGAAAATAAAGCTCCATATGAGTGGCAGGGGAAGTTAGAGACATGTAGACCACGAAGAGATTAAAAAGGACTGGGGTTTTAAGACCCTTTTGTTTACTCATATCCCCAATTATCCAGAGATAATTAAGGTGTATAATGGCAGCCCTATGATAAGCCCTTCAAATGACCTTAATGTTATAAGCTTAATTATAAAGATGCACAGAAAACTTAATGAAAAGGAGTTGGTTTTATTTTTAGGAATGCCAAAGGGCATCATCAAGTATTTCTAAAATTTCTCAATCATAATGCTATTACTATGTTAATATATACAATGTATAATAGGATTATGACAGAGGAATATATATATATATTCCTTACAGGGGCATTGAGTTGCTTCATAAAAATGCAGAATCCAAAAAAACAAGAATACCTTCTGAAAGTTAATCTACAAAAATCTACACACTACAGACTCTGTGAGAATGAACAAGATATATCTAAAATATACAAAGATAAGACTTTGAAAATAACCCCAAAACCCTTTCATGATGCCCTTGATGTAATCTCAGTGAGGACTGAAATGTACTTTTATTTTAGTTAGTGTAAACCTAATCAAAATGCACTGTACATATTTGGATGATGATGATGGTGACAATCACAATAATGCATATTTGAGTGGTGCGTGCTATGTGTCAGGCACTGAATTTATAGGTTAAATCTCGAATAATAGATTTCTATACACAATTATGCTTTCCTTCCTATCTAAAAATGCATTTATATTACTCAAGATTTCTTCTTGTTTCTTAGGAGATTCTGAAAATTAACTCTATATAGCTCACAGATCACATATTCATAGGTGTTTTGTTCATGGGATTTTGCCACTAATCTTGTTTTTAAAAAGATGAATGCCATATGATCAGTTATAGGATATGTTCATAAATATATGTGACACAAAGTCTAGAGACTTCTAAAATGCATGGAGACCATTTTTCAGAGATGTTGCCTGAAATTTAGCATTATGATGAAAAAGATAAACCAGTTAACACGGGTTAAAAATGGGTAATCAAAGTCATTTATGACTAAATGACTACTTCTAACATGAAGCCAGTTTAACACAATCATCCAAAAATGCTAAAGGTTTTAGTGATCTAATTCACTTCTTGGTCAGGTCAACTTGTGACTAGTCCATCACAAAATAAATGTAATGAAAATATCAAATGACTGGTATCATTTTTCAACTGTGTAATTCCAAGGACGTTCATTTGCTTTCTTCACATTGTAGGAACAGAACAAGTAAAAGTGGAAATGGACACTTCAAAGGAAGTAGTCATGTTTTAAAGTATATATACAAAAATATTTTTTGAAAAACCTTGCCTCTTTAGTCATTCTGTTGATTTAACTTTTCATACAGAAAGTGGTAGAAATGACATAAAACTCCCCAAATGCAACTTTGCTAACTGAAAAGAAATATTGTAAAAGGAAAAAAGGTAAATGATGAGACTAAAAACATATTTAATTGTTAAAACACAAGTTAAATAACAGTATTTAAAAGCATAATTTTTGGAATCAAATCGACCTGAGTTTAGACTTCTCTCTGCCACATATTAGTTTTGTGACTTTGGTAAATTTACCTCTGTGATTTAATTTCCCCATGCTGACCTTTAAAATGTATGATAACACCAAACTCATAGAGTGGTTATAAGTGATAAATGATATAATGCATGTGAAACATAGTGTTTAGCATGTAGTGAGTATTTATTAGCTCTTATTGATTGTTATAGAATATTGTGATTTAACGCTTAGTATAATATCTTTAAAACAAGTTGTTTTGGTAGAACAGGGCATGGGGGGCTAATATTATGTTCTACAATAAAATACAATTTTTTTGTGATGCAGATACTACTAGAATCTGGAAAACAGATACATTAACCAGAAGCCACCAAACAACCACCAAAAGATGGCTCTTAAGCCAAACCCCAGAAAGAAAGCCTCTCTCAAAATCCAACATTAATTTCAAAACTGGATACTGAGAAATTAATATTTTTATTAAATTAATTATGATCTGTATTTTAATAGAAGGACTTAAATATTGCCAGGGTATTTAAATTTGGCTACAAAGATACTAACAATAATCTTCAAAATTAAAAGTCTTCATTAACAATGAATTGGAAATCCCAAAGGCACAGGCTCTTGCATATTATCTCTACCATAGATATACATGTCATTTAGGAAAGATTCACATTTAAGAAAGAATTTCCTGGATTTATATGCTTGCTATCTTACTTATCAAACACACTACATCTTGCCTTGCTTCTAGTAATTGGTGTTTGCTTAGTAAATACTAATATATAATCATCCAAAATAGTTGCTAAACTTAGCAGATGACTCACTAGACTAAAATGAACATCTACTCATTTTAATGACACCAAAGTGTCTCAGCATTGACAGGATAGGAACTGTAGGTGAGTTCTTTGAGAATGTTTCCTCAATATATAGTCAAGCTCTCTGCATAGGTTTGA
This sequence comes from Daubentonia madagascariensis, assembly GCA_023783475.1. Classification (NCBI taxonomy): domain Eukaryota; kingdom Metazoa; phylum Chordata; class Mammalia; order Primates; family Daubentoniidae; genus Daubentonia; species Daubentonia madagascariensis. The sequence goes on from JAKFHU010001599.1 coordinate 3,787,160, forward strand.
TTTCATACAGAGCATGAAATATTTGAATAGGTTAGAGAAATTTTATGGGGACATTTGCATTTTAATAGATAATATTAAAATTGTGGGTGGTGCCAGCAAGATGGTAGAGCAGAAACCCTGGACCCTCCCCACACACATACTTCAATTCAGCAAAAATTCACAGACTAATTCCTTTTGTGAAAAATCAGAAACCAGTTGAGAATTCCCTTAACTAAAGGAGAATGTGAAACCAAACTCACCAAAGCTGGTATGGAGATTTGGGTCATCCTCTTGCTGGAGACTCTGCCGCCAGGACAGTGTCATACAGTCAGAAAGAGATGCCCTAGTTCTCAGCTTCACCCAGTGGAGGGAATGGGTTGATTCACATGTCCATACCCCAACATTTCTGAGGGGTCTCCCCAGAGGACTGGCTTCTGTGTTACCATTCTTAGAACACTGATGGACACAACACAATCTAGCTACCCAGTGGAGAATGGAGGCTCTGGCTTTGGCTGGTAGATGTCATTGACCCACCCCACTGCTCAGCACAGAGAAATCAGATGGAAAATACCAGCACAAAGCCTCTCTCTGGGGAGAGAAAGAGTTGATATATGGGTCCAGTGACCCAACATCTCTAGGGTTACTTAAAGAACTAGCACTTGTCTTACCAGTCTTGGAGCTCTGTCAGGTCAGGTAGAGTACAGCTTTCTGTGGAGAAAGGAGGTGGCAGTTTTAAGTGGTAAATGCTGTAGCTGCCAATCCCCTTAGCTCAACACAGATTGAGTGGACAAAAGCCACAGATGCTTGCTTCTCCCTGGGGAGGGAAAGAGTTAGTAGAGACCCCCAAAATATATGGCCAGCCTGATTGGTGAGGACTTCTCTGGTATGAGGCCAGTCCATAAAGATGGAGGGAGGTGCTTGCATTGTTTAATGAATAGAAATCAATAGAGAGAGCCAAGAAAAATTAAGAATTAGGCAAAGATATTTCAAACCAAGGAACAAAATAAATCTCAGGACATCAACAGTTATGAAACAGAGACATATGATTTACCTGACCAAGAATTCAAAATAGTTATTATAAAAATGTTCACCAAAGTCAAGAGAGCAATGCATGAACAAAGTAAGAATTTCAATTAATAAGTAGAAAATATATCAAAAAGTAACAAACATAAATTATAGAGTTAAAGAACACAATAACTAAACTAAAAAATCAATAGAGGGGTTCAACAGCAGAATATGTTATGCAAAAGAAAGGTTCAGTGAACTCAAAGACAGTTCACTGGAAATAATTTAGTCAGAAGAACAAAAAGAAAAAAAGAAAAAAAAATAAAGAAAGCTTAAGGAGGCTTGGATGTGGACCATAGGGACAGACAGCAGAGGAGGCCAGGGACCCCACCAAGAGGAAATGTGAAGCTGAGAGAGAGGAAGATACAAAAGAGACATCAGCAGCACGAACCAAATCCATGTAGGTCCCAAGCCCAGAGAAAGGTAAGGGTGGCTCCCCTCCCCCACCCAGGTGCCTCAGGCCAGCAATAGGACACAGGGCTCTCATCCTGCAGGGGAGTGCCACGAGGGACCAGAGAGCTGGCATTCGTGCTTCTGGATGCCTCCTCCTCTGCACATCCTCCATTCGTGGCATCCCAGAAAGTAATTTTGGCTCTAGCCAGCTTGTAGCCATGGCCCCACCCTCCCTGTAGCAACCACGAAAGTCCTCTGAACTGAGAGACATGTCTCGCCGTGATAGGGGTGTATTCCCAGCCGAACCCACCTCAGAGAGCATAACTGCAGGGGCAACAGTTCAGACAGGTGGGCAGACTGGTGCCCTCAGGACATGAGAATGGTACAGAGAGACCACAGCCCCCCCACCATAGTGACCACTAGAGTTCTAAGTGCTTAGAGCCCTGCTTTTCAGCACTGGGGGCATGTTCCAGCCCAAGCTGGTGCGACAACTGCAGTTTGTGAACTTCCTGCCCACAGGCATTCAGCATGTTCACATACTGATGGCTCAGACAGGCGGGCTGAACCTGATGCCCCCTAGTCGTGAGAGTGGGTTGGGGAGATGTGGGGGAGAGGTCACAGTTCCAGGCTTGGGTGGCAAGAGACAGCCCTCACAGCCATATACAATGGGTGGGTGTGGAGGAACACAGAGGAGTGGGGGTCTATGAGTGCACCCCATCCCCTACCCCTCTACAGGAGAATTGCCATACTTGAGAAGGCTGCAACACTGGGACTGAATTAGCATAAGCCCTGGTTCCCATGGCAACCAAGTGCCTTGGGGCCTAGGCTGAACTGGAGCAGTGGCCCCTCCCACCACTCACTTCAATAGGGAGTGTAGCTTGATCCAAGAGTATCCTGAGCCACCACTAATCCCTTGGTGGGAGCATGACCCTGGTGGAGACCTCTGTGGATAGAAAGGGCCTACCCCCCCCTCCTTGGAATATAGTGGTGGAAAAAGGGTGCACAATTGGAGATCCCCCTACCCACCAGGGTCACACAGAGATACACACCAGTGGGTCAGACACAAGAACTGTGGGGTAGCTTGAGAGCCAGTCTTGGGCAGAGAGGGAATGCACATGGACCGATCAGAGAGGAAAGTGCTGTGGAGTGCCAGGGAACAAGTTGGGAGGGTGCATGTCCCTTCCCACAGAGAAACTAAGTTAGTGGACAGGGAAGGAAAAAGCCTGGCTAGGGCCCTTAGCAATCACATGGTAAGGCCCCTCCCATTGGGAACAGCTCTCTGGGCTTGGAGAGATAGCCCTGAGCTCCATATCAGAAGCTCCTCCTAGCAGCTGGATAGGCAACCTCTTTGCCCCATAGAGGATCAGCAAAACCCCCGCATTCAGGCTATTGCATCCCAGCCATGATCTATCTTGCTCTTCCCCCCACCTCAGGAGGAGTAGGGTTCAAGGAACTCCTGAGAGATATAAAGCCATTCCCAAAGCTTGGGGAATTAGTGTACCCCACCCAGGGGACCAGAGCCTACCACAGGCACAAAAGATTTCCTCAGAAAATGGCTCCTCCATGTAAGCTACAATCAACGATAACAGGAATAACTCCATAGCCAAACATAGTGCCTTCCATCTCATGCTATTAAGGGGGATGGATTTATACCCCAAAGTACAATCCACCAGCTCAGAGATTAAGTTGGGGGACCAAACTCGCTAAAATCCATTGGGAAGGGGTGAATACAATAGGTCAGAGGTAACCCAAGAGGTTCATCAAACCTGCTAAAACACCCCATAGGCAACTCAGGACCAGCACTGCTTTCTCCAGAATGGCCAGGGATCAATCTATGGGGACCCAGAGACAGAGTCATAAATGAGCACTAGTATCCCAAGCTCCCGATCAAGAGGCCAGATGAGAAAGAATCAGCAAAAGAACTGCAGAAACATGAAAAATAAGAGCACAAAGATGCCCCCAAAAGAAATCAATAACTCCTCATCAATGGATACCAACCTAAACAACATGGTTAAAAAGACAGATGAAGAATTTCAAATATGGATTATAAGAAAGCTCAATGAAATACAAGAGAAAACAGAAATCCAAGACAAAGAAGCCACAAAAACCATGCAGTAAATGAATGAAAAATTCTCTAAAGAAATCAAAGTATTAAAGAAAAACCAAACAGAAATTCTGGAAATGAAAAATTCATTCAAGGAATTATAAAACACAGTGAAAAGCCTTAAAAATAGGCTAGATCACACAGAAAAATGAATCTCAGAGCTTTAAGACAACACCTATAAGCTAAACAAATGAGTCAAAGAGATAGAACAGAGAAATAAGAGGAATGAACAAAGCCTACAATAAATGTGGGATTATGTAAAGAAGCCAAACATAAGAATCGTAGGCATCCCTGAGGGCAAAGAAGAAAATACACAAGGGTGGATAATTAATTTGAGGAAATAATTGAGGAAAATTTTCCTGACCTAGCTAGAATTTTAGATATACAGTACAAGAAGCACACAGGACTCCTGGGAGATTCATCATGAAAAGGCAATCACCACGTCACATAGTCATTAGGCTGGACAAAGTAAACACAAAAGAGGCACTCCTCTGAGCAGTAAGGCAAAAACAGCAGGTAACCTACAAAGGAAAACCTATCGGACAGACTGCAGACTTCTCAACTGAAATCTTACAACCAGAAAGGACCCATCTTCAGTCTTGTAAAACAGAATAATAGCTAGTCTATAATTCTGTATCCTTCAAAACTAAGCTTCTTATATGAGGGAGAAATAAAATCTTTCCCAGACAAGCAATCACTGATAGAATTTGTGAAGACCAGACCTGCCCTGTAGGAAGTCTTCAGACCTGCAATAAATGCTGATCAACACAATAGACACCCACCACTGTAAAATCACTCAAAAGCCAAAGTCCAGAACCAAGATACCACAATAGCTCAAGAGACAAAAGAAAGCAATAAGGCTCTACCCAAAAGGATGAACAAAAATCTAGCCCACATATCAATTCACTCAATAAATACGAATGGCTTGAACTCCCCACTGAAGGAACATAGGCTGGCTGAATGGATAAAAAAAAAAAAATAAGCCAAGTATCTGCTGTCTCCAGGAAATGCATCTAAGCAACAAGGACTCATTCAGACTCAAGGTGAAGAAATGGAAAAAAATATTCCATGCAAAGGGAAACCAAAAGAAAGCTGGTGTAACCATTGTCATATCAGATAACATAGATTTTAAATCAACAAAAGAAAGACAAAGATGGTCTGTATATAATGGTAAAGGGAACAATACAACAAGAAGACTGAACAATCCTTAACAGTTATGCAACTAACACAGGAGCACACAGATACATAAAGCAAATCCTACCTGATTTTTAAAAAATGATAAAGAGCAATGCCATAATTTCTGGGGACTTCAACACCCTATGGACAGAACAGGACAGAACCTCCAAGCAGAAAATAAGCAAAGAAACCATGGACTAAAACAGAACTCTAGAACAAATAAGCATAACAGATATTGACAGAACATTCTACTCAAAAAACACTGAATATACGTTCTTCTCTTCATCTCATGGAACTTTCTCTAGAATTGATCACATTCTAGGCCACAAAACATGCCTCAACAAGTTAAAAAAAATCAAAATTATACCATGTAATCTCTCAGACCAGAGTGGAATAAAATTAGAAATCAATTCCAACAGAAACGCTCATCTCTACGTAAAGTCATGGATATTAAACAACCTATTGCTGAATGATTGTGGGGTCAAGGCGGACATAAAGAAGGAAATCAAAATAATCTTTGAACTAAATGATAATGGGGACACAAGTAATAAAAATCTGTGGGATACAGCACAAGAAGCCCTTAGAGGAAAACTCATACCCTTAACTGCCCACATCCAAAAGACAGAAAGATCACAAATCAACAATCTAATGAATCATCTCAAGGAAGTGGAAAAGGAAAAGCAAACCAATCCTAAATGCAGCAGAAGAAAAAAAATTATCAAGATCAGAATAGAACTAAATGAAATCTAGAACAAAAGAACTATTCAGAAGATTAATGAAACAAAAAGTTTGCTCTTTGAAAAAATAAACAAAATTGACAGGCCTCTTCATAGATTGACCAGAGGCAGAAAGGAAAGGACTTTAATAAGCTCCATTAGAAATGAAAATGGAGAAATCACAACTGAAATCACAGAAATAAAAAACATAATCTTTGAATACTATAAAAATCTCTATGCCCATAAACATGAAAACATGGAGGAAATAGACAAATTCTTAGAAACACACAACATCACTAGGCTCAAGCAGGAAGAAATAGACATCCTAAACAGACCAATATCAAGCACCAAAATTAAAGCAGCAATAAAAAGTCTTCCAGCCAAAAACGTCCTGGACCAGACAATTTCACATGCAAATTTTACCAAACCTACAAAGAAAACTGGTACCTATACTGCAGAAACTATTCCACAACATTGAGAAGGAAGGAAATCTCCCCAACTCATTTTATGAAGCAAATATCACCTTGATACCAAAGCCAGGAAACGACACAACAAAAAAAAAAAGAAAACTACTGACTAATATCCCTTATGAATATAGATGGAAAAATTCTCGATAAAATCTTAGCAGACCAAATTCAACTGCACATAAAAAAATAATTCAACAAATGACCAAGTGGGCTTCATCCCAGAGATGTTATGATGGTTCAAACTATGCAAATCTATAAATGTAATTCACCGCATAAATAGAAGGAAAAAAAGACCATATGATCCTCTCAAAAGATACAGAAAAACATTTGAGAAAATTCAGCTTACTTTTATGATAAAAACTCTTAACAAAATTGGCATAGATGGGACATATCTAAAAATTATTAAACCCATACAGGACAAACCCACAGCCAACATCATGCTGAACAGGGAAAAATTGAAAATATTCCCGCTTAGAACTGGAACCAGACAAGGTTGCCAACTCTCACCACTTCTATTCATCATAGTGCTGGAAGTCCAAGCCAGAGCAATCAGACAAGAGAAGGAAATCAAGTGTCCAAATGGGGAAAGTAGAGGTCAAACTACCACTCTTTGTTGATGATATGATCTTATATCTAGAAAACCCCAAAAATTCAACCAAGAGACTCCTGGAATTGATAAATGAATTCAGCAAAGTCTCAGGCTACAAAATCAAAACACAAAAATCAGTACCTTTCATATGCACCAATAACAGTCAAGCTGAGAATCAAGTCAAAGATACAATACCTCTCACAATGGCAATAAAGAAACTAAAGTACTTAGGAATATATTTAACTAAGGAGGTGAAAGACCTCCATAGGGGAAAATATGAAATACTGAGGAAAGAAATTGCAGAGGATATAAACAAATGGAAAAACATATCATGCTCATGGATCTGCATCATCAACATTGTTAAAATGTCTATACTACCCACAGTGATTTACAGATTCAATGCAATCCCCAATAAAAACCATCATTATTTTTTGCAGATCTCAAAAAAATAGTTCTATTTTTCATATGGAACCAGAGAAGATCCCAAATGGCTAATGCAATCTAATGTAATAAGAACAAATTGGGAGGAATCACTTCACCAGACTTCAAGCTATACTATAATACAAGGCTATAGTAAGCAAAACAGCATGGTACCAGCAGAAAAACAGAGACATAGATCTATGGATCAGAATAGAGAACACACATATGAATCCATCTTCATATTGCCATCTTATCTTTGACAAAGTAGACAAAAACATACACTGGGGAAAAGAACCCCTATTCAATAAATGGTGCTGGGGAAATTGGATAGCCACATGTGGAAAGCTGAAACAGGACCTGCTCCTCTCACCTCTCACAAATATTAATTCATGATGGATAACTGACTTAAACCTGAGGCATGAAACTATAAGAATTCTAGAAGAAAATGTTGGAAAAACTCCTATAGATATTGGCCTAGGCAATGAATTTATGTAGAGGACCCCAAAAGCAATCACAGCATCAACAAAAATAAATAAATGGGACCTCATCAAATTAAAAAGCTTCTGTACAGCCAAGGACACAATCAATAGAGCAAGTAGATAACGTACAGAATGGCAGAAAGTATTTGCATGCTATACATCTGATAAAGGGCTGATAACCATAATCTCCAAAGAACTCAAACAAATCAGCAAGAAAAAATCAAACAACCCATTAAAAAGTGGGCAAAAGACATGAACAGGAACTGTTCAAAAGAAGATAGACTAATGGCCAACAAACTCATGAAAAAATGTGCAATGTCTCTAATCATCAAGGAAATGCCGATCAAAACCACAGTGAGATATCACCTAATTCTGGTGATAATGGCTTTAATCAAAATGTCCCAACATTTGATCAAAATGCACCCAACAGATGCTGGTGAGGATGCAGAGAGAAAGGTACACTTATACACTGTTGGTGGGACTTCAAACTAGTACACCTTCTATGGAGAGTAGTATGGAGATATCTCAAAAAACTAAAAGTAGACCTACCATTTGATCCATCAATCCCACTACTAGGTATTTACCCAAAGGAAAAACGGACATTTTATAAAATGACACTTGCACTAGAATGTTTATGGCATCACAATTCACAATTGCAAAGATGTGGAATCAACCCAAGTGCCCATAAATACATTAGTGCATTAATAAAATGTGGTATATGTATACCATGGAGCACTACTCAACCATAAAAAAATAGGGAACTAGTACCATTTGTAACAACCTGGATGTAACTATAGGCCATTCTTCTTAGTGAAGTGTTGCAAGAATGGAGAAACAAACACCACATGTACTCAATACTAAATTAGAACTAATCAATCAACACTTAAGTGCACATATGGAAATAAAACTCAAGGGTAATCAAATAGGTGGCAGGGGGAAGGAAGGGGTGGGTAAATTCACACCTAATGGGTATAATGCACACTAACTGGGTGAAGGGCACACTTACAAGTTTGACTCAAATTGCACAAAAGCAAATTATGTAACCAAAATGTGTACCCCCATAAAATTCTGAAATAAAAAATGAAAGCTTAAGGAAATTATGTTACACCATCAAGTTGACCCTATTATATACTATGAAGCCTCCAGGTGGAGAAGAAAGAGAGAGAGAAAGGGGCTAAAAGCATGTTTAAAGAAATATGGCTGAAAACTTCCCTAATCTAGGCAAAGAAATGGACATTCAGATGCAAGAAGCCCAAAGGACAGCAAAATGAGAAACCTAAAGAAATATACACCAAGACACATTAAAAATCAAATTGTCAAATCTCAAAGACAAAAAGAATTTTGAAAGTAGCAAGAGAAATGTGACTTGGCACATACAAGGGAATCACTACAAGACTAATAACAGATTTTTCAGCAGAAACCTTGCAGGTCAGAAGCGAATGGAATGATATATTAAAAGTGCTGAAAGATTTAAAAAAACAAAACAAAAGAAAACAATGAAAAGCCCTTTTGGCCAAGAATATTATACCTGGCAAATTTCTCTTTCAAAAATGAAGGTGAAATGCAGATTTTCCCAACAAAAGCAGAGGAAGTGTGTCACCATTAGTCTTGCTTTACAAGAATTGTGAAAGTCTGTTCTTTAAGTTAAAATGAAAGGACGTTAAAAAACCACATGACAGCATAAGGAAATATAAAATTCATTGGTAAAGTAAACATATATACAAATACAGAACAATGTATTTATGTGATAATGGTGAGCAAATCACTTTTAATTCTGGTATAAAAGTTAAAAGACAAAAGTATTAAAATAATTATAACAAAATATGTTAAAAGATATAAAAAATGAATAGATTTAAATTGTGAAAACAGTAACAAAGTGTAGGGAGAAGGAGTCAAATTGTTGAATTTTTGTATGTGATTGAATTTAAGTTATAATCAGCTTAAAGTAGACTTTAATAACTATAAGATATTTTATGTCAGCTCCAAGGTAACCATAGAAAAACTTATTGAATTTACACACAAAAAATGAAAAGAATCAACCCATATCAATAGCATCAACAAAACACAAAGGAACACAGAAAAAGAAAAAAAGACAGAAAAAAGAACCAGACAGACAAGACTAACATAAAACAACTAACAAAATGGCTATAGTCAATCCTGCCCTATTCATAATTACTTTAAATGTAAATGGATTAAATTCCTTAACTGAAAGGCAGAATAGATTAATGTATAAAGAAAAAATGATCCAACTGTATACTGTGTATAAGCAGCTCATTGTAGATTTAAGGACACATAGAGGCATAAATTTGAGGGACAGAAAAATATATTCCATACAAATGGTAAACAAAAGTGAGCAGGGGTGGCTATACTCTATATCAGACGAAATAGACAACTGTCAAAAATGACAAAGAGAGACATTTCATAATGATAATAGGGTTAATCCTCCTGGAACATATAACAATTATATATGCACCCAACATGAGTACACCTACATGTTTAAAGCAAACATTGACACAAGTGAGGGGAGGAAGAAGAAGCAATAGAATCAAGTTAGGAGATTTAAATGTGCCACTTTTAATGGTTCAATAACACATTAAAACAGAACATGCAGACAAATGATAAACAAAGAAAAAGAGAACTTGAATAATACTATAGGCCAAATAAGCCTAACAGACATATAGAGAATATTCCACCCAACAGCAGCAGAATACACATTCTTCTCAAGTGCACACATATCTTTATCCAGGTAGCAGTGATTTCATGGATATGACACCAAAAATTATAGGCAACAAAAACAAAATATAAACAGTATGACTACATTAAGTTTCAAAGCTTCTGCACAACAAAATGAACAATCAACAGAGTAAAAAGAAAACCTACAGAATAGGAGAACGTAATTCACAAACTATACGTCTGACAAGGGGTTAATATCCAGAATAAATAAGGAACTCAAACAACTCAACAGTATAAACAAACCAAACAAACGAAAACCACTATTTACCCTACTAAAAATGGGCTAAGAAGTTGAATAACATTTCTAAGAGAAGATATATAAATGGCCAACAGGTATAGGAAAAAATGCTCAGTATCACTAATCATCAGAGAAATGCAAATCAAATCCATAATGAAAAATCATCTCATACCTATTCCAATGGCTATTACTAAAACAAGACAAAGCAAAAGATAAGAAATGTTGGTGAGAATGTAGAGAAATTGGAACTCTTATACATTGTTACCGGGACTGTAAAATGATGCAGGCTCTATGAGAAATAATATGGAGTTTCCTCAAAAATTTAAAAATAGAACTACTATACGATCAAGCAATCTCACTTCTGGATATTTAACCAAAAGAATTGATATCAGGATGGCACTCATGTTCATTGCAGCACTATTCACAATGGCCAATATATGGAAATGACCTAAATGTCCATCAACTTATGAATTGATTTTAAAAATATGGTATATATCAACACATACAATGGAACACTATTTGGCTTTAAAAAAGGAAATTCTGCAATATATGATAACATGGTAGACCTTCAGGACATTATGCTAAGTGAAATATGCCAGGCAAAGATGGGCAAATATTGCATAAATTCACTTATGTGTGCTATCTAAAATAGTCAAATTCATACAGGGTGTCCCAAAAGTTGCCATACATAGGGGAAATAGGAAATTGTAGCTATATGTATCTTTATTTACAAAATATTCATTACAAAATTTTACAAAATGTTCCCTTTGTATGGAGACTTTTGGGACACCCTGTAGAATCAAAGAGTTGAATGGTGATTGTCGGGGGCTGGGGAAGCGGGTAAATGGGGAGTTCTTAATCCATTGGCATAAAGTTTCAGTCAAGCAAGATAAATGAGCTCTAGAAATCTACTATACAACATTGTACCTATAGTCAACAATAATGTATTGTGCACTTGAAAATTTAGGACAGTAGAGCGCATGTTACATGTTCTTACCACAATAAAATAAAATAGTATGTGCTCTTTAAAAGTTATGTATTCTTATGACTTTTTAATACTTTTAGATAAATCTTATATTTAACTTAGGGATCTTTGTCAAGTTTTTGCTTTTCAAAAATATAATTTGCATGCTTAAACTGGGCAAAACTTTCTACTTTAACCTTTGTATACTAACAATTTTATAACTTTTAGCGTTTGATATCCTTTAAAACTGTGTGCCAAAGTTGTTTTGTGTTGCTTTTCTATTCCAATTAGATAAATATTAGAATTTGTATACCTTTTGAAAAATAAAACTATGTGGTAAATTTGTTTCAATTTACTTTTGCTCTCAAATTATGTAATTTTGAAATTAAGCTTACTAAAACACAAACTGGGAAATTTATGTATAGAGCTAGATGTATGTTACAGAATATTATTATTTTGTTTTTTTCTAACCATTTAAAAATTTAATAACCATTCTTAGATTGAGGGTCATACAAAGACATGTAGAAAGCCAAATTTGGCATAGGAGCTATAGTTTGCCAACTCCTGCACTACAACATGAGCTTATGAAAGCAGATACTTTCTTCATTGTTGTCTCCCTAGTGCATAGAAAGTTTCCTGGCACACAGTATATATATGATAGATAGTTGTTGAATGAACTGCAGAATAAATATTTCTGTAACCCTGTGTAATGTATACAAACAACTCACCTGCCACAATAATAAAAATATTTTCTAACATCTGCATGGATCAGATACATTTAAGAAAACAAAATTTCTTATTAGATTTATCTGAGTCTTCAGTCTTCAAATAGTAAACTTCTGAGTAGCAGCTCCCAAGGTTCTTATCATTTTTTATGAATTTTTTACCTGACATTTTGATCTTCTTTACCCATTAAAATCTCTGTACTTCTACCTCTATTTCTGACCTGTCATTTTAAGAAAGAGTTTGTATATTTATAATTTAACATTAGGGTGTTGGAAAATATTTAAACAGCAGAAACACAACAGCCTTCAGTTAAATTGTTTGAAGATATTAATAACTCACATAGATGGGTTGGCCTGTGGCAAATATAGTAGAAATGTCCTGACCATCTGTCAAAATATTTAAGACTGTGCACAGTAAAAATGAATATACTGTATTATCACAAAAAAATAATATATTATTAAAGTATCTCATATGATTATGAAAAGTCAGTATTTGGGGATTTAATTTGGGGATATTTTTTAAAGATACTGAAGGAAAACTTAGAAAAGCTGTATCTCTGACTAGCAGTGACACTCACTTGATGGGTGGGAGTGACAAGTAACTCCTCTCTCTCTGGTCCTCAATATTTTTTAAATTTATCAATTCATCAATTTCCATCTACACTTTATGAATTGACTCTGATCAATCTTAGAGATTTTATATAGTTCAAAGGTATTCCACTTCTAGAATTAGGAAGAAACCATTGGCACTCATCATTTCAAAAGAAAAATTTAGTAAACATTTTCAGTTTCTGCTTAAGGTTAAAATTAATGTAATTCAGAGATCAATCTGAAAAGATGGAAACGATATAATGGAGTTTGATTTTTTAAATTCTTTTTAAACTTTCATTAAGGAAAACTTTAAAATATACAAAAAGAAAGAAAACAGTAAATTAAAATGAATCCTCATGTACTCTTTATTCAGCTTCAACAATTAAATTATGGGACAGTAGAGTATAAAATATGCAGAATATCTATTATAGCACAGACAAAAGAAACAAAACAAAAACCAAACAAAAATAGACGTAACAAGGTAGTAAGTTTCCTTAAAAACTCCACAACATGTCATTGAGGAAATACCAAAACAGCAAAATGCCCTTACGATGTTAGCATTTTTAGAAGAAAGCAGAGGAAAGGTAAGTGACTTATGCTGACACTGAGACCCAGAGAACGTGAAAATAGCCTTATACGTAGGTATTTACTGGAAATTTCTGTGAACCAAACGGAGAATAGTAGTGGCAAATGAGAAGTGACTTTGCAAGCTCCAATTTCTAGGTGACTGGAAGAACTCATCAAGATTTATCAGGCTAAATCAGACCCTTCGCAGACAAACTCCACACTAAGAAATGTAACTGGTGAAAACAGAATCCACATTGCACAGGACAGGGACAGCAAGGGCAACAGAAAGCAAATTTCCAGATAATAATGGGGAAGGGAACAGGACCAGCAAGTTTTAAAACATACCAGCCTGTATGCTTGTTTTTTTTAATAACACTCAAGCCATGTATGAAGACATTTGTACCCCCTTAATATTTTGAAATAAAAAAATTTAAAAAATAAAACACAAATGAAAGCAAAAAAACAGTAACACTTTGAGAAAATAATTGAATACATTCTAGAGCTATGGAACAAGAAACAACTAACCAAACTCAACACTACTGTCTAAGAGTATGAAAAAACTCAATTTATATAGATAATGTTCGATTGAAGAGAAATGTAGTGGAATGGCATGCAAGGCATTTGAAAGGAAAAAGAATAAAAAGAAGAAAAACACTTTTACCAAAAATGAAAGCACACCAGAAAGATCTACAAATAAAATGGATAAAAACTGTAACTAAATATTTCAAAACCATCTGAAAAATCTTTAAAAATGATTAAAAATCACAAATAAGAATTGAAAGAGGCAGAAATCACAAGAATGGAAAAACAAGCACCACCAGTACTCACCATCAAATTGGTACTAACTGATCGATACTTATGTCACACAGGGCAATAATATTCATCAGGGGGCGGGCAGGTGGTGGGGGGTGGAGGGGATGGGAAAACTCTCACCTAATGGGTGCGGAGCGCACTGTCTGGGGAATGGGCACGATTGTAGCTCTGACTTGGGCAGTGCATAGGCAACATATGTAACCAAAGTGTTGTACCCCCATAATATTCTGAAATTTTAAAAAATTGCTAAACACTATAATTCAAGAAAATGGCCCTGAAATAAATACTTAGAATTACTTATTGAAAGACTATGTAGTCCTTCCTTGTGAAAATAAATTCAGAATGACCAATATTGAGAAATAGTCTATTAAAATTATTCAAAATTAGAGAAAAAACAATGCTTTAAAATTTCTGCCAATAAAAGCCAAATCCAAACAAAGGAAAATAAATTTTATTCTCCTCAGACTTTTTAATAATAAACCTGTAGACAAGAAGACATAATTCTAGGAAAGAAAATGTGAGTCACCAATATTACGTCCTGCCAAACTGACCATTAAGAATAAATGCTGCAGAAAATCTGTAACGTGCAACAACTTAGATAACACTGCACAGGTCAACCATTTTATATTTAGTTTTACTCCAAAGTAGGTAAAATATTTAAATAGTTTAAAAGTTTAATTTATAAAGCAAGTTATTATATTCAGTGAAATCTAGCTTCTATCCATTCTCCCCTCCTCTTTTTTCTCCCTCCTTCCACAGATAATACTTTGCTTAATTTTATATTTATTCTTCCTTTTTTGTATTTTTAAAATTGATATAGTTGTACATATTTGGGAGGTACACGCAATATTTTGATACATGTATACTATGTATAATAATCAAATCAGGGTAATCGGAATATCCCTCACCTCAAATACTTACCTTTTCTTTGTGTTGGGACAAACATTACAATTCTTCTCTTCTAGTTATTTTGAAATATGCAATAAATTATTGTTAACTATAATTTTCTTATTATATTAATGTTACCAAGTACTAGAACTTGTTCCTTTTATCTAACTGTATTTCTGCACCATTAAACAACTTCACTTATTCTGCATTTCCCTCCCCAGCCTGTTTTAATCACCATTCTATTCTCTACCTTCATGAGATCTACTTTTACAGCTCCTACACATGAATGAGAACATGAGATATTTGTCTTTCTGTGTCTGGCTTATTTCACTTAACACAATAACCTCCAGTTCCATCCATGTTGATGCAAATGACAGGATTTCATTATTTTTATGGCTGAATAATGTTCCATTGTGTATATATAACACATTTTCTTTATCCATTCATCAGCTGATGGATGTTAAAGTTATTATAATTCTGTATCTTGGCTTTATTTTGAGAAGCATCCATACTGCTTTCCATAATGGCTGCACTACTTTGCATTCCCACCAAGAGTGTATGAGTTCCCCTTTCACTACATCCTTCCCAGCATTTTTTTTTTTAATAATAGCCATTCTAACTGGGGTGAGATATTATCTCATTGTGGTTTTGATTTTCATTTCCCTAATGATTGGTGATGTTCAGCATTTCTTCATATATCTATTGGGCATTTATATGTCTTCTTTTGAGAAATGTCGATTTTGATCTTTTCCTCATTTTTAAATCAGATTATTATGTTTTCTACCTAGTTGAGTTCCTTATATATCTGGTTATTAATCCCTTGTTGGATTGATACTTCGCAAATACTTTTCTCAACCTCTGGGTTGTCTCTTCACTTTGTTGATTGTTTTCTTTCTGTGCAGAAGTCTTTTAGTTTGATGTAATCTCAGTTTTCAATTTTGCTTTTGTTACCTGTGTTTTTAAGTTCTTACCCCCAAAATCTTTGCCCAGACCAATGTCCTGGAGAATTTCCCAAAAGATTCGTTCAAGTAGTTTCATAGTTTCAGGTCTTACATTTAAGTCTTCAATCCATTTTGAGTTAATTTTTATATGTGGTGAAACATGGGGATCTAGTTTCCTTCTTCTGCATATGGATATCTGGTTTTCCCAGCATCATTTATCAAAGAGACTGTCCTTTCCCAGTTATATAATATAGTTATTTCATTACACAGTCTCTATACCAAATATCCTTTTTTTGACATTTAAGAAAGTTTGTTTTATTTCTAGTGGCTGACTCTATATTAATACCCTTTTATTATACCCTTAGTTTCATTTCTTTGGCTCTTCTTAATTGGATCTCTACTACAGGCAACAATGAAATTACCCAGTTACCTCCTATTCTCTCAGCACTCCCTCTCTCTCACTATTTAATTGGAAGTATAACACTTTTACTGTTACCAGTAGATACCAATATGCCAATTGGTGATCTTATCATAATTTTCAAATACACACACATTCATCCCAAATTTTAATGAATTTGTATATATATTGTTAAATATAATAGTCATTATATAGTATTCTGTATCTTAGTTTCATAGGAAAAATTTAATAATCACAAACAATCCATAAAATGATATCTCTCCAATAATTCTGGCTCTCTGAATATCTACAGTTTATTTTTTAAGAAAGCTCCCAGGATATTTGCAAGATGACACTTGGCCTCATTATACTTCAATGCCAGGAAATTATCAGTGAAAATTGGCATCATTTAAAAAAAAATTAAGAAGCAAACTTGAGAAAGCTGTCACTGCTTGAATATAGTACAATTTAAGTGGCAATAAAATTATAACTCTGGTGTTTAGAAACACACAATATGATTAAATCTATGAGCTAAAAATGATACTCAAAATGAGCTCAAAATGATACTCATCCTTGGTCATCTGTGGAAAATACTAAGCATTTTCAGTTGGGTTGGTGTACATTTTCTATTCTTTTTATTTTAAACACCTATATTGTTACATTTTAAGATTGTTTCTCTTAAATAAAATGTAGTTGGATAACTTTAAATAATTTATTCTGCCAATATTTTCCCTTTAATTGGTATATTTAAGCTATTTATATTTAAAATATCATTGGTATATTAGAGCTTGAGTCTGCCATATTTGGTTTGCTTTGAGCTTGATCCCTCTGTTTTTTATCCCTTTGTTATATATTTAATACTTTCTATAGGGTCACCTGAACATTATTTAGAGTTCAATTTTGACTCATCTGTTGTGTTTCAGGCTTATTTCTTTTATAAAATTTTAGTGCCTTCTTCAGATATTGCAGTATACATAGGTAACTTATCATAATCTGCCAATGTGGGGTTTTTACCAGCCTAAAAAAAGTGTAGACAACTTATCTCCATTTTAGTTCCTTTAATCTCTGTGTTTACAGTATAATTTTTTTTAAATTTCAGAATATTATGGGGGTACAAACGTTTTGGTTACATGAATTACTTTTGTACAGTTTGAGTCAAAGTTATAAGTTTGCCCATCACCCAGATAGTGTGAATTGTACCTGGTAGGTGTGAATTTACCCATCTCTTCCTCTCCCTCCCACCTGCTTGATTTCTGTTGAGTTTTACTTCCATATGTGCACATAAGTGTTGATTGATTAGTTCCAATTTAATAGTGAGTGCGTGTGGTGTTTGTTTTTATATTTTTGTGATACTTCACTTGGGAGAATGGTCTCCAGTTCCATCCAGGTTGTTAAAATAGGTATTAGTTCACCATTTTTTATGGCTGAGTAGTACGCCATGGTATACATATACCACATTTTATTAATCCAATCTTGTATCGATGGGCACCTGGGTTGATTCCACATCTTTCTGATTGTGATTTGTGCTACAATAAACTTTCAAGTGCAAGTGTCTTTTTGATAAAAATAATTTTTTCCTTTGGGTAAATATCCCATAGCAGAATTTCTGGATCAAATGGTAGGTTTACTTTTAGTTCTTTGAGGTATCGCCATACTGCTTTCCATAGAGTTTGTACTAGTTTGCAGTCCTGTCAACACTGTGTAAGTGTTCCTTTCCCTCTGCATCCATGCTTTGGGACATTTTGATAAAAGCTGTTCTCACTGGAGTTAGGTGATATCTCATTGTGTTTTTTATTTGCATTTCCCTGATGATTAGGGATGTTTAGCATTTTGTCATGTTTATTGGCCATTAGTCTAGCTTCTTTTGAAAAGCTTCTGTTCATGTCTTTTGCCGAATTTTTAATTGGGTTGTTTGATTTTTTCTTGCTGATTAGCTTGAGTTCTTTGAAGATTCTTGTTATTAGCCCTTTATTTGATGTATAGCATGCAAATATTCTCTCCCATTCTGTAGGATTTCTATTCACTCTATTGATTGTTTCCTTGGCTGCGCAGAAGCTTTTTAATTTGATCAGGTTCCATTTATTTATGTTTGTTGCTTCTTTGATTGCCTTTGGGGTCTTCTACATAAATTCTTTGCCTAGGCCTGTACCTATAAGAGTTTTTCCAACATATTCTGCCAGAATTCTTATCATTTCATGCTGTAGGTTTAAGTCCATTATCCATCATGAATTCATTTTTGTGAGTGGTGAGATGTGCAGATCCTGTTTCAGTCTCCCACGTGAGGCTATCCAATTTTTGCAGCACCATTTATTGAATAGGGATTCTTTTCCCCAGTGTATGTTTTTGTATGCTATGTCAAAGATCAGATGGCAATATGAGGGTGGTTTTATATCTGGGTTCTCTGTTCTGATCCATTGGTCTATGTCTCTGTTCTTGTGCCAGTAGCATGCTTTTTTGTTTACTATAGCCACATAGTGTAGCTTGAAGTCTGGTAAATTGATGCCTCCTGATTTGTTATTTTTGCTTAAGGTTACTTTTTCTAGTTCCATATGAAGCATAGAATTATTTTTTCTAGATCTGTGAAAAATGACATTGGTATTTTAATGGGAATTGCATTAAATCTGTAAATCACTTTAGGTAGTATAGACATTTTAACAATGTTGATTCTCCCAATCCATGAGCATGATATGTTTTTCCATTTGTTTGCATCCTCTGTGATTTCCTTCTTCAGTGCTTCATAGTTTTCCCTATAGAGGTCTTTCACTTCCTTAGTTAAATATATTCCTAGGTATTTTGTTTTCTTTGTTGCTATTGTGAAAGTTATTGCATCTTTGATTTGATTCTCAGCTTGACTATTGTTGGCACATAGAATGTTACTGGTTTGTGTACATTGATTTTGTAACCAGAGACTTTGCTGAATTTATTTATCAATTCCAGGAGTCTCTTGGCAGAATCTTTGGGGTTTTCTAGATATAAGATCATATCATCAGCAAAGAGTGATGGTTCGACCTCCTTTTCTCCATTTGTATACACTTGGTTTCTTTGTCTTGCCTGATTCCACTGGCTAGGCCTTCCAGCACTATGTTGAATAGAAGTGGTGACAGTGGGCAACCTTGTCAGGTTCAGGGTTGTAAGCAGGAATGCTCTCAGTTTTTCCCCATCCAGTATGATGTTGGCTGTGGGTTTGTCATGTATGGCTTTTATAATATAGAGATATGTTCTATCTATGCTTATTTTGTTAAGAGTTCTTATCATAAAAGAGTGCTGAATTTTGTCAAATGCTTTTTCTGCATCTATTGAGAGGATGATATGGTCTTTGTTTTCACTTCTATTTATGTGGTGAATTACATTTATAGATTTGTGTATGTTGAACCATCCTTGCATCTCTGGGAAGAGGCCCACCTGGTCATGGTGGATTATTTTTTTGATGTGCAACTGAATTCTGTTTGATAGGATTTTATTGAGAATTATTGCATATATAATCATAAGGTTAGTGGTCTCTTGCTTTCTTTTTTCATTGTGTCCTTTCCTGGCTTTGGTACCAAGGTGATATTAGCTTCATAGAACGAGTTGGGAGGATTCCTTCCTTCTTGATGTTATGAAATATTAATAATTTCTGCAGTATAGGTACCAGCTCTTCTTTGTAGGTCTGGGAGAATTCAGCTAGGAAACCATCTCATCCTGGAATTTTTTTTGTTGGAAGATTTTTTTATTGCTGCTTCAATTTTGTTACTTGATATTGGTCTGTTCAGGAGTTGTATTTCTTCCTGATTGATCCTAGGGAGGTTGTGTTTCCAAGAATTTGTCCATTTCCTCAACATTTTCAAGTTTATGTGAATAGACATTTTTATAGTATTCAGAGATGATATTTTGTATTTCCATGGGATCAGTTGTAATGTGTCCTTTTCCATTTCTGATTGAGCTTATTAGGGTCCTTTCTTTTCTGTTTCTGGTTAATCCAGATAGATGCCTGTCAATTTTGTTTATCTTTTCAAAGAGCCATCTTTTTGTTTATTAAGCTTCTGTATGATTCTTTTGGAATCAGTTTTGTTTAGTCTGCTCTGATCATGGTTATTTCTTTTCTTCTGCTGGATTTGGGATTGGTTTGCTCTTCCTTTTCCAATTCCTTGAGATGATTCATTAGATTGTTGATTTTTGATCTTTCTGTCTTTTAGATGGAGGCATTTAAGGCTATGAATTTTCATCTTCTGAATGCTTTTGCTGAATCCCACAGATTTTGATAACTTGTGTTCCTTTGTCATTTAGTTCAATGAATCTTTTGATTTCCATCTTTATGTTGTTTTCCATCCCTTCACCTTGAGTCTGAATGAGTCTTGTGGATTAGATGCACTTCTTCGAGACAGCAGATACTTGGCTTGTGTTTTTTTTTTACATATTCAGCCAGCCTATGTCTCTTGAGTGGGGAATTTAAGCCATTCACATTTATTGAAAGAATTGATAGGTGGGGTAGATTTCTGTTCATCCTGTTGTGTAGAATTTTATTGCTTTGTTTTGCCTCTTGAGCCATTGTGGTATCTGGGTTTTGACCTTTAGCTTTTGGGTGATTTTACACTGGCGGTTGTCTATTGTAGTGATCTATGTATAATGCAGATCTGAGTACTTCCTGCAGGACGGGTCTAGTTATGACAAGTTTCCTCAATGTTTTCTTGTCAGGAAAAGATTTAATTTCTCCATCAAATGTGAATCTTAGTTTTGCAGGATACAAAATTCTAGGTTTACAGTTGTTTTGTTTAAGAAGACTGAAGATGTGGACCCACTCCTTTCTGGCTTGTAAGGTTTCCTCTGAGAAGTCTTGTTATCCTGATGGGTTTTCCCTTGTACGTCAGTTGTTACTTACATCCAGCTGCTTGTAGAATTTCCTCTTTCATTTTGACTTTGACCAGGTTGATTACTATGTGTCTTGGAGATGTCATATTTGCTATGAATTTTCTATATTTATTTGTTTCAAGAGAATTTGAAATTGATCTATTAAGCATTTTTCTCTTGGCTAATTTAAAGTTCTTTTCAGAAATTCTAGTATCTGATTCATCTCAGTGTTGGCATCTGTTCATTGTGTTTTTTTAAATCAAGTTGTGATGTTCCTAGTTTATGTTATGATGAGAGATTTTTGTTTGTATCTTGGACACTTTTGGTATGATGTTAGGAGACTCTGGATCCTACTTAAATCATCTATTTTAGCCGTTGGTCACCCAGTTTAGGTTTGGCACATGGGACCTGGCCTATTTTTGTGGGCTGTGGTTCAAATGATATTTAGTTTTTAGAGCCCTTGCAATGCTATTCTGGTGTGTTTCTTTTTTATGATACATGGAGGCCTACTTGAAAACCTGGGTGGTATTTCAAACTTTAGTTCTGTTAAGAAACTTTTTGACATTTTTTTTCTAGTCAATTTTACGTGTGAGTTTGTCAGGTCTTCTTAGTGTTTCCCTTTCAGTTTAAACAATTCCATTCTACAGTTCTCTCCTTTGTGAGATATTCTTCTCCTTGTAGTTGGGCAGGTGATAAGTACTGCCTACAATTGCTTCATTTTTGGGTGGAGGGTGACAAAATCCAGACACCCTGCTCAGTTTTTGCTGTAATCACTGGCAATGGAGCAAAGAGTTTCTGCGGTCTGACTTCTTACACTGACTGGAAGTCAAGGTCCAGATTCCCTACTTGGTCTCCACTGAAATTATGGAGTGAAATAAAAATCTCTCCTCAGACCATCTTCCAATACTTGGTCCCTGTTTACATGAGGTCAGAAGGTGAGGAATGCCTTAGTCCATTTACTGCCCCTATAATAGAATACCATAGACTCGGTAATTTATAAAGAGAAGATATTTATTTAGCTCATCATTCTGGAGACTGGGAAATCCAAGATCATAAGGCTGAATCTAGTAAAGGCCTCTTTGCTCCATCATAATATGGCAGAAGGCATCACATGGTGAGAGAGCACACAAGACAGAGAAAATTACGCCAAACTCATCCTTTTATCAGGAGCCCACTCCCGTGATAACAAAACCACTACCACAATAATGGCAATAGTCCATTCATGAGGGAATAGCCCTCATGACCTAAACACTTCTTAAAGATCACAGTTCTTAATACCATCACAAGGCAATTAAATTTCAACATGAGTTTTGGAGGAGACATTCAAACCATAGCATGAAAAGTGCCTTCATGAGTGACCTGCTGCTGCTGGATTGGGGTCAGGAGACTATACTTTCTGTTAGGTCTCCATTGACACCAGCACTGGAGTAGGAAGGCACCTATATGGATAGCCTGCTGCCACCAAGCCAGGTAGAGGGTCAGGAAACCAGAGTTCATCCATGGTCAGTTTCCCACTGAGACTGCTAGGAATGGGGGGGGTCATCCATGGTGTTTGGCTGTGGTAGTATGGGTATTAAAAAGAGGTTCCCATCCTGCTGAGCTGCCCATTTCCCAGTCCTTTGACTCTCATTTACAACCTATATTTGAACATGTGCCTTAGCCACTGAGTTTGTCTTCATTTTTACTGAGGACAGAGGTTTGATATAATTCACCAGATTTTAGAGAAGCAAATAAAATCATTTAATAAAAGTGAACATTTTACGGGTCACCAATCTGTGGCCTAACTCCACAAAACTAGCTGTTTATTTAGACTTCCTATTAATTCTGTCTGCTTCTGATTCCTGACACTTTTTTTGCACATAACTTAAAATTCCTGCTTAGTTTTCCCACACATGTCAACCAAGGTACCAAGTCTCAGACACAGGAATGACTGTATTATCATCATGCCTTGTCCCAAGTCTCTCATCTCCTTTTCTGGCTTCCCTGACCCCAAAACCAATGGGATCACTCTCTCTTTGAACCTACACACCATCTCTGTCTTAATAGTGTTGATGGCAAGTGCTCATTGAATAAAGATACCTTTAGCTTTGGGCAGCCACACATGTACAGTAAAAGATAAGGTCCAAGCCTGAAGTAGATTAATCCCTGTTTGGAGAAAATTTTAGAAACCAAGACTGTGCTATTAGTGGAATATCTTAATGGAGATCTGTGGCACCTTGTGGAGAGACTGACAGAAGAAACAGGAAAAGAAGTTGGGTAGAGGGAGATATAGTCCTCAGTATAGGTTGAGGAAGCTTTTGGGATTTGTGAGGGATGGGAAAGTAAAGGAACTGAAGTCCAAGACCAGTAAACAATAACATAAGAAGAGAGATCTGAAAAAGAGGAGCCCAGAAGACCAATTTCTGACCCTGAGTTGGCTGGGATATACCTCCAAGACTTCCCTCCTCTACTGTACTAGAACTTCTTTGGTATAAGGGACTATGTCTTTGTTGGCTGTGTGTCACTTCAGGTCTTTAGCTAAGTTCTTTCTTCACTAAAGCACATGCTTAATAAATGTTTTCTAAATTAATGTACCATGTGAGATAAAAACCCTCAAACTCCATTTGCATACACAAATGAAAAACTTGTGAAGAGATTCTCCTCTGCTTATGTGAACACTGGGTAAGAAAGCAACCAGTCGGCACCAGGAAGTAAATGCTCCATAGGAAATCCTGAGAAATCCTGCTAAGCCAAAAGATTGTGTGGACAGGTGAAGTCCTCAGGCTAATTTAACCTGCTAGTTGATTAGGAGCATAAGGCCTTTGTGAACCCCACCACCCCTATTATTCAGGGCCAAAGATCCGAATGGGAGACACTCTACTTAGGGAGTTATATGGGCAGAAACTGAATACAAAGTCTCCTCCAGGAAGTTGAAAGCTTGTTATAGCTATTCACAAAAATGAATTTCACCTGTATCCAAACTGTGACATAAGCTCCAAGGAAAATAGGATGCTAACAGTGCCAGAGGTAAAATAAAAGGAGAAAACTGTCTGCTGGGTAAGAATACATGTTGAGAAGAGCTTTGCACATGAGGCTCACATACTTTTGATTAATCCCTGGGAAAAGCTCATCAGCCTTAGATTTGTTTCCTGCATTCAACCACCCAGCAACCTTGGAACATGTATATATCTTCCTCAATTTCCCATACACTGGTAAAATCCAACTCTGGGCACTATTCCCTCTGTATTTGTTTCCTGTGGCTGCTGTAATAAATTATCACAACCTTGGTGGATTAAAACAACTGAAATATTCTTTCACAATTGCAGAGGCCAGAAGTCTAAATTCAAGGTGTCAGCATGGATTTACCCCTACTCATGTCTTTAAAGGAAATATCTGTTTTTTGCCTTTTCCAGATTATGGTGACTACTGGCTTGCCTTGGCATTCCTTGTCTTGTGGCCACATCCCTCTCTGCTCCATCTTCACATTATCTTCTCCTTTGTGTGTCTCTGTGAAAACTCCTTTCCCTCTCTTTTATAAGGATACATATGATTGTATTTAGAGCTCACTTGGATAATCCAGGATAAATTCCTTCTCTCAAGAATCTTAACTTATTCATGCTTTTGACATATAAAATAATATTCACTTTTGCCATATAAGGCAACATTCACAGGTTCTGGGGATTAGGAAAGACATGGACATATATTTTGGGGGGCCTCTATTCAGTCCACTATACCTTCTGAAATAAACACAACCCATAATTTATGAAACAAGACTAGGATACGCAGTGTGGCAAATTTATTGAATGAAATCTTGACAGCCAGAAGGAAGTGCTGGAAATCATAAAACTAAAGCGATCTACCTGGATATTAGGGAAAAGTAGGTGGACTGAAAAGTTGCCTGATAGTAGTCAAGAAGTGAATGGTCTTCAAGGCACACAAAGAGAATTTGTAGAAGGGAAATAGGATGATTCAAATCTCCACTGAGAGTTAAATAAGGCCACATTAGCTTGGAGGTATTTTAGGTAAGACATCCAAAATAATAGGTACTTGTGAAGAGCAAGAGACAACCAAATGAACCACAAAATGGAGTTGGCCACAGAGGGTGGTTTGGAGGAAACACCTTCTCCCTGCTATGGGGAAGGCTCTTTAGGAGGTGCTAAAGAAATTACTCCTTTCTTCAACTAGAGAATTTTGACCTTAATTCTCTCCACACATCCCCACTGAGAAGTTAGGCTGGTGCTTTGTGATATCTAAACTACCTCTGGGCTACCCTTGGCTAGGGTAGAGCTTTGCTGTCCAAACAAAGCCTAAGATACAGGTGCTCATTGTGGAAAAAAGGGAAATATATAGGGCTATCCAAAGCCCTGGGGTAGACAAAGGATAGGTTTCAACATGGTTAAGAGGACCACAAAACCACAAGCACCTACCACAGTTACAAAACAACCAAGCCCAAACAGCAGAAGGAGGAAGATGAAGAACCCTGTCAAGCCATGTCCAGACAGTGTCAAGGTCAAACGAACCTACCTGTGCTCCTCTTCTTCTTCCCCTTTGGTCCTCCCCGCAAAGTTTCCTACCTTCTATTGCCTGGAACTAACACCCTTCTCATCTCACCTCTTCTCATGAGACCCACCTACCCATTCCGTCCCCATCCTTCTCTAAACCAGTGCCCTTCTGAGGTCAACCTGCTTTCCTCTCAGGTGAAGACAACATGAAAGTTAAACAAAATTTAAAAAACCTTCAAGGGAATAGGACAAAAACAAACAAGCGAACACACACACACAAAAACCAGAAACATCTCTCAAACAACTACCACCCCTTCATGAAAACCTAGAAGAAAGAATAAGAAGGTAAACACTATTTCGCCATTACCACAGGCCGGATAAGACACTGAATGAAAATTAGTCCTACAAGGACCGAGAGCCCTAGAAAACTCCACCACTTTGACTGTCCATACAACAATGACCTGTGCAGCCAATATCTATAGAGGAAGGTCCAGAGTCCCCAGAACTATCCACTGTGTACCCTGATAAATGATCTGCTGAAAAATAGTCATCTGCACAAAGATTGACTCTTGTAACAGAGAACATGGGTCGTGATGATTAAAATGAGCAAGTTATGAAAATGAGATATGTGTGTGTGTGTGTGTGTGTGTGTTTCTGTGTGTTCTCTGGTGGTAGGGAGGGAGGAAGGAAGGGAAAGAGGCAGGTGTGTGAAAAAGAAAGGAGATAGGTCTGGAGTTGGAGGACAGACTGGTAGGTCCACAGTTAGCCAGACATCGGAGGATACGGATTGGATGAGGACTGTGCTGAAGACAAAATTTCTCCTTAACATTATTTCACTGGCAAGAAGGAGAAAGCACTTTGTGTTTCTACATGTGTTTGGAGGGGGATGGGGTGATCTCAGGGTCTAAAAATTGTTGTAACTTTTGATTTTATATATATATATTTTGTGTATATATATATATATATATATATATATGCTTTAAATGACCACATTTTAGAACTTACACTTTAATAAACATTGTGTTCCACAATGAAGTTTATTTGGAAAGCTCCCTGTTAAGCAGTTGTCCTGAGACAGGGGCTAATTCAGCCATCCCTACGCCTTTACAAAGTTAAGTTCTTACTAGTTTGGAATTGTTTAAGTTTGCTTCTAGCATACATTCAGTGTGAAATCCCTGCAGTAATGTATAATACATATAACCTACATTTAATCAGTAGATTCTAAATAAACATTGATAGCACAGTAATTTGAAAGACAAATAAAAACTTACATTGCTTCAGTGCTGTTATTCTATGTGACATTATATTGTTTTTATATCTAAGTAAGTGAATGTATTTGCTTAAAAGTCTGTAAAATCACCTCTTACTATTTTTTAAAATTTCTTCCTTATTGGTGTGTTTTCTCCTTTGCCATTTCTTACTTGTTTATATTTGCTATTTCTCCCTTTTTTTCTTGATAATGGTAGGTTATGGCTTGTTTATTTGTTTGACTTTCCTTAGGTGTTTCCCTTGCATAAAGCTTATAATTGGGCTTTGATTTGTGCATAAATATGAAAAATAATTTTTATCATAAATGATATGTTAACCCTATTCATATTTATTGACATGACTGATATATTTGGTTTCCAATTTGCCAAATATTTTAATTAAGTATATTTTACCATTCTTTGTTATGTGGTATGTATTATTTGCTTTTTTGTTAGTAAAGTATTTATTCATTTATTTAGGAAGCTTTGTATTTTGTTGTAGTGGATACTTTTTTCCTCTTATCTCTTGTTAATGCTCTTAGGACACTATTTTCTTATTTAACCTTTATTATGTAGATTGTCAATTACTAATGATGATGTTCAATATCTATTTATACCTATACAATAACGAGATCACTCAATTTTTCTTTATCCCACTCTCTTCACATTTTAAAAATTGCATATTTTTTGATTGTCATAACCTGTAACAATTGTACTTTATTATTCTACCCCAGTTTGCACCTTTACTTTAGTCTTATAATTGTAACTATTAAAACACTCACAATTAGGTTTTTTTTTGGCGAAAATTTCTCTGTCATCTCTTGTTTGGATGAAGCTCACACTCTAATAGAATCCTCAAAGTTTCTTAAGTATGGAAATCACAAAGCTCTTGTATGTCAAAATCTGTATTACTAAGGCCTTGATACTTGAAAGGTAGTTTTGCTGGATATACAACCTGGGGTTCAATTTATTTTTCAGATTTCTAAAAAAATTCCATTCCATCTTTCTTTGTTTTGTATGTTATTTTTGTAAAGCCTGATGCTAGGATAAACCCCTTGCCATTTTAATTTTTTTCTTTCACCAGGAAGCTTTGAAGATATTTTCTTCATCTTTCCTATTTGTTTTACCAGGCTATGTCTCAGATTCTATATTTTTAAGGTAAATTTTCCAGAATAATAGGTAACCACTCTCATTATATACCTAGATATCTTAATCTATTTGTGAAATTTTGGGAGATTATGGTGGGAGATTATGGTTTTATATATTAATTTACTCCTATTGATTGTTTTGTTTTCTTTTTCAGGCACTCCAGTCATATTAATGTACACCCTTCCTTGTCTATTTCTATTTTCACTATTTTCTCTCAGAACATTTTATTTCTTTTTTAATCATTGTCTTCCTTTTTTGTTTTTACTTTCCTCAGTTGAATCTATTTTTCACTGGGCATCTTGTGATTTTAATCCTGAATTCTGTGAAAATTTTGTCTTTGTTATCATTTTTTACTGAATTTAAGCAAATCTCTTCTCATTTTTTTCTAGTTTTTGTACACATCTATTCTTAGGTATTAGAGTTCAGATTCAAAGAATTTTTTCATATATCTAAATGCTTGTTTATGTTTAGTTCAGCTGAGGATGTTACCTTGCAGGCTTTTCTGCTTTATGGTTGTTTCCTTGAGAGAGATTGCTCCTGAGTTTAATGTTGTGACTCAAATCTCACCTTTTCGAGTTTAAAAAGAAGTTTGTATTGATTTGCTCAATTATTTTATATTTATTTTGTGGTGAAAGATACACATTTATTTATGTTTGGCTGGGAGGATCCTAAATTTCTCCTTTTTCATATTTTTCCTTTTACTACTCAATTGCCAACAGGCACCTCTCCCCTCCTTTTTGCTGTTATCTCTCTGAAATGCCTTTAAAAGGCTGAGAATTCTCATATATCCCCTATAGTCAATATTCTTACCTAGCAAGACTTTTTTTTCATGTTTTCTCTGTCAGGCTGAACTCTTTTTTCAGGCTATGGTTTAAAAAAAAAATAGCTCTGACGCTGGTACCTCTCTTCCCTCATCCTCACATTCTAGGATTTTATGTACTTTATTTGTTTGCCTGCTTAATATCATCCTGAACTACGAGCAATCTTTGTCCCAAGTTGTCCTGACAGGATTGGTTTTGGGACAGTTTTATTTTTTTCTTTTTGGTGGTAGTAACTGATTTTATCAAATAATGGGTGATGTGGAACTAGGTAACCTCCGTTATCTTTAACTCCCCCATCCCAGTAGTTATTTCCCTTTAGTCTTACTTAAACCCTACAACTCTGCAAGGCTTCAATTCTTCCATCCCTTCAGATAGCTCAGAACGCCAGGACTGCAGTCAAAGCTTTATCCACCTGCCCTCCGTAGGCAGTCAATCTACAATGTAATCTTGATCTGCTTCACAATAGTCCACAATTACCACTATTTATTTTCGTTATACTTTAATATACTTTCATATCATTTTTGTTGACTTTGTAAGAAGCAATCCATTTTAGTTATTTAATTTAATACCCCCACCATGTCTCTCATTATAACTGTAAAAATCAAAACATCAATTTTTGATCTGGCCTTGTTTAAATATATTTATTCAGAATAATTATATATAGATCTAATCTAATTTTCATAAAATAGTTCTGACAAAGGTAAAAATAACTCAATGTTAAATACTCAATTAAGGTATTTTCACCACTGCTTATTTAGGTATTATCTATATCTGGTATCTAAAGTGAACTCTTTCTGTGAAAGCTTACACTCAGATTCAATTACCATATTCATGAAGCACTTTCATTGGACATGCACTGATATGATTATTACAGCCTGCCTCACAAAAGCGATTTTTCTACCAATTGTTCGTGGACCACATGCCTTTCATAAACACAAATTTGGACAATTATAAGACTTAAATCTTAGTTCTGGGAAAAGAATAAGACTGATTTTACCTTTGAATTGCCAAGAACTGTAAACTACAATATGTTTAAACTATATAAAGGCCAACTTTTTTTTTTTGTAAACAGCATTATTGAGAAGAAATTCACACAATATAAAAGCAGCAATTTAAAGTGTATAATTCAACATTTATGATAGTCACAGACTTGTGCAAACATCAATAGACTATAAACATAGGACATTTTACTGGACTCATAAAGAAACCCACAAATCATTATCAGTCAATTGTCAGTCACCCAAACACAATTCTCCAGTCCTACGAAGACACCAATCTAGCTTCAGTCTCTATATATTTACCAATTCTTGACATTTTATATGCATTTATTATACAATATATGATCTTTTGCATCTTTCATTTAGCATAATGTGGGCCTGGAGGGCAGAGCATCAGACAAAAAAGATTAACCTAAGTCCTTAAGTTCTAGTGGAATTTGCCTTGGTAATTTTAGGACTTCCTTGGGACCCATAACACTTTCCTTCTTTCCTTTTCCTCCCTTTTGGAATGGGAATGTGTGTCTTCCACATGCCCCACCACTATATGTTGAAAGTACATAAGTTGTCTGGTTTTACAGGTTCACAGATGGAGAGGAATTTATCCTCAGGATAAATAATACATAGGCACTCACCCATATATGATTTAGATGATATTTAGATGAACCTTTGGGCTTCAGACTTTACAGTTCATGCTGTAATGAGTGAACAGTCATGGAACTGTTAGGATAAAATGAATGTAATTTCCATGTGAGCAGGACATGAATTTTGGTAGTGCCAGACAGTGGAATGTTATGGACTGAATTGTTTACCCCCAAAATTTATATGTTGAAGCCTTAACCCTGAATGTGGTGTTATTTGGAAATGGGGACATTGTGAGATATATAACTGAGGTCATGAAGGCGAGGCCCTCATGATGGGATCAGTGCCCTTATAAGAAGAGGCACCAGAGAGCTCACTGTCCCTCTTTCCTTGCTATGTGAAGACATAGAAAGAATACAGCCAACTACAAGCCAGGAAGAGCACCCTCCCTAGAAAGAGACAACACTGGCACCTGAATCCTGGACTTCTAGACTCCTTAACTGTGAGAAAATAAATCTATGTCATTCAAGCCAACCAGTCTATGGTATTTTGTAATGGCAAAGCTGACTGAGATACAGTATGACACCAGCAATTCTACTCCTGGTTGTATACCAGACAGAAATGACTGTTTACATTCAACAAAACATATGAATAAGAATGTTAATTTCACCTTTATTCACAAGGGCTAAAAACTTGAAAGAACCAAAAGTATACTAAGTTTTGAATGACTGAATAATTTCTGTTATATTCATGTGATAAAATACTGAGTAATGATCAAGAGCAGACTACTGTTCCATGTAACACTGGAGATGGATCTCACAGACTTAATGTACAGAGAAAGATACCAGACTCAAAAGAGTATAGAGTGTCTGGCTCCATCTATATGAAGGTCAAGAGCAGGTAAGGTGGTCTATCACAATACAGTTCAGAATAGTAGTTAATCAGGGGAGGTATGGGCTGAGAGAGGCATGAAGGCACTTTCTTAGGTGTTGGAAATATTCCATATTTTGATGATCATGGCAGATACATATATACGTACAATTAACATTTATGCACATTGCTATAGATATGTTTAATCCAATCATCAAAAAGAAAAATAAAGGAAAAGAAGGCCATTCAGGATCCGTCCATTCCCAGCCAGTCACTCACTTCATATTCACAAGTGATATTTTTCCCATAGGACCCATGAGAATGAATGCCCAGCACCTAGCACAGTCCCTGTTCTAGAGAACTGGGTGCTCAATATTGGTTAAACGGGCAGAGCATGCCAGCTCTGCTTTTTGAGCTTTTCCAGTTCCCATCCCCCACCCCCACCCCAGTTCCATCTGATCTCTAGCCTGTGTGATGCAAGCACCAAGGAATGTGAAGAAGCCTGAGGGTGAGCAGGGGCAGGAAATGGAGAGCTCAGTCACAGGCCAGCAGATAACCTGGAAAATGAGGGGCAGAGGAAGGGGAAAGGAGGGAACAGTGGACACTTGAGGGAAGAGAGGGAACCTTGACGTCCCTCTCAGGGGGTTGACATGGTGTTGGCAACTGCTGCTGAGATTGCGCTGCCCCTCTCTTCTGAGAGTTCCATGTGGAAAATGTAGGCTGTGCTGAGGCAGCTCCTACAGCAAGCTGTGCTTCATTCCCCCTCTCTTACATATAACCTGGCTGTATTTTTCTATAACACAGATAAGGAGGAGGGTACATGGGTATGAAAAGGTCCTCTTGATGAACAGACCTCTGGAGGAAAATCCGCATTGGGAAAGAAGAAGGCCCCTTGACTTCAGGAAACCCTTGGTAGTGGCTGTGCCACCAGAGGGAACACACTTCAGTTTCCTCTGGGAGTTAAGAGGTTGTGTGAATGCCCCTGAGAAAGCTAGCCAGGGTAGGCTCATCTCTCCCCTAAACCGCTGAAGGTGAATCAGCAGGGCTGTTTTCTCTGTGGGTGTCTAGGAGAGGATCAAGCATCCCCTGACTCCTTTCCCCTTCCTTCTCCAGTTTCCTACACAGTTTCACGGATTATTCTCTGGCTCTGGAGTGGAGGTAGGTATCTCTGGGAGAGAGGCTGAACGGCTAGGAGCACAGAGGCTGCAGTGGGTGAGCCTGAGGGTTTGCACCATCTCTCAGGCCTGAATGCCAATGCCTTAACCTGCAGTAGATGAAGGGCATCCTTGCCCAGCAGGGATGGAGGAGGGAGGGCAGTGGGAAGGGTGAAGTCCAGGTCCCTGTGCAAAAGACTTGTGGCACCTCCCAGGCTGATCACACGTGGGGGTGGGATGGAAGTTTTCTGGGGAGGACTGCATGCATGTCAAGGCTCTTTTCCCTCCAGGAGCCGAGGAGGAACGTGAGCCCCTGACCTCTTCTCCCAGCAAGCTCTTATTCCTCTGCCGTCCCTGCCTCCTGGTTCCCGTGGGCTTGCAGTGCTCATTCTGTGGTATGGAGCTCAAGTAAGTGATTCTGGAACAGGGACTCCAATGCCTGGAAACAGAAGGCTGCTTGGACAGTCTTTCCTCCTTACTAGTTGAATTAAGACACATTTAAGCGGGCACCTTGTCCCACTGTGAAAGTCAGCAGGCAAAGATATTCCTGCCCTGGAGAAAGAAAAGAGGAAGTCTTATTCTCTCAGATTGTGCCTAGGTCACATGAGGGGACACTCCGTCTGGGTAAGGTGGGAGAGGGAGGGTGGTGGGGTAGGCTTGGCCAGGTTTTTGGAGAAATTCTGATGTCCACTTACAGGCTGAAAGCAACAGCATGCTCTGTTGTCACCATGCAAGCAAAGTTGAACATATTGCCCAGGACACAAAAGAGTGAGTAGCTGCCTCTCTGTTCAATTTAATTGTTTTATTTCCCTCCCCATATTGTGTGAGGGAATGAAGAGAGGGGAGGCAGTTCAGTCCTAGTGAGAATGGAGAAATGCCATTTTGGCTTTGCTTTTTCAATTGCTTTATGTGCTCTTCTTTACTTGAGAAAGGGAGAGGAGGGAGACAGTGAAAGAGAGAGAGAGAGAGAGAGAGAGAAGACACAAGTACAGAATATGGAGACAATCTACAATATGCTGGGCAACAGCCCTTTGTGTGTGGGCAGATGGTGGTACATTTTACATCCTTGGGTTTGGAATGAGGGATGTCCCAATTCCCCCACTCAGGTGAGTTTCCTTATACCACATCAGGGGTTTCTTTGCCAACTGGTGTTTATAGTTTTACTGCCAATCTCACAAGAGCCCCACACCTCCTCCAACTCCAGCCTCACAGAAATGTGGTTGCAACCAGGGAAAATGAAATGGATCTGCTTGGTGTCCTCACATGCCTAGCCAAGTCTAGCACGTGTTGACTGCTCATGGGGTCCACTCCTCTCCTACATGAGCTCTGAGCCCTTCCCATGGTTAGATGACCTGCTCACGTCATGCAGCTGGCAAGGGGCAGCACAGGGACATTGAGCAAGGCCACTGTCCCTAGGCCCTCTGTTCTCTTAATGCCTATGCTTTATGGCCTCTCCAGGTGAGGCCTGGCAGGAGGAGAGAGGGAGATGCAGAAGTTGGAGCCCTCATGCTGCAGAGCTGCCTTCTTGGGACCTCAGTCAGGCGATGGAGGCCATTTGAAATTTCAGATTTCCTAAATGGTAAGGGTGGAACAGACTGGTGGCCTGGGATAGTTGGAGGAGCCTTGACAGCCCCAGTGGATAAGCCTTGCTGTCTCCAGAGAACTGTTCAGGTAACCCAGTGTCATAAAATATTTGCTGGGGTCAGAGATGAAAAGGCTTTAAAATATCCTGACTGTTGTGTACCTGTGCTGAGTTCACTGTGATATGGCCTCTCTCAGTGAGTTTTGCCAGTTCTGGGTTTAGGACATCAAATTCTTTACTCCCTGCAGGCAGAGTTTCCAACCAGAAGCACCACCTGAGAACCAAGCAGCAGTGATCGTGTCTTGACATTATCCTGGGAAGCAGGCAAAGGGAAGTTCATTCTGAGGGTGGAAAGATGGAGGTTGAGCAAGTGAAAGTGGGAAGCACAGTTTCCTTTCCCCAGCCCCGGATGTTTCACGGTCTTAAGAAACAACACGGACACACTGTCCTTCCACAAAAATCATTGGTTAGCAACAGTATTTCATGCCATTTTGTGATTATAAATGTTTAATTTATCCACGATTGAGGTTATTTAGGAGTCCTTAGTATTTTGGGGGGAGCTACCTTCTGGGCATTTTTGATGTCCGTTACTTAGGGCCTGTAGGAATAGTTTCCTCCAGAGGCAGTCAAGGCATTTGGAGGACTTCAAAGTTCCCACAGGCTTTATTTGCATTTTTGATGTGACTATGGAAGATCTTCCTCAGGGGGAGGCATGGCTCATAGGCCAGTCTGTTTACACACTGCAAAAAGCTCACACAGTTTCTTTCACGTTTCTCGGGAGTATTATAGCTTAGTGTCCAGCTATGGTTGAGACGACAGGGGCATCTGTGTCCCTGACGGGTGCCTTTGCCCATTCACAGGAATTTGATTCAGGCCTATAATGTACAGGACTTCTGATCATGATGCAGATGTAAAGCTGATAAACACTGGGACCCTGGGTTCAAGGCACTTGCAGTCAAGTAGGGGAGGAAGAGGCTGGTACACACCAGGTGAAATGAAAGGAAAACATGGCAGAGAAGGAGATAAGAGTCCCCTCCCTTCCCACCCTTGAGGGTGTATGTCGATGGGGATCCCCGGGCTTCAGACCCAGCCTTCTCAACAAGGTAAAGTGAAAACCACTATCACTCTGTCTTCAGTTGCACACTTCCACTTGGGAAAAATATGTCCTTTTTGTCTTCTTCCTTGCCGCACACAGTGGACACTGGGCTTGGCTCATCACTATTTAATATAATGTCCCCCACCCAGTGGTAAGGATAGTGTGTCTTACAGACTAGGGTGCCTGAGCTGTAGTGAGAAGTGGACATCCTGGGGCAGCTCTGAGAGGGCCTCTGGCCCTTCCTGCCCAGACCTGAGAGGGGCACCACTGGAAGAATCAAAACAGGTGAGGAGAGAGATGGGCCCCTATATGGACAAGAGGAAGAACAGCTGGGAGGAACAAAGGCATTATCTGGAGGAAGGGGTTGGTTGGGGATGGGCTCTGATTGGCCAGTTTTCCTCTGATGCTCACCTCATCCCCTCCTGGTTCCTAATCTCTCATGACGAATCCCCAGGCATTCCCATGGTGATGGCAGTCACTCTTGATCTCCCTCCCACCTTCCAGATGACTTTCTGAGGCAGCTGGTAAGAGTGGGATGGGGGGTGGGAGGAGAAGGAGGCATTAGATCCCCACTACCCTCTGTCTCCTTGTGTCCCCTGAGGGGGTCAGGGCAGGGGCAGGTGGCAGTTGAATGTGCTGGGCTGGGGGATGAAGGCAGGTCTGGTACCCTTAGTGTCCTGGGACCTCCTGATTCCCATGACTAGCATGGCAGCAGCATATTCTTATTACTTATTCCTGAATGTCCTTTCATGCTTTTCCTTCCCATGCCTTTAAGAAGTCTCTGCTCTCAAACATCCCCCTCTGATGCAGGCTGTGGGATTAGATATCTCAGAGCTTCCAGGCAGTTGCTGCAGGTTTCAAGTCAGGCAGCACAAGCTCCTCTATGGTCACTGAAGGCAGGGAGAGATTGGACCAGATGGCTCACAGGATGATGAATCTCCTCTCTAAACCCAAAAGGGGTCACCACGAACGAAAACTCAGTGTTTTCAAGCAGGCAGCTGTAAAGCATGTCAGGAGTCTAGCAACATTTGGTCAGCAAACCACCTAGGCTCCTTCAAGGTCTAAGCAAAAAGTATGGTAAAAGTGCAACATACCACTTAGGTCAGTAATTGTGTTAAAGGTGCTCCATTCCAGGCAAAAGCAAATTCCTAATAACCCTTGATATTTGTTAGAGAGCCCCCACCTTTTAACACTGTAACCCTGAGAGGTTTAACTTTAAAAATAACGACAAAGACATATAAGGTAAAGGAAAATCAAAATACTCCATAGTGGTTGGGTGTGTTATAATAATGACTCCCAATGAATCATGTGCCCCTGTGAACATACCCTTTTGCAGTGGAACATTTTTTGCCTTCAGGGTTTGGATTTATCTCCCCACGTGGTGATCCTGGGTTGGCTTTGTAACTTCTTTTAATCAATAAAATGTTTCAGATGTGACATTGCTCACCTTCCTAGGCTGAGCCTTAAGATTCTTTGCAGTTTCTGCCTTTGCCTTTTTGGATCCTTGAGCTCACCATGCTGTGAAGAATGCAGCAATGAAAGACCAGGTGGAGGGAGAGGCCCAACCAGCCTAGCTGTCCCTGCCATTCCAGCTGGAACCCAATCCCCATGAGAGGGCATCTTAGTCCACTCCAGATTAACTTTCTGCAGTCACATGAGTGAACCCAGGTGAGCCCAGTAGAAGAAACTTCCAAAAAACTCATGGAATCATGGAAAATAATGAGTCACTGAGGTTCAGGACGAGATGCAGCTATCCTGGGTTGAGTATCAGCTTTGGTATTCTTTAGTCTTATGGGTAACCCTGAGATCAGACCACATATTTAACCTCTCTAAAGCATCATTCTTCATCTACAAACTTGTGTTAAAAAGAAGTACTGCCTTCTTAGGCTTTTGAGTGGATTAAATGAGATAATACATGTGTTCTTAACCAACAAACTGCTATGGAACAAAATCTAAAGGAAAAGAAAAGCACTATTTAAAATTTAATATTTTAATAAGCTGACAGAAAAGAGAAAAGGCTTAGAAAACACTAAAATATTTGAAATCTGTGAGAGAGTCAGTGATACTAATATACAAAGCAACTCACAATCAGAATGAGATAATTGTATGATAGAGGCACACACTGCACATAAAACCATGTTTTGAAAATATTTACTAGACTACTTAATGTCTTTGAGACATAAATCTGGAAGAAATATTTATTTCTTTATTTATCAACTGTTAACTAAGAATATAGTAGGTGCCAAGTGGTTTCATGTGCTACGAATACAACAACAGGTAACAAAAGAGACCCAAACATAGTCATGGAACTGACATTTTACTAGGAGACACAGATAATAAAAAGATTTTATAGCAAAATACTT
Source organism: Daubentonia madagascariensis (assembly GCA_023783475.1). NCBI lineage: Eukaryota > Metazoa > Chordata > Mammalia > Primates > Daubentoniidae > Daubentonia > Daubentonia madagascariensis. Next base: position 3,824,572 of record JAKFHU010001599.1, read on the forward strand.
AGTATACACAGAAGTGATAAATGCTATGGTGTTTCTTATGTTGGATTGTAAGTTATCACTTTAGTTAATTGCAAATATTTTTAGTATTCTGTAGTTTGTCTTTTCATTATAATGGTATTATTTGAATACAAAATGTTACTTTTTCCAAAGTATAATTTATCAATTTATTTTTAATGGATTTTATTTTTGATATCATATCTAAGAGACAATTTTTAACCCATGGTCAAAAATATTGTGTCCTATTTTTTCATGAAGTTTTACAGTTTAACATTTAGGCCTAATGTTGAGTTAATTTCTGTATATGGTTTGAGGTATGGATCAAGATTCATACTTTTTATATGGATATCCAATTTCCCAGCATCTTTTTGTTTAAAAAACTATTATTTCTTCATTAGATTGTCTTTATAGCTTAGACAAAATAAATTGATGACAAGTGTGGATATTTCTGGTCTTTCTATTCTGTTTCATTTATATATTTGTCCATCCTTTTTCAGTACCACACTGCACTGACTAATCTAGTTATACAGTAAATCTGAAAATTACTAGTGTAAATTTTACAAATTTGTAAATATTTTTCAGGTTGTTTTGGATATTCTATTTTCTTTGCCTTTCATATCATTTTTATTAATAGAATCATAATGCTAATATCTACAAAAATTCTGCTGGAACATTTGTTGCACTTACATTAACTCTACAGATCAATAGAACTCTATAAAATTATAGATTCGAGTCTTTCAATGCATGAATACAACACATCTCTCCATTTTATAGGAATTATTTAATTTTCTTAATGTATTTATTGTTTTAGCATACAGATTTTATTAATTTTCTAATGATTCTGTGACAAATTACCACAAACTTAGTGGTTTAAAATAAAACCAATTTATTATATTACAGTTTGAAGGTCACATGTCTGAAGGTAAGAAGTCTGAAATAGGTTTCTCTTGGCTAAAATTAAGGCAGTGAGGGGGCTCTGTTTCTTCTGTAGTCTGTAGAGGAGAATCCAGTTAATTGCCTTTTCCAGATTCTCGTTGCTGTCTCCATTCCTTGGCTCATGGTCCCTCCCTTTATTTTCAAATTCAATACTGTAGCATCTTCCGATCTTTCTCTAATTCTGACCATCTTCCTCCTACTTATAAGGGTTCTTGTGATTATGTTGGGCTCACATGGGTAATCCACTATAATCCTTATGTCAATATATTTAATCAGATATTTAACTTAATCACATCTGCAAATTTACTTCCACCATATAAGGTAATGTTCATGATTTCCCAGGATTAGTCTATAAACATCTTTTCAGGGGAGGCATTATTCTGCCTACCACAGAGATATTGCACTTTCCATAAGAGTTTCACTTAAATGGTTCATGATTTTCTTATCTTAAATGGCATTTTTATTTCATTTTTCAAGTTTCTCTTTGTTAATATGTAGAAATGATTGACTTTTTTATATTGACCTTGTACCATATGACCATTATAAATATATTTACTTCTTCTAGTTGAATATTTATAAATTCCATGAGATTTTCTAATTAAATAACTATGCTAATTGTGGATAGAGAGGCTTTTAATTCTTTCTTTCAAATCTGTATGCCTTTAATTTATTTTTCTTTCCTTGTTGAAATGACTAGGATTTCCAGTATTATTTTGAATAACAGACACCTTTGCCTTCTTCTCAAACTTAGGATGATTAATTCTTTCATTATTAAATATAATGTTATGTTTAGGGTTTTTAAATAGTCTTTATCAGGCTGAGGAAGTTCCCTTTTGCTATGAGTTTTTATCAGTAATAGATTCTGATCTATTTTGCTGTGAGTTTTTATCAGTCATAGATAAAAATAGTAATAGATTCTGGATTCTATGAAAATACTTTTCTAAATCTTTTGTAAGTTGATTATATGTTTTTTGCTTCTTTTGTCTGTTGATCGATTACATTGAGAAATTTGTGAATTTTTAACCATCCTTACATATCTGGGAGAAACCTCACTTGGACATAAGTATTATTCTTTTAAAATATTATTGCAAATGGATACCAACCAAAAATAGAATATTAAAATGACAGACGAAGAATTTCAAACATGGATTGTAAGGAAGCTCAATGAAATACAAAAAAAAAATAGAACCCCAGCACAAAGAAAACACAAAAACAATGGAGGAAATCAATGAAAAAATCACTAAAGAAATTGAATTATTACAGAAAAATCAAACAGAACTTCTGTAAATGAAAAATTCCTTCAAGGAAATACAAAGCACAGTGGAAAGCCTTTAGAATAGGTTAGACCAGGCAGAAGAAAGAATCTCAGAGCTTGAAGACAACACCTTTGAATTAAACAAGTCAGTTAAACAGAGCAGAGAAATAAGAGAAATGAACAAAGCCTACAAGAAATATAAGATTGTGTAAAGAGGCCTAATATAAGAATGACAGGCATCCGTGAGGGTGAAGAAGAAAATACACAAATGTTGCAAAACCTACTCGAGGAAATAATTGAGGAAACTTCCCCTGGCCTTGCTAGAAATATAGGTACCCAGGCACAAGAAGCTTAAAGAACTCCTGGGAGATTCATCGCAAAAAGGCAAACACTAAGACACATAGTCATCACACTGGCCAAAATAAACATGAAAAAGGCACTCCTATGAGCCGTAAGGCAAAAGCATTGGGTAAATTACAAAGGAAAACCCATCAGGCTAACTGCATACTTCTCAACTGAGACCTTATAAGCCAGAAGGGATTGGGGCCCCTTTTGCAGTCTTCTCAAACAAAATAATGACCAGCCTAGAATTTTGTATGCTGCAAACCTAAATTTCTTATATGAGTGGGAAATAAAGACTTTTTCAGACAAGCAAACACTGAGGATATTTGTCAAGACAAGACCTGCCATGCAGGAAGTACTCAGAACTGCATTATACATGGAACAGCACAATAGACACCCACCAGTCAAAAGCTAATGGTCAAAGCCCAGATATCACAATAGCTCAAGAGATAAAACAAAGCAATAAAGTTCTACTCAACAGAATGAATGGAAATCCACCCCAATTATCAATTCTTTTAATAAATGTGAATGACTTGAACTCCAACTGAAGAGACATAGGCTGGCTGAATGGATAAATAAATACAAGCCAAGAATCTGCTGTCTCCAGGAAACACAGATAACCCACAAGGACTCATTCAGAATAAAGGTGAAGGGATGGAAAACAATATTCCATGCAAATGGAAACCCAAAAAAAACTGGTGTAGCTATTCTCATATCAGATAACATAGACTTCAAATCAACAAAAATAAAGACAGACAAAGATGGTCATTATATAATAGTGAAGGGACTTAAGGGACTCTAGAACAAATGGGCCTAAGAGACATTTACAGAATATTTTACCCCAAAACTACTGAATATATGTTCTTCTCATAAGCTCATGGAACATTGTCTAAGATTGATCACATACTAGGACACAAAACATGTCTCAACAAATTAAAAAAAAATAGAAATTATACCATGTATCTTGTCAACCAGAGTGGAATAAAATTAGAAACCAATTCTAACAGAAACACTCAACTCTAGACAAGGACATGGAAATTAAACAACCTACTGCTGAATGATTCATGGGCAAAGGAGGAAATTAAGATGGAAATCAAAATATTCTTTGAAATAAATGACAAATGGGACACAAACTATCAAAATCTGTGGGATTCAGCAAAAGCAGTACTAAGAAGAAATTCATAGCCGTAAATGCCTACATCCAAAAGACAGAAAGATCACAAATCAACAATCTAATGAATCATCTCAAGGAATTGGAAAAGGAAGAACAAACCACTCCCAAACCCAGCAGAAGAAAGGAAATAACTAAGGTCAGAGCAGAAGTAAATGAAATGAACAACAAATGTGTTATACTGAAGATTAATGAAACAAAAAGTTGGTCCTTTGAAAAGATAAACAAAATTGACAGACCTGTCACTAGATTAACAAGAAACAGAAAAGAAAGAACCCTAATAAGCTCAATCAAAAATGAAAAAGGAGATATTACAACTGATAACATGGAAATACAAAATATCATCTCTGAATACTATAAAAATGTCTATGCACATAAACTTGAAAACATTGAGGAAATGGATGAATTCTTGGAAACACACAACTTCCCTAGGCTCAATCAGGAATAACTAGAACTCCTGAACAGACCAATAACAAGTAATAAAATTGAAGCAGCAACAAAAATTCTTACAACAACAAAAAAATCCCGGACCAGATGGTATCACACCCAAATTTTACCAGACCTACAAAGAAGAACTGGTACCTATACTGCAGAAATTATTCCATAATATTGAGAAGGAAGGAATCCTCTCCAACTCATCCTGTGAAGCCAATATCATCTTGATACCAAAGCCAGGAAAGGATACACAAAAAAGGAAAACTACAACCAAATATCCCATATGAATATAGATGCAAAAATTCCCAATAAAATCCTACCAAACAGAATCCAGTTGCACATCAAAAAAAAATAATAATAATCCACCATGACCAGGTGGGCTTCATCCCAGAGATGCAAGGATGATTGAACATACACAAATCTATAAATGTGATTCACCACATAAATAGATGCAAAAGCCAAGACCATATGATCCTCTAGGTAGAGGTAGAAAAAGCATTTGACAAAACCCAGCACACTTTTATGATAAGAACTCTTAAGAAAATAGGCATAGATGGAACATACCTCTATATTATAAAACCCATATACAGCAAATCCACAGCCAACATAATACTGAATGGATAAAAATTGAGGGCATTCCCCCTGAGAACTGGAAGCAGACAAGGTTGCCAACTCTCACCACTTCCATTCAACATAGTACTGGAAGTCCTAGCCAGAGCAGTCAGGCAAGAGAAGGAAATAAAAGGTATCCAAATGGGGAATGAAGAACTCAAACTATGGCTCTTTGCTGATGATATGATCTTATATCTAGAAAATCCCAAAGATTCTTCCAAGAGACTCCTGGAATTGATAAATAAATTCAGCAAAGTTTCAGATTACAAAATCAATGTATACAAATCACTATCATTCTTATATGCCAACAACAGTCAAACTGATAATCAAATCAGAGACTCAATACCTTCCACAATAGCAACAAAGAAAATAAAACACCTAGGAATATATTTAACCAAGGGGTGAAAGACCTCTACAGAGTGAGTTATGAAACACTGAGGAAGGAAATCACAGAGGATGTAAACAAACGGAAAAACATATCATGCTCCTGGATTGGCAGATCAACATTGTTAAAATGCTATACTACCTAAAGTGATGTACAGATTCAATGCAATCCCCATTAAAATACCAATGTCATTTTTTGCAGACATATAAAAATATTTCTATGGTTTTTACAGAACCAGAAATGACCTTGCATAGTGAAAGCAACCTTAAGCAAAAACAACAAATTGGGAAGCATCAATTTACCAGACTTCAAGCTATACTAAAAGGCTATAGCAACAAAAACAGCATGGTACTGGTACAAGAACAGAGACCTAGACCAATGGATCAGAACAGAAAACCCAGATATAAAACCATCCTCACATTGCCATCTGATCTTTGACAAAGTAGACAAAAACATACACTGGGGAAAAGAATCACTATTCAACTAATGGTGCTGGGAAAATTGGATAGCCACATGTAGAAGACTGAAACTGGATCTACACCTCTCACCTCTCACAAACATTAATTAATTATGGATAAGAGACTTAAACCTAAGGCCTGAAACTATAAGAATTCTGGAACAAAATGTTAAAAAAACTTTTATAGATATCAGCCTAGGCAAAGACTTCATGAAGAATACCCCAAAAGCAATCACAGCAATAACAAACATAAATAAATGGCACCTGATCAAATTAAAAGTTTCTGCACAGTCAGGGAAACAATCAATAGAGTGAATAGACAACCTACAGAGTGGGAGAAAATATTTGCATGCTACAAATCTGGTAAAGGGCTGATAATCAGAATCTATCAAGAACTGAAGCAAATCAGCAAGAAAACCTCAAATAACCCCATTAAAATGTGGGCAAATTCATGAACAGAAGCTTTTCAAAAGAACAAAGACTAATGGCCAATAAACATACGAAAAAATGCTCAACACCTCTAATCATCAGGGAAATGCAAATCAAAACCACAATGAGATTTCACCTAACTCCAGTGAGAATGGCTTTTATCAAAAAGTCCCAAAACAACAGATGCTGGAGTGGATGTGGAGAGAAAGGAACACTTATACACTGTTGGTGGGACTGCAAACTAGTACAACCTCTATGGAAAGCAGTATGGAGATACCTCATAGAGCTAAAAGTAGACCTACCATTTGATCTAGCAATCCCACATTGGGCATTTGCCCATAGGAAAAATGTCATTTTATAAAAGACACTTGCACTCGAATGTTTATTGCAACACAATTCACAATGGCAAAGGTGTGGAAACAACCCAAGTGCCCATCAATACAAGAGTGGATTAATAAAATGTGGTATATGTATACCATGGAGTACTACTCAACCATAAAAAATGGGGAACTAATACCATTTTTAACAACCTAGATGGAACTGGAGACCATTCTTCTAAGTGAAGTATCGCAAGAATGGAAAAACAAACACCACATGTACTCACCATTAAATTGGAAGTAATCGATCAACACTTAGTTGCACATATGGAAGTAAAACTCAACAGAAATCAAGCAGGTGGGAGGGGGGATAATGGGGTGGGTAATTTCACACCTAACGGGTATAATGCCGGTGATGGGCACTCTTATAACTTTGACTCTAACTGTACAAAAGCAATAAATGTAACCAAAACGTTTGTACCCCGTAATATTCTGAAATTTAAAAAAAATAAAAATAAATGAATAAATAAATAAATATTGAATTCAACTTGCTAACATTTACTGACAATTTTAGTGTTCATTTTGATGAGGGATATTTCTCTCTCGTTTTCGTTTTTTTAACTGTTTTCCAATACTCTTTATTTTCAAGTAGTAATACAGACCCATGTTACAGGCTTTCTACAACATCTTTTATGAAAGCATTATGTTCTGAAGTCTGTTTCATTACAATAAAATTATATATGCTTGTAAAAAATGAGAATAAAATTATAAATGAAGATTTTTGTAATTCAGATGCCACATTTTTGACATGTCCTTACCATTTTTAGGTCATCTTTTTATATAAATAAAATTGGAGTATATTATAAAATTTTGATTGCTGCCTATATTGTTCTCTTTCTTTGCTTTTTATTATTGTTTTTAATTGACACATAATAATTCTACATATTTACGGGGTACAGTGTGATATTTTCATACATGTATACAATGTATAATGATCACATCAAGTTAATTACCATATTCTTATTTTCTTGTAATTTTTTTTGGTGTCAGGGTGATTACAGCTTCACAAAATGATATAGGAAATACTTCTTTTCCTCTTTAATCTGGAAATATTTGTGTAGAACTGGCATTTTTTTCTTCCTTAAAAGGTCACAGTAATATTACCACTTGGTGTATATAGGCTCATTGTTTTCTATATTGCAAGGCTTTTAATTCAAATTTCAATTTATTTAATTGAGATAGGGTTATTCAAATTATAAATTTCTTCTTTTTTCCCATGCATTGAGGTTTTAATTTATGACATTTTTACATTGTCAAGATATCTAACATTTACATTCTTTTTGTTACGTAAATTCTCATGGTTGTTTATTTGCATGTTCAACTTGATCAGTAATTTATCCAGTCATTGTACAATAGTTTTTCCCTCTCATTTATTTACCTTTTGCTCTTAATGAACTTGATTTAAGAAAAATTACTTATAAGTATCCAGCAGAGATGAATGCATAAAGAAAATGTGGTATATATACAGAATGGAATACTATGCAGTCATAAAAAAGAATGAAATCATGTCATTCATAGCAACATGGATGGAAGTGGAGGTCATTATAGTAAGTGAAAAAAGCCAGGCACATAAAGACAAATATCAGATGTTCTCAACTCATGTGGGATCTAAAAAAGTTGATCTCATGGAGGTAGAGAGTAGAATGATAGATACCATAGGCTGGTAAGTGTGTGTGTGAGGGAGGAATGAATGATTAATGGACACAAACATACATTTAGATAGAAGGAATAAGTTTTAATATTTCATGGCAGAGTAGGATGACTATAGTTAACAACAATATATTTTGTAGTTTGATATAGCTAGAAGAGAAGACTTGAAATGCTCCCAACACATAGAAATGATAAATATTTGAGGTGATGGATACTTTAAATAGCCTGATTTGATCACTACACATCCTACGCATGTAACAAAATATCACATGTACCTCATAAATGCGTACAAATAATCAATAAAAAATAACCCCAAACCAACAGGCACACATACTTACACAAAAACACACAGGCCAAAACCCAAATTAACCAATAAAATCCAAACAAATAAAAACAAAACCTAATAAACAACCCATTAGAAAACAAACTTCAACTCAAAAAGCACAACCACTGGTAAAATCAAGTAACAACAAATCAAACAAATTAACTGTAGCAAAAATAAGCACATGCAATACCCATAAAAAAGAATGAAACATATAAAAACAAAACTAAACATGAATTATATAACTAAGAAATTATGACCTAAATAAAACCACAACAAAATAAATACATTAACAACAATAATCATACAAGATGAACCAAACTCACAGAAGCATACCTGCATACTTACATCTAAAACTTCACATGGACAAATATATATGCACTCACAAATATAGGCAAACCCAACAAATAGTACCCAACAAACCCACACACATACAAAAACCAAACCTCAAATTAAGTACAAGCACAAAGGCATACCAATCAGTAAGAAACATACAAAAACATACAAAAGAAAAAAAAAACGATCGTCAACAAGCAAACAACAAAAATCAAATTGCACACTCAAACAAAAGATAAAGGCAAAAAACAATCTGATACCACTAAAAAATGTAACACATAAATTCTCCGAAAACCAAATATCCAAAGCCTAGTATAAAATTTTACAAAACACAATGAAGAAAATAAAACACAGAAATACATTACTCTGGACTGAATTTTGCCCCCCCAGTCATATATTGAAGCCCTAACACCCAATGTGATTGTATCTGGAGGTGGGGCCTTTGTAAGATAATTAGGTTTAGATAAAGTCATGAGTGTGGAACCCTTATGATGGGCTCTCTCGCTCTCTCTCTCGATCTATCTCTTTCTTTCTCTAAGTGCATGCACCAAGGAAAGACCATGTGAGAACACAGTGAGAAGATGGCCGTCTGCAAGTCAAGAAGAGAGCTGTCACCAGAAACGGACCATTCTGGAACCTTGATCTTGGACTTGTAGCCTCCAGAACTGCGAGAAAATGAATTTCTGTTGTTTAAGAGACCCAGTCTATGGTATTTTGTTATGGCAGCCTTAGCTGACTAAGACATGCGTAAACACCAAAATGAAATCAAGACAAATAACAAATGGAAACATACATGGAAATGGAAAAATGATACTCAATAAGGAAAAAAGTAATACCAAAGCAAACTCAAATCAAGCAAATCCCCTCTGAACAAACTAAATTCTCCCCCAAACAACACAAATGAAATTATTAGGACAAACTCCAAATGAGTCTCATCACAATGTACTATATATTATGGGTAGTTAAGATCCAGTGCCCCAGAAATCCCTCAAAGTGTAGAAAGGAGAGAAGTAGACACTGTGAGCAAGAGATACAGGTTATACACTGTCAAACATGTTGGGAAGGAAAAATAAATTATTTTTACTCTCTTGGTCAAAAATCTAAATTTCCCTAAGTGTTAGGGTATGGTGAGGCATGTGGCTGTTTTGAAATCAGCAGTAAAACTGCAGAAACACATTACCCATGAAACCACCAATGTGATTAAATGGAGCTCATTTGTGAGGGAGCATTAAGATATCCCCCATTTCTCAACACAAGGATGTAAAATTTATAACCTGCTTCCCAAACACATGTACTGGTCCCATGATGAGGATGGCCTCCAGCAGTCTGGTGCTTGCTGTTCTCTCCCAATTTCCCCTCCCCTTCCCCTTGCCTCCCTCTTCCCCTCCCCCTCCCTTACCCCTTACCCTCGCCCTCTCCCCCCAACCCCCACTCTCTCCGTTAGGTTAAGGTTTAAGAAGTGTCACCACAAGAGAATGGAGAGAGAAGCCTAGGAGCTATCTCCTAAGTATCAGTCCTATCATGCCCTTCCCTCCTTCAAATATAACTTCAAAAAGTAAAAAAACAATAATTAAAAAGAATAAAAGCTTCTTGGTTGGACTATGCTTAACCCCTTAAAAATTGGTGACATAAAGGTTTGAAAGGTATTTTCAAAGTCAGCCAATAAGAAAATGTTTTAGTCTTTGAGAGGAAAATGGACTTTGGGGTTCAGCAATGAAGGGATTGGAGAGGCAGGAGAGTCTTTTGGGAGCTATAAAGAAGTCTTGCAAATGATGTAAAGTCCATAGGTGAGAAAAGGTTAGAGAATTTGGGAATCTAGAGGAAAACCTGTCAGCTGACAGAAGGCTATCCTCAATACAATGTATTTCCCATTTTAGTCAAGCCTCATTTGGCAAAAATACATAAATTCTTTAAGAACCTAAGTGGAAGTGTTTTCCCAGGAGTCCACAGTTCCTGTGCATAGTCTAGAAAACACAAAAAGTTCTTGAGGTAGTCCAGTGCTGAAGAGTGGGTGCATAAGATCCAAAACAAGCATCTCTGTGCTTGCAGCTACAACCCCATCCCCAGGGCTACCACATATGCACTGCATGTTGTACATTACTCTTCTCAAAAAGATGCCATTCATATTTTAGTGCACATGAACGACACCTTCTTGTGAAAAGCACTGCACACTGAATGGCTGAATGTGGCAGCCCAGACCAAACACTCTCCATTGATGCAGCTTTTATTCAAGCTTTCACAGGGTCCTGCCTTTGCATGGGCACCAAGATTTCTGCCAAGGATCTATGATACATCTACCCCATGGCCTTTCCTTTTCCATCCTACCCTGAGTAAATGTTTAACATACAAATTTTTAGGCTGAGCAAGAATAAATTAATTGTTAATAACAAACACATATCAAATAAATAAGCTAAAATGAACCCTGTAGCTGAGAGGAGTAAAGTAGCATCCTTTATCTTTAAGCCCATTTTCTGTCTTGCCTGTCACTCTTATTAATTTATGTGGCCTCTTCTCTGTCCAAGGTCTGAAGAAGAAAGGATATTTCTGCCCTCTCCACGTTGGTACCCTCTGACTGTTCTTCACTCCTTTGCATCCAGACTCTTGTATTATTCTGTGGTCTTTGAGTTGAGTTATGGAAGTTCAGTTATGATATATTATTTAATATGTCAATAATTTTGAAGTAATGACTAGAAATGTCATATTGAGATGTTTTCAATAACTCTAATGTAATATGAAAAGATCTTTGATTTCTATTAGTTACAAAGTCAGAAGAAGTAAAAAGAAACTGAGATTTGTTGCCCACATACATAAAACAAGAAATGCTAATTTTAGTTAGATTTTAATGGGAACAAATATGTAATTATTTTTTTCCCATTCAAGTTCACATATGTCATGAATTTAATCCTCTAGAACCTCTCTGCAGCCAGGGCAAGAAACCATAAACTAAGGTAATATTCACTTACATTGGTCATTTCTACTTTTATTTCTCTAAAAGTAAGTGAATATACTCTCTAGATGTGGCCGTGGAATCTCTGCCCTCAAGTCCTGTTCTTGGCTTGTCATCCTCATCTATGAATTTTGGTGAGTGTTCCTATGGCCATCAATATCCTCATGCTATCATATATCTGACATATCTATGTGTAAACTAGAAGAGTATATGTGTGCTCAGCCATTTAGAGATATGTTTTATTTTGTTTTATCTTATTTTCTTGTACTCCAAACTGCTCAAGGCTCATCTTGTAATTTCCCTTCTCTGGCCCTAAAATCAACAATTTCTCTAAGGACTCCAAGTTCCTTTTATTAGAGAATGAGATACAAAAAACCAAAATCTGAGGTGTGATTTTTGAGATAGTCTTTTTCCATCATTACATTCCAGGAGCTATTTACTTTGACCAACTAAGACTGGGATATGGTCAAAGGATATGCAACAGAAAATATTTGTAGACATAAAAGATGATTTAAAAACTACTGCATAGTAAAATTAAAAATTTGTATATGTGCATAGTCCTGTGGATTTTAACTCATATATAGATAGAATGAGCATCACCATTATCAAGGTAAAGAACAGTTGCACCACAGTGAATTCTTTCCTTCTGTCATTTTGTAGTTTCCCCCTCCCTTACCCCTAAGCCCTGGCAATTACTAATTTATTTTCCATTAATATAAGTAATCTTTCAAAAAATATCATATAAATGGCATCATGCAGTATAGAACCTTTTGAGACTGGTTTCTTTCATTCAGAAAAATGCCTTTGAGACTAATCCAATGGTTGTGTGTATCAGTGGTACATTTATTTTTGTTGTGGAATAGTATTCCAATGAACGGATGTGCCATACCCATTGAAGGAAATTTCAGTTGCTTGTAGTTTTTTACTCTTGAAAATAAAGTTATCTAAAGAATATATACAAATAGGAAGTTAGCACATAAAAATCAGTTATTAGGGAAATACAAATTAAAACCTTAATAAGATAGCACTTTACTCCCACTAGGATAGCTAAGATTAAAAAAGGTTAAGTATACTAAGTGTTGTTAAGAATGTGGAGGAACAGGAAATATGAAAATGTAAATAGTACAACCACTATGGAAAGAAATTTGCAGTTTCTTTAAAAGTTAAACATAAATCTACCATATGATCTTGCCATTACAAAACAAATGCCCAAACAAAAACTTATGCATTGTTGTTTACAGCAGCATTATTCATATGAGCCAAAAACTTGAAACAATCCAGGTGTCCATGTGTATGGATGAACAAATCCAAAAACTTGAAACAATCCAGATGTCCAGGTGTACGGATGAACAAATCATGGCATATACTGAAATACCACTCAGCCATAAAAATATTTGAATCATTGACACATGCGACAACTTAAATGACTCTCAAAATAATTATAATTACAAAAGAAGCTAGACAAAAGAGTATATATATTTTTTTTTCTGGAGAAAAAAGCATAACAAATAGCAGTTGCCAAGGCAAGCATACTGATGTAGTTGAAGAGCAATCACCTGGCAGAGGAGGGCAACAGGAAATATTACTTTTTCTAACATAGGTATATACAATGTATAACTGCTTCTCAATCTCTGTCCATGGGGGCCCGAGTATGAGCAGGGACACCCAAAGAAAAATAAGGAAATAAATAAAGCCAGAGCAAAATCTCCTCATTCTCAAGAGTACTAAACTAAACCTCAACAAAATACTAGCAAACCAAGTCCAATAGCATAGTAAAACCAAATTCAAATAATACAACAATAATATAAGAAAAACTAAATCATAAAACCCATAAACTAAATATCAAAACCAACCCAACAATAATATCCACACAATATAAGCACACTCATATATAATTACAATTCCAAACCAAATGCACACATGAATTACTCCTACCACTACTATACAAACACACAAAAAATTAGGAAAAACTCAGAGCAGGCACCATCACAGGCAAGTATATGGGAAATGCTGAAAGTACAGGAAGGAGCAGGTAAGATAATGGTAGCAGTAGGCACGTGAAATATCCTTACTACCTTACTACAATGTTAGGTGACAAAGAAGAGCAATTTCTCTACGTTATGTTATGACCTAAATCCCCCCCCCCACAGCTTGGGTTGGGGTATGTTATATGGTTATTACATTTGCACACAAAAATTCACAAACACAAGTTGTCAATTCAACCCTAAAATGGTTTAAAGCTGAGACCCCCAACCCCCGGGCTGCAGACCCGTACCAGTTCATGGCCTGTTAGGAACTGAGTTCGCATAGCAGGAGGTGAGCAGTGGGCAAGTGAGTAAAACTTCATCTGTATCTACAGCCGCTCCCCATAACTCGCCATCCCGCTCCCCCCGGTTCATGGAAAAATTGTCTTCCATGAAACCAGTCCATGGTGCCAAAAGGTTGGGGACCACTGGTTTAACACATTAACTGCCATGTGAGTTGTATTTAACTCACACTAGTTTTGAGCCTGGGACCTCATGAAGCATATGCAACTCACACGTCTCTTCACCCTGGGAGCCATGAGAACTATTTTTCAAATTGCATATAACTCATGCACAGAAAACAATAAAAATAACAAATTTTTCATTAAATTAGAAAGGATCATTTTGTTTTCAAAGATTTTCTTCTATTTTCCTAATAAAACACCGTGACCCCAAGGAAATTTTTTTTTCTAGTGTGGCAGTTAACATGTTAAAGGAACTTCTATCAGAGGTGACACTAATTTCTACCCCGTTTTCCGGCAGAAGAATGTAAAATTTATAATTTACTCTTCAGGCACTGGTCCAGTCTGTGATCATGTCCAAAAAAGTGGCTCTTAACATCTTCTCTCTCTCACTTAATCCTATGTTAATAAGGAACAACCAGAGAAAATTTAGGGGAAAAAAGTCTTTGCAATATTTATTCATACTCAAGAGTACTGCATATTTATTCATATTCAATAGAGTTGCAATATTTATTCATACTAAAGAAGATTGCGGTGTTTATTTGTTCTCGAGTGATACTTTTGTCACGTCATCCCTTAACACATAATGTAAAAAAATAGTTAACAGTAAAAGTGTAAGGAGACCAACTGAAGGAAAAGTTCTGGGCACCATCTTACTTTCTAATTATATGGTGACATCAGAGAAGATTTCCTAAGCACTGGCGAAGTTATAGGCTCTGAGGAGGAAGGTGGTATAAATTAGTGAGAGGGTAAAGGGATTTGGGGATCAGATGGAAGGGTTATCTGTATAAGGACAGAATTTGAGCAATTCTATTGAAGGAGAGTTGAATACTGTGAGCACAACTGATCACTGAGAACAAGGCAGGTTCCTTACCTGGTACTATTTTTATATTGAGAATAAATATTGTTTATGAATCATATGTAGCTTGCAAAAGTGTAAACACAAACTGAGTTTGGGGAAAGTCCTGACCATTTCCGTATGTTCAATGCCCAGTCATGACTAATCTACCTTCTGGAGGAAATAGCTAGCCTGAGACTGTGCATAATTGGAATCTAAGAAATAGAGTATGAGGTCTTCAACTCAGAATTTGCCACATCTTTTCAGCACTAAGCACAAATCCTTTACCTAGATACATCAGAAAGCAAAAGACCTCTTCCAAATTCTGTGACTGACAGCCTAATTCTGGACTAACTGAGAGGCTAAATGCTAGCAGAGTGGTGAGCTCTGCATGAGATGATGAACTAAGGGGTCTGAAGTCCTGGGATCTGGTCAACATGAACATTGCTGGGATACTCACCTCCATCTCTACCAAAGGAGAAGCAACCGTCCTCCTCTGTTTACTTTACTCTTGCATTTCCATGCCTCTTCCTCTATGATATGACTACAAGTTCCTTGAAGGCAGGTCCAGCTCTTGATCAGGTAGCTATCACCATCACATACCAAAAATCTGCACATTTTACATATTCTGCAAAGGATAACAATATTACAGTTTTAGTCCAACCATACCAGCAGTTGCATGATGTATAAATGCTATAAAATTCTCAAGTAAATGTAAATTTTGTCAGACGGTATAAAAATATAAGAACTCTGTGTTATTTGTGAGATTAAAAAATATAGATTCAAGAATAAATATCAGATGGATGAAAACAATGGGGAAAGATATACCAAGAAAACACTACCTAAAAGAAAGAGTGGCATATACAAATCAAACGTACTTAAGTGAGATATACTGAAAATGATAGTTTAAAAATAGTTAAAGTGATATTTGATAAAAGTAAAAGGAGAAAAAGACAAATCCACATATATATGTGGAAATTTTAAAACATCTTTATCAATATCTAATAGACAAATTAGACTAAGATAGTTGTTCAATATAAAATAATTTAAACAACTGTATTTAAAAACCTAATACAAATACACACATCCACACTCACCCACTTCACCCCTACACACACACACATAAATCCCTACCCATATATATATAGTGGAATATGTATTCTTTTTGAAGAGTGTATGGGCATTTTACTAAAATAGATTATATTCTAAGACATAAAACAACACTCAAAAAATTTCAAAGAATTTTGGAATTATACAGATTCTAATATTTTATAATTATTCTCTATTTCCTGAGAAGAATATAATTAAATTATTAGTTAATAACAGAAAGATGAATAGAAAATTTCAAAATGCTTGGAAATCAAGCAAAATATTTATCAATTACCCATTGAAGAAATACAAAATCACAGTGGTTATGAAAGAATATTTTAAACTGAGTGATAATGAGTAAAACATATATCTAAACTTGTTGGATGAAGGTATAGAAACATGTAAAGGGAAATACGAAGCTTCAGTGCACATTAGAAAAGGAAAAAGATTTAAAAACAATGACCTACACTTTTCTCACAAGCAAGAAAAAAGGAAAGCAAATATAACTGAAAAATATGTTGAAGGAAGGAAATGAAAAATGTAAGACATGAATCCAAAAGTGGAAAGTTGATATACATCAGAGGGAATCAACAAAGACAGGAGTTGTTTTCTGAGAAGATTAATAAAATTACAAATTCTTATCAATTTACATTAAAAACAAAGGAGAAAATGCAAATAACTAATATCAATAATGGAAAAAGAGCTATAACCCTAGATTTCATAGCCATTAAAAAGATAAAAGAACAGCAGAATACACAATATCCTCAAGTACAAATGGAATATTCTCCAGGATAAACTGCATGCTACATGACAAAGTGAACCTCAATGAATGCAAAAGAATCTTTTGAAGGATTTCAGTCATATAAAGCATGTTCTCCAGCCACAATGGAAAGAAACTAGAAATCAATAACTGATGGAAAATTTGAAAATTTATAAATTTATGGAAATTATACAATACACTCCAAATAATCAATAAGTCAAAGAAGTAATAATAAAAGAAATTAAAAGTACTTTGAATAAATGAAAACTAAAACACAGCATACCAATACTTATGAGATACAGTTAAAGCAGTACTCAGAGGGAAATACATAGCTACAAATACGTACATAAAAAAGAAGAAATTATCTGAAACCAATAACCTAAGTTTCCAACTTAAGAAACTGAAAACAGAATAGATAACTAAACCCAAAGCAAGCAGAAGAAAGGAGATAGTAAAGATTGGAGGAAAACAAATGAATTGTAGAATAGAAAAGCAATAGCGAAAATCAATGAAACAAAGTTGGTTCTTGGAAAAGCTCTACAAAACTGACAAAATTTTCCCTAAACTTATTAACAAAACAAAAGAATATTTAGATTATTAAAATCAGTAATGAAAGGGGAGACATTGCTATCAACTTTATAGAAATAAGAAAGATTATAGGGGGATATTATGAAACATTGTTTGCCAACAAAATTAGATAACCTAGACAAAATGGACAAACTCCTAGAAAGACACAAACTACTGAAAATTACTCAAGAAGAAACAGAAAATCTTAGCAGATTTATGATAAGTACAGAGATTAAATTAGTAATCAAAAACTTCCCACAAAGGAAACCACAGGACAAAATAGTTTCAACAAAATAGTTTCACTGGTAAATTCTACCAAATGCTTACACAGGAATAAACATCAGTCCTTCATAAACTCTCCCCAAAATAGTAGAGGGACCAGTTCCTAACTCATTCTATGTGGCCAGTATTACCCTGATACCAAAGCCAGAGAAATACATCACAGAAATAAAAACTACAGACCAATATCATTTACGAATACAGACACAAAATTTTTCAACAAAACACTAGCAAACTGAATGTGGGACGGTTATGCCAGGAATGTAACACATCATTTCACTAGAATAAAGGAAAAACACATGGTCATACCAACAGACACACAGAAAAAGTGTTCAACAAAACCTAACACCATTTCATGATGAAATCATTCAATCAATTAAGAATAGAATGGAATTTCCTTAATCTGATTAAGGGCACCTGTAAAAAATCCACAAATAACATCATACATAAGGTGAAGACTGAAACCTTTTCCCCACGATCAAAAACAAGACAAAGCTGCCTACTTTTCATCACTTCTATTCAATACTGTATTGGAGGTTGTACCCAGGGCAATTAGACAAGAAAAAAAATGCACTCATGTTGAATGTCTAAACATAGAATACCACATGATCCAGCAATTCCACTCCTAGGTATACCTTACAGAGATGAGGTAGGTGATGAGAACACCCTCTGGCTAAAATGCCACAAACTCCCATTGTCCTTACTTCAATTCAGTAGATATTCATGAATAAATGTTTTTCATTTTGTTAAATCCAGTTTTATCACTTTCCAGAGACTTAAATGGCTATCTTTGATAATTTTGTCCATTTCTGTTGTCACCTTTCCTTCCATTAAAAAAAATAGTTTAGCTGTATATAGAAATAGTGTTAATAACAGTGCATTAAATATGATTTCCTTCCCACCAAATTAAAAGACTGTTTAACCCATCACAACTCAAAATTCCCAAACCTTTGCTCAGAATACCATTTTTTAACTCCAAAACGACAGAAGAGCCAGTGAAAATAAGAAGGAACCAACAGAGGAAAGTGGAAAGGTTTTGTGAAGGCCAGGATTAAGAGGTCAGAAATTTCATTTCTTCCTCTATCAGCTGAAAACAGCACAGCCCACTTATCTCACCTTGAATAATTTCCAACAAAACAAATAGGTTTATGGTATACTGGTATCCTTTTTCTATTCTCAGACCTGCAATTCTCAGTTTGCATCAATGGTCTGGTTGTTGAGAGGATCTGTTTTCCCCTTTCCATTTTGAGACATAGGCCACAGTGTCTTCCTTTTCTCTGAACAACTAAACCTGATAGAAGATGAAATACATAGGTGGAAGAGACTCCTAGACTTAAAGTCCACTATTATCTAGATCATGGGGCTAGCCTGTGGGAATGCTGTGGAAAGGCTGCCCCACCTTTAGCCTCCTTTGGGGACTTGAGAGTCACTAGAGTCCTGTGTTCTCTGTGCCTGGAGAGATGGCAAAAGAAAAGGATTCAAGTGCCCATCCTATGAAAACACCACAATCCTAATGGATCTCTGTAGGTTACATCTTGCTAAATCCTCACTCTAACAGTTACCTGAGCATGTGTTTGGTTATTATATCTTCAGTCTAGAATTACTACAGCAGTAGCAGCAACCATAGCAATGGAAATACCCAGGGTCCCTATGTGTAAGAGGCATATAGCGTGGTAAGTAAGTTTCCCTCAGCAAGAATTTCTTGGGCTCAGTCCCTATTTGTCTACCAGGCAGTTGTAACTCATATAAAACTGGGAGCTACATGACTCCACCTTAAAGTTGGCTCATAGTATAGGACAATCAATAAATGAAACAAAATTATTTGTGGGACTTAAAAACCTGGATTTAATACATGTTATGACAGTTGCATTTAGCGATATCTGTTTTCTCATATCACATTACATTAAACCTCAGGGAAATCACCATATAGGGAAGCAAAACAAACAAACAAAAATACCCTAGTGATATGTGACAAGTACATGGTCCCTGGGAACAGGTCTAGGCCAGTTCAATCCAGCTCACGGGCCTAGAACAGATGGATCTTGTGAAAGGTTCCTTGAGGTAGTCTAAAAGAGTAACCTGATATAAGCCCAGCACTCAGGGAGAGATGTGTCTGGCTGGGCTCTAGAGAAAGCATCCCTCTGCATGCAACAAAATCCCCCCAGTGTACACATAGTGTCATCACATATGTTGTACATGTTATGCATTACTCCACTCACAGAGGTGTTAATCATATTTAATTACATATGATTGACAATTTCTGGAGTAGTGTACAGAACACAGCATGTCTATGGATGGCAGCTCTGCCTAAACACCTACTTAATGGACCTTTCAAAGAATTCCTCTGTTACGGATCAGATTGTGTCCTCTCAAATAAGATATGTTCAAGTCTTAACCTCCAGTACCTCAGAATGTGACCTTATTTGGAAATAGGGTCATTGCAGATATAATTTGTTAAGATGATATCATGCTGGAATAGGATGGGCCCCTAATCCAATTTGACTGGTATCCTTGTAGAAGGTGAAAAGACACAGGCAGGGACACAGACAGAATGCCATGTGAAGACACTGGAAGATTGGAGTGATGCAGTTACAATCCAAGGAACATTAAATACGGCCAGAAAAGCACCAGAAGCTAGGAAGAGGCAAGGAAGGATGCCCGTACAAGTTTCAGAGGGAGCACAGCCCTGCTGAAACCTTGGTTTCAGATGTTTAGCCTCCAGAACATCGAGACAATGAATTTCTGTTGGTAAGAGCCACCCCGTTTGTGATACCTTGTTATGGATGTCCCAAGAAATTAATACACTGTTAATGTTTTCAGGCTGTGAGCGGCCACCGGGGTTTGTCCAAAGGACCTCTGTAGCACTCACGTGTCTTTTCTCATTCATCCCTTCCTGAGTACCGTCCTCTCACATCTTGGAGTTTTCACGTGGCAATTTTCAGAACTGAGAACCAATAAACCTTCCTCTTAGGTTCTCTTCCTCATGGAATAAATATCTTTGCATGCTTTACCTTGTTTCTTTTCCCACTGTTACGTATGAAGTATTCATAAAGGGTTTGTGTTCTCCAGATCCAATAGTTAAGGAGAAAATACACTTCATCTCATCAACTCCTGCCTTGTTACCCAAATATCTGAGCACTTCTACCTGAGTTACTTACCTTAATGATTGAACCACCAAATAAGAAGGTGAAACACACAGGATCCTGAAAACAAAAAATGGGATAATAATGAGTAGGTGGTGGGACAGAGAAAGTGGAGATCCCTTTTCCTCCTCAGACCCTGGAGTGAATAAAAGTCCATTTCACTTATCAGAAGATAGAAAATCTTCTTGGTACCTAGGGATGCCCTTATCCTCTTCTCAGCTCCTAGGTTTTCTGAGGCTTTCCTTGGATGCATGGTTGTTGTGACTATGGTTTTGCACCTTTCCACTCTGAGACACATGCTACTAGGCGCCTGCACTTCCCTTGACAAACTGAACCCGGGACAAGTTGGAAAGAAGTGAATAAGACAATACCAGAACAAAGACAGGTTTGATTTAAAAATTTATAAAACATGTTTTGGACATTCTTGTAAAGAGAAATATTAGAGGATTGGAATAGGTACGTGCTAGCTATTTTTTTTTACCTTTCCTAATTTCCAAGAGGCCTGAGAAGGGAGTTACTGTGCATCCTGGGGTAGGCGGTCCAAACTACCAAGTAAAAATTGGACTACTATTCCACAATGAGGTGAGGAAGAGTATGTCTGGAATATAGGAGATGTCTCTTAGTATTGCCATGCCCTGTAATTAAGGTCAATTGGAAACTACAACCACCCAACCCTGGCAGGACTATTAGTGGTCCAGACCCTTCAAGAATGAAGGTTTGGGTCACCCAACCAGGCAAAGAACCATGGCCAGCTGAGATGCTTGCTGAAGGCAAAAAGGAATAAAGAATAGGTAGTGGAGGAAAGAAGTTATAAATACCAGCTACCACCATATGACCAGTTACGGAAATGAGGACTGTAGTTGTCTTAAGTATTTTGTTCTTATTTTGTTATGAATATATTTGCATATTTGTGTGTATATCATTTGTTGTCTTTTCTCTCATCCCCTTATCATGTAACATAAGATGTATTGACATTATATCATAGTAATTAACTACTGTTGATTTTAAATCATAGTATTTAAATTATGGAATATCAAGGAAAAGAGTAAATATCACTCCAGGAATTTACCTCCTCTTCTGGTGAATTGGTTAGTACATTATTGGTTGTACAAAGAATAGTTGTATCATGTTAGGTGGAATCATAACCTTGGTATTTTCCTCATTTGGTGATTAAATATGGTTTACAGAGACGTGTATGGTTGCCAATGTGACAAGGGGTGGTGATTAATTAATTCTATGTCCTAACTTGACTGGGCTATGGGATGCCCAGATATTTGGTCAATTATTATTCTGGGTGTTTCTGTGAAGGTCTTTTTGGATGATATTAACACTTAAATCAGTAGAGTGAGTAAAGAAGATTGCCATCCATAATGTGGGTGGGACTCAACCAATCAGTTGAAGGCCTAAAGAGAACAAAAAGTTTGACCTTCCCCTGAGTTAGAGAGAATTCCTCCTGTCTGCCTGCCTTTGAACTGGGACATCTACTTTTTCCTGGCTTTGTACTCAAACTAAAACATTGGTTCTTCCTGGGTCTCAAGCCTGCTGGCCTTCAGACTGGAATTATACCATTGGTTCTCCTGCTTCTGTGGCCTTTGTGCTTGGCTGCAACTATACCATCAGCTCTCCTGGGTCTCTAGCTTGATGACACCCCCTGTAGATCTTGGGACTTTCCAGCCTCCATAACCATGTGAGCCAATTCCTTATAAAACCTTACAATAACCTTATAATAAATATCTTATTATAATAAATTGGCTTCCATGATTACTATATATAGAACATATAATATATATATATATATATATATATATATATATATTCTATTACTTCAGTTTCTCTGCAGAACCTTGACTGAGATGCAGATATATATACATATATAAACACACATACATACATATACACTCTCATCACTTTATCCATTCCCATAAAACTTGAAACAAAAAGATAAGCTAAAAAAATTGTAAATTGTCCAAATGACAGCAAGGTTTAGGCACCATATTAACCCTACTGATATGATGATATCATCAAGGATCCACAGGAATTTTCAAAGGAATTTGAGAGCATCTAAGCCTCTCACTCCATGAGAGGGTTAAAGGAGTTTGGGGTTCATCAGAAAAGAGCAGAAGGGTGTTTGAGCAACCTAAAAAAAAAGAAGGCTTGAATATTGTAAGGAAAGCAGATCAGTGTAAACTTTTCAGGGATTTTTTAATCCTGAAGTATATTTGGGTTGTATAGAGAGTAAAGACTAAGAGGTACAAGAGGAGGAGGATCATGTCCCTACTCCAAATCTTGTTTCCAGTATGCTCAGTACTTTTCTGGAGAAAAAACAATAAATATACAAAAAAAAAAAAAACCTACACAAGAGACTTTTCCCAAGGACCCTCGGATTCTGGATCAGGTCTCTCAAGAGCTGCTTCAGAGAATACCTGGAAGTGGCCCATCACTGAAGGTTGGGTACTAAGGCTCAAGAGAATACAGCTCTGTGACTGAAGCCCCACCAACCACTGCCAATGCCACCACAAATGTTGTCGTGTTGCACGTTACACTACTCAGAAAGGTGCCATTCATATATCCTCCTATGTGAACGACGCCTTCCTGAGTAGGGCACTGCCCACAGCATGGCTGAAGGTGGTGGGCCTGACCTTTATAACAGTGATATAAAGCCATTAAGAACCTACAGATGAGACTATTCCCAAGGAACCTCATTCCCTAGGTTTTGCCACATAGAAGGCTCTTAAAAGGGCACTATGAGTTGAACCAGCACTGAGTTCTGAGACTTAGGAAATGGCACCTGTGTGCAGGTCGCCATGTTCCCTCTCCCAGGGCCAGCACTGAGGTTGTACCTGTTGTGCATTATTTCACTCTAAGAAGTGCCAATCATATTTCTAGCCACATGGATGGCACTTCCTGAAGTGGAGCACTACACACAGCATGGCTAAAGGTGTAGATCCCGCACACGTGTCTACCCCTCCACAATGCCATTTCAGTCAATATCCCAACACTCTCGTCCATGAGGGGTCAGCAGAATATGATGTAAAAATCTGTAAAAAAAAAAAAAAAATCCCCGCCCCTCTTGCCTCTCTTTTCTCCCCTCTATCTTTCCCTGAGTGCTTATCACTTCACCTGCCACACATGTAATGAACAGATTTCAGGACTTAGAGAGAATAAGTGTTGTCCTTTTTGCCTCTTCCTCTCAGCATACTTATCTGCATTATCCTGCTGATTTTCAATTTAATATAGTTGGCACATGAAAAACTACTTTATATGCCTCAAAAGTAGGTAGGAAAAACCTATCAAGTCCTTATCATATCTATCAGTAGATATTGAAGGCCAGAGAGAACTCAGTTGGAAGAGCACTTGAGAGAATTATCTTCTGCCCAGTTTGAATCTTCCTTATAGCATCATGTGGGCCTTGGTTTGGCATCCTTTGGTCAGAAATGGAGGCCTGCAGCAGAAGTAGCAGCCACGATGGCCATGTACTTACAAATCAACATTCAGACAAAGAAAGATATATAGTACATGCAAACACGTGCAACAGATGCAAATCAACATGCAGACAATGAAACAAAACAACAAATAATCCACACAAAACAGTGCAGTACAAACCTAAAGACAAAAACCATATGATATCACGCATGGAGAATCTAAAAAAGCTGATCTCATGGAATTAGAAAGTATTAAATATAATAGTGGTTACCAGAGGCTAGGAAGGGTAGGGGGAGAGGAAGATGGGTAGAGATTGGTTAACAGGTACAGGGCCATAGTTAGATAGGAGGAATAATTCTGGTGTGCTATTGTACATATGTGTGATTATAATTAACAATATTATATGGTATATTTCAAAATAGCCAGAAGAGAGGATTTTAAATGCTCTCATCACAAGGAAACAAATGTTTGAGATGACAGAAATGCTAAATACCCTGATTTGATCATTACATTATATGCATATATATATATATATATATATGTAACAGAGTATTCACCCCTCCTCCCATGGATATGGAAGTGTAAAATTTAGAGTAGGGAATATGTAACAGAGGGAATGGCCTGAAAAAAAACGGCAAAAATATTTTCTGCCTCTCTAAAACTTCCTGCACTCTTTTTGGGGCCTGGCCAGCATCCCTGAAGCGGGTGATGGTCTTTTGTTCTTTGTGTTGCAGAAGATAGCTCAGCCATCTCAGGCCAGTGCCAGCTCCCCAGGTGGGTCCAGGTGGGGCTTTGTCTTTGGCAGAGATGGGATGACTAGAATCATTAACACAGTAGCCTAGAACTGAGGACACTCCTTTTAAAAGCTCTGGATTTCTGCTTATGTTCAGGGAAAATATGGATTTTTTGAGACAAGAGTCTACCATTTTCCTCCTTTGACAGCAGAGTAATAAACTTCTCTTTCCTTTTCCTCAAACTACTTGTTATTATTCTTCTGATGCAGCCTCGAGGACAAGTGCTGATTTTTGGTAACATACATATATCAAAACATCTTACTGTACTCCATAAGTATGTACAAGTATAATGTTTCAATCAAAAAATAAAGGAGGAAAGCTTTTTTTAAAAAATCAAACTACTACCAAACATTCTAAATAACAGACATTAAAAAACACCAATCAAAGCAGGAGTAGAAATAATACACAAAATATAACACATCCAAATATACAAAACCCTACAGGAAACAAAGACCAAAAGAAAAAAAAGACAAAGAAGCAAAACAATAACATCAATAAAAAACAAAAACAAAAATCATAAACAAAAACAAAACAATTAATTCCATAAATAGAAAATCAAAAAGGAAGCAAACATACAAAAACACAGTATATCTTCACACACACGAATACAAACCCCCAAAACATACACACTAAAAAATGACTTCACACCCCAATAATTCCAAACAGAACCTGAGAACATACTTTAAAGGAGTCCTTGTGGCAACCTAGCACATATCAAGGACAGATGACACTCACTGCATTGGGAGATGCTAAGTGCCCGAAGGAGAGGAGTGGATCCTGAGAAGTAAATAGATGTGGGAACCTTGTAAAATGGTAGAAGACAAAGTAGAGCAGTTTCCCTCCTCTTCACTACAGCATATATTTCCTCACGGCTTTGGATGAGGTGAGGTATGTGGCCATTTAGAGATAGACAACAAAATCCACAAACATCAGCTGACAACTAAACACCTTGATATAGTTTAAAAGAGCTTGCAAAGGAGGTAATGAGGCATCAGATTAACAGATTATATCCCATCCCCTGATGTAGAAATGTAACATTTATAACTCGCTTCCCAGGTTGTGCTTCCTGTGCTCACCACGGATTGGTTCTCCCTCTCCCTCTTCCCCTTTTCCTCTCCCTCTCCCTCTCCTCCTCTCTTCCATGAGAGCTCTGGGTTAATAAGGGTCACCTCAAGAGATGCAGAAAAATGGTGGTCTGATAGAGTCCTCCCTCCTCACAGCTCCCACAGAAGGCAGGTGAGAAACGCCATCAGCCGCCTGTGTGTGAATCACTCACTCTGAAAACAGCATTGTGAATTTACAGAGAAACATCATGGGACACTCAGCCCAAGAAAACAGGTGACTGGGAGATACATTCACAAATATTGGAGAGCGCAGGGAATACAATAGAGACCAGAACGCAGGATGCACTGGCCAGATTAGCACAGTGTGACCTGGCCTACAAGTGCTTATGCACCTTCCCCACAGACTTCCCATCCACTCAGTCAGGGGCAAGCCCAGAGTTGGGGCAAAGCTGTTGCTCGAGACAGCAGCTCTGTGGAGAGGAAGCAATTGTGGGAGCCACACGGGACTCTCAGCTGCACTATACAGGGACTGCGCAGGGCTGGGTAGGGCCTGGGATGAGATATAGCTTTCTGGGACAGTATGCAGGAATCTGCAGGCAGACAACTCGCCACTGGAAGTCAGCAGGACCTGGGCATAGGAGTTGAATGGACAGCAACGGGATACGCCCTTAGGGGCTGCCGGCAATTGCCCCCACAGGACGCAGGCCGGTTGAGAAGAGCTGTGATCACGGCGCAATCTGAGCCCTGCTGCACTCCAGACTGGCAGTTGGCAGCCATCTTTAAGGTCTCCTGCCTGGAGCTGACTGTTAGCTGGGTCTATAGCTTCACCCCACCCCTGACCTGGGGGCTCTTCGGCCTGAGCATGACAGGCTACAACCTTGGTGGCCAGGGACAGCTGCCTCTGTGGGTTCCAGGTGGGATGAGATCCCTGAACTGTATCGGTAGGACCTTTGTGTATTGGAAACAGTTTGCCGCCTGTCCATCCGGTCCTGCTTCCCTGGCTCTGGCCTCCTTCATGCCCGCAACATGCTGATCCTAGTACCCGCTCTTCAGGTCAAAGAACTAAAAGTAGAACTACCATTTGATCCAGCAATCCCACTACTGGGTATTTACCCAAAGGAAAAAAAGACATTTCTGTGAGAAAGACATCTGCACTCAAGTTTATAGCAGCACAATTCACAATTGCAAAGATGTGGAAACAACCCAAGTGCCCATCAATACATGTGTGGATTAATAAAATTTGGTATATGTATACCACGGACTATTACTCAACAATAAAAAACAATGAATTAACACATTTGGCATTATCCTGGGTGGAGCTAGAGCCCATTCTTCTAAGCAAAGTATCACAAGAATGGAAAAACAAGCACCAGTGGTACTCACCATCAAATTGGTACTAACTGATCAATACTTATGTCACACATGGAAATAATATTCATCAGGGGGCAGACAGGTGGGGGGGTGAGGGGGATGGGAAAACTCTCACCTAATGGGTGCGGGGCGCACAGTTTGGGGGATGTCCATGATCGTAGCTCTGACTTGGGCAGTGCATAGCCAATATATATAACCAAAGTGTTGTACCCCCATAATATTCTGAAATAAAAATAAATAATAAAGGGTCACCTCAAATAAGCAGCAGAGAAAAGCCAATGCATTATTTCATTTTTCTCAAAACTTCTAAGACGTAGATTTTCTTACCTTGCTATCCCTCTGCACAAAAATAACAAAAATTAAAATAAAAATGTAAATGTATCTATTGCGTGAAAATTTCTGTGTACCACCTTAATCCCTCGCCTATATGGTGAACAGAGAGGATGCAAAGTAATACTAATATTTAGAGGAAGATAGAGCTTGTAGGCCTTGAGGAATCAAGTAGCTTCAATCCCTGAGAGAGTAAAGGGCTTCTGAATTTAGCAGGATTCTAAATTAGGATAGAATTTGGACAGTGAAAAAGGAGGGTTTGGAAGCTAAGAACAAAGTAGTAGGTTTGAGCACAGGAGGTATATTTAGGTTCCTCAGAAAGCAGAAAGTCCGAGGCTATAGAAAGGGCTACATCTCTACCAAAATTCTTATTTCTAGTTTCTTCAGGCCTTTTAAGGATAATGGGATATAAATCCCTGTAAAATGTATGTGAGAAGCTTTTCCTCATATACATTCTGGCACCTCAAGGTGTGCTTCTGAAAGTCCTCTGAGATAGCTCATTGCTGAGGAGGTGGAACCTTACTCAAAGGAGGGCAGCTCTATGCTTGAAGCTCCTTTCCCACCCCAGGACAACCACATATTGATGTATGTGTTGTAGATTACTCCACTTCAGAATGGGAAAAAATTTATATTTTAGTTTGTGGGAATCATACCTTCTTTAGTAGGACACTGTGTCCAGTGTCTGAATGTGGCAGCTCTGCTCAAAGACACCTTTTATGCAGCTTCCATTCCACCTCTCACAC
Source organism: Daubentonia madagascariensis (assembly GCA_023783475.1). NCBI lineage: Eukaryota > Metazoa > Chordata > Mammalia > Primates > Daubentoniidae > Daubentonia > Daubentonia madagascariensis. The sequence goes on from JAKFHU010001599.1 coordinate 3,853,109, forward strand.
TTAAGCCTTTGATTAGGCACCAATATTTGTCCAAAGAGCCTGTGTAACCCCATCCCACTGCTGTTCCTCTTCCATCCATCTCTGCGTATCTCTTCACCTGCTGCATCCTTAATGTGCCAGGTTTCAGGAGCAAGGAAGAATAAGATTTCCTCCATTTCCTTTTCCTTGGAAAGAATAATGCATATCTGCACTATATTCCTTATTTTCAAATTATTAATGATATTAGGGATGGTTCATTGAAAACTATTCTGCCCCCCTCAAAGTAATGTTTTAAGTTGAAAGGCCAAACACCACAACCCTTCAGGCTCCTGCACTGCCAACTTCAGGATGCCTTTTCCAATGCCATTTACTTAAACTCCAATCCACAGAAGAGCCGGTGAAGAACAGCAAGGGTCTCCTTGGGGGAAAAAGTGGAAATTTAGGTGCCAGGAAGGTGAGGCCAGAATCCTACTTCTTTTTGAGATGCTGCAGGAAAAAGAAAACATTTCACATAAATAAGCAGAAATAATTTAAAACAAAATTTCTGAGTTTTTCATGTGACACCTTGACACCTGTTTACTGAGAACATTTCTCACCTTTCCATTCTAGTTCTCTAGGTGTTTTCAACTTTCATGAAAACACATGACTGTGTGCACTCATAATAAAGTTCAGGATAAAGAATTTCCAAAAATAAGTGGGACTTTGAGAGATTAGCAAGAAGAATCCAAAGTCGTTAAGGATAAGGAAGGTGTTAGTCCATTTTGTGTTGCTATAAAAGAATATTTGAGACTGGGTAATTCAAAAAGAAAAGAGATTTATTCAGTACACAGTCCTGCAGGCTGGGAAGTTCAAGGGCATGGCCCTGGCTTCTAGTGAGGGCTTTCATGCTGAATCACAACATGGCAAAGAAGGTCAAAGGGGAAGAGGACCCATGAGAAGAGGGGACACCTGGGGGCATCCTGGCTTTATCAACCAACTCTCATGGGAACTAATCCATTCCCATGAGAACTAATCCAGTCCTTCAAGAGGGAGAACTCATTCACTATCACAAGAACAAAGAACAGCATGAAGCCATTCATGAGGGATCCACCCCCATACCAGAACACCCCCTACTAGGCCACACTTCTCAACACCACCACACTGGTGACCAAATTTCAACAGGAGCTTTGTTTGGTGTGGACAAACAAACTATATCCGTACCATAGCAGGGAAGTTGAGGGATTTTTGGAAAATCCATACTTAGCTGTAGTACTTTTGATTGAAAGAAAAAGGAAGATTAAGATAAAGTAACTAGATCCAAATGTCCTCAAGTCCTTGGCCTTTTTTACTTAATTATCTATGACTGCAGTCCTGATTATGTGATGCTTTCATTTTAATGATTAATGTTTTTTGGTATATATTTTTCCACCATTTAATTTTCAGCCTACATATGTTGTTGATTTTGAAGTGAGTTTACCATAAATAGCATGCAATTTGGCCATGTTTTTGGTACCACTCCACCAAACTCTTCCTTTTATTTAATGTATTTAGGCCATTTACTTTCAAGGATAATTATTGATATGTTTTCATGGGTCTACCATTTCATTTGTTTTGTATTTGTTTCCTCTGGTTTTCATTCATCTGTTTCTCTTTTCTTGCCTTCCTCTCAGTTGATTTTCTGTCCCTGTGGGTTAGATGAACATTTTGTAGAATTTTATTTTTATTTATTTATAGTGATTTTGAGTTTGTCTCTTTGTATAATTACCATAGAGGTTGCTCTGGGTGTGCAATATATATATATGGCTTATCAGAGTCTACCAGGATCAACATTTTACCAATTTGAGTGAATTGAAGAAACCTGAACATCCATTTAGGTCCCTTTACCTTCCCCATTCTCAAACATCATTGTTGATGGTATTATAATATTTGCTTAATCATCAAATGTGATGTATAAAACTCATGAGAAGGATAGTCTATTAAAGTACCATACTTCTGCTCTATTTTTCTTTCTCCCTTCCTTATGCTTCAATATTCCTTCTTGTATCATTTCCTTTTTGTTTGAAGAATTTTCATTAGCCATTCTGTAAGTATATGTCTGTTAATGACATATTCTTTTAGTGTTCCTTCATCTGAAAATGTTTTTATTTTCCCTTCATTCCTGAAGGATATTTTTGCTGGATGTAGAATTCATGGTTGACAATCCTTTTCTTTCAACACTTGAAAAATACTGTGTGCACTTCCTTCCAGCCTCCACGATTTCAAATGGGAAATCCACTGTCATTTGAATAGGTGTGCCCTTACAAGTAATGTGTTATTTCTCACCAGTTGCTTTAAACACTTTTTAAAATTATGGTCTGCTTTAGTTATTGGAAATTTAATTGTGATGTGCCTTGGCATCGATTTCACTGGATTAATCTTATTTGGGAACATTAAGTTTCTTGAATCTGTAGGTTTATGTCTTTTTCCAAATTTGCAAAGCTTTTAGGCATTTTTTAGAATACTCTGTTATCCCCACCCTCTTCTCTCCTTCTGGGACTCTGTATGTTTGTTGCATATTTTATTATTATCCCATAAGTCCATGGTGCTTGATTCATTTTTATAAAGTTTATTTTCTCTCTGTTGTTCAGATTGCATAATTTCTGTTGTTTCTGTCTTCAAGTTCACTGATTCTATCCTTTTTTATCTTCATTCTACTATTGAGTCCACCCAGAGATTTTTATTTTAATTTTTGTATTTCTCGGTTCCATAATTTCCATTTGTTATCTTTTTACAACTTCTAGTTCTTTAATAAGATTTTCTCTTCTGTCATTTGGTTGAAGATCATTACTAATTGCTTGCTAAAACATTTTTATGATGGCTGCTTTAAAGTTCTTATCAGAAAATTTCAACATCTGATTCATCTTGATTTTGGTGTCAATTGATTGTCTTTTTTCTTGCAAGTTGTGATTTTCCTCATTCTTGGGATAATGGGTTATTTTCTATTACATACTGGACATTTTAATCATTATAATAGGAAATTTTGGGTCTTATTTAAATTTTGCATTTTAGTGCGCATTTACCTGGATTAGGTTTAGTATGTAGGTCCTGACCTACTTTCGTGAGCTATCATTTCAATGACAATTTAACTTTAGAGTTTAGTGGTACTATTTTGGTCTGTTTGTTTTATCTGGTGCTGCCCTGACTTCCTTTGTCCCTGCTTGATGTTGTCTGAATGGGCCAAAGGAGTTTCCCAGGCTAGGTCATCTGATAGTCCCAGATGGGGCAGCGACATCTTAGGCCTACAGTGACAAAGAGGCTCTCCTGGCCAAGTCACTTGTGGCTTCTCCCATGCAAGTGCTGTCTGATTGCCTGTTTTCTCTAGATAGAGGAAAGAAGTCACAGACCCTCTGGAGAAAGAGGCTTCCAAGGCCAGGTGCTTGTTGTTGATCCCCCTTGCCAGTTCCTCCTGGCTGCCTATGTCTGTCGGTGAGAAAGGGGAATCTCAGATCATGGGGACAAAAAGGCTTCTCCATCCAGGATTTTTGTTGTGGTGAGATCCCCCTTGCTCTCCTTCCCTGTACCACTTGGTGGAGAAAGGGAGTCTTAACCTGATGGAAAAGAGAGTGCCTTTCCTGGATGTTTATTGTCAGAAAGGCTTCCTGTTTATGTAGGAGAGATTTTCAATTAATCTGGGAGAGGAACAAGGAGATTACCTAGGCTACCTCCTGTTGCTAGATAGGGGGATGGTAAAAGCTATGCCTGAATTGACTTTTTCTTTTGGGTGAGGGGTCATAAGATACCCTGCAGCTCTGTTGTTCCTCCAGTCTTAAGGTTCCTAACCAGTTCACCTTCCTCTTTCTACTTTTCTGAGTTTTCCTTTGGTTGCCTCTTGCGTTATTTCTAGCATTTGTAGTTTTACTTAGCCAAGATGTGCAAGGAGAAAAGGGTCTATGCTGCTTTGTCTAAACCTGAAGTCTCTCATTTTATTAAAAAGATTTAAACTTGAGATGATTTTGAGGGCAATGTTTTGAGAATCCTGATTTGAAGCCCATGACAACTACTGGATGGTTCTGATGATGAAGTAGCTAATATCATTTCCCTGCCAAATTCATCCCTGGGGAATATTTTAGAACAAAAATAGGTTTTTAAATGATGTGATATTTATAAATAACTAGCTAAAAGAAACAGTTGCAAATATAGAAATGGGAAACAGGAGAATACAGGAAATCAGATGTACCCATATCTGCCTTCTTCCACCACACCCAACCTGTACAACTTCCATTCTTGCCTCATTCCTGACCCTCTCACTGGATACCTGAAGGCAGAGATGACAAAGTTCTTACGCATCACTTCACCTCCCCAGGTCCATGCTGACTAGCAATTTTAGGAACCTAAAATGAAGGGTGGACCAGAGATTCCTGTTATAACCAAAGAGAAACCATTTGATTTCTCAGGGTATGTTAGAGGTTATTGATCCTTGTTTTAACATCAGACTACTGCAGGGAAACTGCCCCAGTGTGGGGAGAGCCAGAAATGATTGGGGGATCAGAGAGTAGAAGAAATACAAATCATATGAAATCAGGCCAAACAGAGCCCAAAACTAACAATCCCTCAAGACCATTTTTCTACTCACACTGGTTCCTTGTGCCTGAGCCAGCTGGTAATCATCTCTCCCAGATGACGTGTTCTTTCTTCTGCTTACCTGGTTCCACTGGCCTTCCAATGAGAAAAGGTATTATAGGATCACTACATGAAATTTCCAGAAGGTCAGACATGAAAAAGTCTTCTGAACAATTTTAACTTTTTCTTGGGGGTCAGAATCTACCAAAAAGTTATTAGCACAAATGAGTGAGTTTAGCAAGGTTGTGGGATACAAGATAGAAATATAAAACTACTGCATTTCTATATACTAGCAATAAAAATCATAAATTGAAATTTTACAAATATATCAGTTACAATAATTTTTGAAATATGAAATACTTAGGGATAAATCTGAAAAAAAGTTCACTGAAAACAAGAAAACATTGGTGAGAGAAATTAAAAATGAATTAAGTAAATGAAGAGATATACCATGTTGATGGGTCAAAACAACCAATAATAGTAAGATATCAATTCTATCCAAATTGATCTGTAAGATAAATTCAATTTCAATCAAAATTTTAGATTATTTTGTAAATAGTGACAAACAAATAATAAAATTTAAAGAGAGATGCAAAGGACTAGAATAGACAAAATATCTTTGAAAAGACTAAAGTTGGAGATGTAACACTAGCTAACTTTGATACTTAAAAAAAATACTACCATAATTAAGAGTGTGGCATTGGCTCTAAGATTGGAAAATGGATCAATGGAACAGAACAGTAAGTCTAAAAATAGACGCACACATATTGTCAGTTTCTTTTCAACAATAGTGCAAAGACAATCATTGAAGAAAGAATCATTTCAACAAATGATGTTAGAACAAATAGACAGATGATAGATAAATAGATAGATAGATACCAGATGATAGATATAGGTATAGACATATGTCAAAAAATGAACATTGATTCATACATTGTATCATATACAAAAATTCAAAATGGGTCATAGATATAAATGTTAAATCTAAAACAATAAAACTTCTAAAAGAAAGCATAGGAGAAAATATTTGCCAATTTTTATTAGGGAGAGATTTCTTAAATATGAAATCAAAAGCAAAATCTATAAAAGAACAAATTGAAAAACTGGACCTCATCTAATTAAGATCTTCTGCTCTTTGAAAGATACTATTTAGAGAATAAAAAGACAACTGACATGGGAGAGAATGAAAGAACATATTTGTAAATCACATATATGATAAAGGACTTTTATCTAGAATTTATAAACATTCAATATTCATTAATAAGAGATAAAAAAGAATTAAAAATGGACAAAAGATTTGAACAAGTACTTCACTAAAAGATATAGGGATGGGAATTAATCACATGAAAATATGTTCTACATAATTTGTAAACAGAGAAATGCAAATTGAAACCACCACAAAACACCACGGCACATCTATTCAAATGGCAAAATTAAAATAAATAATAACAAATACTGGCAAAGATACAGATGAACCGGAACTCACACAAACTGGATGTAGGGATGTAAAGTGGTACAATGACTTTGGAAAAGAGCTTGTTAGTTTATTTTAAAAAGTAGATATGTGACTACAATATGATCCAGCCATTCAAAGAGAATTAAAGCATATTTCCATACAGATATTTTTGCATCAAGGCCCATGGCTACCTTATTTCTAATAGTCAAAGCCAAAATAGATCCAAAATAGAGGCAAATTTCCAGCAACAGTTGAATGCCTTAAAAAAAACTGTGCAAGAGCCATACAATGCAATATTACTCATCTGTAAAAAAAAAATTGAACTCAATAGTTCCATAATAATATGGATGAATTTCAAAATAATTATGCTGAGGGAAATAAGCTAGGCCAAAGAAAAGAGTATAAACTATATGATTCCATTTTGATAAAAGTCTGCAAAATAAGACCTAATCTACAGTGAATGAAAGCAGATTATTGGTTGCCTGGGCATGTGGTTGTGTGGACAGGGCAGGAATAAGGATCACAAAGGGGTAGGAGGAATCTTTCAGAGATGATGGCTAATATTCCCTATTTTGATTGTGGTAATGGTTTTATGAGTGTATAAACATGCCCGGACATATCAAACTGTAGATTTTAAAATATGTCAATTATACCTCAATAATGCTTTCTAAAAAATAAAGCCATCCCTTAATACAAAAATCCCCAAATAACAAACACATACTCATACACACAATTCAAAAAACAAATACCATATGAGCTAAAAAATAATCAATCAACAAGGCAAATAATCCCTCTCTAACAAAAGAAGTTTTACCCCTATGTACCAAAACCTCTATAAGTAATAAAAAAATCAGAGAAACAAGGTACAAATAAATAAAAAATAAAATAAACCAATAATATATATTTTTAAATCCTTATCAACAATAATCTCAAATTAGAAAAGCTCAACAAATAGGAATAAAATAAATAAATAAAGCAACTACAACAAGGTCCAAACAGAAGCAATACATGAACATATCAAAAAAGAAAACATATTAAAAATACCAAACAATATAAACATTCACGCAGATACTGAGGCAAAACATACAAAACCCAAACAATCTACTACAACGTGCAAAAAACAATCCCCAAATAAAATGCACACACACACACAAAACAAAACTTAAAGAGCCCCACACAAATACTGAAGGGGAAAAAAGCAACAGCGACCAAACAAGAATCATACAAACTTCAATATCCCCAAACACAAGGAAAATGAACATACAAACACATTTACATACACACACACACACACACACACAAACAAAAGAATAAACACAAACTGAAACAAAAATACATAGAAAACAATAAAAAAAAACATTAAAAAAACCCAAGCACCATTCAAAAATAAAATAGTCACAGAAACACATATATACACATCCACATCCACCATCCACACACCCACCTACCCACATATACACATGGACAAAGTCAAGTTGAAAAACTAACAGAAATATGACAAAGAAAAAAATGAAGATATAGCAAAACAGGAGGAAAGAAAGTCACACAGAAAACCACAACTAAAACTTCCAAGCACCTATTGGTACAAATCAAATCATACACATAAAGAAAAACCAAATCAAAAACAAAGAAGAAAATCCAGACTTGAACCAAAAACAAATAATTCAAAAATAACACCCCTAGAAAACTAGAACTCAAACATTCACTAAAACACAAACCAAAATAAATTCTAACTAAAAAATAAAAATCTCAACCATGCAAACAAACAACAAACAAAATTATCATTCACACTGAAATATAAACAATAAAAATATCACACTGTGTCCCCAAAATATGTACAATTATTATGTGTCAATTTAAAATAATAATAATAGCATACAAAATAAATAAATCTACAAAAAGCAAAAACCAAATTTAAAAAAACAAGTATAGAATCTGAAAATGAAATTTAATTATAAACAAAATAATCACAAAAAAATCTAAAGGAACAAACAGAAAACAAAACCAGATACCAAACTCCAGATAAACAATATTACTAAACAAAAACATTTTGAAAGCTCAAACCAAATCCAAACACAATATGACCTAATCAACTAACTAAATTAACTAACTTATGAACACAAACATACACATACTCATACATAAACTCTCATATCTTCTCAAAAATAAGCATACACATCTGAGAACAATTTGCAATGGTGCCACTGTCACTACCTGGCACATACCTGGGATTGTGAGACTTTCTGCCCAGGGAAACTCTTAGAGCTCATGACACAGGGGAGCAACACCATAAGCAGTAGACACTGGTTGTACATAGGTAATGATGTAGTAATGTTAGGAATATAATAGAGGAATACCCTTTCTCTTGATGACGATCTAAATTTTCCCCAAGATTTGGAGTGGGGTGAGACATGTCACTGATCTGAGATGACAAAAAAATTCCACAAAATTCCACTTGCCCATTCAACATGCTTTCTGGGAGTTCATCCAGGAGGGGGCACCAGGATGATTGTTCCCCCACTCCCCAATCCCCATTTCCCAGCATTGTAGTGTATACAACCTATTGCCCAATCACTGCTGCAGTCCTGTAGATGGTGTCCAGGGATCTAGTGCCAGCCGCCTTCTGTCTGTGATTCTCAAGTTTTCCTTGCAAAGACTTTGGGTTGAGAAGGAACAACTCAAGGAAAGTGGGAGGGAAAAGACAAATGGACATGTTATCATTCTCAAGAAGTCTGAGATGTGTACCTTCACCTCCCTTCATCTCTTCACATAATTTTAAAAATAAAATGTTAAATAGAGTAAAAGAAACTAACCAAATACATGTTCTAGGCATCTTCTCAATCCTTATGGTTATGGTGAACTCAGAAAAGATTGCTATACATATACCTTCAATAAATATTTAAATATATATGTGTGTACTTATATACTTAACATACAGATACTCTGGAAAAAATGTATTCTTTCCAAGTAAGGGAGAACATCCAAATCCCTAAGGAAATGCTTGTTTTCAATCCTGAGAAAGTAAAGAACTTTTGGGTGCAGAGAGAAACTTGTAAGGCAGGAGGGAAGTTGAACAGCCCCCTTGGAAAAGGAAAGGGCACGGGAATTATAAGGAATGTTGCTAGGAAAGAACAGGTTGGAGATTTTGTGGAGCAAAAAGAGTATTTGGTTTCTATAACAGTGGAAACTCTAAATGCACAAAGAGAAAAAGCCACATTCTCACTGCAAATTTTCTTATCTGTGTAGGCAGGCCTCCTTTGACAAGATTATACAAATCCCTGCAAAACCTACATGGGTGATTTTTCTTGGGAACCCTCTGTCCCTAAGACCTGATTCTCATGGCATGCTTATGAGAGTCAATTGAGGTAGCCTGGCAATGCGGGGGGAGCGGTGAGTGGTGCTTGGACTCAAGAGAAGGAAGGCAGCTCCGTGCATGCAGCTATATACACTCACACCCATGGGCACCACATATATCATACATGATGTGTATTATTCTACTCAAAAAGGTGACAATCATGTTTTAGTCTATGAGTGTCACCCTCTGGAGCAGGGTACTACACACAGCTGAAGGCCATGGCCTTGCCCAAATACACACATGCAATTTTCATTCAATGAAGAATTTCTAGTATGTGATTATCATCACACTGGCCTTCTCTAACCATCCTTGAGTGAGTATCCCTTTACTTGCTGCATATTTAATGAGCTGGTTTTGAAACCTTTTTCTCTTCCTCTGGTGAGATATAACCTCGTTAACATTTCCCTGTTGAATTTCAAGTCATTAGGAATGGCATATTAAAAATGGTTTGTTTTCCACCAATGTTAAAGGTCCCCCCACCATACCCCCCACACTCCTCTGTGCCCCAACCTTCCCAGTCCCTTGTTCAGAGTACTATAACTTAACACCAAAACAACAGAAGAAACGAGGTAAACATGCAGGAAACTCGAGTTGAGAAGGGGAGATAATTTAGGTAGTTCCAGGATTCACAAGGCAGAAATCCCTTTTTCTCCACCATTCCTAGAAAGGATACAGATCATTTACTTTGCCTGGAATCATTTCCAAGAGAGCAGATGGGCTTAGAGCCTAGACATATCCCATTCTTCCTTCTCAGCCCTGGATTTTCTCAACTTTTCCAAGTTCTTGTTCAAAGAGTTTCTTCTAAACTTTTCATTTGGGGATACAGGCCTCTCAGGGGTCTTTCCCTTTAAATACTGAGTCTGAGAGGAGGTGGAAGCAAGTAGGTGAAAGAGATCCACAGTCCCCAAGCTACTTATGTTTTAAGAGGTACTGAGCCAAGTTAACAAAAGTTTGTAGAGAGGGAGGTAGGTGTACTGAGTAAAATACACAATTAGCTAAATTACTTGCCATGGAGAGAGAAAGGGAGAACGAAGTGAGGGACAATTAATCTGGATGAACGCAAGTCCCCCAGCATTCAGCCTCCTCCATCACTGTCAATAGACTAAAATGACTCATGTCCACATCTCAAAATCAACCACATCTATACACCAATAAATCAAAACTTAAATAAACAAAAAAATTTAAAAATTAAAAAAATTCCAGCTAATAAAACACATGAAAACATACTCAATATCACTAATTATTAAGGAAATGCAATTAAACCACAATGAGATACCACTCCACACCCACTAGAATTGCTATTATCAAAAAACAAACAAAGAGAAAACAAACATAAAATAAAAACTGTTGACAAGTGGAGAAATTTGAATGTTTGTGCATTTCTGGTGGGAATGTAAAATGGTGTAGTCGCTATGGAAAACATCACAGTGATTCTTCAAAAAATTAAAAATAGAATTACCATATGATCCAGCAATACCATTTCTGGGTATATACCCAAAAGAATTGAAAGCAGGGAATCGAAGGGACTTATGTGCAACCATGTTCATAGGAGTGTTAGTCACAATAGCTGAAAGGTGGAACTAAACCAAGTGTCCATCAATGGATGAATGGATAAACAAAATGTGGTATATGCATACAAGGGAATATTATTCAGCCTTAAAGACGAAGGAAATTCTGACACATGCTACAACATGGATTAACCTTGAAGGCACTATGCTAAGTGAAATAAACCAGTCACAAAAGGACAAATACTGTATAATATCACTTCTATGAGATCCCTAGAATAAGCAAATTTGTAGAGACAGAAAGTAGGATAGAGGTTACCACGGGCTAGGGGTGGGGTGAATGGATGGTTATTGTTTAATACTTACAGGGTTTCAGTTTGGGATGATGAAAATTTTATGCAGATGGATAGTTGTGATGGCTGCACAACAGTGTGAATATACTTAATGCCAATTAATTGCATCCTTAAAAATTAAAATGGTAAATTTTATGTTATATATATTTTACCACAATTTATAAAACAATCCTCCTCCAAAAAATCCCAAATATATAACACTCGCAAAAATATAAGCACGCTTCCCCCCAAAAAAAAACACATACCAGAACTAAACCAGGAAGTAATGAAGAAAAAAATATAATCACAAAGCAAAATAAAACCACTCTAAAAAGTACATATTGTACAATGTTAGCAACACTAGTAAATAAAATAGAAGATTTTCCCTCCTCTTGGTGACAACCTAAATTCCTATTTAAAGTGGGCAGCAAAGTTTCCTAAAAAGAAGTTATCAAGTCAATCCCCTAGTGTGAATTAAAGAAGAGAAGCACCAGGAAGCCCCCCCCATTTCCCAACACAGGAAGGTAAAATGTATAATCTGATTCCCAGACAAGGCTCCCATCCTGCTTATGGTCACCAGGGCTCTGAGGCTGAGAGCTCAAAGCTCTCTCTTGCTCTCCCTCTCACCTCCTTCCCTTCTCCACTAGGTTAAAAAGGGACATCAAACAGAAAGTGGGACACAAAAACTAACTCAGTATTTCATCATTATAAGACTAAGCACTGGTCCCTCCGTGCCCTTCTTCCCTTCATGTACAAATACAAGGGAATAAATGACAAGAGTAAGAGTCTAAAGAGAGCAAACTTGTGGATCATTTGGTAGTATCATGTAAGACCCAAAAGTATATCCAAAGGAATGGAAAGCTTTCAGGTCCATGAAGAAGGAAGTGGCTTCAACCCGGAGATTCAATAGAAGTTTTAAAAACAGCTTTATAGAGTTATCATTGATACTTTAAACACTGCACATATTTAATATACACAATTTGATGAGTTTGGACACATGCGCACACCATGAAGCCATCATCACAATCAAGGTAACAGACATATCCATCATCTCCAAAAGTTTCCCTGTGTCACCTTGATTTTGCTTGTTTTTGTTTTTCTGTAGTAAGAATACAACATGAGACCTACACTCTCATAACAAAATTTTAAGTGCACAACACAATATTGTTAATTATAGGCTCTATGTTGTACAGCAGATCTCTAGAACTTACCCACCTTGAGTAACTGAAACCTTATACCCAATAAACAACAGCTACCCATTTCCCTCTTTCCCCAGCCCCTGGCAACAACCATTTTTTTCTCTGCTTCTGTGTGTTTGACTATTTTAGATACCTCATATAGGTGGAGTCACGCAGTATTTGTTCTTCTATGACTGGCTTAATAACCTGATTTGAAAATAGGCAGAGGACCTGAATAGGCCTTTCCTCAAAGAAGGTATGCAAATGGCCAACAGGTATATGAAAACATGCTCAACATCACTAATCATCGGGGAATGCAAATCAAAACCACAAGATATGACCTCACATCTGTTAGAATAGATAATATATTTATTAAAAAAAGGTAAACGTTGGCAAGGTAAGCCTTGATCACTGTTGGGGGTATAGTCATTATGGAAAACAGTATGGAAGTTCCTCAAAAAATTAAAAAGAGTACTACCATACAAACCAAAATTCCCACTTATTGGTATATATCCAAAATAATTGAAATTAGGATCTCAAAGAGATATCTGTACTTTCACATTAATTGTAGCATTATTCACAATAGCTAAGATATGAAAACAACCCAAATATTTATCAACAGATGAATGGATAAAAGAAATGGGGTATATACATACAATAGAACATTATTCAGCCTTAATAAAGAAGGAAATCCTGCCATTTGAAACAACATGGATGAACCTGGAGGATATTGTGCTACATGAAATAAGTCAGAGCTTTGGCACAGCAGTGGAGGAAACTGAGCAGCAGGAGAGAATTTAGGGAGTAAGAAAGGAAATGTTTTGAAAACAGTGAAAGGAATTGTCAGGCAGGAAGTGGTTAAGAGTTTGGCGGGGAGGGAGAAAATTGGATTCTACAAAGAGGAAAAATCGTGATAAAACAGAGAAGATGGCTATATCCTCCTAGCAAATCTTATTCCCACTTGGTCAGGCCACTTTCAGAGAAAGGAATTTAAATCACTGAATCGCCTATGTGGGAAGCTTCTCCTATGGGATCTTAGTCTTGAGATTTTGCATCTCAGAAGGGACTTAAAGAAAGTTCCCTGAGATAGCCCAGTATTGAAGAGGGAGAAGAGTGGCTAGGCTCAAAACTATGTATTAGCAGTGAACAATTGTAATTTTAAAAACCTGTTTAAATAATACCACTAATCTAGAACAAAAATTACATTCATAGACATAAATAAGTGGGAAAATATACTGTACTCATGGATTGGAAGAGTAAGCATTGTAATATATCAAATCTTCCCATAAGGATTCATAGATTCAATACAATTTTAATCAAAATCTAATTAGAAATTTGTATAAAATCAACAGTTTTATTCTAAAATTTATTTATTTTTATTGTAGATATCTAATGTATAAAAATGTGGTCTTGATATGCATGTCAAAAGTGAAATGATTACTACATGTAAGCAATTTAAAATATCCATCATCTCACATAGTCACCTTTCTTGTGATAAGAACATTCCAAGATTTATATGGAAAAACAAAGGAATAAGAATAGCTAAACCAATTTAAAAAGTAGATACAAAGTTGGAGGCCTAACACTGATTTCATGACTTTCTATTATATAAAGCTACACTCCTCAAGACAGTGTGGTTTTGGGAAAAGCATATACCCACAGATCAATGGGACAGAATAAAGAGTCTAGAAATAGACCCACAAAAATACAGTCAGAAAGTAAGTTGTGAATCAACTGGAGACACCAGATATTTTCATAGTGCAAAATGGTACAACCACTTTGAATGTTTGACAGCTTCTTATAATGTTAAATATACATTTATGTAAGGTTCAACAATCCCACTCCTAGATATTTACCCTAGAGAAATGAAAACTTGTGTTTGCACAAAAGGCTGTTCTCAAATGTTTATAACAGTTATATTCTTAACTGCCCCCAATTGTAAATAATCCAAGTATCCTTTGATGAATGGATAAACAACATTGTGGTACAGCCATACCATGGAATACTACTCACAACAGAAAGGAGCACACACACAATTCGATGAATATCAAGTGCCTTATGCTAAGAGAAACTAGCCAAACATAAAAAGACTACATTCTGCATTATCACATTTAACTGAAATTATAGAAAAAGTAAAACTATAGTGATAGAATGCAGACCAGTGGTTTCCAGGGTCTGAAGGTGAGGGAAGACAATTGACTGCAAATGGACATGAAGGAATTTGGGGGGCTGATGGAAATGTTTGAGTGTTGGCTACATTATTGAATATATTTGTAAAAGCTCATTAAGTTATACAATTAAATATAATGAATTTTATCATATGTAAATTATACTTTCACAAAGCTGGTTTTTCAAAACTCTTCACAGGAAAACAGTAGCATAAAAAAGTGGCCAAAAAAAGCAGAAACATTACTCTGCTTCAACCACCCCAAATCCAAGTGTCATTTCTACTTTTCTTCCCCCATCCTTGTCTCTCAGTAACCTCAAAGGATTCATTTCAACAGTTCAATAAATTTCAGGGATATCTGAGACTAACTGCCAAGAGAAACCATAAATAAAAACCCACAAATAAGCAAACAACAATAAAAGGAATGAATCCCCAACACATATAAAGAAAATGTCAAAAAACAAATATACAAAAATAAATCATTACTCAGATAATTTCTCTCTCTCTCTCTCTCTCTCTCACACACACACACACAGAGTAAACCAAAACAATTAAAATGACAATAACAAGAAAAAAAACCACATTGCAAATTCTAAACACCACACAGAAAAATCAAGTAACCAATAGCATGGAACATAAAGAGTCCAAAGATAAACACACACATACAAAAATCTACAGCAATAAAGACAAACCAACAAAAGCTGAACACACAAAAGAAATTATAAATTAATAACAAACACATAATGGCCAAACAAGAATAAAATCAATAAACCAAAACCAAAACCACAAAAATGAACAATGCAATGTACCTTCCTACACACCAAACAAGAGCTCCAAAACAGTACATGCATACACACACACACACACACACCCCTGCACATGCACACAACCACAACCTCCCAAATATACACAAAGTTTGAGAACAAATATCAGAGAGTTACTTTCATAGTCCAGCTCATATTCTAAATAGGTGAGGTGCAGTGCCTAGGTAAACCCTCAGAATGCAGGAAAGAATGAAGTAAACACTTATCAGTAGACACATATGATGCAGTTATAAATATATTAAAAGAAGAATACGAGCACTTTCCTTTTTCTTCATTGAAACCTTAATTTCTACCAAGGTTTGGGTGAAGTGAGGTAAGTGGCTGTTTGGAAATAAACAGCAAAAATGACAGACATCAGGTCCTGCAATGGCCTCCGCGACTGCAATGCTTGCCATCTGTTATCTTTCTCTGTTTGTCTCTCTCTGCTAGTCTCTCATTGAGGGAGCTGGGTTAAGATAGGACACCTTAAGAAGAGAGAGAAAAGTCTATGCAATATTTCTTCAGTTCCAAAGGTCTGAGAAATGAAACCTTTCATCACTTCAATAAATATTTCACACAAAACACACTCAAAAAATAGTTAAAATAAAATGTGCAAAGAGACAAATTGAATGAAAAGTTCTGGGCACCACATGAACTGCTGCTGATAGAGTGATGTCAGGGAAGATGTTGAAAAAGGGAAAGCTCCTCAGTTCCTAAGAATTGGCATTAGTGCATGAGAGGGAAAAGGGCGAAGAGAGGGAGAGTGGTGGATCCAACCCAAATCTTGTTCCAAGGTACTCAGGCCCTTTTTTGACAAAAGTATGTGAATCCTTGAAAAACCTAGATGGTAAGCTTTTTCCAGGGGCTCTCAAGTCCTAGATCTGGACTCACCAGAAGCACTTAAGGACAGTGATTTGGCCAAAGTGGCTGCATCTGTACAGACAGCCACCCTATCTCCCTCCAGGGCCACCACATGTGGTTGTACATATTGTGAATTACCACACTCAAAAAAGTGCCAATCATATTTTAGTATACCTGAATGGCACTCTTTGGAGTGGGGCACTGCACAAAGCAGGGTTAAATGTGGCAGCCCTGCCCAAATGCCCCCGGCCTTGTTATTTCCACACAGTCACCTGATGGTCCCAGCCCATGTGTGGCCCCCGGGATTACACAAAAGATCTGTGAAACACGTATCCCCATTGCCCTTGCTCAGTCATTCCTCCCTGTGTTAGTATCCCCTCACCTGCTGCATGCTTGATTTGCAGGTTTTCAGGCTGAGAGAGAATAATTTTTAATTCTTTCTTCTCTCATTCAGATAAGAGATATTCTCATCTGTGTTAACTTATTGAATTTCAAGCCATTAGAAGTGATACTTTATATATTATTTGGTTTACTCCAAAGTCAAAGGACCCACCAACACACCTACTAAATCCTTCTCCATCCTAAATTCCGCCTCAAACTTCCAAGCCCTGTTGTGGAAGGCAGAATTATAAGATGGTGCTGAAGATGAGCTCCCATGCACTGCCCTACATAATCTCATCCCCTTTAGTGTGAGCAGGAATTTTGAATCTTATGGAGTGTCACTCCCATAATTATGTTATATCTTATAGCCAAAGGGATGCTACAGATGTAATTAAGGCCACTAATACTTTGAATTTGATTCAATCAAAAGGCAGAGTATCTTGAGTGGACCTAACCTAACTAGGTAAGCTGTGTAAAAGAGTATATAGAGGCCAGAGACAAGAGAGAGCAGCCTTGAAAAAGCAAACTGCCATGTTGTGGACAGATTGACATGGTCAGGAATGTCAGGTAGCCTCTAGGAGCTGGGAGCCTCAGTCCTCAGTCCTCAGTCCTAGAACTACAAGTAAATAATTTTTTTCTAATTTTGGAAGAGGCCCTTGAGCCCCACATGAGGTAACAGCCCTGGTTGAAACCTTGATTCCAGTCTTGTGCGTACCTGAGCAGATAACCCAGCCTTGTAATACCCTGAGCCAAGGACTTGGCTAAGCTATGTATGGAACCCTGACTCATGGAGAATGTGGGATGATAAATGTGTATTGTTTTAAGCTGCTTAAGTTTGGACTAATTCATTATGCATAAATTGAAAATTAATACACCCTTGTTTGGAGTTCCATACCTTAATGACAAAACTACTAAAGAAGCATAGAAAACATGCAGGAATCTCAAGGAAGAGAAGGAAAGAGGAGTCAGAAGTCACCAACAGATAAAAGGCAGAAACCCCTTTACTTCTTTTTACCCCAGAGATGAAACAAAATATTATATAAAACTTACCTGGATTAATTTCCAAGAGAGAAAATGGGCTTAGAGCCTAGAGATACCCTATTTCTCCTCTCATACGTGGAATTCTCAGCCTTTTTTCAGAGGTCTGGTTGTAGAATCTGTTCCAAACTTTCCATTCTGAGTTATAAGTCTCCATGTGTTTGTATTTTTCTGGCGTGGACAAACACCCTCAGATAACATGGAAGGAAGGAGGTATATTTCAAGACCAAAAAATATTATTGGTTTAAAAGCATAAAAAACAGGTTATGGAAAATCTTATGGATTTAGACATTGGAAAATTTGTAAAAATACATACCTGTTCAAGTTACTCTCTTTCAGAAGAATTTAAGAAGTCAGGGACACTTAAACTGGACTTCCCTAAGTCCTGCAGAATTCAGGGTCTTATCTTGCCTTAGTAACCTAAAAAATGAGCTAAGTTAGCATCTCACAGAACTGTAAAATGTCTTACATCATCCATAAATATAGAAGACTCAAAATATTTATATTTACCCAATCATCTTTTGTCCCAAAGCTGGCTCCCATTTGTGGTCACAGTCCCTTATCCTTTATTCCCAGTAGGAATATTATTAATAACAGACAAAACAGAGTAGACAAGAAATTTATCCAGTATTTATAGACACTTCAGGTCTGAGAGCCTGGTAGGTACAGAATTTGACATCAGCCTCCCCCACCCACCCCCACTCACCCCTTCTTTACATCTGCATATAAACCTGGCTTATTCTTCTAATTCACCAGGAAGAGGAATAGGCATTTACAAAAAAAAAAAAAAAAAAACTGTGGATTTGTCTTTATCCACCATTTAATATTTAAGTAATGAGGTTATGGTGGCTTCAATAACTTATACCTATTTATAGCTACCATCACCCACCATAAAATCAAAGGAGGCAGGGTTGAAGGCAGGCCTCTCTTTCTTGCAAGCCAAAGAAAGGTGGGTGTTTCCTGTTTCTCGAGACAAGGACTGCTATTGCCTGAGTGCCAGCCAACAACTAGAATGTTATTCTAGTTTTAACCCACATAAGAATGTAACCATGTAAAAATGGGGACATACCTCAGCTTCAAACCTGAATATGATCAAAACATTCAGTCCATAAACCAACGTAAGTATCTATACGTATGTTCAAAAATTTCAACCTTCTCTCCTATCTAATTCCATCACACCCAATGGTTCGTATTCTAGGAGAAATTGGTAGATAAAACATAACAAGATATCCCAGTGTCCTCTAATGAAGGTTGAAGATCCTGTGTGCAACTGCAGCTCACTCCAATCCAGATCATTCTCATCCTTCAGGTATGAGTATTTGTGAGTTTTTTTCAGAGACCTTTCTTTTGTGAGCAGGGCCATTATCCAAACTCCACACAAGGAATTGCAGCTGGCTCAAATATTCAATACATTATAGTGCTGGATTTGGAATTAAAGGAACTGAGGTAGGGTGGTGAGTTAACTTAAAGCAGGGACACTGGAGAGTAACTTCTTGGGTTCAAATAAGAGCTCTGCCTCTTGCTAGCTATGTAATCTTAAGGTAGTTATTAATGTCAACTCAAGTATAAGGTGTTTACCATCCTGTAGTCCCCACTCTCCACAAAAGCAAAATATATATAATTTTTAAAGGTAACTAAATAAAATCAAAGAGTAAACTTTTCTGAGTAGACCCTCAATATGTGGAGACTTATAGGATTCAAATGTATTTTCAGAAAAAAATCCTTGAGGGGGTTGGAGCAAGATGGCAGAATAGGACTTTCCAGCACTCATCCCCTCACAGAAACATTGATTTAACAACTTTCTGTGCATGAAAATCCCTTGACAAGAGCTAAAGAACCTAGGTGATAGATTGTAGATTGTAGCACCTGAGTGTAACACAGAAATAAGAAAAGATGCATTGAAGAGGATAAGAAGGACAGGCTTATGTTATCCATGTCACCCCTCCCCCACCCCAGGCAGCACAGTGTGAAGAGAAACACCCTTGGGTGAAGGAGAGGAAAGTGAGCACCAAACTTTGCCTGGGACCCCAACATCAGACCCAACCCAGTAAAACCCAGCACTGGGCAGAACCCCACAGTCCCAGACTCCAAGCAAGGACCTGCAAACTAATCTTCTAAGCTTGCTCCAGCACCAAAACAGATCCTGCAGCCTCAGGTTTCAGGTCTGTCCAGCAGACTCAGTCTCCAGGCTTACCTCACCACCAAGCCAATCCCAGTGGCCCCAGGCTCCAAAACAACCCCAGCACCAGGTTAGCCCCTGGAGCCCTAAACATCAGGCCAGTGTCCACAGACTCAGCCTAAAGATCAACCCCTGCAGCTCCAGGCACCAGAACCTCTCTAGATTCCAGACCAGCCCAGAGTAGGTCAGCCCACAGCACCCTAGTCTTCAGGCTTGCCCCAGCAGCAGCTCAGCAGCCCCGGTCTCAAACATCAGTATGTCACTCGTAGACACAGAATTTAGACCTGCCCAGTATGAGGAAAGCCCCTGTGGACTCACACTCCAGGCCAGCCTGTGCAGCCTTATGCTCTAGGAGACACAGAATCTAGGCCTGCCCTAGCATAGCCGGAGTCCAGACCCATCCAGTAGACCTCAATGCTGGGCTGGCCATCACTGATCCAAGCTCCCAGACTATCACTGTGGACCGAGGTTCCAGACCAGCACCTACAGACCCAGGACCTAAGCTAGCACTTGCTGACCTAGCCTCTATTAGGTCAGCACCAGATACCAAGCCTCCAGGCTGGCCCCAATGGCCCCAGTTTCTGTGTTTGGCCCTGCACCAGATTGGCCCCATGTTCCAGGCTAATCCCCACAGCCCTAAGCTCCAGCAGACCCAGGGTCCAGGCCTTCTCCAGCAGATGCAGGGTCCAGGCTCAGCCTAGTAGACCCCAGTGCCAGGACAACCCCACAGACTGAGGCTGCAGGATCACCCCTGCAGACCCAGGCTCCAGAAGAGCCCACATGACCCCAGAACTCAGGCCTGCCCCTGTGTACTCAGGCTTCACACCCACCCCAGTGACAGGCCAGCCCCGTGGGCTCAAGCTCCAGGCCTGTCCCAGTGGACCACAGTACCAGGCCTATCTCAGTGCCTGGCAAGCCACCACAGACTCGGGCTTAAAGCCCACCATGGAACTCATGGATACAGGCTCCAGGCCTGCCCTTGTGAAACCAAGCTCCAAGCCCACCACCATGGACCCAATCAACAGGTCCACACCAGTAGATGCAGGCTCTAGGCCCAACCCTTCAGACCCAGGTGCTAGGTTTTCCCACCTTCTGATTCAGGCACTAGGTCAGTCTGCCCAAGGGCTACAGAAGCAAGCTTACATGCAGACCATGCCAGATGGCCATCCCAAAATATCTGGAAGGGCTGACTGACAAAGGGCTCTCCCAGACAAAGTCAGTCTGCAAAGACTAGAATAAGTCCCTACTTCTTCAAATGTGCAGACATCAATGTAAGGGACCAAGAAAAATTTAAAAAAATAAAAATAAAAATAAAAAACAAGGAGACATAACACTACCCAAAGAACACCATAATCTCCCAGCATCTGACCCCAAAGAAATGTAGATATAAAAACTGTCACGCAATTTAAAATAATTATTTTAGGGAAGCTCAGCAAACTTCAAGAAAATAAAGAGAAACAATTCAAAAATATCAGGAAAATAATAAACAATTAAAACAGGAAACTTAACAGAGAGATTGAAATTATTTTTTTTTAAATCAAACAAAAATGCTGGAGCTGAAAAATACAATGAATGGAATGAAAAAGACAATAGAGGGCATCAACAATAGAATTGATCAAGCAGAGAAGAAAGAATCTGTGAACTCAAAAAAAGGTCAAAGGTCTCCTTTGAGATTCATTCCAAGTAAGACTACTCCAAGACATATTATTAATATAAACATACTGCCCAAAAGACAGAGGATCCTGAAAGCAGCAAAAGAAGCAAATCACATATAAATGAGTTCCAATAAGGTTAGCAGTGGACTTCTCAGCAGAAACTGCATAGGCCAGGGGAGAGTGAGATGATATATTCAAAGTGCTGGAAAAAGAAAAAAAAAAAAAAAAAAAAACCCTGTCAACCAAGAAAACTTCACCCAGAAAATCTATCATTCAGAAGTGAGGGAGAGATAAAGATGGTCCCAAATAAACCGTAAGGGGCTTTATCACTACCACACCTGTCTTACAAGAAATCTGAAAGAGAGTTCTTCAAGCTTCAAGAAAAGGATGCTAATGAGTAACACTCATTATGAAACTCACTTGTAAAAGTAAGTGCACAGTCAAATTCAGAATAGTCTAATACTGTAATGGTAGTGTACAAATCACTTACATCCTTAGTATGAAGGTTAAAAGATGAATCTGTTAAAAATAATAATAGCTAAAATAATATGTTAAGGAATACACAATAAAAATATGTAAATTGTGACATTAAAAACTTAAAATGGGGCGTGTGGAGTAAAAGTATAATTTCTTATGTGATCAAAGCTAAGTTGTTATCAGCTTAAAATAGCCTGTTTTAATTATAAAATGTTTTATGTAAACCTCACGGTAATCACAAAGCAAAAACCTATAGTAGGGTACATAAAAGATAAAAAGTAAGAAACCAAAGCATATCAGTACACAAAATCACCTAATCACAAAGGAAGACAACAAGAGAGAAGGAAAGGAACAAATAATCTTAAAAAAAAGAAAACAATTAAAAAAATGTAGCACTAAGTCTTTAACTATCATAAATTACTTTTAATGTAAGTGGAATAAATTACTTAATCAAAAGACATAGAATGGCTGAATAAATAGGGGGGAAAGACCAAATTGTGTGCTATTTACAAGAAACTCACTTCAACTTTAAAAACACACATAGAGTGAAAGGGAAGGGATGGAAAAATATTTCTTGCAAATGAAAACCAAAATAGAACAGAAGTATCTATATTTATTTCAAATAAAATAAACTTTGAGTACAATGAAGATCACTATTTAATGGTAAAGGGGTCAATTCATCAAGAGGATATTACAATTGTAAATATATATGCACCCAACATCAGAACACCTAAATATATAAAGCATATATTGATAGATGTGGAAGGAGAGATAGACTGCAATACAATAATTAATTGTAGGGGACTTTAATACCCCACTTTAAACAATGGAGAGATCATCTTGACATAAAATCAGAAAGGAAGCATCAGATTTAAACTGCACTTTAGACCAAATGGACCTAACAGACATATACAGAATATTTCATCAAACAGCAACAGAATATACATTATTCTCAAGGAGACATGGAAAATTCTCCAGGATAGATCATATATTAGGCCACAAAACAGTCTTAACAAAGTTAAGAAGATTCAAATTATATCAAGTATCTTTTCAGACCACAACGCTGTGAAACTAGAAATTAATAACAAGGAATTTTGGAAAATACACAAACATATGGAAGTTAAACAACATGCTCCTGAAAAACTAATGGGTCAAAGAAGAAATAAAACGAAAATTTAAAAATATGTTGAAACAAATAAATATGGATATACAACATACCAAAACTTATAGGATTCAGCAAAAGCAGTTCTAAAAGAGAAGTTTTCAGCAATAGGCAGGCATGGTTGCTTGTGCCTGTAATCTCAGCTATTTGGGAGGCTGAGGTGGAAGGATCTCTTGGGCCCAGAAGCTTGAAACCAGCCTGGTCAATATCACAAGATCTCATCTCATAAAAAACAGAAGAAGAAGAAGAAGAAGATAGATTTCAAATAAAGAACCCAATGTTATACCTCACAGATATGAAGGTTTAGAAAAAGAACAAAATAAACTGAAAATTAGTAGAAGGAAGGAAATAAGAAGAACAGAAATAAATGAAATAGAGACTAGAAAAATAATAGAAAAGATCAACAGAACTAAGAGTTGGATTTTTTGGAAAGATAAAATTGACAAAGCTTTGGCTAGACTAAGACAAAAAGAGAAGACTCAAAATCAGAAATGAAAGAGGAGATATCACAACCTATAACACAGAAATATAAAGGATCATAACAGATCACGATGAACAATGATATGCCAACAAATTTGACTGCCTCAAAGAAAAGGACAAATTCCTAGACATACAACCTACCAAGACTGAATCATGAAGAAATAGAAAATCTGAACAGACTTATAACAAGTAAGATTTAATCAGTAATAAAAAGTATCCCGTCAAAGGAAAGCTCAGGATCTTATGGCTTCACTAATGAACTCTACCAAACATTTAAAGAAGAACAAATACCAATCCTTCTCAAATTCTTCCAAAAAACTGAAGAAGTGGGAATACTTCCAAACTCATTTTACAAGGCCAGCATTACCCTGATAGCAAAGGCAGACAAGGATACTTCAAGAAAAGAAAATTATATGCCAATATCCCTGATGAATATAGATGAAAAAAGCCTGGACAAAATACTAGCTAAGTGAATTCAACAGCACATTGGAAGGATCAATCACCATGATCAAGTGGGATTTATTCCAAGGATGCAAGGATGTTTCAACATATGCAAATCTAGCAATGTGTTATGCCACATCAGCACAAAGAAGAACAAAAACCATATGAACATCTCAATAAGGAAAAAGCATTCGACAAAATTCAACATCCTGTCATGATAAAAAAATCTCAAAAATTATATCAAGAAGGAATATACCTCAACACAATAAAAATCATATATGACAAACCCACAGTGATCATACTCAATAGGGAAAACTTGAAAGCTTTTCCTCTGAGATCAGGAACAAGAAAAGGATGCCCACTCTTGCCACTTCTATTCACATGGCACTAAAATTCCTAGAAAGAGCAATTAGGCAAGTGAAAGAAATAAAAGGCATCCAAACTGGAAAGAAAGATAAATTTTCCCTGTTTGCATTCAATATGGTCTTAGACACAGAAAACCTAAAAGACTCCACCAAAAAAGTGTTAGGACTAATAAACACATTAGGTAAAGTGGCAGGATATAAAATCCATATACAAAAATCAGTAAGGTTTACATACACTAATAACAATCTATACAAAAAGAAATCAATAAAACAATCCCATTCACAATAGCTACAAAGAAATAAAATACTTAGTAATAAATTTAGCCAAGGAAATGAAAGACCAGTATAGTGAAAACTATAAAAACAATGATGAAATAAATTCAAAAGACACAAATAATTGCAAATATATCCCATTTTTAAGAATTAATATTGCTAAAATTTTTATACTACCCAAAGTGATCTACAGATTCAGTGTAATCCCTATCAAAATTTCAATGCCATTTGTCACAAACATTGAATAAAACATATAGCCAAAGGAATCTTGAGCAAAAAAAAAACAAAACAAAACAAAAGAAAGCTGGAGGTATCACACTACCTGAATTCAAAACACAGGACTGGAATAAAACCGATACATAGACCAATGGAACAGAACAGATAATCCAGAAATAAACTCACACATATAAGGACAACTAATACTTGACAAGGGTACCAGGAACCCCTATCATTTCACCCAATGGTGAAAGGATAGTCTCTTCAATAAATGGTACTCAGAAAAATGGATATTCACATGCAAAACAACGAAACTGGATGCTTATCTCACACTGTACACAAAAAAAAAAACAACTCAAAGTGGATTAAAGACTTAAATTTTTGGCCTGAAATTGTAAAACTACTTAAAGAAAACATAA
Source organism: Daubentonia madagascariensis (assembly GCA_023783475.1). Taxonomy (NCBI): domain Eukaryota; kingdom Metazoa; phylum Chordata; class Mammalia; order Primates; family Daubentoniidae; genus Daubentonia; species Daubentonia madagascariensis. The sequence goes on from JAKFHU010001599.1 coordinate 3,878,409, forward strand.
GGGAGATGCTCCCTGACATTGGTCTGAGCAATCTTTTAAAGTAAATTATTTAAAAACATATTTTCATAAGAATGAAAGTATTCTAGGTCCATGAAGATAAAGGAGCTTTAACAACTGGGAGAAAAAGTACTTTGGGCCAGGCATGGTGGCTCATGTCTGTAATCCCAGCACTTTGGGAGGCCAAGGTGGGAGGATCACTGGAGGCCGGGAGTTTGAAACCAGCCTGAGCAACATAGCAAGACCCTGTCTCTACAAAAAAAAAAAATTAATAATAATTAATTAAAATTAAAATTAAAAAAATAAAAAGAATACTTTGGGCTCCAGTAGGGTGTGGATCTGAGAAGGGAGGGAATTTGTGAATGTCTAAAGGAAAAGTCTTGAAAATGGAGAGGGATGCTGATAAGTGATAACAGGTTAAGAGATTTGCAGGTTGGGGTTGGGAATAGGTTCTGACAAAAGGAAAAATACTCTATAGGTAAGATGAACACCATGAAGACACTGAAAGGCTTGCTCCCATTTTGGACAAGCAACTTTGGTAAAAAGGATATGAATCTCAGAAGAAACTCAAAGGAAAATTTCTCCCCAGACCTTCAGGTCCTAGCACTTATCTCTGAGAATTTATCTAGAGAATTCCCTGAGCTAGTCCAGCGTAGGGAGGGTGTCAGTGGGAATGTATCTGCACTCTAGGGAAAGCATCAAACTGTCTGCAACCAAATGCCCCCCATGTATCCACAGTGCCATGGCATGTCGTACATGTCATGCGTTACTCTACTCACAGAGGTTTCAATCATATCTAATTATACATGATTGCCACTCTCTGAAGTAAAGTACCACACAAAGAATATCTAAGATGGCAGCCCAGCCTAGTCATCTACTTGTGCATTTTTCTTTTTTATTTTAAAATACTTAATTGACAAATAAAAATTGTATATATTCAAAATATACAATGTGATGATTTGATATGCATATACATTGTGTACAGATTACCACACTCAAACTAATTAATTCATCTATCACCACCCATAGTTACCATATGTGTGTATTGGGGATGAGGACACTTAAAATCTGCTCTCTTATCAAATTTCAAGTAAACAATACAGTATTATTAACTATAGTCACCATGCTGTACATCATGTTAGGGACAGAAAAACAAGTGAGAGGGAATGGAAATCAGAAAAACAAATAGGAGAAAACAGTTATAGAAAAACAACAAGGAGGAAATGGTTACAGAAAAATAACCAGGGGAAACAGTTATTTCAGTCTTAAAGAGTGGGGTGACAAGGCCATGGAACACTGGCCACCAGTCAGAGAATGGAAATAGAACTTTCCCCACAGTGCGTATAACACAACCTTTAAGTCATGTCCAAACACAAAAAGGAATTCAGGCCTAATTATGACTAACATTTACCTAAACATAAAGAATATAAAAAGAAAGATAATGGAACTAAACAGGGTCTTCTCCACTCGTGGAGACAGACCCGTTTCCCCTTAGGAAACGTCTTTGCTTTCCTCTCCTACACTATCTTATAACTTCACTACTTCCAATAAATTCTTCACATATACTTGCTGAGTGTCAGTCATCTCTCTCTGTCCTGTGGGCCCAGCTTGCGATTCTTCCAAGCCAGTTGCCCAAAAACTGGGGCAATGCTTCAAACTCCAGCCATGGACTGAACCGTGACAATCAAGATTGCCAGAATTTATTCATCTTTTAACTCAAAGTTTGTACCCTCTGACCAAAATGTATCTTTCAAAAACCCACCAATGTTTTCAGTCTAAGTGTTCATTAGCATTTGTACAAAGGGCCTCTATAGCATGCACTTCACTGTCTTTCCTTATCCATCCTTACCTGAATGTTGTTCATTTATGATTTGGAGTTTCCACATGGCAGTTTTCAGAACTATAAACCATTAAGTTTTCCTGCTAGATTCTCTGGATCATAGAAGAAATATCCTCACATGCCTTATCATGTTTCTTTTCCCATTATTTAAAGTATTAACAAGCAGTTTGTATTCCTCAGATACAATAGTTAACCAGAAAATACACTCCACGTAATCAACCCATGCTTGTCACCTGAAGGATGAGTCTCTTTATCCGAGTTATATAAGTCAGCTCCTGAACCCCAGAATAAGCAGGGAAAACACACACTCTTCTAGAAGCAAAGGACAGGAGGATAATCAAGGGTTGGTGTGATGGAGAGAGTAGAAATACCTTTTTCTTCTTAGATCCTGGAGTGAAAAAAAAGTCCATTTTACTTACCAGGAATCATCTTTAAAGCAAGAAATGTTCTTCGCACTTATGCATGCCCTTATATTGCCTTCAGCCTGTGGAATTTTTGAGTTTTTCCCTTGAGCAAGTTTTTTTGAAGCATTTTCTTGGCAGTTTTTCCATTTGGAAACATGCAACTATGAGTCTTCATTTTCCTGGACAAACTAAGTCTGGGACACCAAAATATAGAGACACAAGTATGGTAAATGGATGCCAGAGACCTGGGATTGAAGGAAGAGGTGAGTATAGCCTAAAGTATGGGGTTATTCCCTGTCAAAGATTATGGTATCTTAATGAAAAGAGCAAGTCACCAGCATTTTTCATCTCCCCTATCCCTGGCTTTGTGTTGCTGAGGCTAAATACCAGGTGCATGTGATGGTAGGTCAGGAGTACTGTTCCTATACTCAGTCCACTTTCATAGGGCTAGAGCTCTATGTGGTTGTGGCATGTTCAAAATATGGGATCTCTGATTATCCTCACTTCAGAATGATTATCAGGCAGAGATTCAACATTAAACAGGCTAAGAAGACCAGAATCTACCACCACCGATCATCACCCTATATAGAAAGCAGGAGTGTTGTGAGAGAAGCAAGCCACTGCACCTACCCTAAGCTGTTAGATATGGCATTAAAACCATACCCTACAAAATAATCAATAAATAAATTGCACCTTACAAAAATTGAAAATATTTGCTTTGAACAAAATACAGTTAAAAGAATGAAGAAGCAAAACACAGACTGAGATACACATGCATATCACATTTCTGTCAAAAGAGTTGTATTCAAAATATATGTAAACTCTCAAATGTCATTAATAATAAAACAATGCAATAAAATTTGGAGAAATTTCTCAATATATACTTCATTAAGAAGATGTATGAATGGCAAATAAGTATATTAAGAGATGTTCAACATTTGCTGTCAATATGGAGATGCAAATTAAAACCACGATGACAAAAATCTACACAAATATTAGAAAGGCCAATATAAAAACAAAACAACACAAAAGCTGCCAATATGAGCTTCTAGTAAGAATATGGTTAATTGGAAATGTGATACATTTTTCATGGTAGTGCAAAATTTTAAATCAGTTCTGGTCAAAAAATTTTTCTATTTAATTTAGATTTTAAATTACACTTGCCAGAAGAACCACATACTGCACTGCTATCTAGTTACACGAGTAAAATGAAATTTCTGTTTACACACAAATATGTATGCAACTGTATACAGTAGCTTTATTCATAATTTCCAACAACTTTTAAGAAACAAGTCTGTCCATCACCTGACTTGTACCCTACTCAGTAATAAAAAGAATAAAGCAAACAATTCTTATTCTGTCTCCTTCTCTTACATTCTCTCTCATTCTTTCTCTCTCTCTCACACACACTCACTTGCATTTTCATCGTAATGTTAGGAAGGGAAACCATAAGGACAGTAAGAGCAAAACTAAGGATGTGTAGTTTTTAAAAAAGTAATAGCAAAACAAAAGAAAAAATAAAGCAAAGAGTACAAGTTTCTATGTGCTGTGCATAACCCCTTATGAATTGGTAGCTGGTAAAGGATTCAAATGTTTTTTCAAAGGAATGGATACCTCCTCTTCTAATAAAGAAAGAAGGAGTTTTCATATCTGAAAAAAAAATTAAGAAAATAAAAAAAGAAAAAAGAAAAAAAGGAGTTTTCATATCTGAGGGAGAAAAAATGTCAGCAGATTAGGGATTTGAGAAGCAGAAGTTTTGGGAAGGCCTAAGGAGAAGCCTTGAAATTGGGGAGAGGAGTTGATAAAAACTGGTAAAGTGATTGGAGCATTGGAAAATGAACAGGTTTTGAAAAATGAATAATATTCTGCAGGCAGAGAGTAAAAGCATACCCACACTGAGAATCTGGTTCCCACTTTGATCAGGTAACATTGGAAAAATGGATATCAATCCCAGAAAATAAAAACAGTAAGAGACTTTTCCCTAGGAACTTCAGTTCCTAAGATTTGCCTCTAAGAATTCACGTGAAAAGGTTCTGTGAGATAGTCTAGCAAAGTGGGGGAGATGTGTGCATGCCATACCTGCACTCTAGGGAACAAATCTCTCTGAATGCAACTAACCACCTCCCAAGTGCACCCACAGTTACATTACATATGTCGTATATGTCATACATTACTCCACTGCAGAGGTGTCAATCGTTTCACCATATGCCACTCTCTGGAGTAAGGTACCACACACAGCATGTCTATGGATGAAAACTCTGCCTAAACACCCACTCATGCACCTTTTGAAAAACCACTCAATGTTTTCAGGCTGTGAGTGGTCACCAGCATTGGTTCAAAGTACCTCTATAGCACAGGCAGGATATTTCTCCTACTTCTAGCCAAGGAGCAGAGAATTAGAGATTTATCCAGTGCTAGAGGCTGGCCTTAATAAAATAGCATTAAAGCATTCCGTGAAGATAATCACTTTATTTGTAACAGAGTGTGGAGAAAGTCAAGCTTAAGGGCACTCCAGAAAACAACGTAGAATTTGGTGGTAAATAAATAAGGTGAGCCTGGGAGCTTCGTGAAAACAACAAGGTATAACGTAAACCACATAGTTTACCACAGAAAATGATGGAGACAGCTAATGAGAGCCTCCCTGGTACTGGAGCAATGTTCAAACATTTGTCTCAAAAACCATCTATATAAAGGGGTCCAAATTATTTAGATCAAACACTGGATAGCAATTTTTGCTCATGGCATCATTTGACAACTAAAGAATGATCCACTTGCAATTAGGAAGCCAAAGAGGTGGTTGTGATACACATGGAGTTAGACAACTTGACATAAAGATCAGGAAAAGAAACAAAGAGAGCCCTACTGAAACCACTGTCATCTCAGAGTGACTGTGTGTATGCAAAACGCTGTGTCCTCTGAGGAATAACATAAGACACTTCACTAATATCATCCCACCAAGTCATTAAACAAATAAAGAAGCAGTCAACAATAAAAGAACAATCCCTGGGAAGGGAAAATCAGTATCCATGTTTGAAACAATTTATAATCTAAAATGTCTAGTTTACAACAGGAAATCAAGACATTGAAAGAAGAGGAAAATGTAACCCTTACACAGGATAAAACCAAATGACAGAAACTGTCTATGAGAGGCCCCAGAGGTTATACTAATGAACAAGTATTTTAAAGCATCCATTATAAATATTTTCAAGGAACTAAAAGCCATGCCTGAGAAGTAAAGAAAATTATGATGACAACATTTCATCAAAAGTGCATATCAATAAAGAGGTAAACAAATATTTTTTAAAAACTGTGGATTTTTAAAAAGTACAATAACTAAAATGAAAAATCAGTAGGAGGCTCAACAGTCTATTTTTAACTAGCAAAAGAATCGGTGAACTTGAAATTAGAAAGATAGTGGCAAGGTCTTATAAAGAACAGAGAGTTAACGGGCAGCACATGGGCAATATATATAGCCAAAGTGTTGTATCCCTATAATATTCTGAAATAAAAAAAGAACAGAGAGTAAAATTAATGCAAAAAAATGAGCAGAGCCTCAGAAAGGTGGAATACCAGAAGTCACATCAAAATATGCTTATGCCTAATATACCATTAAGAGAGGCAAGAGAGAAGCAGAAAAACGTGTTGAAAGAAATAATGGCTAACATCCTTCCCAAATTTCATGAAAAATATTAATTTACATATCCAAAAAGTATGACAAACTCAAAGTAAGATAAACACGAAGAAATCCAGATTGACAGACAATACATTCAATGTGTTAATGGAGAGAGCGAGCGAGCGCACTCCAGTCTCTTACTCTCTCCTTTGTCTCTTCTTCCCTCACTGAATGAGGAAGGGACACCATAAGGGAAGTAAACATAAAAGTAAAGACACGAAATTTGTTTAAAGTTTCATATCAAAGAATACAAGTTTCTGAGTATTATGCACAACTCCCAATATATTAGTTACTTGTGGTAAATTCAAATATATCTTCAAAAGAATGAGCATGTTCTTTATGAGCACGAGTAAAAAAGGACCTTTTATACCTGAGATAGAAAATATTTTGACTTCCAGAAGGTTAGGAATCAGAAAAGCAGGAAGAAATTTGGGAAGGCTGAAAGAGAAGATTTAAAAATGAGGAGGACTAATTATAAAAGAAAACTTCAAGAAGATGTTATTGAGCTGTACCCTAATGGGAGGTGAACTTTCTCCCAGTGACTAGGCAGGAATGGGAAGAGGACCTGCTGTTTGCAGTGGTGGTGGGGCTAAGTTATTCAAACCAACCTTCTGGTTGATAACAACCACAAAATGTAGATAAGATGTGTTTTAAAACATCTTAAAAGAATCAAAGAGTTGACAAGACAGTAAAGCCAAAACTGAAGGGAAACCAGATAATCAAGGACAAAGGATGGAAGGTGCTTTTTCCCTGAGGGTATTTTGCCTATTCTGGAAATTATTCCGGAAATGAACTTTAATTTTGATAACTCCATTTGGCTTACTGTAGTTACATATATCATAGAGGGGCTGACTGAGGGAGAGAGAGCAGGTTAATGGAATAGGAAACACAAAAGCTGAAACTGAGCCCAGTACCTAGCTGTGCAGAGGAGACCCATTCTGCTACACCAGGTGGGGAGCAAATCAGGTGTGGGCAGGATATGTTCCCACACTTAACACATATGCTGGCCCTTGTCCTTCTTTCCTCACAATACAGCAACCCAGGGGGTATTTCTTTTCCATAAACTACAAGCAAAACTTGCTGTGCAACCTTGTTCTCCAATTCCTGCAATCAATTGGTAATAGCGCTAATTTCCCAAAATGCAACTGAACACTTACAGAGGAAGGGCAGTTTCCATAGGTGTCCAGGTCCAAAGGCAATGCGAAAATTCCATTTAATTAAAGCTACTCTTTAAAATTTTTAAATTGTCCATTAAGTGTAATATCTGAAGTTTCATGAATATAACTTGCAACCTTGTGATATAATAAGAAATATATATTTGGTCTCTGCCCCTGGTTCCTGGCACACAGCCAGCTAAGACCCTTGGAATCTCTGGAGTGATAAGAGTGTCTTTTGTATGCTAATGAGATGACTAGTGGCTGGGGTCCATCTGTAGCTTCAGAATGGGGACTGGTCACCACAAAAGACTAAGCCATGTGTCATGCATTACCCCACTCACAGAGATGTCAATCATTTTTAATTATATGTGATTGCCACTCTCTGCAGTAGGGTACCACACACAGCATGCCTAAAGATGGCAGCCTTGCCTAAACACCCACTCATTTACCTTTGAAACAACCATGCAATGTTTTCAAGCTGTGAGTGGACACTGGCATGTGTCCAAAAGACTTCTGTAGCACCCATCCTACTGTATTTTTTTTTTTTATACTTCCCTGAGTGCGGTCTTATCAATGTTGGAGCTTTCACATGACGGTTCTCAGAACTGAGAAATATTAAACCTTCCTTTTAGGTTCTGTTACTCATGGAAGAAATATCCTCGCATGCCTTATCCTGTTCCTTTTCCCATTGCTATATGTAAAACATTAACAAGCACTTTGCATTCTCCAATTCCCCTAATTAAGTAGTAAATATCCTTCCTCTCACCCGTCTCATGCTTGTCACCTGAAGATATGAATCCCTCTAAGTGAGTGATGTCCTTTAACTCCTGAGAAAAAGAATATGCAAGAAAATCACACACGATGCTAGAGGTAAAGAACAGGAGAATAATCAGTAGGTGATGGGATGGAGAAAGCAGAAATCCCTTTTCTTTCTCAGACCCTGGGGTGTAAAAAGCCCATTTTACTTACCAGCAGTGGTCTGCAAGAGGAAAAGTGTACCTGGTACCTAAGGAAGCCCTCATATTCCTTCAGCACCTGGGTTTTCAGGGTGTTTTCCTGGAATAAGTTTGTTTAGAGCATGCTACTGTATTTTTTTCACTCTGGGATATGTTATATGGTGCATGCATCTCCCTAGAAAAACTGAATTTGGGACATCAAAATATAGGTACACAAATATGGTGAATGGATGCCAGAAGCTGGGGACTGAGGATTTTAGGTGACTATGGCCTTCAAAAGGAATTCCTTCTTTCCCTAGGACCCAAAAGTGCTGCGTATACTCATGGAAGTTACAAGCCTCCGGCATTTCTCATCCACCCTACACACCAGCTTGATGGTTCAGAGACTAAATATCATGTGTTTGTGGTAAGACGTCAGGGGTGCTGTTCCAATATCCGGCCCACTATTATAAAATAAGGTTCTACTGCAGATGTATCATCTGTGTGAGAGGATGGCCTGAATAACAGAGAACATTAAAGCTCTCCCTAAAGAATATGACTTTAATTGTAACAGAGTGTGGGGAAGATCAAGCCTAATGCATTCTTAAAAACAATGTAAATTTTGGTGGTTAGTAAATAAGATGAGGCTGTAGCTCCCTGAGAGCAAGAAGCTAAAACATAGGCCAGCTTGTTTACCAGAGAGAACAAGGAAATGAAATAGATAATAAGAGCCCTCTTGGTATCAGAATAAACCTCAAAAACTTTCCTCAAAGTCTACCTATGCAAAAGTATCCAATTATTTGAATCAAACTCTGGAGCAATTTTTGTCCATGGCATTTGCAATATATATAAAATAATTGCCTACAATTAGGGAGCCTAAAGGTTGAGTGTGATACAGCCAGAGGCAGACAGCTTGACGAACAGATCGAAATAGTCAAATAGAATCTTACTAAAACTGCTGCCTTCTCAGAATGACAGTGTGCATGTTGAAGGCTATGCCCTACTAAGAGCAACATAAGAGGCTTCATACTGAAGACAAAACTTTATTAATATATTATTGCCAATTGAATAAACAATAGACAACAACAACAACAAAGCAATCTCTGGGAGAGGGGATCATTATCCAGAGTTGCTACAATAAATCATCTAAAATGTCTGGATTTCAATAAAAATTCCAAGACATGTAAAGAAAAGGAAAATGTACCCTTTCCTTTTCACAGGAGAAAAACAGACAACAGAAACCAGAAACTTCCTGTGAGAAGGCCCAGATATCATCTTAATATATACTTTAAATCAAATATTATAAACATTTTCAAAGAAATAAACCATTGTTTGAGAAGTAAGGAAGTTATGATGGCAGTGTGCCATCAGACACCTGTATCATAAAAGAGGTAGAAAATATTTTTTAAATAGAATACTCTGGAGCTTAAAAGCACAATATCTGAAATGAAAAAATCAGTACAGGCATTCAACAGTAGATTTGAACCAGCAGAAGAAAGGACAAGTAGCTGGAAAACAGATTGATGGTGATAACAGCTCACAAAGAACAGAGAGTAAAATGAATGAGGGTAAAAAGCACAGCCTCAGAGAAAAGTGGAACAGCAGAAGGTACAACAAAATATGCACTGAAGAAGAGAAAAAAGGAAAAGAAGCAGCGGAAAATCTTCAAAGAAATAATGATTGAAAATTTCCTAAATTATATGAAAATCACTAATTGACACATCAAAAATGTGCAACAAATTCAAAGTAGAATAAACACAAAGAGATAAAACATATAGATATATTCAATCTGTTGGTAATGATAAAAGAATTTTGAGGCCAGATGCAGTGGCTCACGCCCGTAATCCTAGAATTTTAGGAGGCTGAGGCAGGAGAATAACTTGAAGCCAGGAGTTTGAGACCAGTCTGAGCAAAATAGTGAGACCCCATCTCTACAAAAAATTAAAAAATTAGCCAGGTGTGGTGGCATGAACCTGTAGTCCTAGCTACTATGGAGGCTGAGGTAAGAGGATCACTTGAGCCCAGGCACTGGAGGTTGCAGTGAACTATAACGATGCCACTACACTCTAGCCTAGGCAACAGAGTGAGACTCTGTCCCCCCTGCAAAAAAAAAAAAAAAAAAAAAGAGAGAGAGAGAATTTTGAAAGCTGCAACAGAAAAGCAATTCATCACATAAAAGGAATCCTCAATAAAATTAACAGCAAATTTCATCAGAAACTGTGGAGGCAGAAGACAATAGAATGACATACTCAAAATGCTGAAAGAAAATCTGTCAACCAAGATTTGTATATGTAAGACTATAAGCTTTTAGACAATGGAATTAAAAGCATAACCCCAAAATGAAAAAAGTTACAAATTACACTATATCAAAATAAAAAATAACCTTTATTCTATGCCACACAATGCTGAAAAGAATAAAAAACAAGACAGACTATGGAAAATATATGCAAATAACATTTCTGTTAAAAGAGTTAAATTCCATATATAATAAAACCAACCCTTAAACTCAATAATAGTAAATCAAACAACTCAATAAAAATGGAAAAATATATCTCCACACTTCACCAGAGAACTTATGTGAATGGCAAATAAGTATATGATGCAATCCCCAACATTTTCAGACAATTAGACAATGTAAATTAAAACCACAATGATGCAAAACTACACCTATTAGAATGTCTAATAAAAAACAAACCAAAAAACACCTGATCCCAAGTCCTGGTCAGGATTTGGTAACTGGAACTGTGATATATTTTTCATGGAAGCACAAAATGTCAAAGCCATTCTGGAAAACAGTTCTTCTAAATGTATTTATTCTTTTCTTTTTTCTTTATTTATTTTTTTAAATGGACAGATAAAATTATATGTATTTATTATGTGCAATGTGATGTTTTGACGTACATATTGTGAAATAGTTAATCTAGCTAATTAACAAATGCATTACCTCACATAGTTACCATATTTACAGTGAGAACACTTAACATCCACTATCTTTAGATGTTTCAAGAATACAAGATATCATCATTAACTGTAGTCGACATGCTGTGCAATAGATCACTTGAACTTATTTCTGCTATCTATCTGTAATTATATGTTCTTTGACCAACATCTCCCCATTTGCCCCTCCATCCAACCACCCCAGCCTCTGGTAAGCCCCATTCTACTCTCTACTTCTATGAGATCAACATCTTTAGATTCCACATGTGAGTGAGATCATGAAACACTGATGAAAGAAATTGAAGAAGATGCAAATAAATGGAAAGATACCCCCCCTTCGTGAATTAAAGGAATAAATTTTAAAATTTCCATAATGCCTAAAATAATTTATAGGTTCAATGCTATACCCATCAAAATACCAATGACATTCTTCACAGAGATAGAAAAAACAAATGTAAAATTCATATGGAAATGCTAATGACCCTGGATAGCCAAGGTAATCTTGAACAAAATGTATAATGCTGGGGGCATCAAACTACCTGACTTCAAAATATACTACAAAGCTATAGCAACCAAAACAGCATGGTACTGGCATAATAACAGACACACAGACCAGTGAAACAGAAGAGAGAGCCACAAAATAAATCCGCACATCTATAGCCAACTGATTTTTGACAAAGATGCCAAGAACACACAATGGGGTTAGGACAGACTCTTCAATAAACGGTGCTGGGAAAACTGGATGTACACATTCAGGAGAATGAAATTAGTCACATCTCTCACCATATACAAAAATCAACTCAAAATGGATTAATGACTTAAATGTAAGACTCAAAAATATGAAAATACTAGGAGAAAACACAGGGAAAAACTCCATGACATTGTTTTGGGCTATTATTTTTTAGATATTCCCTCAAAAGCACAGGCAACAAAAGCAGATGTAGACATGGAATTACATCAAATTAAAAAGCCTCTGCACAGCACAAGAAACAATCAACAGAGTAAAGAGATAATCTGCAGAATTGGAGAAATTTTTTTTTCCTATAGAATGAATATCTTCCAGGCCAATGAAAAAAAAGGACCTTCAATACTTGAGAGTAAAACATTTGGGATTCAGTAGGGTAGGATAAGAGTCTGAGATTCGAGAGGGTATTTGGGAAGGCCTAAAGGAGAAGCCTTCAAAATGGTGAGGGGAGCTAATATATGAGAACATTTTATCACATTTGGGGTTTAGGGTAGGGTATAGGTTATACAAAAAGGAAAGATGTTCCACAGGTTGAAAGGAACACCATGACCATGCTGAAAGGTTGTTTACCACTTTATTCAGGAAACTCTAAAAAGAGGAATATGAATCCCACAAGAACTCAATGAAAAGCTTTTGCCCAAGACCTTTAGTTCCTAAGTCTTGTCTTAGGGAATTCAGCTAGAAAGTTCCCTGAGCTAGTCCAGCACAGGGGAGGGTGCCAGGGAGAATATCTGTGCTGTAGGAAAAGCATGCCTTTGCATGCAACTAAACACATTCAATGCACCCACAATGCCATGGCATATGTTGTATGTGTCATGCGTTACTCCACTCGCAGAGGTTTCAATCATAGTTAATTATATGTGATTGCTACTCTCTGGAGTAGGGTACCACACACAGCATGCCTGAAGATGGGAGCACTGCCAAAACACTCAATCATGTACTTTACAAATAATCCCTCAAATGTTCTCAGTCTGTGATTGAGCACTGTTACATTTGTTCAAAGGATCTCTGAAGCACCCACCCCATTTGTTCCTCATTCATTCCTTTTTGCATGTTGTCCACTCATGGTTTGGAGCTTTCAAATGGCAGTTTTCAGAACTAGGAACCTTAAATTAAGCCTTCCTGCTAGGCTCTCTTGCTCATGGGAGAAATATCGTTGTATGACTTATCCTGTTTCCTTTCCCATTGTTATATATAAGCATTGTTTCATATATATTAACAAGTGGATTTCATTCTCCAGACCCGATAGCTAACCAGAAATTACACTCCATGTCACCAATCTGTGCCGATCATCCAAAGATTTGTGTCTCTCTACATGAATAACTTACCTCAAATCCTGACCACAGAATAAGGAAATAACACAGGATCCTGGAAGCACAGTATTAAAAATATGGTGGATGCAAAGAGGAGAAACCCTTTTTTCCTCATCAGCCTTTGCAATAAGAAAGCCCATTTTACTTACCAGGAGTGATCTACAAGACAGGAAATATGCTAGGTTCCTAGAGGCTCCCAGAGATGGTGCTTATATTCCTTTCATTTCCTGGGTTTTCAGAGTCTTCCTGGAGAAAGATTCTTTTTAGCGTGTGTTTGCATTTTTCCAATCTGAGACACATGCTACAAGGTGACTATGTTTCCCTGGAAAACTGAGTTTAGCACCCCAAAATATATGGACACAAATTTAGTGACCAGATGCCAGAAATTGAGAATTGAGAATTTAAGGTGACTGTAGACAACAAAAGGAGGTTCCCTCTCCCCCATCTCCTAGTCAAGAGCTACACAATGTACTTGTGAGAGTAACAAGCCTCCAGCATTTCTTATCCACCCCACAAACCCAGCTTAATGTTTCAGAGGCTAAATATCATGCATGTGTGGCTAGAGGTCAGAGGAATTGCTCCTACAGCCAACCCACATCATAGGGTTTAGGCTTTACATCAGGTGCAGCTGGCTGAGGATATTAGGTACCTAATCCTCCTCAACCGAGCTTGATTGTCGGGCAGAGCTTCTACCCTGGGAGAGGCAAGCTGGAATAACGGAATCCATTGACATCACTCAGTACCCTGGTTGTAAAGCATAGGTGTCATTGTGCTAGGAACAGGCCACTGCCCCTGCCCCCAGCTCTAGAGAAGTTGCCCAGAGATTTACCCATTGGGAGAAGCTAGTCTTAAGGAAAAGAGTGTTAAAGCTTTCCTTCCCAAAATAAAATGATCTTAGTAGTAACAGAAGATGGGGAAGATCTTAAAAACAGTGTCGATTTTGGTGCTAAGTAATTAAGATGAGACTGATTGCTCCATGAAAACAATCTAAATCATAGGCCACTAGTTTATAAGATAGAATCAGGAAAGAAGCAGCTAGGAAGAGACCTCCTGGTAGGAGATCAGACTTTAGAGACTTGCCCCAAAAACTACCTGTGCAAAGCAGTGCAGAGTGTTTGGACAAGAATATGAAGCATTTTTCTGCTCCCATAGTATTCTCAAAAGTTATAAAATAATTCATCTGCAATTATTGAAGCTTTTCACCTGTGTATGATACCACAGGGGCAGACAGCCTAATAGAAATATCAGCGAAAGAAACAAAACCACTGATAGCTTAGAGTGACTATGTACATGTCCAAGGCTATGCCCTCCAAGGAACAACATAAGTTTGCACGCTAAAGAGGAAATAGACTTTACTAAAATAACATAGCCAACTAAATAAACAAATACAAAGCAGACAAAAATAACAATCCCCAGGAGCAGTATCTGTATCCAAAATTTCTATAATATATTAATAAAATATCAACTTTTTAACTGCAAGTTATAAGACATGCAGAGAAAATGAAAATGTAATACACAGGACGAAAGTAGATAACAGAAACTGCAAGTGGCAGGACCTAATGTCATACTTAATAAACCAAGACCATAAAGCGTCCATTACAACTATTTTCAAAACACTACCCAACCCTGCTTTGAGAAGTAAAGACAAGTATAATGACAATGTCTCATCAAAAGACTATATCAATAAGAAGGTAGAAAATACTAAATAAAAGGAATTGATGGAGTATAAAAGTAAAATAGCTGAAATGAAAAGTTCACTAGAGGGACTCGATGGTAAATAACTAGCAGAAATAAGAATCAGTAAACTTTATAATAGCTTGATAGTGATTATGCTATACAAAGAAGAGAATAAAATGAATCAACAAAAATGAGCAGTGCCTCAGAGAAAGGCGGAACACTAGAATGCACACCAAAATATGGTAATGGGGTAGCAGATGTAGAGGATAGAAAGAAGTAGGAAAAAATTCAAAAAAATAATGGAAAATAATGGCTGAAAACACCCAAATTTGATGAAAACCTTTTTTCATCACATCTAAGAAGTGTGAAACACTGTAAGTAGCATAAACACAAGAAATTCAGACTGAGAGACATATTTAATTTTTGATGACAAAAAGAAAGAATTTTGAAAGCTGCAAAAGAAAAGCAGCTCTCTACCTTGGGTGGGTCTGAAGGAGAAGCCCTGAAAATAGTGGGGGGAAATGATAGGGGAAAATAGGTTAAAGGCTTTTGGGGCTCGCATAGAGAAACATTTCTACAAAATGAAAAAAATACCCTACAGGCAGTGAGAAACACCATAACCACACTGAAAGTCTTGTTCCCATTTCTGTCAAGCAACTTGGAAAAAGAAATATGAATCGCAGAAAAAAATATGGGAGTTTTTTTTCAAGGGACCCTCAGTTCCTAGGACTTACGTAGGTGTGAGTCCTTGCCTAGGATTTGCACCTAAGAGAGTTCCCTTGAGAGAGTCCAGCACAATAGGGTAGGAGGGGGGATATACCCACACTCTAGGGAAAGCTTCCCTCTGCATACAACAAAATATACTTCCGATGCACCCACAGTGCCATTGTCTATGTTGTAAGTGTCATGCATTACTCCACTCACAGAGGTGTCAATCACATTTAATTACACATGATTGCCACTCTTTGGAGTAGGGTATCACACACAACATGTCTATGTACGGAAGCCTTGCCTAAAAACCCACTTGTGCACTTTTGAAACAACCACTCAATGTTTTCAGGCTGTGAGTGGCCAATGGCATTTGTCCAAATAACGTGTGCAACACCTACCCAACTGTCTTTCTAAATGAGTGCTATCCCCTCAAGTGTCACAGGTTTTACATGGCTGAACTGAGAACAATTAAGCCTTTTTCCTAGGTTTACTTGCTCATGGAAGAAACATCCCTGTATGCCTTTTCTTGCTCCTTTTCCATTATATTAATAATAAAGTGTTAATGAGCAGTTTGTAGTCCCCAGATCCAATAGTTAAGCAGAAAATACGTACCATCACTCAACCCCAATTTTATCACTCAAAGATCTGAGGCCTTCCACCTGAGTTACTTACCACAACTCTAGAATGACAGAGTAAGCAGTGAAAACATACAAGATCCTGAAAGCAAAAAGAGGGAAATTAATCAGTGACTGTTGGGATGGAGACAGTAGAAATTCCTTTTCTTCTTCAGACTCTGGAGCAAAAAGGAGCCCATTTTACTTATCAGGAGTGATCTACAAGATGAATATGAGCTTGTGGCCTAGGGATATCCTTATATTCCTCTTAGAAGATGGGTTTTCTGAGTCTTTTCCTGGATCAAGATTGTTTTGAGCATGTTTTTGCATTTTTTATCTAAGACACATGCTCCTAGGTGCCTGTGTTTCCCTGGAAATACTGAACCTGGCATAACAAAATATAGAAAAACAAATATGGTGACTGAATTCTAGAATCTGGAGATTGAAAGAAGTTTTGACTCCAACAGATCTGGTAAGATATTTTGAAAAAAAAATTTCTTGAATTTTTTAGTTACACAAATTTCCCATTCATCTAAACTCACAGAAATGTTCACTTAAAGAGAAACTATATTATTATGTACAAATTAAAATATGATACTATGTGTGTGTATATATATATATATATATATATATATGAGTGTGTGTGTGTGTGCGTGTATATTATTGGCTTGTTGATATGGGAAGGACATTCAAATAAGAAGATAAGAAGATTCAGTCTTAAATTGGAGGTTTTTTAAAGAAATTAACAGCTAGGGGCTGAAAGTTCTTTTAAATAGGGAGGTGGAAAAGTTTGAGAAACATCATACCTAGTTTATAAGTTTTTGTTAAAACAACATTGAAGACTGGGTTAAAGGAAATCATCTCAATGTCTGAAAGTCTTGAAATCTTCCTTCTTTAATATGAAAAATATATAGCCTATATTTATAGCTGTAGGAAGCCCCACACTTTTCCAAAAAGTGTTAGCATTTCCAAGAAGACTTTAACTCTCCTCAGCATTGTTAGCCCCCACATTCCTCTTCTCAACTGAATGCCTTAAGGCTCACTGGACACTTTATCCCTCTATTTTCTCTGTGTAGCTTGTTATAAAATAAGAAACACCACTTTCCCCTCCACCTTCTATGGGAGGTAAAATAAATCCTTGTAGAGAAGGCCCAAATCTCCTGTGGACACTGAAGACCTGATGAGTTCTGTTATCAGAGAGCTGTAATTTGTCTGTCCAATTCATCTTTCCCTCTTCTACCACCATGTTGTCTTGTGCTGGTCCATTCTCTATTCCTTCTAGCAGGAATGCAGAAGCACAAGCATAAGCTATCACAGCCATGTACTGGTTTTAGGTTGGTAGAGAATAGAAAATTAGATTCACTCTTCCAGACATATCTGCACAGCCAATATTAGTTTAACAGGGAACTGCAACTCTTTAAGGCAAGAAATCCATGTCTTAGTCTCTGATCTATATTCCTCATGGTCAAGGATAATCAGTACTGGCAAAAGAATAACTTAAAATGTCTTCAATTTCTTACTGGTGCTTTTTGGAAACTTCCCAGGGAAGAGAAATCCCCTCCACCTAAAGCATCACGGCAACAACTATTGTTTTCTTATTCCCCTCACCTTCTATTCTCCAGCCTTGAGAATATATCACACAGCTTGACAGCCTCTTTGTCTGTATGTCCTCCTTTGCTTTTCACCTCTCAAACCAAAGTACCTCAATACTCCCCTGAATTTGCATAATGGAATCCCATGGAACAGGATGGAACTATGTAGGCCGAAGGTGGGAATGGATAGTAAGAAAATATCAACAGGAAAAACTGGGATTCCCTTTCATTGCCAGGGAAGATGAAAAGACTTAGAGCATTGAGAGATTGAAGATTGATTCTACCCCTTTCCTAATATAAGACTTTGCTCAAATAGTTCCTTCTCAGAGAAGCCTTCTCTGACCAGCCTATTTGAAATTGCACACATTTTCCTCCCTGGAGGACAGAAAGTTTTGCCTCTCCTATACTACTGTATTTGCAGCACCTCACATAATATCTGACATACAGTATGATGTGCTTGGCGATTTTTTGTTGATAAAATCAGTGGATATTTCATCTACTCTCAGCTGCTAGGTCCCTGTCTAATCTGGGGTTTCCAGATGTCCTGTGCATATATGGGACCTGTAAAAAATCATGTTGAAATCCCAACAGAGATCTCACCAGGTAACTCTGTTGCTCCTATGAAGATGGAATGGGATTATACTTGCTGAGTATAGAGAGTGCTATGTTGACAGAGTCTTAGTATTTTCCAAACCAGGGAGCTTTACTTAGCAGAATTTAGGAAAAGCACATCCCCAGTGAAAGTCTGCCTCGCTTTGATCATACCTCCTTTGAATAAAGGGTTATAGACCACCAAAAGTCTTATTCAGGACAAATTTTTTTAGGGACTTTAACCACCACATAACTTGTTGAGCATTACTCTACTTAGAAAAGTGCACTTTGTAATACAGTATATGTGAACGGCACCTTCCTATAAGGGCACTGCACACAGCATGGCTGTAGGTAGCTTCTCTGCCCAACCCAACTTACAACAATGTAGCTATTCTTATACTTGCCCGACGCCCCCCATCCATGGCATGACATTCATTATTTTTGTATAAACACTTGGCATTGCCCACCCTATTGCCCTCCAACTTCCATCTCTCCCTGAATAACATTCTCCTCATCCATACTTTGTATCCTTTCATGATTTTCATGCCCAAGAGAGAATAAACCTCTTCCTATTTTTTCTTCCTCATGTGATGAAAAGGGCACTTCACCTCTGTGGTATTTTTTCTGAAACTCAATATCCTAGCCTAATCTTGAGGGGAAAAAAAGCATTAGATCATTCTAAGTTGGAAAACAGTCAAAAGGATAAGTGACTAGTATGCCCCCATACTATGAAAATAAAAAAAGGGAAAACTGAGAAACTGCCAGAGATTGGAGGAGACAGGAGATATGAAGACTAATTGAAATATGATATTCCAGATTGGATCGTGGAACAGAAAAAGGACACTTGGGAAAACTAGTGAAATCAGAATAAAGTCTGGAGTTTAGTTAATAGCAATACAATAATACATCACTTAAAGGTAGGGATACATTCTGAGAAATGTGTCATTAGGCAATTTTGTCATGCAAACATTATAGAGCTACTTATACAAACCTAAATGGTATAGCCTACTACACACCTAGGCTATATGGTATAGCCTATTGCTCCTAGGCTATAAACCTATACAGCATGTTACTGTACTGAATACTGTAGGCAACTGTAACATGATGCTAAGTATTTGTGTATTTAAACATAGAAAAGGCACAGTAAAAGTACAGTACAAAAGAAAAAATGGTACACCTGTATAGGGCACTTACCATGAATGGAGCTTGCAGAACTGAAAGTTGCCCTGGGTGAGTCAGGCAGTGAGTGGTGAGAGACAAAGGCCTAGGACATTACTGTACCTTGCTGTACACTTTACAAACACTGTACTCTTATGCTACACTAAATTTATAAAAATATTTTTCTGTCCTCAATAATAAATTAAACTTAGCTTACTGTAACTTTTTTACTTTATAAATTATTAATTTTAAACTTTTTGACTCTTTTGTAATAACACTTAGCTTAAAACACAAATGCATTGTACAGCTATACAAAATATTTTCTTTCTTTATATCCTTATTCTATAAGCTTTTTTCTATTTTTAAAACATTTTTATTTTTTATTTCACTTTTTAATTTTTTTGTTAAAATTAAGACACAAAAACACAGATCAGCCTAGGCCTACACTGGGTCAGGATGATCAATATCACTGTCTTCCACCTCCACATCTTGTCCCACTGGATGATCTTCAGAGGCAAAAACACACATGGAGTTATCTCCTGTGATAACAATGCCTTCTTCTGGAATGCCTCCTGAAAAACATACCTGAGGCTGTTTTATAGTTGTTTTTAATAAGTAGAAGGAATACACTCTAAAATAATGCTAATAAGTATAACAAATATATAAACCAATAACATAGTTGTTTATAATCATTATTGAGTACTATGTATTGTACATAATTGTATGTGCTAGACTTTTATATGACTGTTAGCATAGTAGGTTTGTTTATACTGGTATCACCACAAACACAAGTAATATGCTGTGCTATGATGTTATGATTGCTACATCACTAGGCTACAAGAATTTTTCAACTGTGTTATAATCTTCTGGGACCACTTTTGCGTATGTGGTCCATCACTGACTGAAATGCTGTTATGTGACACATGACTGTATACTAACGTTAGCATCTTTGTTTTGAATAATGTATTGCAGTAATTTAAGCTAGTAACATTAAAAGGAAACTGAAATTGTATGAGGAGTATATGGAAACTCTGTGCTGTCTTTGCAGCTTTTCTATAAATCTAATTTTTTTCTAAATAAGACTTTATTTTAGAAAAATAAGTGTTAACAGTATGTTATGAACTAAGATTGGAAGCTATTGTTTAGATACTAATTTTTCCCAAATTTTTCCATAAATTCAAGGCAATGGGAGTTAAATTTGTCAGCTGGTTTTGGTAGAAACTAACCAATTGATTCTAAAATTTATATGGAAATCAATCTAATTCATATGAAAATGAAATATGACTAAAACTGTCATGAAAAAAGTAGAATACATTTGTAGGTGTCACATTATTAAATTTAAGATTTACAATAAAGCTAAATTATTCAAAAAGAATACACAGATTCATTAATGGACTGGCATAAAGAGTTCTGAAATGAACCTACAGTTATATGACCAATTGATTTTGACAAATGCAGAAAGGCAACCTAATGGTAAAAGAAAAGTCTTTAAAATAAATGTTTATGTAAGATCTGGATGTCTGCATGGATAATATAAACCTTGTCTGGTACTTCATATCATAAACAAAAAGTTGTGTAAGATCAATCATGGACCTAAAAATTAAAGTGAAACTATATCTTCTAAGTTTTACTTTAGGGGCAGGCATATGTTTCTTTAAAAGTACATAAAATCTCTAAGCTTAAAATATGGATAAAAATGGCCATCAAATTAAATTCTGTGCTCCGTAAAAGATAGCATTAAGAAAATAAATGGTCAGGCCAAAGATTAAGATAAAATATTTTAGTGTAGCCAGAATATATACAACATTCTTATAAATAAAAAATAAGAAGATAGATACCCCAATAAAAATTAGCCATATATTTGAATTACTGCTTTACAAACATAAATAAATTGTCAATAATAATATAAAAAGATGGGCAAAACTATCAATCATCATGGAAATGCATATTATATTATAAACATAACAGATACCAGTAAACATGTGTTAGAATATCTAAAATTAAAAAGACTGACAATGACCAAGTATCAGCAAGGATGTGGAGCAACTAGAACTCTTGTGCACTGCTGGTAGGACTTTAAGTGGTACACCTACATTAGAATATTATTTGGTAGTATCTCATAATGTTAAATATTCATTCACCCCATGGTCCAGCAATTTCACTCCTAGGTATCTACCCAAGAGAATTAATAACAACCAGAAATGAATATAGAAGATAGAATTCAAATGACTAATAGGGTTGATTATTGACTATAGCAAAATACATTTCAGAGTACAACTGTACTTTAAAGCATCCTAGGTTGTATTTTTTCTTGATTTAAAAATAATTTGCAAGAATTCTCATTCAAATGTGGATGAAACGAGATATGAAACTGTACAATTACTTAGTAACTATGATCAAGGGAGAGAGTCAATCTGCACATATTACTTAAAATGGAACATTGCCTGAAAGAGTGAGGGGGAGAAAAGATGAGGCAGAGTGAATGTTGGCCAAGATTATCTGAAAAATTGCCTGCATTTCCTGAGCTTGGGTTTTCAATTTGCCTCTTTATGTGTATGTTATTGCAATCAGACTTTTGGAAAAAAGTACCATTTAATTGCAGAATCATGTCACAAATTTTAAACTAGGTAATTAATGCACGATAATAGTTTCCAAAGTTTAGAAATGGAATTTTCTTATGAGCAAAATATTTTCAAGTTCCACAGCTGGCTCACTAGACTGTTGCTGGGCTCACTCAACCCATGAAGTTAAACCCATAAGAACCTTTGATCTACTGTGGAAGTTTGCATATCATCAGTGAATACACTCTAAACACTTTATTTGTAAAGGCTTTGAAAGTTACGGATAAGGTAGAGCGAAGGAAAGGGGAAGATAATAGAAATAAACATGAATGCCAACATGTTTGAGTAGAAAACAAAATGTAACATAAGAATGCCAATCATTTCATGCATTTTCTTTCTATTTTCAATTTTTAATGTTCTAAGCGTATGTGTCAACTACTTAAGCCTAATCCAAGAGAACTTTATTTTATCCTTTACTTTTTATGTGATTATGACTGTGGAAAGCCTTTATATATCAGCTCACTGTGCATATACTACTATACTGTGGACCAAATAACTTTTTCTCTAATTCTTTCATTCAACAACTGTTTAGTGAGCCACTGAGTGGCTAAAGAACATTACGGCTACTGTGAAAGCTAATGGACATTCATAGTCCCTGACCAACCCATGAGATTCTTAATCCTGAGCCAATGTAACTTATCCTAGTTCTTATTCTGGTTCTTGTTCTGATTCAAACAGCTTTGAATCTCTTTTTGTTCACCCTCCAATTGACTCTACTTTCATTTATTATGAAATTATATGATGATAAAAAGTAACTTATCTTTTAAGTTTATGGCATATTCCTGGTAAATGTGGAAGTAAATGTATTAGTAAACCACCATCACCACTGAAATCATTCATTGTTAGAGATCAGGTCCTGATTTGTCCCTGAAGATTAAATTAATATTTCTCTCTCACACAAATATCATCATAATGACTCCACAGACAAGCAAGAAAGTGTAAACTCCAGTTCAGAAATTACAAAAACAGGAAGTTATTCTCCAAACCTGTACATATCATAATTTTATAAAAATTCATTCCATGGAAAGATTTCTGGGATAGAAATATAAGACACTGACTGTAGCTAGCTCAAAGATCTCATGAATTTTCATTTTAGTTACAAATTAGCACCTGTTGGCAAAAAGTACTAATTCTTTAGCAAATTGCAAATTAGTGATTGCAATTGCAACATGGGTGTTAATTTTCATTTGCTAAATGCTGTTTTTAAAAAAACAACCTTTTTATAAATCAAGTCCTTTAACATCAATAGCATCATATTTTCACCATATTAAATTGAAAGTGGTTACCTTAATTCTGAATTCCTACATAAAACCCAAACTGAAATGCAAAAAGAAAAGTAAAATTATCAAGCGAAGGTATGTTGTATATATCTGTGTATGTGTGTGTATGTGTGTGTGTGTGCATGTATGAGAAGGTGTGCATGGGCATATGGGGTGTGTGTGTGTGTGTGTGACAGACAGAGAGAGAGAGAGAGAGAGAGAAGGGGATATATTTACACTTGACAATGTTTTCATTACCTGTTTTTCAACATTGTAATTAACTTATTATTGGGGCTTTGTAAGATTATCTCAATTGACATGTTGACAAATGTCAGCATATAATTGTTGACATTTAACATATAACATATAATTTTTATGTTTTATTTGAATGAATGTGTATCAGAAAAAAATAATTAATAAATAAAACCTGCGGCTTCAGGGATATTATTTCATAAAAAAAAACAAAAACAAAAATGACTTGGGATAAGAAGTAAATAACACTAAAAGTAAAATAAGAATATGGCAAAATTGTGAATATGTCATCCGGGTCCTGAAATTTAGGACACAATGATTTAAATCATGTTGCAAAAAATATAATTGGAACATAAAATATAAGTAGCTTTATATTTTATTTTTGTCTTTAGCCAGAACAAATTCTCCCTCTTGAGGTAGTAGAGAATGGATTATGACAAAAACAGCCCTTTATAATGTAATTTGCATTATGTTTAAAGCTATGCTATTGTTAACAAGTGATCACAAATGCTATATTATAAGTATGAGAATAAAGAATGTGAACAAGCTTAGTCAGTTATACAGTAAAATGCTATGAAAAATGGTCATTTCATATAAGCTAAAGAACAAAACAGCTGTGATGTTGCAGCTTCCTAAATCATCCCATTAGCACACAACCACTCAATGTGAGGATTGAAATGGGTCATTTGCTCTATCACTGGGAATGAAGATGCACATACAAAACTTTATTACATTAAATTACCTGATTATGTATTTATATAGCCAATCTTAGGTCAGGAGGTTTTCCTGAACTCACTGAATGTGGATCACTAAGCTGGATCTTTAATTGCTGTATATGAGCCAAAAATTATATTGGGAATCAGTAAGGATAATCTATACTGACAGATGCAGAATGAGCAATCAGACAAAATATGGCCTAGCATATTCAGCAGTATTCAGTTATATTATCTACAGATATTACATAATGTAGACAGATGATCTTGATAATTTATTTGAAAATTGTCATGGCATCAGTTAAATTTTATTTCAAGAGCTAAACAAATCTTTATGGTAATCTGTTCCTTAACCAAGCATACACCATTTGGCATAAACTTGGATCCATAAAATACTAATACCTTCAAAATGCCCTAGCTCCTAAAACCTGTTATTTATCAGCAGAATTACAGTATCTTTTGGTCTTGGTTGAACTTAGTGAGGACTATTTTAAGAGCTGGCAAAGAATGTGGGATAATGAAGAGAAAACAGGAAGGGGAGCTATATTGAGTCTTCCTATCCATGAACACAGAATATCTGTCCAATTATTTAGATGTTGTTTGATTCTTTTTAACAGTGTTTTATAGTTTTCTGCCTCTCAGTTCTCTGAATATTGTGTTAGATTTGTGCCTATGTATTTTACTTTATTTTAGCGCTTATAGTAAATAGTATTTTTTAAAATTTCATATTCCAATTGTTTATTGTTAGCATATAATAAAGCAATTGATTTTTGTATGTTAAACTATACTAGTTTAGTGCTTAATGGGGAAGAGGACTGTAACACTCCACGTAGTCCAAGTTCTTCTGGCTCTGGATAGTTGGAGTTCCCATATAACTCCTGTGTAAAGCTGGCACCTGAAAACAGACTGCCTTGTGCCTAGAAGTCTATTTGTATCCCATCTGACAAGGCTACATTCTCCCATGTGGCCTATGAGAAGAAGGAATTACAGGAGTTCTATTTTAACATAACCCATGTTATGTGTCCAACAGGTTGCTCAGACAATGACCCCTATTTCTGTGGGATAATGGAATGATGGAGGACTTGTGCCTTTTTGTTTCTTGTTGATTCAGTTCTTGCAAACTTTTCTTCTCCCTAATAAAGTCTATTCCTTAACTCATGCTAATTATTATTGTGGAATTGTCTTGAACTCTCTTAAATGGCAGGCGGTGACTACCAACGTACCAAACATACTCTTCCCCGCATTCCCCTTCACCCACTACCAAATAACCTCTTCTTTTCTTCTCTTCTGGGAGAAGGTGTTTGAACTCATGGGCTCATCTACCACACCAATAGACTTAGAAGAAAAATCACATAATCACATTAATTGATACAGAAAAAGAATTTGACAAAATCAAATACCTATTCATAATAAAAACTCCTCACAAACTAGGAATGAAGAACTTTCTCAATTTAATAGAGAATATCTATATAAAACCTACAAATAATGGCATGGTTATGATTATAAAAAAGGATCATATCCCCCTAAGATCAGAAACAAAGCATGGATGTCCTTTCTTACCATTCTTATTCAACGTCATACTGGAGGTCCTAGTTAGTGCAATAGGACAAGGAAAATGAATAAATGTACACATGTTGGAAAGTAAGAAAGAAAATGGTTTCTATTCACAGCTGACATGATTGTGTATGTAGAGAATCATAAATAAATAAATAAATAAAAAGCTCTGGGACTAATAAGAGAGTACAACAAGGTCACAGGATACAAGCTTAACATACAAAAATCAATTGCTTTATTATATGCTAACAATAAACAATTAAAATATGAAATTTTAAAATAGTATCATTTACAATAAGCACCAAAATAAAGTGAAATACTCAGGCATAAATCTAACATAATATGCAGAGCACATAGAGGCAGAAAACTATAAAATACTGATCAAAAAAATCAAAGAATATCTAAATAATTGGAGAGAGATTCTGTGTTCATGGATAGGAAGATTCAATATTGTGACTATATCAATTCTTATAAAATTGATCTACATATATAATGCAATCCCAATCATAAACCCAGAGAACTATTTTGTATATATCACCAAACTGATTCTAAACTTCATAAGGAAAGGTAAAAGACCATAATAAACAATATAATACTGAAGTAGAGTAAAGCAGGAGTAATCCTATGAGCTGAATCCAAGACTTTACATTAACTAAGGCAATGTGATATTGGTGGAGTGATAGACAAATAGATCCATGGAACAGAACACAGAGCTTAGAAATAGTTCCACATAAATAGTCAACTAAACTTTGACAAAGGAGAAAAGGCGATACAATAAGGAGGTCAGGAAATTCCAGGATGGAATGCAGAGGTGATAAAGGAATCTAAATGTATTACAAATGTATGGAGCAACTTCACTAAAGGGAAGTGGTGGAGAATAAGTTTCCAACTTAAGTAACTTTGGAAATGAGTGCATTCTACAAGCTAAAGGCAAAAGATCTGTACATAAGTACTTCACCCTAGTTTATAAAGTTGTTTCTTATGGGAGTACAAATTAACAATTCAGATACTGCTATACACGAATATTAGAATTGAACAATTAAGTCAATGATTGGTATATAGTGGGAGCCAGCTTTCTCAGTGTTGGAGTGAGAGGTTACAGGTTAGCAAGGGGAGAAGGCTAGAATGATCCATGTGGTAAAGGATTAGAGTAGGAGACATCAGTATGAACTCATGTTTAGCTTAATATAGAAACAGGTGATTACACATATAAATATTTATACATATGGGTATGTACATGGGTTAACATGTATCATTCTTAAAAAGATAATATAATAATTTTACAAATTCTTTGAAATATACAAACTACCAATGGTCAGTAGGAAAAAAAGACAATCTGAATAGCTTTCTTTTATTAAAGATATAGAATTTGTGGTTTAAAAAGACCACTTTCCGGCAAAACAAACTCCTTGCCTGTGGTGGTCTGCTGGATGTATAAACTTGGTGAGGTTACAGTCCCAGTTATTAGTACACTAATCTGGGTGTTGTTGTAAAGATATTTTGTAGATGTGACTAAAGTCCGTATCAGTTGATTTTAAGTTAGGGAGATTATTCTAGATAATCTGGATGGGCCTGTTTCATCAACTGAAATTTCTTAAAAGCAGAGCTGAGGAATCCATAAAGAAGAATAAATTAACTGTGGATATTAGCTTCAGCTTTTGCTGAAGAATTCCAAGTGTGCCTTTCCTGATGACTTGACCTATGAATTTCAGATTTTCCTAGCCATCTCCAACAATTACATAAGTCAATTTTTTTGCAGTAAATCTCTTAATACACACACATACACATAAACACGCACACATCCTACTGATATTCCTTGCAACAAATATCTTAATATGTGTCTCCTACTAATATAGGATACATACGGCTCCCATTGGCACATTTGACCAAACATTAAAGAAAGAAGTAAAACCAAATATACCCAGTCTCTTACAGAAAATAAGAGAAAATAACATTTCAACTCATATTTTAAGCTACTATTATTCTGGTTCTAAAACCAGAAAAGTACCTCAGATCAAAAGTAAACCACAAACCAATATTTTTTTATAAACATCAGCACAAATATCTTCAAAAAAATTATTAGCAAACTAATCCAGCAATATATTGTATAAAAGGATAAAGCATTATAGATCAGCAGGGTTTGATCCAGGAATGGAGGGCTTGTGTAATAATCAAATATTGATGTAATTTACTTCATAAAAAATGAGAAAAGCCAGATAATCATCTTGATTGATACAAGATGAAATACAATATTGAAATGTATTTGAAAATATCATCCTCTATTCATGATAAATTCTTCAGCAGTCTATGAATAGAAGGTAACTTCTTCATCCCGATAAAGGGCAACTACAAAAAAAAAAATCAACAACAACAAAAAGACAACAATACAGATATTATACTTTGTGATAGAAAAAAGTGAATGTTCTCTTGTTTAATATTGGTGAGAAAGTAAGAATATCTGTTCTCATTGATTACTATTGTACTGGAGGTCCTAGCTAGAGGAATAAAGCTAATTAAATAAATAAATTTATTAATAAAGGCACATAGATGATGAAGGAGGAAATAAAACTGCCTGTATCTGCAGATGATATGGTAGTCTATGCAGAAAACCCTAAGGCACCTACCAAAAAGATACTAGAACTAACAAGTGAGTTTAGCAAGTTTTCAGAATATAAAGTATAGGGAAATCACTGCATTCTTCTGTACAGCAATGAACAATTGGAAATGGGGAAAAAAAGGTCACTTACAATATCATGCAAAAATGGGCAATATTTAGGCTATTTTAGCCACTGTGTTTTAGACCAAATATGTACATACTTTTATTATACCTTTTCTATGAAATTAATCTTTAAAATTTCCCTATCTTTATATTTGACAAAAAATATAAACTTATTCTCTTAACTTCATACCTGCACATACTGTTCACTTTGTAAACCTTACACTGTCCTTTAGCCAAAACCAGTGAATTTTTGATCTTCAGTAAGATTCATTTAAAATAAAATTATTGGCATTTATTAATATGCACAGACTTAGGGGGACACAGAGCTGAGCCTAGTATTTACCTGACTTTGAACTTATACATTTAAGAAAAATGGAAATTTGAATGCTTCTTTCATAACTTTTATGTAAATTTAACATAATTCTATCATTTCAAAGGAGACTTATAAAAATCATTCATTTACCAGAGCTGTATTTATGTGATTGTTTTACTCATTTGAGCAAATTGAGTTAAGATATTTGAATAAGTATTAATATGCTATGGGAAAGGTAATTAAAAACAAAATAAAATTTATGGAATAAATTGTATTTTTATTGCAATAAGGATAAAAGAGAGGTATATTATATATTTTTTCTCTGATAGGATTAAATGGGATGTAAAAAGCCTCATATAGTGTTGATACATAGTATGGGCTATTAATAATATATGGTCACCATAGAGACAAAAATAGCATAAGAAAATCAGAGAATCAGAATCAAAAGAAATACAGGATGAGGAAATCTTTAAACAACTAGCTTCCGGGAGACTTTTGGGGCATTATTCACACCACCCTGAATCTTCCTTCTCTATACCACCTGCCAGTCTTACAGTTGGCATCTTAATTTAAGAAGTAAGTCCCCACGCAACCTACCACTTGCTAATCTATCCATGCCTCAAAACCACGTGTTCTAACGTCCAGGTCCAAGTACATTTGATTGGTTATCTTTCCTCTTGCACATTTTTATTCCTATAATTCTCAATGATTCCTTTCCCCACACCCAACTAGTGATTACCATCTCTCTCCTAAATCCTGTGCCCTCTGTAACTTCTCCTCTGTTATCAGTAAAATTCTCCACACCCTGTTCCATTTTACCAAATACTATCTCTTCTTCCCACAATATTGAAGCTTGGCTTTCCTCTAAGGATTATCTTACCCCTGTATCTTTTACCAGTGGAAACTACTCTTTTTTCCATGTTCTAAAGCTCTCATGATCAGGGTGTGTTCAGCATTCACCTTGGTCCCCAGGAACTACATTCTATCCATGCTCTCCTCTCTTTCCACTATTTTCACTCTTTAGCTCAGTGCTTGGTAAGAAACAGTACGCCAGTGCAACAATTCAGGCGATGGACTCTCAAGCTTGCATCCTGTCTCCCCTGCTTACTAGCTGAATGATTTTGGACAAATTATATAATCCTCCTGTCCTTCTCCAACTTCCTCATCTTTCTCATCTGAAATAAGAGGATCATACACTTATTATGAGTTGAACTAAGTAGTATATATAGTATATACATGTAAACTAAAAAAGACAGTGCTTATCATTGTCATTCAATAAGTGTTAGCTAGTCTAATGGTTCCTTTCTGAAAACTTTTAAGTATGTTCTAATTTCTTATCTAAAAAAAACTTTTACTGATCTCATGTTGTAGTGAATTCTTATAATTTTATGTTGCCTCAGCATCCAATCTGAATATAGGTTTAACTTTCTCATACCAGAAGCGGGGCTTAGTCACCCTTGACACAGTTACCAGTTCTCCACCTCTTCCCAGTTTCTCAATGTGGTCAATCCATATATCTGCCTTATAAAACTGCATCCTGGTGCCCAGTTCCCTCTGGGACATATAGATACTACCTATTTGACTCGTCTCACTGATCCCCTTATCCTATATGGACTTCCCAGATATGCCACAGTGACCACTTTTTAGTCACAGTGTGACCCCATGGAACTCATACCCGCTTACTTTAAAGCCCCCAGTTAGAACTCTCCTTGGGAAACTTACTTGGGTAATTCCCTAGAACACAATAAAGGCCTGAGCCCATAGGACCATCTCTCTCTCTCTGGCTTCACATCTGCTGTTTGAGCGCATTGCCCCTGTGACCTTCCTGTCAGCCCTCACTAGTACCGCTCTTCTCTCGTGGATCTGTGAGGAATAAAGTGATTGTGTTATTTCCTGTGTTTTTGTTGTGTTACCTCCTCTGTATCTCACCTGCCTGACATAGCCGGACCTAACTTTCCTCCCAGTCAAGGCTCTCCTAGAGAGTGGCTCTCTTGGCAGGAATAATCTGGAAACATATCAGACAAAAGACAAAAGTGTGTCTGCCAGTATAAACAAGTTTCCTGTGAGAGGGACACCTGGTCACACACTGGACACTGAGGCATTAAGTTGTCTGCTAGGATAAATAATTACCCCATGAAAGGCACATTGTAAACATCCATGACCAAATCCCCTGGAGCCCTGTCAAGGCAGAGCTAGAGTTTGTAGCCACTCTCCAGAGAGAAATCACAAGACCAAATTAGAAAGAAATACAATATAAGTCATCCTCCAGTATATTGCTTTATATTTTTCCTAGCTTTGATAGTCAGACTTCTTGAAAACATTGTCTATATTTGCTGTCTCCATTATTTTTCATACCTACTGACCTCAATTACATTTCTTCCCACACCATTCCACTAAAACTACTTACTCTATTTAGTTTCCCAATGCCTTTTTTTATTTTAAAATATTAAGGGGGTACAGATATTTTTGATACATGGCTTGAGTCAGGGCTATAAATGTGCCCATCACCTGAATAGTGTTCATTGTACCCATTAGGTGGTTTTTTGCCCTTCCCCTCCTTCCCCCTCCCACCTGCTTGATTTCCAGTGACTTTTACTTTCCTCTGTGTACTTGTGTGCCCATCAGTTCCAGTTAATTAGAGAGTAGATGTGATATTTGTTTTTTCCATTCCTGAGATACTTAACTTAGGATAATGGTCTCCAGTTCCTTCCAAATTACTGCAAAAGGCATTAATTCATCCTTTTTTATGACTGAGTAGTACTCCATGGTATACACATACCACATTTTGTTAATCTACTCATGAATTGATAGACACTTGGGTTGATTCCACATCTTTGCTGTTGTGAATTGTGCTGCAATAAACATTCAAGTACAAGTGTCCCTTTGATAAAATGACTTCTTTTCCTTTGGGTAAATACCCAGTAGTGGGATTGCTGGATTGAATGGTAGGTGTACTTTTATTTCTTTGAGAAGTCTCCAAACTGTTTTCCATAGGGGTTATACTAATTTGCAGTCCCACCAATAGTGTATAAGCGTCCCTTTCTCTCTGCATCCATGCCAGCATCTATTGTTTTTGGAATTTTTAATAAAAGCTATTCTAACAGGAGTAAGGTGATATCTCATTGAGGTTTTAATTGCATTTTCCTGATGATTATGATGTTGAACGTTTTTTCATATGTTTGTTGGCCATTTGTCTATCTTCTTTTGAAAAACTTCTGTTCATGTCTTTTGCTCACTTTTTAATGGAATTGTTATTTTTTTCTTGATGATTTCTTTGAGTTCTTTGTAGATTCTAGTTATTAGCCCTTTATAGGTTGTATAGATTGTGAATATTTTCTCCCATTCTGTAGGTAGTCTATTTGCTCTGTTGATTATTTCCTTAGCTGTGCAGAAGCTTTTTTACTGCATCCCTGCAATGTTCAGTTCAAAACATCTGATGATGTGTTCAAACTCACAAGGAAAAAAGGTACTTTTTTGATTAGTTATGTCTATCAAGGACATAGAACACCTATTGTGTATATTTGCTAAACCTGTCCGACTGCCTTCTGATTGTCTCCAGGTGTATGCCTGGGTGAACTTTTTTAGACTTTTTCATTATTTCATTTGTCGGCTGCTACCACTTAAAATATGAATTCTCTAAATAACATATGATTTACCAGCTTGGGTGTAAAAAGTAATTCATAATTTCAGCAACAATTTTTTGGGAGGGCAGAATTGGGAAAAGAGAGCTCTATCACCCATAATTATGAAACTATAACTTTTCACACACACAAAAAAAACTCTCCAGTTAAGTATGGAGATTTTAGGATTTTTTTTCATGTTTTTCAAATCCTCTCAGATACCATATTATGTCTCCCATTTATTTCTTTAATTGCTCTTTTCCCAGATCCCCATCATACCTACCTCACATTTTCCTGAAACATTTCCTACCCAATTTCCCAGTTGCAGTAAATGGCACCAACGTATACTCAATTATTCAAGTCAGAACAAACTAGGAGTCATTCTTGAATATTCTATTTTCCTCACCTTGACCCCCAGACATATCCAATCCGTAAGCAAGTTCTTTGATCTCTATCTCTTAATTACATCTCAATGTATTCACTTCTCTCCATTTCCATTGCACTTCTATAACACAACAGCCTCCTAACAGAGTTTCCTTCTTACCATCTTGCCTCCTTATAGTCATTTTCCACAGAACAGAGTGATCTTTTATAAACGTAATCAAAACATGTCACTTCTCACTGACTTTTTTCTACATTTATAATATAATTGAAAACACTAACTCTGGCCTACAAGGGCCTCATGAGTTTTTTTTTTTTCCTGTCAATATTTTTTCCACGTTATCTTGTACTACATTCCATGTTCACTCTGTTCTAAGCACACTGGCCCCTTTTTGTTGCTGTTCCTAGAATATGACAAACAGTTTCTGCTTCAAGGAATTGCACTATCTTTTCCCTCTGCCTGGAACACTCTACTCACAGAAAAATATGGATATACATATGTTATATCTCTATTTGTGCACATTTCTATGAATTTTCCCAGGTAACTTGCATTAATGAGTCATATTATTTCCATTTCCTAAACCTCTAGCAATGTGTAAAACACAGGAAAAGCCCTCTTATTACAATACTATATTTATAATTCTAATTAATATTTTATATGACACCAATCCAACATTAAGCACTAAGATGGCAAATAGACATAAAGAATTCCTGGTAGATCTCTGTGTTCAAATCATCACCCACTCACAAAATGTGGAACTGTATGCTTCTTTGCAATTCAAACCTAATTCTCTTCCCACCTCACTGGGAACCCCAATCATTGTGGCAACGTTGGTTCTCTCTGAAACTGTGCCCTATTTTTGCCAGAAAGCCACTTCCTGGGCCCTTTAGTCCTTCAATATACTTCTTGTGAACTCATTTCTGCAGGCAGCATGTAACACAAAGATTTTTGATCATTCTTGAAATCTAGGATTCCTGTCATTGCTATCCTTGATCTTCATAAAATCATCCACTTACTCTCTTAAAATACTCTGATTTATTTCGTTTTTGGCAAATTTTTATTGAGTGCCAACAACATGCCAGACACTGGTGATACAGCAGGGCTATACATATTGCATATGGCAGGGGGGTTCTTGAAATTGTCATCTATTGAGATTGCTTAATTATAGCCTTTTCCCGTCAGACTATAAGCTTTGGAAGAACAGGGATCCTGTCTCCCCTATCCTGCCATCCTCTATCCAAGTACTATCCCAGCTGTTTGAACTAGATCTAGGCTATACCACCATGGTCTGGGCATTCTCACTTACCTGCCTTGGCACTAGAATTGTAAACAGTCTGTTTTTTCCTTTGGCTGGTCTGTACCTGTTTGTGTGTGAGGGCAAGTTTCGTTAGCAGTTTTGTCAGCTTACAGATTTTACAAGTCTGTGCCTAATAAGATTATGTTAAGATGATGTTGACAAATTCTCAGCATCTGACTGGAGTGAGTTCTCAAATTTGATCATGAAATTTTACCCGTTGCAATTCATTCATTCATTCATGAAATATTATTGAGTACCCATCATGTGCCAAGCACTGTCCTGGAAACTGATATAATTCAGTCCTCAAGGTCACTGTATACCTACCCTTAGACATGGAACAGAATATGGGCTTAAAGGAGATTGTAAACAATGATGTAAACATGACTATTTCTTTCTCAGCAGCACAATACCATAAATTACTTCATGCTATCATGTTTCCTTTTATTATTAAAAATGAAATTAAGATCATTCCATATTCAAAACTCAGTAGACCATGTGCTACAAAATCCAGATGTTTATGATTTTATTACTTGAATTTCATTTCTGTTATAATCCACTGATACAAATAGACACATAGCTAGTGCTGGTGCATATATGCACACAAGAAAATGTAATATACCGACAAGGTGAATGGAGGGATTATTCTCTAAATATTACCACTCCAAAATTATCATTTGAATTTAGGTTATTTTCATTTGCCATTATTCTTGTTTGGCTGCATAATTTATGTAGACTTGTAGTAGCAATATGAATTATCTAGCTACCTGGTTTATAGCATATATCATGTGGTGGACTTTATTTTCTCTGATTTTTTGAGAGATTATAAATCCTTTTTGAGGTGCACCATGGGAACAGTGTTGTAGATACATGCAAACTAACTCAAAGCTTTATATAAAGGCTTATTTGTCCTGCCAAATTTCCCTGAATCAAACTTAAACACCATTCAGAAGAGAGGAGAGTATTAGAAAATTGAGGGGAAATTTACTCAAAGCTGTTACAGTGCATTGCACATGGCAGACTCTCAGTAAATATTTGATGATTTGATTAAATGAAAGGCAACTCGACCTAACCAATGATACGGCTCACGTGCCTATTATGTAGTATATATTTAAGCCACTGAGCGAAATCACAAGAATCTTAATGATGGTTGAATTTTTTTCCTACACTTGAAGAAACAAAGTTAGGAGGAATATATTTCCAAGTTCTTTTTTTTTTTTGACCTGAAGTCTAAATGTAGTAATAAATTTATGTTAAATTTAACAAATGGCTTCAGATCAACACCAATAAAATCTCAGCACATTAGAAGAGATTGGATGATAGCTAAGAATAAATCTCTACTTGGAAATAGGGAATGTTCATCTCATTCCTTGAAATTATGCAGGAAAATACAATGCATTAGCTCTAATTAATGAGCAATTATTAACAACCCTGTGACTATGCAATTCCTACTTTCAGAAGAGCTTTCCAACTGGATGTGTATTTGATATCCTTTTTTTTTACTTTAGATTTTATGCTTTGATTGTCTCTCAGAAGAAACAGTTTTCTTATGAAGATAAAAATCTTTGTTTTGAATATTTCATTTGCTTTAATGCTATATGCCATAGACCTGATTCTCAAATATTTTTACTGATGAACACCAGTCTTGCTTCTTGCCTAAACTCTAGACTTCTATAATTTCAGTCAATTGCTTATCCATTGATTCATTATCATCCACTTCTGTATCTAATATATACTAAGCACCTACTGTGTGCAAGGCCTGCTCTAGATATTTATACATGTACTCTTCCATGTCCCATGCCATCCCACTAAATACTGTGTTGAGGTTGATTCCCCAGTGGCTACAAAGGGGTTATGTTAATGTAACATTTCCAGACATGTCAGGCATCTTCTTCCTGTTTATTACTACTTTATTTTTCTACCTCACTGACCTAATAATGGAGCCAATCCTGTCTACCAGATAAAACCTTCTTGATTTTCCTCTTAATTTATTGTGGTAGGCAGAATCCAGAATGGCCCTCAATTGTCCCTGCCTTGTGGTAGTCATGCCCTTTTATGATATTTTCCTTCTGAGTGTGGTTGAGACCTGTGACTTGCTTCTGACTAAAGGAATACAGAAACAAGTATTTCACTTCTGGGATTACAATATATAGATTGTTCCATCTGTCTTGCTAAGAGATCCTTTCACTTGCAAGCTTTAATAAGGTAAGTGGCTATGTTGGGGAGTGCCATGTGGCAAGGAATTGAGGGTGGCTTCCAGCCAACTGTCATTAAGAAACTGATGACTTCAGTCCAACAAGTTGTAGGAAATTCAGTTCCACCAAGAACCATAAGAGCTTGGAGGTGGATCCTTTCTCAATTGAGCCTTAGATAAAGACAACTTCAGCTGACATCTTAATTTCAGCCTTGTGAGTCAGAGGACCCAGCTAAGTTGTGCCCAGATTCCTGACCCACAGAAACATTGAGATAACAAATATGTGTTATTTAAGCCACCAAATTTGTGGTAATACTGTTACATAGCAATATATAACTAATGCACCAACTCTTCCATTTTAGTGTTCTTCATTAGTTCTACTTTTCTCCATCCTTTCTTTAAATATACATATTCCAAATTTATACATCTCATGGATCTCCTAGTTTTCTCTTCCTAATTTCTATGGCTGCTATTTATGTAATGCCATCACTTCTTGCTTTTACCTAACGGTTTCTATTTGGATTCCCTAAAAACATCCCCCCTTTTGGTCCAACCTCCACCCCACCCTGTTTTCCAAACTGTTATTTCAAAGATCAGATTCTGCCATTTCCCATCTTTAAAAAAGTAAACTTATGTTATGAAACGATTACTACTCTGATACCAAAACCAGACCAATGCAGTGCAAAGAAAGAGATAAGACAACAGACCAATCTATTTTATGAATGTAGATTCAAAAATCCTAAATAGAATATTAGCAAATAAAATCCAGTAATGTACAGAAATAATTATACACCATGATCATTACCAAGTGGATTTATTCCAGGTTTGCAAGTCTGGTGCAATATCCAACAATTAATTAATGTAATATATGATACTAGCAAGCAAAAGAAGAAAAATCCTATAATCATATCAATTTATACAGAAAAAATAATATTTGAAAAAATTCAGAACACACACATGATAAAGACTCTTATGAAGTTAGGAATAGACAGGAATTATCTCAACTTGATAAAAAGCATCCACAAAAAACTTACACCTAACATCATACTTAATGGTGATGAACTATATGTTTTCTCTCTAAAAATGGGAACAAGGCAAAGATGTCAACTGTCACTACTCTTACTCAACACAGTACTAAAAGATTTTGCCACTGCAATGAGGCAAGAAAAATAAATTAAAGGCATATTTCTATTTGCTGATGACATGATTTTTGACATAGAAAATCCCAAGGAAGCTACAATCAATCAATCAATAAAACAAAAGCAAAACAAAATTTAAAAAACTCCTAAAATAAAAAATGATTCGGAGATTGCAAGATATAAGATCAACACATAAAAATCAATCATTTTTCTATATACTAACAATGAACATATGGAAACTGAAATTAAAACCATGGTGTATTTTACAATGATGCTTAACAAAACATGCACATCTGGATGCTGAAAATTACAAATGTTAAAGAAAGATATCAAAGAAGACCTGAATAAATGGAGAGGTACACTGTGTTTATTGGATTGGAAAACAATATAGTAATAGTAATAAAGAGTATTATAACAATAGTAAATTTCTCCAAATTTACTTATAGGCTTAATGTAATTCCTATCAAAATCAAAGCAAGCTTCTTTGTAGACATACATAAGCACATTCCAAAATTAATATGGAAAGGTACAGGTCCTCCAATAGCTAAAACAAGAAAGAAGAATAAACTGAGAAGAATCAGTCTGTCATATATTAAAGCTTATTATTATAGCTACAATAATCAAGATAGTATGGTATTGGCAGAGGGACAAACACACAGATCATTGGAACAGAATAGAGAACCAGATGTAGACCCATACATACATGCCCAACAAATTTTGGACGAAGTTACAAGGCAATTCAGTTGAGGAATAATAGCCTTTCAACAAATTGTGCTGGAGCAACTGGACACGCATAAACCTAATAATAATAATAATAATTGACCTATATCTCACACATTTAACACACAATGGATCACAGCCTTAAATGTAACATGTAAAACTATAAAAGTTTTAGAAAAAAATAACTTAGGAGAATGTCTTTGAGATTTAAGGCAAGTCAAAGAGTTCAGAGGCTTCACATCAAAAGCACAATCCAAAGAAGGAAAAAAATCAACAAATTGGACCTCATCAAACATTTTTTAAAAACACATTTTTCTCTCTGAAATCTCA
This sequence comes from Daubentonia madagascariensis, assembly GCA_023783475.1. NCBI lineage: Eukaryota > Metazoa > Chordata > Mammalia > Primates > Daubentoniidae > Daubentonia > Daubentonia madagascariensis. The sequence continues at coordinate 3,916,863 of JAKFHU010001599.1, forward strand.
TTTGAGTAGGATGAGAATACAAGCTATAAACTGGGGGGAAATATTTGCAAACTACATATTCAACAAAGTACTTGTATATAGAATATATGAAGAATTAAAATTGAAGAGAAAAAAAATTATAAAATGCTCAAAATACATCAACAGACATTTCACCAAAGAGGATATATAGATGGCAAATAAATGCATGAAAATATGCTCAACACATTAGCTGTTAGGAAATTGCAAATTAAAACTACAGTGACATATCATGACACACATATCAGAATAGTTAAAAAAAATAATGATAATACCAAATGTTAGCAAGGATATAGAGAAACCGAGTCACTCATACATTGCTGGTGGGAATATACAATGATATAGCTACTCTGGAAAAACAGTTTGGCAGTTTCTTTTAAAACTAAGCATGCAAGTACAATACAACCAAGAAATTACACTCTTGGGCATTAAACCCAGAGAAATGAAAACTTATGTTCACACAAAAACAAGTACATGTAGCAACTTTATTTGTCATAGCCAAAAACTGGAATCATCCCAGATGTCTTCCCATAGATGACTGGTTAAACAAGCTGTCATACAATTATGACAGGGAATACTACTCAGCAACAGAAAGGAACAAACTATTGACACACACCCAAACCTGGATGATTGTTCAAGGCAATTATGCTGAATGAATAAAAATCAATCCCAAAAGGTTACACATCAGATGACGGAAGACAGATTTGTGCATAGGATTACAATTCAGGGATTAGGAATCAGAGATTAGGTTTAGAAATAGGACTGGGCGGATGGTGGGTCAGTCATAAAAGGGCAAAATGAGAGAGCCTTGTGGTGTTGGAACTATTCAGTGTTTTGGCTGTGGATATACAAACCTACAGAGGTAATAATGAAAATGTAGAAAATTTAACACACACACACAGACACAAGTAAAACAGGAAATCTGAATAAGATCTGTCAATTGTATCAATGTCAATTTCCTGGTTGTTTTATTGCACTATGGTTTTACAAAATGTTACTACTGAGGGAAATTGGGCAAAATGTACAGGGATCTCTCTGTATTATTTCTTCTAACTGCACATGAATCTACAAGTATCTCAATAAAACTTACATTTTAAAAGAACACTTTAGTGGTTCTCTATGCTTACACAAATAAAAAATAAAGAAAAATAAATGGTACATTCTCAGACTTTGCATTGAAACCATCTTTCCAGGAACAGATGTGAAAACATTTTATAATAAAGACATCTGCTCATGAATGTTCACAGAAGCACAATTCACAATTGCAAAGATGTGGAAACAACCCAGGTGCCCATCAATACACGAGTGGATTAATAAAATGTGATATATGTATACCATGGAGTATTACTCAGCAATAAGGAACAACAGTGAATTTACACATCTGGTATTATCCTGGTTGGAGCTAGAACCCATTCTTCGAAGCAAAGTGTCACAGGAATGGAAAAACAAGCACCACTGGTACTCACCATCAAATTGGTACTAAATGAAGAACACTTACATCACACAGGGCAATAATATTCATCAGGGGGCGGGCGGGCAGGAGGCGGGTGGAGGGGATGGGAAAAACTCTCACTGAATGGATGTGGGGAGCACAGTTTGGGGGATGACCACGATTGTGGCTCTGACACGGGCAATGCAGGGGCAATGTGTATGGCCAAAGTGTTGTACCCCCATGATATTCTGAAATAAAAAAAAAAAAGAAAATGGAGAATAATTTAAAACGAAGTCTGAGAATAGTAGAAGCAGTGTTCTTGTTCCAGACATATGTATATAAATAATACAAAATTTCACAAGATATCTTGTGTTGAAGATTCATTAAATCATGGACATAGTAAGGGTTTTAGCATTACAGAGGAAGCAGAGATGTTAATCACCAGAAGAGGAAAAGATATGGTATACATAACCATAATGGAGGTTGAGCTCAGTAATCTACAATAGTTACTTTTGTTTTTATTTTTAATTCGATCGTTAGAAAATAATCTTTGGTTTACATTAAATTTACTTAGAATTAAGTATACATCGAATCTATAAATGTTTTCAAAAATGAAAATGAAATTCTTCATGAACTAGAAAGGACTTCTTAATGAACAGCAGCAAAACGAACCAAAACAGAAGTGGATTAGAGTTTTGTCAACCCCTTCATTGTTATAGTGTTTGGTTTGCAACCTTTGGTCTCAACTTCCTTGTTCACAGCTAGAGAGTTTTTTTGAACTATCATGGACAGAAGCAGGGCTTATCTGATCAGGTTTTGCTCTATAGTCCCATGGCAGTTTTGAAGCCTTTGGAACAAATCTCCAAAGAGAAAATACACACTCTGGGTTTGCTGTACGTGGCACTGAAATCATCAGATCCATTTCATATGACTGGCCTTGAAGGCTGTTTGAACACAGTTAAAGCAAATTTTGAAGATAATTATTTTTGGAGTATAGAGAGAGGCCTATGTTAGCATATGGGCACTTTGCAAGGATTGGTGTAATCATTTTGATCATTGCTCTTTTTAACCATCACACTGTAAGACTTTGCAGAGAAGAAAACTAATATTTTCCCTTTGCAGATAATAACAAAGTTTGAGCTGACTGCTTCTAGTTTACCTATTAAATGCCTTCATAGATACCCATAGACAGAGTTAAATTAGTGACGATCTATATGACCTGATGAAGCCTGTGGTTAGAATTTTTTCCTTGCTTCAACATTCCTATAGCCCTCCTTATACATGATACTTTCCTCTGTTTCCAAAATCAAGCTTTACTAATAGCTTCCTGTGACCCTCAACTAGAACTATTCATAAGGGAATGTAATAGTGATGATAACTATAATTCCTTAACTACTATTTGTCAAGCTGTAGAATCATTAAACAAATACTTATACAAATAAAGTCTTTCAATAGTGAAGATGATAATGAAAATTTAAGATTTTATGTGAGTTCACAAACAGAGGGAGAGGTCAAAAAAAGGCTTTCCTTAAAAAGTGGCATTTAACTGAGAACTAAAGGATAAATAGCTAAGCAAACACAGGTGGGAGTAAGGGTGAATAATACACTCCGGGCAGAGCAAAAATCATCTGCGCAGGTGAAGAAGTCAGAAAGAAGCATGGAACATTTAAGGAATTTAAGGAGTCTAGAGACAATGGGGAAAAGGAGCAAGAGAAGAGTCTGAAGATGCAAGGGGGGTCCAAATGATGCAGAGAATCATAAGCAAATGTAAAAATTGTGGATTTGATAAAAAATGCAATGAAATAAACTGCATGAGTTTTGTGAGACTGGATTGCAAAGAGGGGATAAACAAAGACCAAGTAGGAGGCTACTGAAAACATGCAAGTGAGAAAGGCAGGGGTAGCAGTGGAGTTGGTGAGAAGTGGTCAAATTCTAGCTGTTCTGAAGGTTGACTAGACAGGACACTGTGATGGATAATGTGTGGAGTTAGTGGGAGAGAGATGGATTAAGGAAGGATTCCCTTTAGGTTTCTGCCTTATGTAGCTGGATGTTTACATGTACAGAGACTACGTTTGGTGCCAAAATTGGTTCAATTTTAGACATGTTTAGGTTGAGGTCTCCGTGAGATATCCAAATAGAAATGTATAATAAGGATCTACAATATAGATATTGAACTCAGAGAAGAGGCCTGCCCCAGCAATATTTATTTGAAGGTATTTTTTCAAGAATGAAATTCCTAGGTGAGATTACCCAGGAAGAGTGGAGAACAGAGCTCCAAGAAACTCTAATATGTAAATATTGGAATGTTACAAATGATCCTGGAATGGACAATGACAAACACAACACCCAGAAAAGTAGAAAGAAAATGAAAAAATTGAAGGAGTCGTAGATACCAAGCATTTCAAAAGTGAAACTGTCACATTTTACTGAAAGGTCAATTAAGATAAGGACTGAAAAGTGTTCATTGGATTTAAATACAGTATTTTTTTTCTTTCAATACACCCACAATACTACTACTACTATTACTGCTACTACTACTACTACCATTACTTCTACTAATAATAAAAGCTAATGTATATTGAGTACTTTTCATATATTATGTCACTTTTTTCCTCACAACAACCATTGTCCCCATCTTACAGAGAGGTTAGGTAATTTGCCAAGGTCATGCTGCTAAGTACATAGTGAAAGTGGGAGAGGAATCCACGTGTATATCTTAATTCAGCATTTATAAACTTAAACTTTACAACATGTCTTCCCAAGGAGGGAAAACAGAACACTGGAGGACAATGGTAAACCAAGGTGGAGCTGAAAAAGGAATGGATCAGAGATTGCAAAAAGAAGATGCAGGTGAAGGAAAGGGTGGGAAGAAGAAGGGGGACATCTATCTTTAATAGTCTACAATTCAGATTCTGTTTACTACTGAGGAGTTTTATCCAGGCTGCCAATGAGAATGGCTTCTTTAAACATGAATCTTTAAGATAGAAAACTCAGTACTGAGTTCCTGTTATGTTTCCTAGAGATGAGGCCCAGCAACGTGTAGGAGGAGGAGTATTTTGATAGGGACCAACATGATGCTTAATGTGGTGTCTCAGATTTCTCTTATGTCCTTTCAGCTTCTAATCTGATTCAAGTAACAACTGCTGTGAAGATGTTATGAGGACTTCAACTTCCTTCATCTTGATGGTGTTTTACCTTAAGCACACAGTGAATCTTTTGTTTTCTGCCCTGAGCCTTCTCTGAAGCCATGGATTGAGATAATGTTTAGAACCTGCTGGTCACACAAGAATGTGCACCCAGAAATTCAGAAGAATTGTTACCCGCCCCCAAGGCAACCTTCAAATAATATGTGATGGGAACCCATGACTAATATTTCTCCCTGTCAATCCCAAGGCAGATGGACAATTGTGAGAAACATCTTTGTATTTTTCTTTGGATCCCTTGATGATCTAATGTCTTTTGTTTTCTTTTGAGTTTTGACACTTTTTTGGTCCTCAAATGTGTGGCTAATTTTTATTGTGGGTCAGACATTGTCTATATAAACGTGTAGGACAGAGGGATCTGTTAAATGTCACTATGGGAAAGTAATCAGCAATACCCAGATTTGGGGAACGTCTACAGCAGCAGTCCCCAACCTTTTTGGCACCAGGGACCGTTTTCATGGAAGACAATTTTTCCACAGACCGGGGAGGGGAGGGATGGTTTCTGGATGATTCAAGTGCATTACATTCATCGTGCACTTTATTTCTACTATTACTACATTGAAACATATAATGAAATAATTATACAACTCACCATAGGTTGGGGATCCCTTGTCTACAAGACAAATGACCCAATTTTTAAAATAAACACATTGCAATAAAAAAGTGAAGATGGAAGGGAAACCTAAACATTAAAGGACACGTGAGAAATACTAGCCAACCACAATTTGTTGATCTTAGTTTGATCCTGATTCAAATAACACTACAAAAACATAATGCTGTTTGTGAGAAAATTTTAAATTTGGATCTTAACTGGATATTTAATGATATTTAAAAATTATTATTTTAAAGTATGATAACAGTATTGTAGTTATAAAAATAGTGTTAACTGAATGTAATGTAGTATCATGGAACAGAAAAATAAAAATCTGGTTGAATCTAAAGTTAGCAGTTTAGTTAATAATAATGTATTAATGTTGGTTTCTCAGTTTTGACAAGTGTACCATGATAATATAAACTGTTAACAATATAGAAAACTGAGTTACGAGTAGTTGGGACTCTCTGCACTACTTTTAAACTATTCTATAAATCTAAAATTAATACAAAATAAAAAAGTTTATTAAGAAAAGGAGGGCTTATCTCTATAAAGGCATATACTGAAATATTTCTGGATAACATCATATAGTGTATATGATTTTCTTCAAAATAATATATGGGGCAGAAAAATAAGTGGAATTATAGATTAAATAAGATTGGCCATAAATTGTTGTTTGTTGAAGCTGGGTTATGCTTGCATATGGGCTTCTTATATTATTCTCTCTACTTTTGTGTATGTTTAAAATGTTGTACAATAAAAAGAAAATTTAAAGTTATATACATGTTAATTTGGATAGAAATTTCAACATTGCCTTCCTAAAGGGTTGTATCAATATATACTCCCTTCCACTTTCCTTTAGAAAATAGCACCTACTGGGTATAGATCTGGTAATGGCTGACTAATTTACACCAATTCGCTATCTGAGAACAATTACAAGGGGATTGAAACAGAGGACATTATAAAGATCATAAGAGGCTATTTTTCAAAACCCGCTGCAAATAATTTGAAAAATTAGACTATGTAGGTATGTTTCTAGGAAAATAAAAATTTTCAAAATTGGTCTCAGTAGGAACAGAAAACCCAAACAAACCAATTCTCACATAGGAAATGGAGAAACTATCAAAAGAGCTTCTCAGATGTTTTTACAGAGAAATTCTGTCAAAAATTTAATGAAGAAAAATTGCTCAACTTCTCTAATCATCAGGAAAATGTAAATCAAAACCACAGTGAGATATCACTTGATTCCAGTGAGATTGGCTCATATCAAAAAGTCCAAAAACAACAAATGTTGGCGGGAATGTGGACAGATAGGAACACTCATACACTGCTGGTGGGACTGCAAATTAGTACAACCTCTATGGAAAGTAATATGGAGATACCTCAAAGAACTAAAAGTAGAACTACCATCTGATCCAGCAATCCCACTACTGGGTATTTACCCATAGGAAAAAAAGACATTCTATAATAAAGACATCAGCACGCGAATGTTTATAGCAAGCAGCACAATTCACAATTGCAAAGATGTGGAAACAACCCAGGTGCCCATCAACACACGAGTGGATTAATAAAATGTGGTATATGTATACCATGGAGTATTACTCAACAATAAAAAACAACAGTGAATTAACACATCTGGTATTATCCTGGATGGAGCTAGAGCCCATTCTTCAAAGCAAAGTATCACAAGAATGGAAAAACAAGCAACACTGGTACTCACCATCAAATTGGTAGGAACTGATCAACACTTAATGTCACACATGGAAATAATATTCATCAGGGGGCGGGCAGGCGGGAGGTGGGTGGAGAGGATGGGAAAACTCTCACTGAATGGGTTCAGGGCACACAGTTTGGGGGATGTCCACGATTGTAGCTCTGGCATGGGCAGTGCATGGGCAATATATATAATCAAAGTGTTGTACCCCCAAAATATTCAGAAATAAAAAGAAAAATAAATAAATAAACCTGATCCTAAAAAAAAGCAAAAACTAGAGTGCGTACTGTATTATAATCTGACTTTTTAATTAAAGTAGTAAACAGTTTTTCAAATTATAAAAAAAAATTAATGACCAGATTATTTCAACATTATTAAAAATATACCAAAATTTAAAAAAGAAGGAAAACTTTCAAATCTGTCTTATGATATGTTTTAGCAACAGCCAGGCAAATATCACAAAAAAGAATCCACAAGTACTGTACATTAAAAAAAATACACCATTACTACATGGGGTTTATTCCAGGTATGCAAATAGAATTAAATGTTAGTAAATACATTAATATAACACATCATTTTAATAGAGCTAATGAAAACATCATATATTCACCATAGACACATAAATGGTTTTGACAAAAACACCCATTCATTTGAAAACTGCTAATAAAAGAGTAATTGATAGAATTGATAGCTATATCATATATATGAGATTCATCATATACATATAAAGGATATTTGTATGTTTGTGTGTATATATATACACACACACATATGCAGACATGTAAATATACATACCCATCCAAAATCTCACTTATCACTGGGGAAACATAGAAGCTTTTTCATTTAAGTCAGGGAAAAGATAAGAGGCCCACTATCTTCACTACTATTTAACACTGTTTTTGAGATACTTGCTAAGTTAGTAACATATTTTTAAATTTCCAGATGGATTGCATTATTTTCTGGTTTTGTTATTGATTTCTAATATCTAATTTTATTGAACTGAGTGAGAGAATCCTATTAATATAATTTATATTCTTTTGAATTTATTAGTTTTCCTGAACTTATTAGACTATATCTTTGACTTCAGATATAGTCAATTGTCAACAATGTCAACAATGAGTTGAAAATAAAGTGTACTCCCTGATGATGGGGTTCTGAGATATATATATATATATATGCACACACATACACATATTATATATATAAAAGTTATACTTTGTTGATAACATAGCTTAGTTTTTTTTACGTTATTTACTAAGTGTTTTGTACACTTGATATGTTTTTGATAAGAGACTTTTAAAGTTTCCTATTATGAGGGTGTTGCTGTCTTTTTCTCCCTTCATCCCCTGGATTTTCTGAGCTCCAGTTGCTGCTGTGTTACTGAGTATACAAATATTAATAGCTACTACATCTTCACTATGCATTATAGCCTTTAGCACTAAAGAGCATCTTTCTTTCTTTTTTTGGTGCATGTTGGTCTGACTTCTTTTTTGTAATACAGCAAAATTGCAATCCAATTTTCCTTTTTGAGTTGGCCTAGTACTGTATATCTTTGTCTACCCTTTCTTGAGACTTTTCTAAATTTCTTTGTTTCAAGTATATCACTTATGTATTGCATAGTATTGACTATACTATGTTAACCTATCTAACAAATCTTTTTCATTTAATAAATAAAGCCTATTTATATTTATGTATGCCATAGGTATATTTGAAATCAGTTCTGTCATATTGCTTAGTTATGTTTATATGTATAAAAGCACTTTATACAACTAATCTTTAACAGAGTGGTCTATTTTGTTTTCTCTCTACCTTTAGGATTTTATTTTTTTAGAAAGGTTTGCATTTTGATTCTAATAGTTGCCTTTATATGAAACTCTAGTTCTCTCTTTCTGTTTTGGTTGTTGCCCATTGTTTCCCTACTGCGTACAATGTTGAAAGGAACTAATAACCTTTTCTTTCCCCTCCCCTCCCAATATCCTAGCTTCTTATTTGAATGTCCTTTCCTTCCTAATAAGAAAACTCATCTTATTCTGTATATGTTCTCCCCATTTCTTCTTCATGTTCTACAGAATGTTGTTTCCTTGAACCCCTCCTGAGGAATTTGATAGAAAAAAGAGCATCAAACAACCAAAATGACTGGAGAGACACTAACAAAATGAACATGAAATACATATATATGTACTTATAGAACTAAAATAAAATGATGGTTTTCAAATAACCATATAATGGCCACATGCTTTGGCAATGCAGATATAGCATTCCCTGAGTTCTTCCATGTTCCTAATATTTTGTCTATGGCCTTTAATTTTCAATGTAAGTTTGACCTGAAAATATGATGAAAATCTGATTTTCTTTCTCTCTTAATGGACTTGATATTTTTGCCTAGATGCCCAAGAGATTATTTCTATTTTTCCCCTTTAAATTTCAACAGTTTTACTGTGTATATATCTCTGTGTTATTGTTCTGGGTCACTTTTCCCAGATCTGTGGTGTACCCATCTTAATACAGTATTAAGGTAATTTTTATTTCACAGAAGTTTTATTGGATTTTTTTACAATTTATTCTTTTTAATTGCTTTAATTTTTCCATTGAGATCCTATTGTATGTACATTGTCAATAGCAAAATTTTGTGCCAGAAGACAATAGAAAAACTAATTTTAAAAACTCAAGAAAAGAAATATGAGTAAAGAATTGTATATCAAGCCGAGAGGAAACGGCAGAAAGCAAGGGGATCTTTGGCTAAGAATAGTTCCTAATACCTAAGATTAGGCAAATCCTAAAATTTATTGGACAATATGCAGGGTCTATTTGAAAACAGCAGCTGAAACTGGAAGGGATTTTTGCACAACCCACTTTGTGGGTAAGTACAAAGAGCTTGTTGTATAGTCTGAAAAGAATAGAGCAATTAGGGTCCCATTAACTCTCAAAACTAAACAGCTGAACATTCTCCTGAATCTTTACCTTTTTCTTCACTTCCTTCTCAAGTTTATCCTTTTCACATTTTACTTCTCTTAAGAAGCATCATACGTCATGTTTATTTGCTCTTGTAATCCTTTTAATTTAATCTTTATTTCTTAAATGACTTCCATTTATAATTATTTTGGGGTATAATCACATCATCCTGAATTTGTCTAATCCAAATTTACATTATTCTTGTAATCCTCTATTATTTTGTTAATTCCTTTTAACTTGTTTTGAAATATTAGGTAACATATTTCATTTGTTTTGTGGATGTGTATTTCTATGAATGCTTTCATTGCCTGTAGTGATATTATTCCATTCCTTATTCTGTTTTTTAATAATACATTTGTATAATATAATGTTCTCCCATGATAATTCGTTTGTTTTTATGTGGAATTTATTTTCTTAAAATTTTAGGAAGGCGGGGTGGGTTACAGCAGATTTCCTTGCTTCATGGTTATAAAGTTTTCTTTTTTGACTTTTGCAAAGTGTTCAAAAAATGACCATATACCTTCTGCAGTCTTCTGGCTCTCTTCCCCTACTATATTAACCATCTCTTTCCTTTGTACCCAGTGTCCGTGTTTTTCTGAATTGGGATTTTATTCCCAGGGATTGCTCTACAATGAAGGGCTTTGGACTGATTGATACACCATGGAAGTATTTTTATGTTAGATCCAATAAGATTTGTAATCATTAACAGAAGAAAAATTTTAAATTACAAGAGTAAGAATATACAGACAAAATTATTTGGGCACAGTGGAAAAACAGGTTATAATTAAAAATAAAATACTACCACTTGGAAACTATTTTTTTAATAAAAGATTCACTAATCATTAGGTGTGGGATGTGAGAGAAGAAAAAGGATCAATGATGACTCCAAGGTGTTTGTCCTAACAATGGAAAGACAGAGTTTCCTTTAATAGGTGTGAGGGAGACAAAGTGAAGAGCTGGTTAGAGTGGGGGAGGGGTGGGGATTAAGAATGCAAAGTTAGGCAAATTTTGAGTAATACATTAGACATAAAAGTGAAGACGTCAAGTAAGCAATTGGGTATGGAATTCAGGGACGCTATCAAGGCTGAAGATATGCTTATATATGGGCATTGCCAATAAACATATGGTTTTAAAACCATGATACTAGATGAAATCACCAAGAGGGTGAGTGGAACGTATACCAAGTAAATAGATAAGAGATCCAAGGACAAGTCATGGGTCACTCTAAACAAAGGAGACTGAGAAGGAGGGCCAGTGAAGCAAGGGAAAACTAAGAATGTGATGACTTAGAAATTAAGGGAAGGAAGTATTTCCAGAAGGAAGTGATCACCTATGACAAATACTGCTGATACCTACATCAAACAAAATGTACCTGCAGGCTGAATTAGGCCACTTTCTGCCAATTTGTGATCTCTCATTAGTCCACTCTGTCAATGTACAGATGGAGAAACTGAAGCCAAGAGAGGTCAAGAAACTGTTTCAAAGTCTCAGCACTAGTTAGAGGCAGGCCTAGTGTTAGCACCCATGTCACCTTACACCCAATCTCATGTTGTTGTTCTTTACTAATTTTCAGCATTCAATCAACCAGGCTTCCCTCCTGAGAAGTCTTGAATTATATGAATGAGTTGATATTTCCAAAACTGTAAAATCTTTAGTGAATATTATGGATTATGTTTAGGTTTAACACAGTTTATTTAAATCTAGGGTAGGCTGTCATAAAAAGCTCTCCTCAAGAACTCAAGTAGAAGGATCCTAGATCACCTGGGATCTCACACCACTGGACACCCAGAAGACCAGGGTGCAGTGAATTATAATAATCAATTCTAAAAATAAGAGAGGAAAGCATTCATTAATTCTATCACATCTTTTTTGAGCAGGGAGTGTCATCTGGTAATACTGAGAAGATGGTGAAAGTATGTCTTAGTATCAGCTATAATATAGTTATCAACCTATAAGTACCAAGGGGGTAGTGCTTCAACATGGATTTTTGAATTCCCAGATGGAAAATATAATGTTAGTGAAAAAATAATTGCCTTTAATAAAATTCCCAACATGGCAGAGATTACACAGTAATATCTCACTGAGAAAAAGACTTGAAAATCTCTTTGGACCCATTTGAAATACTTCACTCTTTTGTTAATTTAATTAGCCTTTCTATTGCATATGAACTGGCTTTACACAATCATATATTTCTTTACCTTGGCTGTCTTAGGCAATTCACATACTCCTCTGACCTTTGGGACATTAGGATATTTTTTTTCATTTTGGAAAAGAAATGGTCAATAATGCATAAAGTACACACTATTACAGCAAAGACCTACGTACCCATCACCTACAATGTGAAAAATGTTAACATTTTGCCATACTCATGTCATATTTTAAAAATATAACCAAATTTTTCTGATAAAATTTGTCCCTAGAATTCCCTCCTGAATGCCATTCTCTTACCTTAGGCTCCTCCCCGGAGGAAACCCCTGAATTTTGTGTTCTTACCTATCAATCCATATTTTTATACATATATGTTGATCTTCATAAGTACTATATATTACTAGTATGTGTTTTTTAAAGTTATACAAACGGCATCCCTACTATGTGTATCTTCCTACAAATTACTTATTTACCTCAACATTAGATTTTGGAAATCTATCATGTTGATGCATAGAAATCTAGTTCATTATTTTTAAACACTACATAATATCATACCTCATGAATATCCTAAACTTTCTTTGTCCATTTTCTTATTGATGGACATTTAAATTATTTCCAATCTTTATCACAGACTGCTGCAATGACCTCATGATACATACCTCTTTGCACTCAAATAGAAGAGCTTCCCTAGGAATCATATCGAGAAGTGGAATTTCTAGATTTTAGTGTATGCACATATTTTGATTTTCTAGCTCTTTCCAAATTGTCCTCTGCAAAAAAACTATCCTAATTTACACACTCGCCAAAAGTATATACTTCTTATTGCCAGATTTTATAGCTTTATAGCTTTTGCTAACCTGAAGACTATGAAATGGCATATCACTGATGTTTTTATTTACATTCCCCTAATAACTATACAGGTATAGCATATTTTCATATATTTATTTGCCATTCAATTTTCTCTACTGTGAATTACCAATTTTGTTTATTGTCTACTTGCATTCTGGATTGCTTATAATCTTATTCATTTGTAGAATGTCTTCATATATTTTGGCTTCTAATCCTTTCTCCATTGTATATATTGGAAATATCTTCTCCTAATCTGTCATATGTCTTTTCAGTTTTTCATAGTTTCTTTTTTTGTCACATGAACGTTTTAAATTTTGATGCTGTCAACATTTTCCTTTTAAATAAATTTTTTAGAAGAAACTCTCTTTACCCACAAGATTGTGACAACTTTTTCATGTGTATATTTTAAACACGTTTAATGTTTTGTGGTTCACATTTAGGTTTTAATCCATTTGGACTTTATTTTTTATATATGGTGGGTGTGAAGTAGAGATATAATTTTAGCATTTTGCTTTTCACTTCTCTGGTAACCGATTGTTCAAACACCACATATTAAATAATCCATCTTTTCCCTACCAATCTCTAATACTACCTCTGATACATACCAAGTTTCTTTATATGAGTTATTGGTGCATTCGTTTTGTAAACTGTAATACTACAACATTAATATATTTATCTGCTTTATTATAGGAAGTCCCTGGAAGGTCTGTGTGTATGGGCCAAAAGTGAGAAACTGAAATGCTTCAGTACAATCCTCTAGATTTTTTTTTTTTGATAGTCACTCTCTGGTTTCAAGATATCTGTCAAGTTCATAGAAAACTGCATTGTATGATGATGAGAACCAATTTCAAAACAGGTAGCAATCGGAAATGTTCATTACACTGTGGGGAGGCCAGGGCCACTCATAAAAGTGATAAACTATAACTAGATTATAAACCAAACAAAGGTCACTGACCAGCAGTGTAACTCTGAGCAAGACACTTAATCTTTCACAGCCCAGTTTCGTCATCTATAAAATGGTCATAATAATACCTCTACGGCAGGAGGGCTGTAAGAAATAAATGAGACATGTGTGCAAAATGCTGAGCATAGTTCCTGACATATAACAATAGTGTGGTAAATGTATGTTTCCCCCTCACAAAGGATGAACACTTACAGTTGCATTTAACAATTAATTCTGTTCACTGAATTTCATAACTATCTCTCCATTATTTTGGCAATGTTGCCTCCCCACTTGCTGACAAGTTCTGGTATGTAAGGATTAAAGGTTACCAAGGGGTGAACTTACCATTAAATGCTGTCCATAGAAGTATTGTTGGGACGGAAATGTGTGTCAACGTGTCGACTCAGCTTTTCAAAGCCAGCGTCCACTCTTCATCCTCAGGAGGTACAGCAGGATGCTAGTCTGGCAATGGTTCTCAGACATTATCATTCATCAAAATTTCCTGAAGGACTTGTTAAACACAGACCGCTAGACCCTGTTCCCTAGTTTCTGGTTCTGTAGGTCTAGGTAGAGATCTAGGAATTTGCATCTCAATAACAAGTTCCCAGGAGATGTTGATACTGCTAGTGTAGGAGACCACATTCCCAGAACCATTGCTCTATAGTGTCAGAGGATGTGTTACTGCCATTAAACACTTCCTGCTATTGTTCTCTTTGAAATGTGCTGCACCGGAGAAATGTAGTTACAATTTGCCATGCAACGTCCATTCATACAAATCTAGAGAAGATATCAGAAGAACATATTGTACGATAATTATGTTGTTTCAAGTTAATTTATGACATTTTGTAAAAAAGTAGCTATTTAAAACTGTGGAACAAATAAAATTGTTGAGTTTCCAACTGGGTAGAAAATGTAAATTCTTGTAACACTACATTTGTCCAATTCATTTGGTCAGAGAAACCACAATGACACATTCAATGTGCCGTATGTTTTACTCACAGTGATCTCATTAATACTAAATCTCCAATAGAATCATACAATCAAAACAACTGGATTAGAAGAAATGCCTGCTGGGACTAGTTTTAGATAATGGAAAACAAAAGAAAATCTGCTTCTGGTGAAACATAAAACGCTGAGATCTAATCAGTCTAAGAGACAGCTTGGGCATAGTTGAAATAACATTGCACATAGAATCAAAGAACTGTTTCTAATTGCCTAATATTTCACTACCTAGCCATATAAACTTGGAAAAGCATCTTAACCACTCTGATTTTCAGTTTTCTTATCTGTAATGTGGGGATGATAATGCCTAATTTAGAAGCTCTTTGTAAGGATCATGCAATATATATAAATCCACTTTATAAACTATAAAGTGCTATTAATAGTAAAGTATCATATGTCAATGAACAATGTCTTGACTCATATCGCAAGGAACTAATATCTGAAACTTTCTCCTCCACAACAATGACCGAGAGAAGGAGCAAAGCCAACAACCCCAAGTCTCCCAAGATTAGCGTTGGCAGATTCAGCAAATGAAAATACAGGATAGACAGTCAAATATGAATTTCAGATGAACAACAGACAATTTTTAGTATAACTATTACCCATGCAATATTTGGGAGATATGTATGTGTGTATATGTATGTGTTTATATATGTATAAAAATATATATACATATATAGTAATGAAAATTTTATTCATTGTTCACTTCAAATTTAAATTTAACTGTTTATCTTATGTTTTATGTGGTAACCCTACCCAAGAATCTCACATTCCTAGAAATGATCCAATGTTTCTACTCTCCTCAAACCTCCAGTCCCTTCTGCAACCTCTGGCCCCTAACTCCTGCAAGTGAATGATCTCTTCTCCTACTTCATTGAGAAAATGCCTGTTACCCTAGGTCAATTCCTGTAGCACTTATATCTCCTCAATGGGCATGTCTTATTTCAGGAGTTCTCCATTGCCTCTACTGCTACCATTAGCCTTTCATTTTCAGCTACCTAATATAAAATGGCATACTAAACTAATTTGATCCTCAAAGCAACATTGTGAGGCCTTCTGGCAGGTGTTATACTATGCTGACTGGAACAATAAAGAAGCTAAGATCCTGAAAATTAAGTGATGTGGGCAATATGGGGCAGAGCAAGAACTACATGCCTTATCTTGAATCCATATTCAGGGGTCATTCCATTCTACTCACATTCCCACCTCAATCCCTGATACCCTGCTCATAGCCACCAAGAGAAGTTAAAAAAAAAAAAAAGGAAGTTGTTATCTGGTCACATAGGTAGAAATGAATTGAGACATCAATAGGCATTAATATGTATAAATGAGAACTAATTGAATCAAGGAATTGATGTTACTTGATATAATGGCTAATGGTAAAATAAATCCATCCATTCCAACTGCCACATCTTGAAGATTCGGAAGCCCCACTTGAGGGATTCCAAGCTTTTCTATGGCTCATTAAGCATACCTGACTTGCTCAAATGGCAAGTTCAGCCAGGTGTGCAGCGGAGAAAACAACTAACAGCAGGGTTTTCAGTATTCAGCACAGCAGCAGGTTTTTACATTTGTGCTGCCAGAACTTTTTTGTCATTGTTTGCTCGGTTTGGAATTTTCAGTTATCCTGTTGCATAAACATATATTCCAAAATGGAACACAAAAGCCATATGGATTTCAAGCTATGGTGAATATTCCACAGGCAAGTCTCAATTATTATACATGCTTAATGTCTTTTCATTGAATTTATGATCTTTTAAAATATTTTTTTATTTCAGAATATTACGGGGGTACAAACACTTTGGTTACATAAATTGCCTTTGCACCGCCTGAGTCAGAGCTACAAGCATGACCATCCCACAGACAGCACACACCACATCCTTTAGGTGTGAATTTACCCATCCCCTGCCTGACACCCACCTGCCCAACACCCGATGAATGTTACTTCCATGTGTGCACATAAGTGTTGATCAATCAGTACCAATTTAATGGTGAGTACAGGTGGTGCTTGTTTTTCCATTCTTGTGATACTTCATTTAAAAGAATGGGCTCCAGCTCCATCCAGGATAATACAAGAGGTAGTTTACCATTTTTCAATGGCTGAGTAATACTCCATGGTATACATATACCACATTTTATTAATCTACTCATGTGTTGATGGGCACTTGGGTTGATTCCAAATCTTTGCAATTGTGAATTGTACTGCTATAAACATTCAAGAGCAGATTTCTTTATTATAGGAGGACTTTCTTCCCTTTGGGTAAATACCCAGTAGTGGGATTGCAGGATCAAATGGTAGTTCTACTATTAGTCCTTTGAGGTATCTCCATATTACTTTCCATAGAGGTTGTACTATATACTAACAGTATATAAGAGTTACCTTTGCTCCACATCCTTGCCAGCATCTATTATCTTTTGCCTTTTTGATAATAAGCCATTCTGGCTTCTCATGGAAAAATAATAAGTTGCCTGACATCAGTCAAAAACCCACCTATATGTTTAAAATTGTCATTGTAAATTAATATAATTTCTCTGTAGTTAAAAAAAAGTCCATTCACATATAGAAATTTTTATTATGATTGACTATGTTCACAAAAAAAACTTTCTCTTAGAATCTCTAGGGCATGGACAAGTCATTTAGAGCATTTCCCAAGAATATTATTTTCTACTAATGCAGGGCCCATGGTCAACATGTGAGTTTTCGTTTTTTGAGGCCTTATGTCTCTTTTTAAAAGATTTTTTTTAATTGTGGGAAAATATACAGAAGATAAAATTTTCCATCTTAACTATTTTAAATGTATGATCCAGTAGCATTAATTACATCAACATAGCCACATGTAGAAGACTGAAACAGGATCCACACCTCTCACCTCTCACAAAAATCAACTCACAATGGATAACAGACTTAAACCTAAGGTATGACACCATTAGAATTCTAGAGGAAAATGTTGGAAAAACTCTTATAGACATTGGCCTAGGCAAAGAATTTATGAAGAAGACCCCCAAAGCAATCACAGCAGCAAAAAAATAAATAAATGGGATATGATCAAATTAAAAACTTCCTGCACAGCCAAGGAAACTATCATTAGAGTGAATAGATGACCTACAGAATGGGAGAAAATGTTTGCATGCTACACATCCTATAAAGGGCTGATAACTAGAATTTATACAGAACTCAGGAAAATCAGCAAGAAAACATCACACAACCCCATTAAAAAGAGGGCAAAAGACATGGACAGGAACTTTTCAAAAGAAGATAGAATAATGGCCAACAAGCACATGAAAAATTGTTCAACATCTCCAATCATCAGGGAAATGCAAATCAAAACCACAGTGAGATATCACTTAACTCCAGCGAGACTGGCTCTTATCAACAAGTCCCAAAACAACAAATGTTGGCATGGATGTGGAGAGATAGGAACATTCATACACTGTTGGTGGGGCTGCAAATTAGTACAACCTCTATGAAAAGTAATATGGAGATACCTCAAAGAACTAAAAGTAGACCTACCATTTGATCTAGCAATCCCACTACTGGGTATTTACCCAAAGGAAAAAAAGACATTCTATAATAAAGACATCCACACTCGAATGTTTATAGCAGCACAATTCACAATGGCAAAGATGTGGAAACAACCCGAGTGCCCATCAATACATGAGTGGATTAATAAAATGTGGTATATGTATACCATGGAGTATTACTCAGTCATAAAAAATGGTGAACTAATACCTCTTGTGTTATCCTGGATAGAGCTGGAGCCCATTTTTCTAAATGAAGTATGACAAGAAGAGAAAAACAAACACCATTTAATTTAATGTACTTACCATTAAATTGGTACTAATTGATCAAAGCTAATGTGCACATATAGGAAGTAACATTCATCAGGTGTTGGGCAGTAGGAGGCGGGGAGGAGAGGATGGGTAAATTCACACCTAAAGGATGTGGTGCGTGCTGTCTGGGGGATGGGCATGCATGTAGCTCTGACTCGGGTGGGGCAAAGGGAATATATGTAACCAAAGCATTCGTACCCCTGTAATACTATGAAATAAAAATAAATAAATAAATAAATAAATAATTAGGTAGAGAAGCCATATAAAATTATCTTTCATTTTTTTATTTTAAGAAAACACTAAAAAACTAGGAATTTGATAAAATTTAATTAAAAGCAAAAACTACTATAACAACCACAGTTCTTAATAGAAAAATATTAAACATACTCCTTTGAAGTCAGGCACAAGATAAATTCAGGAACTATCTCAACTCCTAATCACCAGAATATTGGATGTTCTAGATAATTCAGTACAAGAAGAAAAAATAATAATTAAATTATATATGTTTATGATGAGAAAAAATAAGCTATGATTATTTGTAGCTTATGTGACTATCTGCATATAAATTCAAGAAATTAATTGACAAATTATCAGAATTAATAAGAAAATTTAGCAAGGCTACTGAAGAGAATATAAATCTAAGAAAATCAATAGAGTTTCTTTACTAAAGATATGAAGAAAATAAAAAATACTATTATAACAAGAGTATTAAAATCTAAAAGGTATCTAGGGTTTTCTGTATTAAAGAATGCAAAATGGCTTTATGGAAATAATTTCAAAATTTACTAACGATAAAAAAGAAATATCAGAATAAAGGGAGATAAATAAAAAAAGAAGGAAGACAGAGAAGGAAGGAAGGAGGGAAGAAAGGGAGGAGGGAAGGAAGGAAGG
This sequence comes from Daubentonia madagascariensis, assembly GCA_023783475.1. Taxonomy (NCBI): domain Eukaryota; kingdom Metazoa; phylum Chordata; class Mammalia; order Primates; family Daubentoniidae; genus Daubentonia; species Daubentonia madagascariensis. The sequence goes on from JAKFHU010001599.1 coordinate 3,936,435, forward strand.
AGGGAGGAAGGAGGGAAGGGACAGAAGGAGGAGGGAAGGAGGAGGGGAGGGAGGAAGGGAAGAAGGGAAAGGGAAGGAGGGAAGGGAAGGAAGAGGGAGGAAGGGGAAGGAAGGGGACGAGGGAGGAAGGAAGGGAGGAGGGAAGAAGGAGGAGGGAAGGAAGGGGGAGGAAGGAGGAGGAGGAGGGGGAAGGGAGGAAAGGGAAAGGAAGAAATTGTTGAAGAAAAAAAAAGCGATTCTATTTCACAGAACTATACAGGGTTTATGGATAGGAAAAACAGAAATTGTCTAAAATTCGGTATTCTAGAAGGTAATGTACTCGCTGGGACAGAGGGCACTACACGACCTAAAAGATGAAAAACAGAAATATTCCCAAATACTAATAAACAATACTCAATGCCATATTTTGAAGTATTTCTATCTTTATATGTATGCATATATATGTTTTGAATATTTTTCTAAATTGTGAATTTAAAGTATGTATCCTTACAGTCCAAGTACTGAGACTTTTATTCTGGGTATATCCATACATCTATATACACTATTGAAAATTTTCATTATAAATACAATTTTAAAGAATCATATTTTAAAATAAAAAAATTACATCCACAATGTTATACAATCATCACCACTATTTATTTCTAAAACTTTTTCATCATCCCAAACAGTGCAACTATTAAGCTATAACTTCCCATTTCTCCCTTCCCCCAGCCTCTTATAACTTCTAATCTACTTTCTGTTTCTATGAATGTATTGACTGTATACGTGAAATGTTTCCGCAATTGTAGTTTGCTGAGAATTTTTTACAAATGAAAAGATCGAAACAGTCTTATCGATACAACTCTGAACGGTGATTACACACTGTTGCTGTTTAACAAACTCCCTTAAGACTGAATATGGATAGTGATACTATCATATTCCTAGGATAACAATTTCAGACTTAATATAATACAAGAAACAGGAGACAATAAAACATATAAAGTGTAATACAATAAGGAAAAATGAGGGTTTGGGATTCAGAAGCAACTAGATTTTAACCTGGCTCTGCAATTTACTAGCTGTGTATATGTGCAGAAATTATTTAACCTCTCTGAATGTCTCTTTCCTAATTTGCATAATGGATGAAATTGCTGATGACTGTGAAAGAGAAAAATACTAAAGTGATCGTCATGAATCAATTAGGCTAATAAGGAAGGCAGAGAAGTCAGTGATAAGCTTGGTCATCCAAATCTTTTTCAATTAAGTCCAATAATGCATAACCTTACTTGCCATTTCATCTCTTTCAAAATGCCCAGAAATTTTAGACCCATGAGAGAGTCAAATACAGTTTCTGGCAATCCCCTTCTATCATTCTCCACAAAAAATGACTTTGACACAAACTACTACCATGACTGGTATGCAGAATAACTGTAGAGTTGTGGTTTCTCATTTTGTTTTGTCTCTGTATTTGCTTTTTGACTTTGGCCAAGTCAACCACTTTCTTTATAAAATGTCCACGCTGTTCACAAAAGTATTCAAATTATTATATAAATTAAGAAAAGATTAAAATGCACTGGGAAAAAAGAAAAAGAACCTGTTTATTTTGAAGACAAAAATAAGACATATTATGTACCTAATGCAAAAATCTAGACATATGAAGACTTTGGTTTATAAAACAAAATTTTAAGACATTATAACTAGTATATGTTAAAGGGATAAGAAGAGATAAATAAGAGTTTGATGTTGCAATTTTATCTTAATATTGCATTTTATTTTATTTTACAAAGGTGCTACTAAAAAACAAAAAAACCCCTCAAAAAAGCCCCAAGAGTATATAAATGGCAAAATGAAGTGTGTGTTTATAGTGGCAAGCACAATAAATAGACTGAGCTGAGTGTGCTGGAGCCAGCTTGTATAGACATGCAAGAACAGACTGTGCAAATCTCCTCCCAATTCTACATTCAGTGACATCATGTTGTTAGCATGGACATTTCCAAGATGAAATAGTCACACAATTGGAATATTGATTTAGAAAGGAAACCGACCGGAATTTTTTCAGATGCAATCACACTAACATTGCTCTTGCCCCAGTTATTATGTTATGGTTCTAGAAAGAAGTGTGGAGAACCGATCCCTACTGGGTTTGAGAAAGTATGCAAAGCTTTCTTTAAGATCTGGGAACACTTTTGCTAATGGCAGTGCTTCTCATACTTTAATGTGTGTAAAAATTACCTGAGGATTCATTAAAATGCAGATCCCAATTCAGTAGATCGGATTGGGTGAATCTGAGATTATGTTTTGTTACATTATGCCAGGAGGGAAGCTATGCCGTTTTATATGCATGAGGCAAGGTTTGAGATATCTAATTAATTTCCTTCAGCTGAACAAGGCCTCCTGGCAGGGAGGGCTGCTTTTCCCATTAAAATTCTTTAACTACTGGTGGTAAAACCAAGCTCTTGAAAAAACTTCTACATAATTGATTTTTGATTATTGTTTTAGCAGTAGAATAGTACAAAAGTATATTCTTTTTCTTCTACAAAATAGGCAACAGTTTATTCTCCTTAAGTAATAAGCTAATTATTTTACTAAAAATTCTATCAAAACTGATTTAAAATCTTTGGTTAAAAAATAAAGAGCAATGCTATCTTACTGTTCTGCTCCCCTCTCTCAAAACTTACCAAAAGCATAGAAATGAACAGAGCACGTGCGCGCGTGTGTATGTGTGTGTGTGTGTGTGTGTGTGTATGTATGTGTGTGTGTGTGTGGTGTGTGTGTGTGTGTGTGTGTGTGTTTTGGGGGGGTGTGGCTCTGTCTTCAAATCACAAGAAAATAACCACCACTGTGATCCAAAAATTTTGAGACATGTCTACAAAACACTATGAAATATAAAACAAAGCAAGGGAGAAGACTCAGAGACAAAGTAGATACCTCTTTACACTTCGAGAAGTGTTCAGAGTTTCTCCAAAATAATTGTTGCTATGTTTAGTGTTTTATTTCACAATCCTTTTGAGTAATTAAATGTAGAGGGATGGGAAGACAACTACAGAAGGAGAGAATACTTCTGCAGAAAGCAAGATTGACACTGCAGAATCGCATGGGAGAAGGACTTGAAGAAGAAACCATACCGATATAACATGTTTATCTATGATCTTATCCAGCTGGAACTGTCAGAGGTGAAATGTAATAAATGATAGAAGGAAAACAATAATCACTACAGCACAAAACAGACAGCCTAGAGCTTAAGGGATTTACTGGGAATGACCAAACACTTGAATGCCAATAACTAAGACAAAACATGCTACTAGGGTGGAAAGACTGACATTTGTTTTGAATAGTTGCTGAAGGAAAAAAACCCAAATCAAAGATGTTGGCATGCCCACATCATTATCTTTTCCCCGACTCCAAAATATGTCTGGTCCTATACAAGGTGAGTAATAATCTCAAAGGAGTAAACATTAAATTATCCAAAGAAATTGAAAAAAAATGTTACTTTTAATTTAAAGAGGCAATCAAACAAGAAGAAATTACCAGTGAATAATACACATCACAAGAAAACTTGTCCAAGGAATTAAAAAACAGGCTCAGACAATTATTTCTACACAGTTTCAAAAAATTGCACATAGCATGAGTTGGATGACAAGAAAAAGAGCTACAATAATATAAAGCTTCAAAACTTAGATTATATGATGACAGAGGGATATAAAAGCTAACAGAGCTCTGAAAATAGGTGGAAAAGAGAGAACTAAACACTAGCAATATAAGATCATATAAGAAGCACCGAAATTATACATAAACATTACTGAAAATATAGTAGGGCTTAATGGAAAATCATGAAGAATTTACACTGAATAAAAGTAAAAGAGGAAGGAACTATTAAAATATTAAAAGCAATATCTGAAATCCAGACAAAAGATATGCAACTCACACAGAACTGATGATCCTGAAGAATGAAGCAAGACACACGAAGGCTAAGAAAGTCCTAAATATGGGGATAAAAAGGATATACTGTATCACAGGAAAAATGGTACAGAACATTCAGCATGAGAACCTATCTGGAAAAAGTTACCAAATTTCAAGGATAAATAAAGATACATGTGGGCATTCAGGAAGAAAGAACAAGTCATTTACAAAGAAGGTTCTATTCTCTACTTGCCACAACAGATTAACTGATACTAGATTTGCTTTCTTGTTGTAAAAACAAACCAAAAAAATGAACTAAAAAATCCAAAAACAGACAAAAAAACTAGAAAACCGTACAAAATATAAGAAACAATTGTTTTTAGACAGTGAACAACAAACAGTTCAGGACTATGATCCCCAAAATAAAGAAAATAAATGAGCTGAGCACTAAGACCACTGGAGCTATATGCCTGCAGGCATTTCTGAACCACGGAACACAGAGGGAGAAACGAAGCTGGTAGAGTGGTCTTGGTGAGTTTGGGGAAGATGAAACATGTAGAAATAACAGAGCAGATAACTACAGAGGCAGGAGATATGCTGAACAAGAACTGCAAATTTCTTCATAGGGATTCCTCTGAGTCTCTGGTTGAATATTTAGCTGTGCATTTATAGCATAAAACTCCCAGAGGACAGATAAATAACAAATCCTGGATAATGACAATCTTAACAACTTCTAGAGTTTACAAAAGACACGGACATTTTGATTTCCAACCAGCCAGAATGGACAGACTATGTTAAACAGCTCAGAGCATGAATTAGAGGCCCCAGAAGGATCGAGCTTTAAGAGTAAGTACAGAATAGTCCTAGAGTAAAGTTTACTCTAAATATGAAAGCCTCGCCAGCAGCCTCTGAAGAATCAAGCAGGTCTTCAAGTAACCTAAATCACTTCTTGAAATAAATAGATAAATATCAACACTCTTTTACGAAGACTTCAAAATCCAGAAACTCAACAATGTAAAAAAGCAATATCTATCATACAAGAAAAATTCCTAGAGGTGATAAGAAGCAGAAAAATATACCCACGGCCAGAAGAAAAATAAGTCAACAAAAACAGACTTAGATATAAGAGGCATGGCAAAAACATTAGAAAAATAGATTAAAACAGTTACAATAAAATACAAGTATTTAGGAGACAGCATAAACATAAGTAAAACAAAGAAGATATTTATATAAACACAATTGAATTTCTAGACCCCAAAAATAGAATCTTTGAAATGAAAAACTCACAGAATGGATTTAAAAATAGATAAGACACTACAGAAAAAAATAAAAGTAACTGAACCTGAAAACACGACAATAAACACTATTAAATCTAAACTATAGATAGGAAAAATACTATAAAAATATGAACAGGACCTCAGAGATGTATAAGGAAATATGTAACAGTCTAACATATGCATAATTGTAGATCAAGAAGAGTTAGAGGCAGAAAAGTTATTTAAAAAGAAAAGGCTAGAATGTTAGCAAAAATAGTAGAGTAAGAACCTAGAAAAGTTTTCTCTTCCATAAAATAAATAAGGAATATGGCAAAAAATGCCAAAATGATCATTTTCAGGCTCTGGAAACCAATAAAAGGCTTGAAGCAATCCAGGGAGCATTTATTAAAAAAAAAAAAAGCTCTGTAAGGCTACTCCTCCATAAAAGCAACACAAACACTGGCAAAAAAAAAAACAAACAAAAAAAAAAACAAAGTCAACTTCAAATAATTCTGGAAATTAACCAAAGGCTTGCAACAATCTGAGGAACATTTTTTTTTTCAAAAAACACAGCAGAATATTAGTACAAAGAGCAATCTTTAGCACTTATACTTACACTGTTCCCATATCCCTTATCCCAACTCTATGGTAGCCTTGAAAATATCTCTGTGAGAACCGGCAGTCTAGAAGGCACTAGAGGGGACTGAATGCATTTGGAGCTGTAAGAAAGCCCAATTCTCTGAGATTTGTACTATTTGACATGTCTGTCAGCTCCCTGAATAACTCCATTCTCAGGATATTTTCTTATTTGAACTGTTTCAGAACTCAGTATGAACACTAGTAACCCTTGGGTGTTAAAAAAATCTGTGGTAATTGTTTAGCATTGCAAGGGCCTAAGGTGTCTATATCACTTGGGGCTAACAAAAGACTGACAAAAACAATTAAAAGTAAAAATTGGAGAATGAGGTTCCATATGGGGTCACTGAAAAGCTCTAGTATATCCCTGGGCATCTAGAAGACCACGTACATGTACAGACCTGTGTAAATGCCCAGTAAAGACATGAGAAAGCCTTAACCTTTTACCTGTGACTGACATTGAGGCTCTGCATAGGCAGAATTGTAAACAGCAGAGTATTGCTCACATGCTCCAGCACCCATAGTGATTCCCAAGGAACGGGCAGAGAGACTAATTGGTTCAAGCCATTTAAAATTTTTATCCAATTATTAATATTAGCTGAGACCACTAAGCTATCTAAGCAGAGACTTCAGTGCCTGAATATGATAAATAATGATTGTTTAATAAAATTATTCAAGGAAAGTCACTAAACAAACAGCAACAACAAAAACAATAAACAACAACAAAAAAAACTGGAGAGTGGGAAAAATCTTGATTTCCAGTTTTGACATGTTATAACATTTAAATGTCCATGTTTCAACCAAAAATTAGGAGACCCACAAAGAAAGAGGAAATATGGCCCATACACATGAAAATAAAAATAGTGAACAGAAACTGTCCCAGAGAAAGCCAAGACATTGGACCTACTAGACAGACTTAAAATCACCTATTATATGATATTCAAATAACGAAATAAAACCTGGAATATATAATTAAATAAAAGTATACAATCAATATCTTGCCAAAAGAGACTATCTACAAAGGGATAGAAATTATAAAAATAACCAAATAGAAATTAAGAACTTAAAAACTATAATAACTAAAATAAAAATATACACTAGATGGGCACAACATTAAGTTTGAACTGGCAAAAGAATGAATCAGTGAACTTGAAGATGGATCAACTGAAATTATCCAGTCTAAGAAACAGAAAGAAAAAGGGTTGAAATAAAATTAACAGAGGCTCAGAGAGCTCTGAACACCATCAAGCATACCAATATATGCATACTGGGAGTGTCAGAAGTGAAGAGAGATAGAAAGTGACAGAAAGAGTACATGAAGAAACAATGGTCATGAAATTTCCCAAATTTGAAAAAAAAAAACCAAAAGCTATACATCTGTACATCAAAAAAGCTAAAAAACATCCAAGTATAATAAACTCAAAGAAATCCACAACTAGGCACATCCTAGTCAAACTAATAAAAGCCAATGACAAAAAGAAATTATTGAAAGCAGCAAGAGAAAGAGACTTGTATTAGTCTATTTTCTGTTGCTTATAATGGAATACCAGAAACTGGGTAATTTATAAAGAAAAGGAATTTATTTCTTACAATTATGGGGGTTGGGAAGTTCCAGGTCAAGGGGTGGCATTTGGTGAGGGATTTCCTGCTGGTGGAGGAATCTCTACAAAGTCCCCAGGCAGCACAAGGTATCACATGGCAAGGGGGCTGAGCATGTCAACATGCTAGCTCAGGTCTTTCTTCCTCTTCTTATAAAGCCATCACTTACCCTCTCATGATAACCCATTAATCCATTAATTTATGAATAGAGTAATCCATTCCTGAGGGCAGAGCCCTAGTGATCCTATTACCTCTTTGAGCCACTCCCCTTCTCAATACTGCCAGATTGTGGATTAAATTTCAACATAGGTTTTAAAGGGGACAAATATTCAAACCATATCAGGATCCATCACATACAAAAAAAAATTAGTAAAATTGACAGTTGACTTCTCAAAATAAACCAAGGATTTCATCCATGGCAGTGGGAAGAAATATCCAAAGTGATAAAGGAAAAGAACTATCAACTAATATTTACCCAGCAAAACTATCCTTAAAATATGAAGGAGAAATTAATACATTGCCACATAAAAATTGAGAGAATTTGTCACCTGCAGACCTGCCCTACACGAGATACCAAAGGGAGTCTGTCAGGTTGAAATTAAAGTGCACTAGACAGTAATATGATTCCACACAAAGAAAAAAAAGAGCACTAGTAAAGGTAATAAAAAATTATCAATCTATTTTTGTGTGTAACACTTTCTTCTCCTCTCTGATGAATCAGTTGAACTGGATGAAGTAATAATTTAAAAATTTGTTGATGGGATCAAAATACATAAAAATGAAATTTGTGTGACAATAATAGCAAAAAAGAGAGGGAAGAAATATAACTATATTGGAGCAAAATTTTTGCATACTATTAATATTAGTACCAATCCAAATTAAATATTGTTTTAATTTAATGTGTTCATTGTAATATGAAGGTCATTCACTGGGGGAAAAAAACCTTCCAAAACAGATTAAAAGAAACAAGTAAAAAAATGGTAAAATGGAAAACGTCAACACAAAAGAAGGCAATAACATAGAAATCACAGAACAAAATACACATAAGATATATAGAAAACAAGTGGCAATAAAATTGTCATCCTGTATCCTACCTTATCAGAAATTATCTATAAAAATAATGGACTAAACACTTCAATCAAAATATAGATTGGAAGATGGGATGAAAACATAATCCAACTAATTACTGTTGACAAGTAACAAACTGTAGATTAAACAACACAAATAGTATAAACATAAAAAGATAATAAAAATTTTCTATGGAAGCAGTAACAAAAAGTGAGTTTAAGTGGCTATACTAATATCAAACTAGACTTTAACACTAAAAATGTTGCTGGAGACAAAGACAGACATTTTATATTTATATAAGGATCAATCTTTCAAAAAGACATAAAAGTTATAAACACACAGGCACCCAAAAACAGAGCCTGAAAATATATTAAGCAAAAACTAAAAGAATTGAGGGAATAAAAACTCAACAACAATATATTCATGTCTTACTTAATAACAGGGATACCTTCTGAGAAATGCATCATTAGGCAATTTTGTGATTGTGCAAACATCATACACAAACCTAGAGGCTACAAATCTATAAAGCATGTTACTGTACTGAATATTGTAGACAATTTTTATGTAGTGGTAGTTGTATATCTAAATATAGAAAATTTACTGTAAACATATGGCATAAAATATAAAAAATGGTACAACAGTAGAGGATGCTTACTGTGAATGGAGCTAGCAGGACTGGAAGTTGCTCCGGGTGAGTCAGTGATTAAGTGGTGAGTGAATATGAAGGCCTACGACATTACTGTACAATACTGTAGACTATAAAAGCTGCAAACTTAGCCTACATTAAATTTATAAAAAAGTATTTTTCCTTCTTCAATAATAAACTAATCTTAGCTTACTGTAATTTTTTTATTTGATAAACTTTTTTAACTTTTTAAAACTCTCCTACTTTTGTAATAACACTTAGCTTAAAACACAAACACATTGTACACCTGTACAAAAATATTTTTTCTTTATATACCTATTCTATAACGTTTTTCTATTTTTAATCTTTCTTTTCTCTTTAATATTTTTTGTTAAAAACCAAGACAGAATCACACACATTAGCCTAGGCCTACACAAGGTTAGGATCATCAATATCACTGTCTTCCACCTCCATATCTTGTCCCACTGGAAGGTCTGCAAGGGCAATAGCATGCATGAAACTGTCATCTCTTCTGATAACAATGTCTTCTAGAATACCTCCTGAAGGACCTGCCTGAGGCTGTTTTACAGTTAACTGTTTTTTGTAACTAGAAGGAGTATACTGTAAAGTAAGGACAAAAAGTATAATATAGGAAATATATAAACAATTAACATAGTTGTTTCTTCTTATTATCATGTATTTTGTACTGTACATAATTATATTTGCCATACATTTATAGGAGTAGGAGCACAGTAGTTTGTTTACACTGGCATCACCACAGACACATGAATAATGTGTTGCACTACAACATTATGATAGCTACCACCACTAGGCAACAGGGATTTTTCAGCTCCATTATAATCTTAAGGGACCACTGTGTTATGTAAAGTCTGTAGTTGACCAAAACATCATTATGAGGGGCGTGACTATAGTTTGAGACTTTAATAACCTACTATCAATAATGAATAAAATTAGAAAGATCATCAAGGAAACGGAAGAACATGAAAAGCACTACAAACCAAGTATACCAAAAAGACTTCAATAGAAAACTCTATCATTAAATAGCAAAATACACATTCTTATAAAGTAAACAATAAATATTCTTGAGGATAGATGATTTGTTAAGACATAATGCAAAATATTTATTTTACCACAGTGGAAGTAAATTAGAAATAAATAACAGAAGGAAATTTGGGAAATTAAAGAAAATGTGGAAATTAAACAATGCATTACTAAATAGACAAGGGGCCAAAGAAGAAAGCACAAGGGAAATTAGAAAATACTTGGAGGCAAATGAAGAAAACACAACATACCAAAACTTATGGGATCATGCTAAAGCATTTCTTAAGGGCAAATTTGTGGATGTAAATGCCTATATTATAAAGAATAATAATCTCAAAATAGTAGCCTAATCTTTCATCTTAAGAAACTAGAAGAAAGGGAGCAAGATGGTGGACCAGAGACACCAGCTGCCAGAGCATCTCAGTAAGAAGAAATTTTAGATGAAAGAGAAAAAACAGACAGACAAACATAGATTGGATGAGGATCTGAAGGAAGGGAACCAGAACCTACAGGAGACTCCATGAGAAGAGGTTTCAGAGCAGAAATGGAAGGAGAAAAGCATCAGGAGAGATGACCCCCGAGAGGCTTGGAGACCAGCAAGAAGGGTAGGAGGAGCAGTTAGATTCTCCCTCCCTTGCATTGCAGACTGTTCATGGGCTCCTGAGCTGCTGGAGAGACCTTCTGCCCACCTGAGCCCAGAGACTGCTGCCACCAGTGAGCTGGGATCTTCTTACAGACAGGGCACCAGGCTGCCAGCCCCCACCAGGGCACCTCCCACCTCACAGACCCAAGCCAGGATGGCAGGTACCATATCGATTCTCTATCCACCATTTGTCCTCCCCAGGGGGCTTCAACCCCTCAGGTTCCACCTTGCTTGTCCCCACACAGACATTTCCCAACTCTTACCCAGACTGCAGGACCCGCAGGGGTCCAGTGGGTCCTGGGGTGACCTGCGTGACCCCAGAGCTCTGTCATTCTGGGCAGACTGCCTCCATTATGGTCAGAGATGACCAGAGTGCTGGCTTAACTCCATGCAGACTCTTTCTCTACCCTTCCTCTCCCCAACCTGCAGTTGCTGAGAGAGACAACTGAGTTACCACATGGAGGCTTCCACAGGGAGCAGGGCTCAGACCTTTCCTTTTGGGGCCCTGCATCAGACTGAGGGTGGCTTGGACTGTGAGCTCCTTGCCCACGGGCCCTCCTTGGTGCTGCTTGCCTGGTGGCCCGATCAGAGCAGGGTGGGCCCCAAGGTGGAGGGACATCGAACCAGCTGCTTCTCCCTGTCATAGTCAAGGGTCAATCTCTGGGGCCCTGGGGATGGGCCTGCAGGCCAGATTCCATACACTCAGGTCTCGATATTGTCCACGGGCACAGAGGGGATATGTGTGAATGAGTCTTAGGAGGTGTGGGTGCCTGCAGGGCAGATTGGGGGGAGAGTACAGAGTGGGTCCTAGCTGTGGTGTGCTCGTGGGTCACCTGTCCTTCCATGGGAGCTTTGCACTCCCAGCTCAGGCTGGAATAAAATGAGAAATCAATTCCAATAGAAACACTTAACTCTAGACCAGAACATGGAAATTAAACAACCTACTAATGAATGATTTATGGGTAAAGGAGGAAATTAAGATGGAAATAAAAAGATTCTTTGAACTAAATGAAAAAGGGAACACAAGCTATCAAAATCTGTGGGATAAAGCTAAAGCAGTACTAAGAGGTAAATTCATAGCTGTAAATGCCTACATCCAAAAGACAGAAAGATCACAAATTGACAATCTAATGAATGATCTCAAGGAATTGTAAAAGGAAGGACAAACCAATCCTAAACTCAGCAGAAGAAAAGAAATAACTATGGTCAGAGTAGAACTCAATGAAGTCAATAACAAAAGAACTATGCAGAAGATTAATGAAACAAAAAGTTAGTTCTTCAAAAAAGATAAACAAAATTGACAGGACTCTCACTAGATTAACCAGAGCAGAAAAGAAAGGACTCTGATAAGCTCAATCAGGGACGAAGAAAGAGAAATTACAACTGATACCACAGAAATACTAAATATCACCTCTGAATACCATAAAAAACTCTATGCACATAAACTTGAAAACATGGAGGAAATGGACAAATTCTTAGAAACACACAGCCTCCCTAGGCTCAATCAGGAAGAAACAGAATTCCTGAACAGACCAATATTAAGTACTAAAATTAAAGCAGCAATAAAAAATCCTCCAAAAAAAAAAAGTATCAGACCAGATGGTTTGACACCAGAATTTTTCCAGACCTACAAAGAAGAACTGGTACCTACCATTCAGAAATTATCCCATAACATCAAAAAGGAAGGAATCCTCCCCAACATGTTTTACGAAGCCAACATCACCTTGATACCAATGTCAGGAAAGGACTCAACAAAAGAAGAAAACTACAGACAAATATCCCTTATGAATACAGACACAAAAATTCTCAATAAAATCCTAGCAAACCGAATTTAGTGGCTCATCAAAAAAATAATCCATCATGACCAAGTAGGCTTCATCCCAGAGATGCAGGATATACAACAAATCTATAAATCAACATACACAAATCTATAAATGTAATTCATCACATAAATAGAAGTAAAAACAAAGACCATATGATCCTCTCAATAGATGCAGAAAAAGCATTTGACAAAATTCAGCACCCTTTTATGATAAGAATGCTTAACAAAATAGGCATAGATGGGACTTCCCTCAAAATAGTAAAAGCCATACATGACAAACCCACAGCCAACATCATAATGAAGGGAAAAAAATTAAAAGCATTCCCCCTAGAACTGGAATGAGACAGGGTTGCCCTCTATCACCACTTCTATTCAACATATTGCTAGAAGCCCTAGCCAGAGCAATCAGACAAGAGAAGGAAACCAAGGGTATCCAAATGGGGGAAGAAGAGGTCACACTATTGCTCTTTGCTGACAATATGATCTTATATCTAGAAAACCCCAAAGAATCTGCCAAGAGACTGCTGGAACTGACAAACAAATTCAGCAAAGTCTCAGGTTACAAAATCAATGTACACAAATCAGTAGCATTCATATACGCCAACAACGGTCAAGCTGAGACCAAATCAGAGACTCAATACCTTTCACAATAGCAACAAAGAAAATAAAATACCTAGGAATATATTTAACTAAGGAGTTGAAAGACCTCTACAGGGAGAACTACGATACACTGAGGAAGGAAATAGCAGATGATGTAAACAGATGCAAAACCATACCACACTCATGGATTGGCAGAATCTACATTGTAAAAAAATCTATACTACCCAAAGTGATCTACAGATTCAATGCAATCCCTATCAAAATACCAACATCATTTTTCACAGATCTAGAAAAAGTAATTCTACACTTCATATGGAACCAGAGAAGACCCTGTAAAGCCAAAGCAACCTTAAGCAAAAAGAACAAATTGGGAGGCATCAATCTACCAGACTTCAAGCTATACTACAAGGCTAGAGTAACTCAAACAGCATGGTACTGGCACAAAAACAGAGACATAGACCAATGGAACAGGACTGAGAACCCAGACATAAAACCATCCTCATATTCATCTGATCTTTAACAAAGCAGACAAAAACATACACTGGGGAAAAGAATCCCTACTCAATAAATGGTGTTGGGAAAATTGGATAGCCACATGTAGAATACTGAAGCAGGATCCTAACCTCTCACCTCCCACAAAAATCAACTCATGATGGATAACAGACTTAAACCTAATGCATGAAACCACAAGAATTCTAGAAGAAAATGTTGGAAAAACTTTTACAGACATTGGCCTAGGCAAAGAATTTATGAATACTCCAACAGCAATCATAGAAGCAACAAAAAAATAAATACATGGGACCCGATCAAATTAAAAAGTTTCTGCACAGCCAAGGAAAAAATCATCAGAGTGAATAGACAACCTAGAGAATGGGAGAAAATATTTGCATGCTATACATCCAATAAAGGTCTGATAACTAGAATCTCTAAAGAACACAGGCAAATCAGCAAGAAAAAATAAAACAATCCCATTAAAAAGTGGGCAAAGGAAATGAACAGAAACTTTTCAAAAGAAGACAACAATGCATATGTAAAAATGCTTAACATCTCTAATCATCAAGGAAATACAAATCAAAACCACAATGAGATATCATTTAACTCCAGTGAGATTGTCTTTTATCAAAAAAGTCTTTTTTGTCTTTTTATCAAAAAGACCCAAAACGACAAATGTTGGAGTAGATGTGGAGAGATAGGAGTACTCATACACTGCTAGTGGGACTGCAGACTAGTACAACCTCTGTGGAAAGTAGTATGGAAATATCTCAAAGAACTGAAAGTAGAACTACCATTTGATCCATCAATCCCAAAAGAAAAAAAAAAGACATTTTATAAAAAAGATATCTGCACTTGAATGTTTATAGCAGCACAATTCACAATTGCAAACATGTGGAAACAACCCATGTGCCCATCAATACGTGAGTGCATTAATAAAATGTAGTATATGTATACCATGGAGTACTACTCAGCCATAAAAAATGGTGAAGTAATACTTGTTGTATTAACCTGGATGGATCTGGAGACCATTCTTCTAAGTTAAGTATCACAAGAATGGAAAAAAAACACCTGTACTCACCATTAAATTGGTACTAATCAGTCAACACTTATGTGCACATATGGAAGTAACATTCATCAGAGATCTGGTAGGTGAGAGGGGGTGGAGGGGATGGGTAAATTCACCCGTAACGGGTGCAGTGTGAGCTGTCTGGGGGATGGGCACGCTTGTAGCTGTGACTCAGGTGGTGCAAAGGCAATTTATGTGACCAAAGAGTTTGTACCCCTGTAATATTCTGAAATTGAAAAAAAACCTGGAAAAAAAGGTAGTAGAAAAAGAAGAGCAAACTGAACAGAAATGCATTAGAAGGAAAATAATAAAAATGAAATCATAAATAAAAGAAATAAGTTAAAAATAAGGGAAAAATTTTTAAAATTTGAAACACTTAATGTATTAACAAAATTTACCAACTTTAGGGAGGCTGACCAAGAAGTAAAGAAAGATGACACAAACTGCTATGATAAGGAATGAAAGTGTTGACATCATCACCAACCTTAATCAAAACAAATCAACAAAATAATAAAAACTACAAACAGATGACAAGGGAATACTATGAACTGAATTACTTGAAACATACAAATAACAAAAGTTCACTCAAAAAGTAGAACATCTGAATAGAGGTAGAATAAGTGAAATTATTGAATAAAAAACTCAAAAAACATTACACAACTTATATCCCTAGGCTCACAAGAATTCTCTGGTGGGTTTTTAAAATATTTGACAAATCAAATCCAGCAATAGATTAGGGATTATACAGTGTGATTAAATGTGATTTTTCTAAGAAATGAAATATTGCTTTAACATATAAAATTCAACTAATGTAAATACCATATTAATAGAATAAAACAGGAAGACCACATGATCATCTGAATAGACACAGGAAAAGAATTTCAAAAAATCTAGCACTCTTTTATGAAAAACATTAATCAAAGTAGAAACAGAAAAGAACTTCCTCAACTTGATAACATGCACCTACAAAAAACCCACAGCTAACATTATACTAAATGGTGAAAGAATGAACATGTTTCCCTTAATTTTAGGAACAAGAGAAGGATGTCCACTCTAGCCACTCCTATTCAACATTTAACAGGAAGTTCAAGCAAAGACAGTTAGGCAATTAATAATCAATAATAAGCATCCAGACGGGAGAAAAGTAGAACTATCTCTATTTACAGATGACATAATTCTACACATCAAAACCACAACTCTTATAAGAAAACAAAGGAGTAAATCTCCATATTATTTGATTTGGATAGATCTTCTTAGATATGGTACCAAAAAATGTATGATATCACTTATACATGAAACCTCATTTCTCAATCCACTCAGTCTGGTTTCTGCCCAACCACTCCAGTGAAATGGCTCTTGCTAAGTTTACTGATGCCCTCCATGTTGTTAAATCCAATAGAAACTTTTGAAATGTGTGTGACCTCAACCTCTCAACTGCATTTCCATGTGTTAATTCACACTTCCGGTTATTATTTTAGTAAATATGTGTTTTTTCTTACAAATGAAATCAATAGGATTTTTTTAGGTGCTGAATTTAAACATAGGAATCTTATAAATATACTCATAAAAATGCAATGCCCTCACAATAGGTTTCATCATATACCATTGCTCACATTCCTTTTGGTTAATATGGATTATGTTTTTGAAAATTGAAAGTAAAAGGGTTGATACTTAAAATCATGCACATAGCAACTTTCTGAATTTAATCCCATTGTACTGTAATTGGATGTATTTTGTATTTATTATATTCAGTGAGTGAAGTAATAGGAAAAAGAGGATTAAATGTGTTCACGCTCTTCTAAAAGGGCACAGTGTCTCTTCTTGACCTACTTTTAGAATGGATATAACCTTAAGCTTTACTAAAATCAAGAATTGCTATATTCAGATTGAAACTGTTCTGTATAAATTACATTATTGTTCATGTTATTTACCAGATTAAAATATTTAAGAATAAAATATCTTCTTTATAAAATGAGATAATGCACATATGATAATGCTTTAAAAATATTTAAGTTTTACTCTGTAAGTTATCATTATGATGATTATCTTTTGCAAAGCTGAAGTCGTTACAAGACATTTTGTGCTAAATTGACATGAAGAAGTCCCATCATAATGTTTCCACTCTGGAGTAGTTCAGCTTACCTGGTCTGTCCATGCTTGGTAGCAAGACAATAATTCTAAGTGTTTCCTACACTCACCCAATTCACGTTGCTCTCCTAGCACGGTATGTGAAGTTTATTGTTATTATTTGTTTTCCTTTGGGGCGATCACAAAGACAACAAAGATTAACTGAAAACTGAATCCACACCCAATCATGACAAAAGAGGTGATCAGGATCAAGGTAAGGTATGATTTCTTCTCTTCAACACCAAGGTCTCCATTCCTCAGTGTGTACAAAATCCTTAGCCAGAACAGGCATAGGAAATGTTTCCATGTTAGTCCTGGTTTAATTCGTCTGCATTTTATTGTATTTTAAAATTATTATCTTTTGATATGTCACTCTCACTGAAAAATCCAAAAAGGCATTTTTCATCTTTCTATCATATGCAATTCAACTGGTTTAACTCCTAAAGAAAAATTTATTTCAAATTTATAGGAAATTTGTCACTATCATCCCAATGTACAATTGAATTATCGTCGAATTCTGTAAAATATTTCCTAGAACTACCTCTAATTGTCCAGATTTGCCTTACTATAAATCATCTTCTTTTTGCTACTGCTGCAGTGGAAGAAGCTTCATGGACCTTCTTTTCCTTTATCAGGGGAAATAACATCTTCCAATTTGAATGCTAAATTGAAGCTTCAGTCCCCATACTGAAATAACTTACAGTATGATTACTTCCTATGCCATGATATCAATAATCCATCTACCCCCATCCCCCACTAAATACCAGTAACTCTAACTCAAACCATTCTATGTACAGCACTAATCATTTTTGTTTTGTTTTTGTACTTTTAGCCTTTTATGGTCAACTATATGTACACTATGCTGAGAACTTAACCATTGCCCACAGACTACATTTTCAGAATCTGTGCACCAACAAAATTGAAGCACTTACTCTCTATTCTATTCCCTGACCATTTTCCTGATTCTGTCTGTGATTAACTGTGCCATTCACTTCAAATCCTATTCTGCATAATATAGTGGAGCCAGACAAATTTAGGTTTGAGCCACAACTTCATCACATATATAGATGTATGACCCTGGGCAAGTGGCCTAACTCCTATGAACTCAATTTCTTCACGTGCAAAATAAAAGTTATTATTGGTACTCCTCTCTAGAGTTGTTATGAAGAACGAGCAAGACTATACTTTAATCACTTAGCACAATATCCGGCACATAGTAGATACCTAATAAATAGTAATGGTTTGTGTCTTAGGGTATCAGTACATAGCACTCCTTTCCACATGCAATTCAATAATTGAAAGAGCCAAAGAGTCCAAAGATAGGCAACCAAAAATCCCATTATTACTGATAATACTAATATTGAAGAATGTAGCTTAAATGTTTGACAGCAATGGACTTCGTAAAACTCTATTCTAGAATTAGGCAGACTTACTCAATCAGTCCTAGGAAGCACTGCACAGTCCTAGGAAGCACTGGCTTCTTACTATAAGAAGTAGCATGTAAAATTTATGTCATAGAACATATAATCACTCTGACTCCCAACAAGAATTACAGGAGAGGAAAAAATCCATATAAACCCTGTTCTTGCTCCAAAAACTCATGAATAAGATAAGTTACCCCACATTTCTTAAGGAGGAGGGAATGAGTGGGTGAGAAGATGTCCCTTTTTCTTCAATTTCCAAGTCATACATTATCTCTTTGAAGACAAAATCTTTTCTGACTCTACTACTCTGAAATAATTTTTATCCTCCCTGAATCTTCATTGGTAATTATCTGTGCCTCTCTTAAAGTACAAATTACATTATTCAAGTAATAATCCATATTCTTTATACTTATGTATTATTTTCACTGCTTTTCATTCATTTATACAACATTTATTTCTTGGTCATCCACATTGTACTCCACAATGTGCCAAGTGCTAGAAATAGTGAACACAACACAGTTCCTGTCCTGGAGTTTAAAAGGTGGGGGGTGGGAGGTGGACAATAATTTCCCTGAAGGCATAATATGTATCTGTTCTATTCTTTGTATCCCCTTGACTCCTAATGTTTGCTCAATAAAATTTCATGGAATGAATGATAAGAATGAATGATGAATAGTTTACAACAAAAGTCACTATTTGCCTCAGTACTGGGGAAAAAAAAAGCAAATATTTTCCCTATTTGAGGTGTCATATTTGAAATAAGTTGCTCAATTTATACTTAAAGTATTTGAAATATTAGTGATCCTGTAGAACATGTTCACATCCAAAATATGAATGCTAATAAACATGACTACATTTCATTGATATAATGACATATACAAAGCATTTAATGTAATAATTCCTAGTCAGAACCAGCTGGCATACTCTTACAGATAAAAAGATATCAGTATACAAATACATGGCAAATCATTGAATAAACCACTGCTTTATAAAACTTTCAGGTGGGTCTGATAGCTGAGTAGTCACACAATTTACAACTTGTCGCACAAGTCTACAAAGTAATTGTTGAAGCAAAAATCTTGCCCAGTGCTGTAAAAGTTTAGGGTAGATCTCATGCGATATAAAAATACAATTCAATCTCATTTATTTTTACACTAAAACATAATCTTGCCCACTCAGACTTTAGTGTGCATATGATTTGCCTGTAGAACTTACCAAAATGTCCTTTCCTGGGCCCCACCCCCAAAGATTCTGATTGCTTTAGCTTGGGATAAGACACAGTATTTACATTTTTATAGGCAGGGGGGATTCATATGCAAGTGATCACTGAATCATACTGATCTAGAAATAAATGACATCCAGACAGAATAAGCCTCAGATAAATTCTTCTGAACTTAAGGTGAAACTCTTTGTAGTAAAACTCCTGAGACAACTGATATGTAATAAAACTGTAAGGCAGTGCCTCTCAAACTTGACTGTATATTGGAATCACATGGGAATATTTAAAATATATCAATATAATTAGATCCTACCCTCAAAGGTTTTATTTAATTGATCTGGGATGTATCATGAGAATTAGGATTTTAAAAAATCTCCTCAGGTGATTTTAATATAAAACCAAGGTTAAGAATTTTTTATATAACCAAAGTGCTCCTCAAACTTTAATGTACATCCAAAGGCACCAGCAATCTTGTTAAAACACAGACTCTGCTTTGGGTATGACAATGTAATCTTCCCAGAAACTAACATGCTCACTGAAAACAACTGTAAACTCTGTACAAAATTTAAAAAGAGAAGACAATAAAAAATAAATTACCAGAGAATTATGAAGAGAAAACAAAGCAGATTATGGAGGGATGTCAAAACCTGAAGAAGTGACAGACAGGATTGTGAGTTTTCCTTTTCAATTTTTTTTATAGTTTCATCCTGAGAACACAGTACCAGAAAGCATAGTACAAGCAATTAAAATTGTGATAAAAACCTGATTATTTTTCTGGCTAGAGGAACCAAAATAAGAAGGCTGGCTAACCATGGTCAACCTCTGGAAAGTGAGAGGGGAACCACTAATTCCTGAACAAATAGTCCATGTGCAAGACTGATTTAAAGCAGCACAAGGAAAGCTTAAAGAACTGAACTGGCATTTGAATCATGGCCCACTGAAGATGAGATGAGCTTATTTTCAATCTAGTTAGGTTAACTGCCACCTAAACTGAAAGCATCAGACATTTACAGAGATTCTATACAATGTAACATTTACAATGTCCAGGATAAAACTCAAAATTACACATCATAGAAATAATCAGAGAAATGTAATCCTATTGCAAAGGAAAAAAAAAAAGCAACAGAAGTGAACTCCAAAATGTCTAAGATGTTAGAATTATCAGACAAGGATTTTAATGTAGCTATTATAAGTATGAATGCCCCTCAACCTGTGATGGGTTTATTTGGATGTCATCCCATCATAAGTCAAAAAGTATACTAAGTGCATATTGCTTTCACACTACAGTAAAGTCAAAAGGTCCTAAGGTGAACCATCATAAGCTGGGGACCATCTGTGTGCTTAATAAGGTTAAGAAAAGAATACACAGAACAAATGCAAATAGGAGAAAACAGCAGTGAAAGAGAATGTATAAAAAGGAACTAAATGGAAATTTTAGAACAGAAGAATACAATCTCTGAAATAAAAATTTCACTGGATGGGTTCAGTAACAGAATGGAGAAAACAGAGGAAAGGGCCAGAGCACTTGAAGATAGATTGATAGAAATTATCCAATCAGAGGAAAAAAGAGATTAAACAGAGCCTCAGGGACATGCAGAACAATATGGCTATCATGTATCTAACTGAAATCCCAGGATTATTAGAAAGAGAATGTGGCATTAAAAATTTTATAGAAATAATAGCCAAAAATTTCCCAAATGTAGTGAAAGATATATTTATGGAATCAAGACCAGCAAACCCCAAACATAACAAATTCAAAGAACACCATACCTAGACATGTCGTAACTGAACTGCTAAAATACAAAGATAAAGAGAAAATCATGAAGAAATACATGAGAAAACAACATGTAGGAATACAGAGATCAATGATTCAAATGACTGAAGATTTCTTATTAGAATCAATGGAAACCAAAAGAGAGTACAATATCTTTAAGGTGCTGACAAGAGGAAAAAAGAAGAATTGTCAATCCAGAATTCTATATGAAGTAAAAATATTCTATAGGAATGAACATTTTTTAAATCATCTAAAGGTAATATAAAACAATATGTTCTTAGCAGACCTGTACTACATGAAATGGTAAAGGAAATTCTGGTTGAAGAAAAATGATAGCTGGGAAATATGTGAAACTTCAAGAATGAATGAAAATTATTTGGAATGGTAAATATATGGATAAATGTAAAAGACCTTTTGATCTTAAATTCATTGAAATATGTATGACTCTTTAAATGTGATAACATTGGTGAGGCTCTCAATGATCATATATGTAAAATATATGACAGAAAAAAAAAAGACAATAAGAAGCAGTAAAGATGAATATTAGTGGAAGTTTCCAACATTTTATATGAAGTAGTACAATATTAAATTCTAGTAAACTGTGAGAGATTAGGAATATATATTGCAATTCCTAGAGCAATCATTTAAAATATAAAGAAATATAACCAAAAACAATCGATGAAATAAAATTGAATGTTAAAGTATTTAAACCATCTTAAATTTGGCAGGGAAGGATAAAAAGAGGAAAAATAAAGAAAGGTGATGAACAAAACAAATAATAAAATGGTGGTTTTAAATCCAAATACATAAATAATTAATTAAATAAAAATTTTCTAAATACTTTAATTAAAGGGAAGATATTATTTGATATAAAAGCCAGAACCAACTATATCCTGCCTGTAAGAGATATACTTTAAATACAGAGACACAGATAGGTTGAAAGTGAATGAATAGAAAAATATATATCACACAAGCAGTAAGTGTAAGAATTCTACAGAATTCTACATTATTTTTATTATCAGATAAAATAGTAAAATAGGCTTTATGACAAAGGGTGTTACCAGAGATAAAGAGGGACGTTTATAATGATAGAAGGGACAATTCATTAGGAAGACCTAACAGTTATCATTTTGGTAGGTACATAAAAACAAAATTATTCCTCAAAATAGAAGAAGCAAAAAATGACAGGATTAATGGAAGAAATAAACATTCCTAGAATCATAGAAGATTTTAACATCTTTCTTTCAATGATTGATAGAAAAATCACCCCCAAATTAGTAAATGCATAGAAGATTTAACAACACTATCAACCATGTACTCTAATTGCTACTTATACAATACTATACTTAACAAGTGCAGAAAGCACATTCTTTTCATATTCACAATGTACATTCTCAAAAAGGGACCATATGCTGGCCATGAAACAAATATCAATAAACTTCAGAGGATCAACACATTAGAGTATTCTATGAACACAACAGAATTGAATTAACAAGCAAAAATGATCCATGTAACCTAAAACATCTGTACCCCCTTAATATTTTGAAATTTAAAAAGATTAATAAGTTTAGAGATGTTTGAAGCAATAAGATGAATACATGGATATTGATTGCATTCTTTCTTACCAAAAATAATCAACTAGAAAATAATATTGGAAAAAGGGATTTTACTTCAAATTGTAATAAAATTGTAAAACACCTGACCTGGCAGTCACCTCTGCAATAAAGGTGTATCTATCACACACACACACACACACACACACACACACAAATATATATATACCTCGGAAAATCCAAATATTTGAAAATTAGACAACATATTTCTAAATAACTCATGGGTCAGTCAAGAAATCACAAATTATAAAACATTTTGAGTTGAATAATGAAAATAAAACGTCAAACTGTGGAACACAGCTAAACAGTGTGTAGAAGGGGTACTCAGAGTTTTACATACCTACGTTAGAAAGGAAGAAGTATCTAAAATCAATGAAAGAATGTTCTACATTAAGAAACTAGATTAAAAAACAAAAGGATGCTAATTAACATGAAAACATAAAGTATAAAACTCACTGGTAAGTAAGTATACAGTCAAATTCAGAATACTCTAATAGTATAATGGTGGTGTGATAATCACTTATATTTCTAGTATAAAGGTTAAAAGACAAAACTATTAAAATAACTATAGCTACAACAATTAGTTAATGGATATACAATATAAAAAGAGAAAAGCAAGCCCAAAATGAGTGGGAAGAAAGAAATATTAAAGAAGACAAATTAGCAAAATAGAAAATAAGCAATGGAGAAAATAAACCCAAAAGCTGGTACTTTAAAAAGATCAAGAAAATTGACAAATCCCTAGAATGAGTGATGAAGAAATAAAAAGAAAGAACACAAAAAATGAGTATCAGAAATAAAAGCAGGGTTATTACTACAGATCCTAAGAGATCAAAAGTAAAACCAAACAATATTACAAACAGTTTTATGCCAGAAAAATGAAGTATTGGTAAATGCACAAATTATTTGGAATATTCAAAATTCAGAAATGACTTAGGAATAGAAAATCTGAATGTATCTATTAAAGAAACAATTTGTTGTCAAAAGCTTTCACAAAAAGAAAATCCCAAGCCCGTATGATTTCACTTGTGAATCCACCATTCAAGGAAGTTATCTTACACAAATGTTTTCAGAAAATAAAGGAGAAGGAAAACCCAAGTATTTTATTAAGTCAGCACAACCCTGTCACCAAAATCAGACAACGATATCATCCAATGACCATTATAAACATAGGTACAAATAAAATCCAACAATATATAAAAATGTAATATAACATGGCTTAATATAGTTTATACCAGGAATGCAATGTGGGTTTAACATTTGACAATTAATCGATGTCAATTAATGACATATTAACAGAATAAGGAGAACAATATACTTATGATCTTGTTAATAGATGTACACATTCATGATTTAAAAAAAAATTCCAGCAACATGAGAATAGTGGGGACTTAATACAATAAAGGGCATCTATGAAATACCTTTAGCTATATCTAACATTGAAATCAATGAAGAAAAACTGAATCATTTCTCCATAAAATTGGAATTGAGGTAAAAAATTTGAAAAGCACTAAGCTAGGTGTCAGATGTTCCTTGCTCCATTTGAGTGACTCCTTTTCTCTCAGGCTTTCTAACTTTGAAGTGAGCCTTGGTTATTCTTATATATCCCAAAGCCCATGACCACTGGCTACTCACATAGTAAAGGCTCTTAATGTCCAAAAGGCAATACATTATATATATTTTTATACACACACACATATATATATATAACATCACAAATTAGAATATATATATATATATACACACACACACACACATAGCCATGAGCCGCTTTAATGACAGGATTACATTTTCAGAAATGCATTGTTAGGCGATTTTGTCATTATATGATAGAAAGTGTATACAAACCTAGATGGTATATATATCTTTTTATTTATGTATATTTTTCATTGGAAAAGCCAAATGTCCCAGCACCATTACTGAATATCAATTATTCCCCCTACTTGATTTGCAATACCAATATTAAGTGCCATATATTAGGTATCTATATATGGCTCCATTATCACTTTATGGGACCACCATACATACATACATACACATAAATCTAAAGTGCATTTTTGGCTTACAATATTTTCAACTTATGATGGGTTTATCCTGACATAACTCTATCATAAGTTCAGGAACATCCTGAATGTGTATGGCTTTCACACTATCTTAAAGTAAAAAAATTGTTAGTTGAACCATCATAAGTCGGGGACTGTCTGTGTAGTAATTCCAGATAAATGCAATCACTTCAGGGTTTTCTTTGTCATTTTAAGTTTAAAAATAATAATTTTTAATTTCATCCACCATTCCGTTACTTCTCCCTAGGATGAAATCTCAGTCAGAGAATGCTTGCCTAGCATCATGGCACATGGGGGAGTGGTTTGTCCATTTATTTGGCATTTGTAAACACTGAGTGTTATGGTCTGAATGTTTATGTCCTCCCAAAATTCATATGTTGAAATCCTAACCCCCATGATTATGGTTTTAGGACATGGGGTCTTGGGGATGTGATTAGGTCATGAAGGTAGGTCATGTGTAATGGGAACTTGTGGTTAATATTTCAAAATATTTTTCTACCATAAACGTCTCATAAGCATTTTACACTTAAAATATTCAAAATAGAACTCTTGATCTGTCCATCTCGGGAATTGGAAATTCTCCAGTATTTCCTATTTCAAAAAATGTACCAAAATGATATATGACTTGAGAAATAGGCATTCAACATTTGATTTTATTTCCTAAATATATTTCACATCTCTGTATTACTCTCCAACTTCACCACCACAACCCTAGTCCAGGCCAATGTCATTTCTCAGGTTTACTACTAAAAAATACTATGAAACAAAAAACCAAAAAAACAAAATCAACTAGGTTGATCACGAAGAATAGTTAAAACTTGGAGAAGCAACCTGTATGGGGATCTCTCTCTCTCTCCCTCTCTCTCTCTCTTATGCCAAGGATAGGCTGCATTCATGGAGTAATGCAGGGCTAGTGACTGGAACTCCAAAGGAAACCACACTGACTTTCTAGAGGAACCAGGAAGAGGAGCCCCAGCAAGATGAGGCATATGGGAGAAATTCAGGAGAGAGAGCCAGAAAAACAGAAACCACCAATTGTGTGCATGGCATGAAACCACACAAATCTCAGGATCAACCCTAAACTATGTGTGTAATACAAACCCAAAGCAATAAAGCAAAGGCAAAAAGAACAAATATAAAAATAATTATAAAAATAAATATAAAAAAATTTTACAACTCAATAACAAAAAAAACCAAAAAGAGGCAAAATATTTGAACAGATTCTTCACAAAAGAAGATATACAAATGGTCGATAAACAGATGAAAAGATGCCAAACATTATCATTTATCAGGGAAATACAAAGTAAACCACAGTAATATACCACTACACAACTTCACAAAAGCTAGAATTGAAAAGACTAAAAATACCGAGGGTTGGTGACAATGGAGAAATGGGAACTTTCTCGCACTATTGATAGAAATTGCTTTGCAAAACTATTCGAGAGGTTTTTTTAGAGATTTATTCAGATACCTACCATGCAATCTAGCCATTCCATTTCAAGGTATGTAATAAAGAAAACTGAAAATGCATGACCATATAAAGACTAGCGTGAATGTTCATAGTAGCTTTATTTTTCACAGTCAAAAACTGGAAAAAACCCAAATAATGTCCATCAACATGTGCTTAGATAAACTGGTATATCCAGACAGTAGAATACCACTCAGAGCTGTAAAAAGGAATAAACTACTGATATACACAACGTGGATGAATCTCAAAATTAATATGCTGAGCGACAGAAGCAAGATTGAAAGGGAGTACATATTTTATGATTCCATTTACAAAATATTCTAGAAAATGCAAACTAATCTATAGTGATAGAAATCAGATTTTGTGGTTGCCTGGAGATGGATGTAGATGATGGGTGATAAAACTATTTATACTTAGATTGCTATGATTGTTTCATGGTTGAACATATATGAAATTGTACACTTTAAATATGTGCAATTTACTAATTTGCTATTTTTCAATTATACCTCTGTAAAACTGTAAAAAATAAAACTGAAGCAAATACACACACACACGCACACACACAAATATACTATCCAGAATAAATAAAATATTTCCCAATTTATACTGATTATTATATATTACTGTGCTGTAGTTAAGAGCAGGGTCTCTAGAAAATTCCAATCATCACTTTTAGCTACATGGCCTTGGACAAGTTAATTACTCTGAGTCTCAAGTTCATTGCTCATAGAATGTGAATAAAAATGTTACCTATAAATACTAAGCCAACAGTTAATTGAATTTAATCTAAACATCACATTCCTTAATATGACTTACAAAGACCTACATGGCCTTTGCTCTTCCTATATTGTCAGCCTCATTTATCACCATTCCGCATTTTATCCCAGGTACATGCTATGTTTGCTTGTCCATCTGTGCATTAATTGACACATGCTACAGATGCCTTACATAAAACACTAGGGACTAGATATGGTGCAGAAATCTATTGTATTTGGGGAAGTAATACAGAACATATATCACACATTGTCTAACACCCTAGTAGGGTCTGGAGAAGCAAATCTTGAATCAAACGCATCAATAAGTATTTAGTTTTAAAACTATATACTAATTTAAATACTGACATATTAGACAAATAGATCATAAAAAGCCTTACCTCAGTGTCAGTTAGATTTTGTCACTAAATAAGTTAGGGTCAGGTCAAATTTTACCAACAATTAAGTTTTAATAATGTATTGACATGGCTTTGGTGATTTCAGAATTACCAATTAAAGATTGCCAACCTATCTTTCTTTTGTGTAAAATTACTCCCCCTTCCCCCTGCCACGGGACTTCTCTACTCACTCCCTCTTCTCTACCTGGTCTAGCTCATCCATGCCCAAACTGTTGAGTACAGCCACTATACAAATGATCCTAAATTATTATATCTAGCCCAGAATTCTACTCTGAACTTCCTATTTGTTTATACAAGTGTTTATGTGGCATTTCTACATAGATGTCTCAGAGATATCTTAAACTTTTCATATTCAAAACAAAACTCTTGCTCTCTGCCCACTCTGCTCCTCTTCCCATCATCTTCATCTCAATACACATCTCTATTCTCCTGCTCAAGCCAAAACCTAATGCCATCCTTAATTTCTGTAGTGGTCCAATCCTATAACCTAAGTGACATCCTTGATTTCTCAATCCTCTTCCAAACCATTATTCACGTAATAGCCAGGATAATCTTCTTAAAACAAATTGAATTCTATCATTCACTGGCTTGAAACTCTTCAGGAAGTGCCCATTATGCTCAAGATCTATGCTTAATGTACTGAAGATGGCCAATAAGGCCCTCCATATTCTAGTGACTGCCTTCCTCTCAAAACCCATTGTTTTTCAGTCACTATGCCCAAGACTGCTGACTTTCTTTTCTTCTGTTCTTCACTTAACTAACTCCTACTCATCCTTAAAATCTCACCCTAATGGTCACTTTCTTGAGAGACTTTCCCTGACATCTCAATATAAATTAGGACCCCTGTTACAGATATATTCTCTCTAATGTTTTATCCTAGACAGCACACATATCTAATAGCAAGTCATACTTACAAATATTAAGACACCGAAAATATTTACAGGGGTATTTGAAGAGGAACACTTTTCACTAGAGAACCTTTGTTGTGACAAAATAAATAAATAAATAAATAAATAAATAGACACTCATATTTCTATTTTTAGAAAACTCAGAAAAGAACACTTAAAATTCTTTGGAACTTCAATTTTTCCCTTCAAAAAATGTGGAGCTATGCATTTGGGAAGGGATTAAATTGATTGATAAAAGAATAATGGATAAAGCACAAAAATTAAAAGGAGGGAAAAAGAGAATGGCTTCAAGCTAGATTACTGAGAAATTTAAGCAGCCTTCACTATTGCTTGTCAACTGTGCTCTAAGGTAGAATAGAGGCCTTTGGATAGAGTCAGAAGGTGGTTTAAAGCCTCACTCTGACACTATTTCTGTGACCCTCTGTGAAACATTACCCATTGTATGCATATATCAGAAAAACATATGTCCCTCATAAATATGTACAACTATTAGTTCATTAAAAATATAAATAAAAATAAATAAAATAAAAAATTTTTAAAACACACTTAACCTATCTGCACCTTACTTTCTTCATCTCCAAAAGAACATTGCTATCTGTCTGACTTATCTCCAAATTTATTCTCAAAACCAAACAGAATAACAAATATGAATGTGTTACTAATTGTAAATTGTAGCAAATTATAAATTAATCCAATGACTGACTAAAGGTAAGGACATCTTAATTGTAAGAGGTAACATCAGATATTCTAAGTATCTGGCTCAGGGGCAAGAACATCACTAAATATACTGTTATTCTGAGTACATTTTGTAAATGAGGTGTTAGTCAATTCTAAAATGCCTCTTCTACCTCTACCCTAGTGCTGACAGCCTGTCCCCACTTCCCTGCCTTTGTTTCTTCTTGTGCTATGGCCAGCATACGCACATCACAAATAATTCGGGGAAAACAAGAAAGAGCAAAGTTTACCATTCCTTATTTAGTGCAGAAACAGGTTAAATATACTTTTTATGATTGTTTTCCATAGAATTGTAATAGAATGCAGTTATCAATTAGTTTTATATTGCTACTGTAACAAATTATCCTAAAATAACATCCAGCTATTATATTACAATTTTGTAGGATAGAAGTTCTACACGAGTCTCACTGGGCTAAAATCAAGGTGTTAACAGAACCTTGTTCGTTACTTGAGGCTACAGGAAAGATTCTTCTTCCAAGTTCTTTGAGGCGGTTGGCAGGGAGGGTTGTTCTCAGCTTCTAAAGGCCAACTACATGCCTTGCCTGTGACCTCCTTCTACCATCTTCAAAGTGGATCAAGTCCTTCTCATATTTAGAATCTCTCTGATGACTTATACCTCATCCCTTCTGTCACCAATCGGAGAAAGTTCTCTGCTTTTAAGGGCTCTTGAGAGTAGATTACACCCACTTGGATAAACTAATCTCACTATTTTAAGGTTCATAGCCCTGAATACATCTGAGAAGTCTCTTTTGTCACATAAATTAACATATTTACAGGTTCTAGGGATTAGAGTGTGGACATTTTGGGGGAGCCATTATTCTGTCTACCACACAGTCTCTGTATTATAGGCTCATAAATTCTTCCACCAAATGGGACATTATTTAAAGGAAGATTACCTATATATTTGAATAGATATGTCGATATTGCATGGAAAATGGTGACACAAACATTCCAATTCTTTCATTTATTAAGATGACGCAAATGGTCTTTATGTATGTGTGGAGGAGACAAGACGGGGGAACGTTTGAGAACAGAGAGCACTGAAGACCTGGTCAGAGCACAGTGGATTAGCAGTACTCTGTAGAAAACAGTGTGGAAGTTTCCCAAAAATTTTTTTAAAAAATTATGATATGATCCGGCTGTCCCACTGTATGATTCCACTTATATGAAGTATCTAAAATAGTCAAACTCATACAAATAAAAAGTTGCCAGGGCTTGGGAAGAGGGGTAAATGAGGATTTGCTGTTCAATGGGTATAAATTTTCAGCTATGCTATATAAATAAGTTCTAGAGATCTAGTGCACAACACAGTGCCTATAGTTGACATTGAATTGTGCACTTAAAAACTTATTAAGAAGGTAGATCTCATGTTAAATGTTCTTACCACAACAGAAAATAAATAAAAATAAAAAAGACTAGGCCAGTTCTTCTAGAAAATTGGCAGCAACATATTTTCATTATTTTGAAATTGGTTTTAGGTTACTAAAATATTTACCCAAACAAACAAAAAAAGAATATTTAAATTTAAACTTTATTTTTTCATTTCAGAATATTATAGGGGTACAAACAATTTGGTTACATATATTGCCTATGCACTGCCCGTGTCAGAGCTACAATCATGTCCATCCCCCAGACAGTGCACCCCATATCCATTAAGTGTGAATTTTCCCATCCCCTCCACCCCCCTCCCACCAGCCCAACCCCTGATGAATATTATTGCCATGTGTGACATAAGTATTGATCAGTTAGTACCAATTTGATGGTGAGTACCAGTGGTGCTTGTTTTTCCATTCTTGTGATACTTTGCTTCGAAGAATGGGCTTTAGCTCCATGCAGCAAAATACCAGATGTGTTAATTCACTGTTGTTTTTTATTGCTGAGTAATACTCCATGGTATACATATACCACATTTTATTAACCTACTTATGTATTCATGGTCACTTGGGTTGTTTCCACATCTTTGCAATTGTGAATTGTGCTGCTATAAATATTCACGTGCAGATGTCTTTATTAGAGAATGTCTTTTTTTCCTTTGGGTAAATACCCAGTAGTGGGATTTCTGGATCAAATGGTAGTTCTACTTTTACTTCTTTGAGGTGTCTCCGTATTACTTTCCATAGAGGTTGTACTAATCTGCAGTCCCATCAGCAGTGTATGAGTGTTCCAATCTGTCTGCATCCCCACCAATATTTGCTGTTTTGGGACTTTATGACATAAGCCAATTTCACTGGAATTAAGTGATATCTCATTGTGGTTTCGATTTGCATTTGCCTGATGATTAGAGAAATTGAGCAATTTTTATACGTTTGCTGGCTATTATTCTGTCTTCTTTTGAAAAGTTTCTGTTCATGTCCTTTGCCCATTTTTTAATGGGGTTGTTTGATTTTTTCTTGTTGATTTTCCTAAGTTCTGTATAGATTCTGGTTATCAGCCCTTTATGAGACAGGTAGCATGCAAATATTTTCTCCCATTCTGTAGGTTGTCTGTTCACTCTAGTGATAGTTTCCTTGGCTGTGCAGAAGCTTTTTAATTTGATCAGGTCTGATTTATTTATTTTTGTTGCTGCTGTGATTGCTTTTGGGATCTTCTTCACAAATTCTTTGCCTAGGCCAATGTCTATAAGAGTTTTTCCAAAGTGTTCTTCTTGAATTCTTATGGTTTCATGTCTTAGGTTTAAGTCTGTTATCCATTGTGAGTTGATTTTGTGAGAGGTGAGAGGTGTAGATCTAGTTTCAATCTTCCACATGTGGTTATCCAGTTTTCCCAGCACCATTTATTGAATAGGGATTCATTTCCCCAGTGTATGTTTTTTTTGACTTTGTCAAAGATCAGATGACAGTATGAGGATGGTTTTATATCTGGGTTCTCAGTCCTGTTCCATTGGTCTATGTCTCTGTCCTTGTGCCAGTACCATGCTGTTTGGGTTACTATAGCCTTGTAGTATAGTTTGAAGTTTAGTAGA
Organism: Daubentonia madagascariensis; assembly: GCA_023783475.1. Lineage (NCBI taxonomy): Eukaryota > Metazoa > Chordata > Mammalia > Primates > Daubentoniidae > Daubentonia > Daubentonia madagascariensis. The sequence goes on from JAKFHU010001599.1 coordinate 3,968,650, forward strand.
TTGATGCCTCCCAATTTGTTCTTTTTGCCTAAGATTGCTTTGGCTAGACGGGGTCATCTCTGGTTCCACACAAAGCATAGAATTATGTTTTATAGATATGCCAAAAATGATGTTGGTATTTTGATAGGGACTGCATTGATTCTGTAAATCACTTTAGGTAGTATAGACATTTTAACAATGTTGATTCTACCAATCCAAGAGCATGGAATATAGACACAAAAATTCTCAGTAAAATCCTAGCAAACCAAATTCCAATGCAAAAATTCTCAATAAAATCCTAACAAACCAAATTCAAATGTACATTAAAAAAATCATTCATCATGGTCAGGTGGGCTTCATCCCCAAGATGCAGGGATGGTTCAACATACACAAATCTATAAATGTAATTCACCATATAAGTAGAAGCAAGAACAAAGACTATATGATCCTCTCAATAGATGCAGAAAAGGCCTTTGACAAAATTCAGCACCCTTTCATGATAAGAACTCTTAACAATATAGGCATAGAAGGCCCATACCTCAAAATTGTTAAAGCCATATATGATAAACCCACATCCAATATCATACTAAATGGGGAAAAATTGAAAGCATCCCCCCTTAAAACTGGAACCAGACAAGATTGTTCACTATCTCCACTTCTATTCAACATAGTGCTGGAAGTCCTTGCCAGAACAATCAGACAAGAGAAAGGAATCAGGGGTGTCCAAATGGGGGCAGAAGAGATCATACTTTCACTCTTTGCTGATGATACGATATTATATCTAGAAAACCCCAAAGATTCAACCGAGAGACTACTGGAATTGATAAGTGAATTCAGCAAAGTCTCAGGATACAAAATCGATGCACACAAATCAGTAGCCTTCATATATGCCAATAATAGTCGAGCCAAGAAACAAATCAAAGATGCAATATCTTTCACAATAGCACCAAAGAAATTTAAATACTTAGGAACATATCTAACTAAGGAGGTGAGAGACCTATATAGAGAGAACGAGAGAACTACGAAACACTGAGAAAAGAAATTGCAGAGAATGTAAATGTAAACTTTAATATATTATAGGGAATTATATATTTATGTATTTAACTTCTAATGTCATTAAGATAAACTCTTTGCTTTTTCTTTATTTTTAAATCAAGATATTTTAATCTTTAAGAACAGCAGCTAGATTGTATTAAACTGTTCATATATCTAATTTCCATCATGTCACTTTAAAAAGTGATGAATTATTTATATACGATTACACAGAAAATAGTTCTACAGAAATATGTATTTGACACAGAGGAGAAAATAAAAGCATTGACTCATAGGAAAACCTTGCCTGAAATTCTCCTGCACCATTTTTAGTAATACATATTTGTGAAGAAAATAACCCTTTTAATCAGATCTCTCAAATTTTTTATCCTGGATTAGTACATAATTATTATAGTATTTTATCTGTGGCTATACAACCAATCTTTAAAAAATACCTATTCTTATATATCTCTGCTCTTTCATTATTAGTGCTTATTTAGACTTATTCATTAATTTGTCTTTCATTGCTATTTTCAAAGCTCTGATCCTTTTATTTAGTGATCCCACAGTTTATTCTATTGGTAATTCAATTTAATTAATTGCTCTGGTATCTTTTTCAAATCTTACTTCTTACTATCCTTAAGTTTATTTTTTTCTAGCTTCTTTAATTAAATGCTTAATTCATTTTCATGTCTTCTTTTATTAAAATGAGAGCTTTGTAACAAAAGAATAAAAAGCTATTTATCTTTCACTAATTATAGAATTTGTCACATTCTGTATGGTTTAAACTGCAGTGTGATTAATTCTTGTGATTTCTTGTGAAGTCAAAGAATAAAGTTAGGGTTACTACTTTATTCTAAGATTTACATAAAAAGCATTTCAAAAATTTTCCAAGTAATATTGTTCTATTTTCCCTTTTTATTTGAATATTTATTGCAAGTTGAATTTTCTCTATAGGTTCTGCATAATTTGTGTTTATTTGGGGGGGTTATTCCTTTTAATTTTATAATTTTGCTGCTATAAGAAAGAGCATTTGTCCTCCCATTGTATTTTCTAAATAGTTATCATTTATATGTAGGAAAGACATAGATTTTTATATATTAACTTTGGAATCAACCAATACACTAAATTCTGTCTCTAGCAGTTTTTTCAATTGGCCTATATTTTGGATTTCTATATATATTATACCCACTATATATTCCTATCATCTCTACCTAACGATTACTTGCTGCCCTCTTTTCTAATATGTTTACCTCTTATTTTATTCTCTTGTCCATTTGCTATTTGAAAAATATGATAGTTGCCATTATTGCCTCATTTCTGATTTTAATGAGAATGTTTCCAGTATTTCATAATCAAGCATATTAAGGAAGCATTCATCTAGTCCTATGTCACCAACAATAAAAGAAATTTGAATTGACCTATTAATATGGTGAATTATATAAATATGTTAATATTTTTCTCAGTATTGAATAATCCATACAATCTGAATAAATCTTGTTTGGCTATGGTAAATTAATCTTTATGTGCACCACTGGATTCTGTTACAAATATTTTATTTAGGATTTAATATTATGTTATTAAGTGTGAAGTGTCCGATTTCCTTAAGTACTAAGTTTGACAGTTGATATCTCCCACATTTTACTTTGACACTTCTTTGTTTTATTTTTATTGTGAAGGTACATCCTCAGTCTTTCAAATTCATGGATTGGCTTTTGATTATCTTTCAAATTTCTTTTTACAGCAATTTTTGTGAAACCATGGATAAGTCAAAAAATTGTGTTATTTTCGAATATGAGTTCCATCGTGGAACCAATGCCACGTAGACAGCTCGAAATGTCAACAAAGTGTTTGGGAAGGATGTGGCTAATGAACACACAGTATGTCAATGGTTTGAGAAGTTCCGTTCTGGTGATTTTTATCTTGAAAATGAGCCATGTGAGTGACCAGAGACCGAAGTGGATAATGATGAGTTGAAAGCTGTTGTGGAAGCAGATCCATATCAACCTATGCATGAATTAGCAGCAAGATTTCACATTACTATTCAACAATATTGGACCATTTGAAACAAATTGGCAAGGTAAAGAAGCTGGATAGATGGGCACCACATCAATTAAATGAGCACCAGAAGAGAAATTGTCTCGAAGCTTGCCTTTCTTTGCTGTCACGACCTAAAGGCCAACCATTTCTACACTGTATTGTTACATATGATGAAAAAATGGATTATTTTTGACAATTGCAAGCATTTGGCATAATGACTGGACAAAGATGAAGTGCTGAAACACAGTCCAAAACTGAACAGTCATCAAAAAAAGCCAATGGTGGCTGTTTGGTGGTCCAGCACTGGTATTATCAACTACAGCTTCATGAAACCTGGTCAATTGATGACAGCGGATGTCTACTGCAACCAATTGGATGAAATTGTGAGGATGCTTGTGATTAAGCAGCCCAGACTGGTCAATAGAGAGAGGCCAATCCTCTTGCAAGACCACGTGTCACACAAACAATGCTGTTCAAACTATGGAAGCTGGACTTGGAAACTCTCTGTCATCCACCATATGCACCAGACCTTGCACCAACTGACTACCACTTCTTCTAGACTTTGGACTGCTTCTTACAAGAAAAAATATTTAATTCTCAACAAGCTGTGGAAAATGCCTTTTGGGATTTCATCACCACTTGCTCTCCAGGCTTCTTCGCTGCTGGCATAGACAAGCTACCATTAAGATGGCAAAACTGTGTCAATAGTTTAGGCGCATAATTTGACCAATTGTACTGCTTCTTGTTCGAGATATAATAAACTACACTTTTCATTCAAAATCGGACATTTCATATTTAATGACCTAAATACATTAATATCCTCTGGGACTTTCTTCTTGTTTGGTTTTTTTGGGTCTCAGCATTTTTTCAATTCCCTAAAAACATTGGCAGCTCTCATTCTCTTTCTATGTTTTGGAACAGTTTAAATAGTATTAAGACTATTAAATTTTTAACTATTTGAAATAATTCACTGTGAAATCAACTCAACCAAGGGGACAAATTTAAGGAGAGGGAAATAGTTCTTATGATAGATTCTTAGATTTTATGAGCCCCTTCTCCAATATTTTGGATCTAGATGAAAGGAAAAGGGAAATTTTTAATTAATTATAATTATATTTTTCAAATTTGAGGGCCTCTTTTCTTTTGGCAGTAGGGGGAGAGCAACAGTTGGAGTCAAACATCAGTGAGCTTTATCACTGAGCTGAATTAAAAATCCCCTCATTTAAAAAAATATTTATTCAGCACCTACCAGGCACTGTGCTATATGCTAGAAACAGAATGATAAAATAGATATTACCACTGCCTTCGTGAAGCTTAGAGTCTAGTAGAGGAGATAGTCATTTAATAAATAGCTACACAGATTATTGTGAATTGCTAGAAATATTGTGAATGAAGGAAATAGGGTTCAATGAAGAAGAATCATAGAATTCAGGAGCATACTTGAGATTAGGTAGTCAGGGTATTCCTCAGTGATTGACATTGAAGTTGAGATTTATAGGACAATTAAGAGTCTGGAAAACAAAATTGGAGGTCAGAGGGCTTCAGTCAGACAGAATAGCATGGGGAAGGTCCTGAGCTGGGAAACAACTTGGTACACTTAAGAAACTGAAGGGAATCAGAAAGGCTCATCCCAGTGAACAAGATAAGGCTGGAGTGATAGGCAAAGACAAAACCTCACGATTTTCCTCTCCGAACTAGGGTTCCTGATGTTTACATCTAGCCCTCCTTATTGACCCTTGATAGTCAGTCAAAAGGTCAAAGGAGTCCACTCCAGGGAAGTGATATTTAAGCTAAGCCCTCAAAGTGAATAGAAAGTGCAATTTCTTTGTTGTTTTGGAAGCTTTCAGTTAGTTGGGATAGTGCTTCCATTCTCTAACTCAAATGACTGCCCATGATAGGAACCCACGAGGACACCATCAATGCTGCCTAGGTCAAAAAAGAAATGTTAAAGGTAGTGTTGGAGACTCACTTCAATTGCTTGCACTAGTACAATGATGGATTGAGATTTGGATGCCACAAACTATCCAACATTCTGCTTTCCCCTCCAGGCCCTGCTGCTCTGAGGTTGAGGCTGTTTCAGAGTTCTGCCTAGTATTGCATTTGCTAACTCTCCAGGCTTATTCATCATTTAAAGACTTAAGGGCTGCATTGCCCATCTCTCAATCTTTTATATTCCCTACGGTATCCTGAAAAAAATTCAATGTTACCTGCTTGTGAATAATATCTTTTTCTGGTTTCAATTTTTGTTATTTTTTTTCTTAATTTTATATTCCCTTTTAAGTTGAACTTGAGAGAGGGGAAGAGTTAAACATATTTATTTGATTTGTTATTTCAAATCAAAAGTCTGAAGAGCTTCAAACTTGAAAAAGTATAAAGGGGAAATATAAATATGCTGCTCATGGTTGTCAGTAAAAGAGAGGAAAGAATATGTTCTCAGAAGCAAGAGATAAAAATTGAGGTAAGACAACAGATTAAGATGTATAGGATATTGGGTGACATAACCAATAAACATGGGCAAATTGTAAATGCCATAAAAGAATTTACAATTGCCTAAGATGTAGTGTTAACTGAAATTATCACTGTAAAAATGAATCAGTCATGTGGAAATAAAATTGAGAAGCAACAAAAGCAAAGGAATACTACAGGAAAAAGAACATGATGAGAGAAAAGATTACAGAAGTGGATGACGATAGAGAAAGGAGAGCCAATACACAGATAATTCCTATTCCTGAAGAAAAGATCAGTATATAATTTATTTAATAAATTTACATTATTTTTATAATAATAAAAGTATTTTAAGCAATGAAAAAATAGGGAAAAAGGAAGGAAGAAAGGAAGGAGGGAAGGAAGGAAGATTCATGGACAGAAGGAAGGAAGGAAGGAGGGAGGGTGTGCTATGGTTTTGATATTTGTCCCCTCCAAATCTCATGTTGAAATTTGATCTCCAGTGTGTGAGATGTGGCTGAATGGGAGGTATTTGGGTCTTGGGGGCAGATTCCTCATCAATGGCTTGATGCCCTCCCCCACAATAATGAGTGATTTCTCTCTCTATTAGTTCATATGAGAGCCTGTTTTAAAAGAGCCTGGCACCTCCCCCCACACTCTTGCTTCCTCTCCCATCATGTGACACACTTGCTCCCCCTTTGTCTCCCACCTTGATTGGAAGCTCCCTAAAGCCCTCACCAGAAGCAGGTGCTGGCACCATGCTTCTTATACAGCCTGTAGAACTGTGAGTCAAATAAGCCTCTTTTCTTTGTAAATTACCCAGCCCCAGGTATTCCTTTATAGCAACACAAACAGGTGAACACAGAGGGAAGGAAAGAAGAGAGGGAATAGAAGGAGGGAGGACAGTGGGAAGACAGGAAGAAATAAGATATAGAAACTAAGTCTCCAGCAAGACTATTAGTATTAACACTCTATTAAAGCAAAATCTATGCTCTCAGATTGTCAAATTATGTTGTTTTTCACTTTTTCCATTGCCACAATTTTAAACTAAGTTCACTTTATAGTGTTTGTTTCATTGGAAAATTACAGAAAGTATAAGATATATAATAAAAATTACCCATAATTCAAAGTTCCATTTGCTCTTTCTTTATATAATATCCACAGCTTAGTTGAGATCAGCCTGCAAATACCATTTTGTATTCTGCTTTTTAACTTCTTTAATTTTGCCATGTCATCAAAATTCTTTAGAGTGGCTACTAAGTTTTCCATTGTGTGTATTTACCGAATATTACTTAAGTATTCCCCTAATGCTTTTACTTAAAAGGAAAGATGATATAAGTCACCTAAAGCAAAAGCTTATTTAAATTCCAATAAAATAATCCCAAAACAATATCCAACATTTGTTTAAAATTACAACTGTACAACACCTAATAAACTAAAGGAAACTCAGAAGTGCATGTGATACTTTTGAATAAAGATTTCCATTAAAATCTATATGTAACACTTTAATGGGTATGTGGAAAAGATTTTAACCTGACAATTTTAAATTCATCACCCTCTTTTCAAAAATGATGTTGTAATTTAACTTATCATAAGATCTAATATTGTTTCTTGTCTTCTGCATTATATTTACCAAATAGATCTAGGAGTCATCAAGATATGTGGTTAGAGTCCCAGCACCACTTCTTACTATTCTATGATGTACAGAGTCACATGCATTTTCTGAGAAAGCAGCACGGTGCATATAAACTTTGGAGTCAGGCATACCTGGATTTTAATCCAACCTAACCAACTATCTAAGGAGATGTCATGCAAATTCCTTAATCTCTATGAGTCACATTTTCCTCACAAGGGTGATCAGGTAGATTATATAACCCTAAGGAACTGGTACTGTGCATAGAACATAGTAGATATGCATTGAATACTAATGTCAGCCTCATTTTCCTGATCTGTAATTAGTCACGTTGTGAGTATTGAATGAAAGTATTTATGATAGCTATAAAAACATCATTCTAATATAAATTAATAGCATTACTATGGAAGAATACACACACTTATGTGCACATGTGCACACACATGCACACACAAAATCCACCTGTGTGGAGCAGCACACTTTCCAGCTGAACATACAGCATTAAATATGCACATGAGCATAATAATGACAACCGAAATCCATTCAGGGGTGTAGAATCTGTGGCCTTGGGGGGCCTTCTGGATCCTTGAGTGAGGCCTTTTGATTGAATCCAAATTTTACAGAACAAATCCTTCTAATGAAGGGAATTATTTTGTGAAGTTTGGATTTGGTCTAGTGACTGCACTTCTTCATGATGAATAGCCATGTTAAAGTGAATTATAGGTTGAGAACAGCAAAAAGACAGTTAAATAGACACAGTCTTTCACATATTTTCTATTCTGTTGCCTAGACACCTATTCCTTGGAATTTCTAACGTAACAAGATCTGCTGTTGTCACATAACCTTCCAAACAGGAGGGAAGGGAAAACCAAAGAATTGCAAGCGACACTTGTATTTAAAAGAAAAATAAAGGACTTTTTCCATACCAAATGGAAAACTTCTAAAATACATACAAATGAGAAATACTCAAGGTGATGTATACCCTAAATACCCTGACTTGATCATAACACATTCTATGTATGTAAAAAAGCACCACATGTACCCCATAAATATGTACAAATATTATGTATCAACAAAAAACATTTAAAAACTACAATGAATATTGGTTAAGTGAGTTATCAAGTCTAGATATGTCAACTCACGCTCAATTTTGATTTTACAAATTATAATTGTTTATTTAACCTTTCATTAGAATTTATTTTTTGGTTCATAGTAGCTTAGTACAGAGTTTCTAGGCATGTTGTACTGAATTTATAGAATACCTTCATTGTTACAACAAACCTAGAGAAATATACAATGCTAGTTATACCATAGTTTTAAATGTCTATATATTTTACTTATGGTATACACAATACAATTTGTCCACACAATTTATTTATAAAATTTGTTCTCCAAATGTCCAACTTTTTGATTATCCTATTGTCTATTCCATTCAAAAATTTTAACTAAGGTCATACTGATATTTGCTCATTGTTCCCTCGGCCTAGAAATTTTTTATTCATGTCTGAACCTGGCTATTTCTTGTGTGTCCTTCAAACTTCAGACTACATGTCCCTTCCTTAGGAATTGTTTCACTGACCTTCATGTAAATTTTAACCCCTTATAATACACACTTCAGTCTTGTACCACTCATTGCAATTTCATATATATTTGTTCCATTATTTCCTTAAAGTCTGTTTCTAACACTAAATAGTAAGTTATATGAAGGCAGGAATTATGCCTGCTTTAGAGCACCAATGTATCCTCAGAGACTAACACCAAATATGGCATAGAGTTGGAAGGCATGCAATAAATATTTCATGAATGAATGAATAAATGATAAATGAATTATTGAAATATATATTAATCTGTATGAGATTCACTTTCCCTGTCTGTAAAGTGAGATTATTAATATCCACCTCGAAGGGGTGTTCTGATGATTAATCGAGGCAACGACAGGTGTGATGAGAGTCAGAGGTGAAGTACAGAAGAATAAGGTGCTATGGGAGCTCACAACAGACATAATCTAAGTAGCAGTGGATCTCCCTGAGAAAGAAAGAAATGAATGAATGAATGGTAAATGAATGAATGGACAATAATAAATGAGAATAAATGAAGAATATGAATAGTAGGCACCATGCTAGTTTGGGGAAATGAAGATGAATTGTTACAATCCTTCCACTAAGAGATTATAGTTTATTGATCTTTTTATTACTATTTCCTATATAACAAGTTGTCCTCAAAATATAAGTAACTAGTATAAATATTCTCTAAATTAAATCTGATACATCCTACTGTTATTAAAAAAAAACTTGAGAAATACAGGGTTAAATAGACTAGCTTAGTTTGACAACACTATGCCACACAATTCACTTAACTGATACTTTCCACTATTTTTTGGTGTTGGGTAGTCACAGGCTTTATCATACATTGTCCTTATGTTACATTTCAGACCCAGCATGTTGATAACTACATGATTCTTGGGAATGGGAAAATGGTTTACCATGAGAACATCCCTTTAGGTAAAAATGTAGGGAAAGTTGTTCAGTCCTAGATAGAAATTTGCCCATGTAGAGTGTTTATATCCTCTGTCATCATGGTCAAAATAATTAGTTTTAGAAGAGAAAATCAATAACCTTTCTTAGACTGTTGAGTATATTAAGCACAAATAATTACACCTAGCAATTTGGTATATAATACACAGAATTTGTTTAGTTTACTATTTAAGTCAATTAGATCAATATGTATTTTTTACACTAAAAAGGGCAAACTCCTTTGGAGACTCTCAGTCTCCACAGAAGAGAATATTTTACTATGTGGTCAGTTGGCATTAAGAAAGTCAGATGCCTTTGGGAAAGGAAGGGAAGAATGAAGATATCTACATATTCTGCTTCATTGTATAATTCTTAATACCAGCATATCCTGTTCAGTAACACAAGGATTCCATCTGTCATCTTACCATTAGACAGGAGATCATCTGAAGTTATTGATGCAATTGCTGATTCTCTCAAAGCCACAAACTTTTACCCCTGCTATCAATACTGCTTCTTAGGAGGGCAGGGCAAGGGGATACTTTCTTCATTTTGACCTATAAGATGAAAAAGAGTTATTTCTTAGCCTACGGTTATAAAACAGTGGAATGGTTATTATGGCTGTGGTCATTACTAATATTATATTGTGAAAACTGAGGTACCACCCAATGTGCATATTTACAAATTCAAAACAACCCCCTTAGAAATATAGTAAGAACATTTTCACTCCTTACCCCATCTCCTTCCCCAACCCAAGCAATAAAATTTTAAAAAGAAATTTACTTACATTATCATAAAGAAAACATCCATAATTCATATATACATGCTTTAACATGAAATTATGTGATTACAGAATTACACTTCATTAGATAACACTGAAATAAAAGATGAATGTTGAAATTCATTTAATGAAATTTCTTTGCCAGAGGGGGAAAAAAAAAAAACAAAACAACAGCCTGAGAGCAGGTACATGTCTGTAAACTTTTGTATTATTATTAAACCACGAAAAAATATAAAATAAAAATGTATCATTGAGTTACTGTTCAAATATAAATACAGCTCTGAGTTTTCTGAATAAATTTATGGAATGAAACGTGATTGCATTTAAAATGGGACACCAACTATAATTATATGCAATTCAAATGTACATTAAAGAAATTTTACTTATGTATTTTTTTAATCTTAAAAATATCTCCAAGTCCTGATAGATTTTCTGAATTCTGCCAAACATTTAAGTAAGAAATAATGCCAGTTTACCACAAAATCTTTTAAGAAATTGAAGTGAAAGGAATACTCTCCAACTCATTTATGAGACTAGTATTACTGATATAAAAAAGAAAGGAAGGGAGGAAGGGAGGGAGAAAGGAAGGAAAGAAAGAAGAGAAAGAGAAAAATTATATTTTTAAAAAACCTTATAATTCAATATCCCTCATGAAATAGATGCAAAAACTCTTAACACAATTTTAGTAAATCAATTCAGCAGTATATAAAAAAGAGAAAACATCATGACTAATGGGCTTCATTCCAGGAATGCAAATTTGATTGAACATTAAAATATCTAGCAATGTAACTCAGCATATTAACAGACTAAAAAAGCAAAACCATAAGATTATCTCAGTAGGTGCATAATGAGAATTTGACAAAATTCAACATCAATTCATAAAAAAAAAATCACATCACACTATGAATGAAAGGGAGTTTCCTCAACCTGACCATGGAAATCTATGAAAAAACTCCAACTAACATCATATTTAATAGTGAAAGACTGAATGCTTTCTTCCAAAGGTCACTAACAAGACGAGGATGTCTGCTCTTATCACTTCTACTCAACATCATTCTGGTAGTTCTGCATAGTTTAATAAGAAAATACAAAACAAAGACACCCACTTTGGAAAAGAAGTAAAACTATCTTTAATTACAGATGACATAATGATATCATCATCTAGATGGACAAACGTACAGGTTCTTTAAAAGTGATATTAGAACCAATAAGTGAATTTAACAAGTTTAAAGGATAATCAATATACAAAATATATCAACATTTGATTAATATACAAAAATTTTATACAATCTGTATATAACCAGTATTGATCAGCATATGATCAATATTGATCTGTATAAAATCAACATTCAAAAATCAATTTATTTCACAGGTTGAATTTTTTCCAGCTGTACTGAGATATGATTGACAAATATTATGTATGTTTAGGGTGTAAAACATGATGTTTTGAAATTTTTTTATAAGTACCACTTATAACATCATCAAAAAATAGGAAATTCATTGAGATAAATTTGACTAAAGATATAGAAGACTTGTACTTAAAACTACAACACACTACCAAAAGAAATTAAAGAAGATCTAAGCAAATGAAAGTTATAATATAATCACAGAATGGAATACTCAATATTGCTAAGATTTTATTTCTCCACAAATTGATGAGAAGATTCAACATAAAAATCCTAGCAGTCAAAATCCAAGCACAATTTTTGCAGAAATTAAAAAGGTAAATCTAAAATTTACATGGGAAAGCAAATTACATAGCACAGCAAAATTTTGAAAAAGAAGATCAAAGTTGAAGTACTTATACTATTTGATTTCAAATCTTATTATAAAATCACAGCAATCAAGACATGGTGGCTTTGGCAAAAAGTTAGCAAGATCAATGTAACAAAAAGAAGAGAGAGTCCAGAAATAGACCCATACATAAATGATCAATTGACTCTTGATAAAGGTACTGAGGCAATTGAATAAGGAAAAAATAATACTTTCAGCAAACAGTTCTGAAATAATTGCATATTCATATGAAAAATGAAGTGAACCTCTACTCTTTCTTCTTACCATATACAAAAATAATCACAAAATGGATCATAGACTCAAATGTAAGAGCAAAAACTATACAATTTCTATTATAGAATAAAACATGGAAGATCTTAGTGCACTTAGGTTTGGCAAATGTTTATTCAATATGACACAATATTCTAAAAAGTAAAAGAGAATATTAGTAAATCAGACTTCACCAAAATTAAATCATTTGACTCTTCAAAAAAACACTACTAAGAAAATTAAAAGGCAAGCCACATAGTGAGATAAAATACTTGAAAAGTGTATTTCCTACAAAGGGACTGCATTTAGAATCCATAAAGAACTACTAAAATAACTAATAATTAAGCTAATATCTCTATAAAATATGGACAAGAAAAGTAAATAGACACTTCATCAAAGAAGATAAACAAATGGTAAATACGTAGGTGAAAATTGCTAAAAGTAGAAAAACCAACCATAACAAGCGTTTATAAGAATGTGGAACAACTATAACTCTCACATACTATTCATGAGGATGTAAAATGTTACAATTACTTTGTAAAACAATTTGGCATTTTCTTAAAAAGCTAAACTCACACTCACCAAATGATCTAACCATTCAACTGTAAGGCATTTATCCAAGAGAAAGGAAAGCAAAAATACTGAAGGTTTGCATAAGAATGTTGGTATCTATGCTATTCATAGTAGCCCAAAACTGGGAACATCACAAATTTCCATCAACTCATGAATGGATAAATACACTGTGGTATATTCATACAATGGAAAAGCACACAGCAAGAAAAAGAATGCAAACATTGACAAATCCCAAAATCTTAATGCTGAGTGAAAGGATCCAGACAAAAAGAAGTGCATACTTGATTCCATTTATATAAATTTGAGGAAACAAAAACTTATCTATACTGACAGAAAATAGATCAAAGGTTGCCTGGAGAAGGGGAGGGGTAGGAGAGGGTGGCAGGGAGGAATTACAAAGTTGCATGAGAAACCATTTGATGGTGAAGTACATATTCATTATCTTGATTGTGGTGAGTGGTATGTGTGTATACGTGTACATCAAAATTTATCATGTCCTACCCTTTATATATGATCAGTTTATTGTAGGTAAATTATACTTTAAAAAACTGTAAAAAGTAATAATGGATAGAATATAATGCATACAATTTAATAAAAAGAGAAAAAGAAAATTTCACTTACAGGCTATCTAATCTCAGTCAAGTTATCTTTTCTGACCTTTACTTTCCCAGTCTCTAAAATGAGGAAAAAATAGTGCATCTCCATATCGTTAGGTGTACTAAATGAGATAAAGCATGCAAAAAGCTGAGCTCTGTGCCAATTACACAGTCCAAACTCAATAAATGCTATTATTTTTTCCTTAAATTTTAATATGACAGATACATAATCTGCAGGCACAAATAGAAAATAGGGAAACTTTTCTGTTTCTTTATGATATTAAATGGGAAATTCTTCCAGAGTTTGGGAAACTCCAAGCTAACAATTAACTTAAGGGAGTCAAGATTGATTATTGTTTTGACCCTAGGGTAATTAGTAGAAGCAACTGCAAATTCTTCGCAAATGTAAACATCCTCAATCCAGTGCTCTTGGGATTTCTACAACTCCCTGTTAAACATAAACTCACAACTCACATATACAAAATACATGTACAATCAAGCCACCATGAGCAAGAGTCAGAAAACAAACAAACAGAAAAAGTAGTATAGATTGTTTGAAGAAATTAAAAAGGAATAACACACAGGAAGGAATGCTATATCTCATATATCTTTGAAAACAAAAGTTCAAATCTCACTGGACAAGTTGACAAAATAATCAAATTGAAGAAGGATTGGAAATTACATAGAATGTCACTTATTCTCATCAGCATAAAAACACTATAATAATCGTCTCTATTACAGAACAAACAATGACCTCCACCAACGAAAACCTTCCCCCAGCCCTGCAGCTTCTGCCGTGGCCCCTGCAATCTTTCTTCAGCATACATCAGGGTAATCTTTCTAAAAAGTAAGTCAGGTCACACTAATCCCCTACTTGACACCCTTGAATGCCTTCTTATCATATTTAGAGAACAAAAAGTGAATACTCCACCAGGACCACGAAGGCCCCACTTGCCCGCCCTGCTTGCTACCCCTCTGCCCTCATTTCATTCCATTTCACCCCTTCTTACTCCTCCCCGGTTCCACCGACATCTTTGCCATCTGTTCTTGGATATGCCGAACACACTCTCTTCCCCCCTCCGCCCTTTCACTCACAGTTCCTTCTGTCTGAAATGTTCTTCCCATAGCTATCCACTTGGTTCCAGCCTTCACTTTCTACAGGTCTCTGATAGTCACCTTTTGGTTTATTTGCTTGTTTGTCTGTTTGTTTTTATTGTGCTAAAATATACATAATATAAAACTTACCATTGTAACCACTTTTAAGTGTACAGTTAAGCAGCATTAAGAACATCCACATTGTTGTGCAACTGTCACCACCATCCATCTCCAGAACATTTTCATCTTCCAAACTAAAACTCTGTACCCATTAAACACTAACTCCCCCATAACCCCGTCCCCCTAGTCCCTGGCAACCACCCTTCTGCATTCTTTCTCTATGAATTTGCTGCACTAATATTTGTTCTCCTGTAACTGGTTAATATCTTTAAGGTTCGTCCATGTTGTAGCATGTGTCAAAATTTCCTTCCTTTCTAAGGCTAAATAATATTCCATTATATGTGTATATCACATTTTGTTTACCTGTTTACTAACAGATGGACACTTGAGTTGACCACTCTGTGTAACATAGTACACATACACATGCACAGTCCTTCATATTACTCACGTGCTGCTTTAATTTTGTCATAACACTTCTCATCCTCTGTCATATTATATATTTAACTTTCCTTTTTATTATTAAATATAACAAAATACTAAAATTACATACTATGTGATATCAAACAAATGGTATAAACATTAATATAATCACCACCCAGATCAAGACATAGAACCTTGCCTGTATCCCAGAAGACTCTATATATCCCTTATAAATTGCAAGCCTATCTCTCTTCCCCAACTATATTAATTTTTATAAAAAACTATTTATTGCTTTTGTTTAGCTTTTCCACATAAATATATCTCTATAAATGATAGTTTAGTTTTGCATGTTTGATCTTTTATAAGCTCAATCATACTGTGTGTGTGCACTGCTTCTCTCTTTCAACATTGTTTTTAAGCATTATCCAAACTGTTGCAGATAGCTGTAAGCCATTCAATTGCATTGCTCTATATTATTCCATTATATAAATATACTAAAGTTTATTAATCGATGCATTATGAGCATTTGGACAATTCTATTTAGTAGCATATATGCACATTCTTATACATGTTCCTGTATGTATATGCCCACATTTCTCTAGGGTATTTACTTAGGGTAAAATTCTAGACTTTTAATATATGTAGTCTCAACTTTACTGTTGAAAACAGTAAACTGTTTTTCAAGGTGGGCTTATCAGTTTATACAATCACATAGGCCATATACGAGAACCCCCATTAGTGTACATTTTCACCAACACTAGATCTTTTCTGGTATTTAGTGAGAGTATAGATTTGAAATAAGAGTTAACAGGATTAAACTAAGGAACATATGTAAAACTGTGCCACAAATATATTGGAGAAAATATAGTCTTATCTTGCATGTATAAAGCATATATAATTATCGACCTGGCAATAGGGCATAAAATAAGCCCCTCCAAATTTTAAAGGATTTTAAAGGATCATTATACAGACCACATTCTTTGGCCACAAAGCAATTGAGTTCACGATCAATAAAAAAGGATTAATAAAAAACTCAAGACATTAGGGAATTTTAAAATATGCTTCTAAATATCTCATGGGTCAATGAAGAAATCAAAATGAAAATTGGAAAATCTTTAGATCCAAATAAAAATACTACACATCAAATGAAAATATCACATTTCAAAATTCATGGAATGCAATGAAGCTAAAGCAAATGCCCAGGGAGAAAATATTGCCTTAAGTAATTATTATATGTGAAAGAAAAGAAATGCTAAAAATTTATGAGCCAATTATCCAACTTAAGAGTTACAAAATATCAATCAAATCCACCCAAAGAATGGAAAGAAACAAAGACAAGGACAGAAATAATGAAACAAGAAAAAATGACAAAATAGGATAAACAACATCAACAACTTTTTTTTTTTTTGGAAAGACTAAGACAAATTTCTGTCATCAAGAACATAATAGTATTGAATATGTAAAGGAGACATACCTACAAATATAGTAGTTATTGAAAAATAATGATCAGATATTATGATGAACTCTAAGTCTCTAACTGTCAAAATTTACATAAATGGGCAATTTCCTTCTCTTTCTCTCTCACATACACACACACACACACTCACACAAAGACTTAGGTAGTTATACAGGTGTAATCTACAGATATTCAAAAAACATTTGGTTCCCATATAACTTTTACAGAGAATTTTAAAAGAGGAAATAATTTAGGGGATGGGAAAACTCTCACTGAATGGATGTGGGGTGCACAGTTTGGGGGATGTCCACGATTGTAGCTCCAACATGGGCAGTGCATGGGCAATATATATAGCCAAAGAGTTGTACCCCATAATATTCTGAAATAAAAGGAAAAAAAATAATGATGGTAGCATAAACTTAATACTAAACCCTGACAACACATAGGAGCAAAAGAAAGAAAAATAACAGGATCACAGGAATCCCAGGATCACAGGTCAATCTCTTAAACGTGGAAGCAAAATTCTTAACTAAACATAGATATATAGACGGAGATATACATATATATCTCCAAAGACTACAAGTTTTAATATTAGAAAATCTGTTAATGCCATATCCCATATTAACAAATAAATGTAGGAAACTCAAACAATAATGCACAAACATAAAAAGATAGGATTCTTACTCCACACGAGGTGCTTTACTGTCTGGATTCATAATCTGGCTCTACCATTAATATTAAATTTGGGCTAATTAGTGATGTTAATCACTTAGTGGTATAAAAATAATAGTTTATTAATTAGTGATTTGAAAATTTTACAAACAATACTTACCTTGGTATCATGGATGAAACCATTTTTCTTGCTTTGTGGGCTACAAAAGTAGACACTTATACAAAATGCATCTTTTTCTTGCTAACAAAATGATATTTTTTGCAGAACATCAAATTCCTAGTGATAAAAATATCTTTTTCATTCTTGGGCTTTAAAGGGACTTAGTAGAGAAAAGAAACATTTTTAAAAATAGAAACACATGTCTCCAAGTAAAATATACTTGATAAAAATAACACATTGTTGAAACAACTGCTCAACACAAATTTCCCAGAAAACAAAGAGCAGTGTACAAATAAAAACAGCCACCCATTATTCTATTTCCATCAACTGTCCTCTCCCTTCTTGCTCAGGAGATTAGGTTTCTTCTTTATATAAAATTGTAAGTATGCAAATAATCTAAATAAAAGGTATCATTCTGAATGTTGGAAAAAATGGATTTAAAGGAGAATTACAGATTCTTTGTTCAAATGAGAAAAATAAAGTAATTGTTTTTAAAACAATATCCCAGTAGGTAATATCGTCTTTAAAACCAAGGCTTTGCTTCAAAGGGGACTGAAGTTTCATCTGAAAGATGTTTCATGATAGTTTTATCATAATAGTCATTCACCTTGAAAGAATTTTAAAATTTCAGCTGTCTACACAGACTGGGATCAGTCTATAATAATATCATTTTCCTGAGACTGGGAATGAGTATTAGAACTAGAAAAGCAGATGAGAAGGATTATTTAATTTCTCATGTAGTATTTAACTTTATTTAACTTGAGTTAACCTCGGCAAACCAGAACATCTGTACATTACCAATGGCAGGAGAAAAGGACAATAGTCATCATAAAAGCTTTTGGTGTGACTACAATAACATGGCACATGATTTAGGGCTGTCTTCTAAAATAAAATCTGATCAAGTTTAACATTTAAATTATATATCATTTTCTTAAGTCACAGATCAAAACCAGGAATGAAAAGTATGCCTCCAGTGACCTAAGAAGAGTTAATTAAATATTACCATCTTATACATAGATGGCACTTAAGAGCTTAAAAATATTTTCCTGTCCACGTAATCCTCATTTATAGATGAGAAACTAAGGTTCAGTAACACAATTATAACATCATTAGTACTTCTGTAACACCTAGCTAACATTTATTGAGCCCTTACTCTGCACCAGGTAAGCATTCATAAACAGCAGCACAGTGGCAGCTGCTAGGTTTGCTTGCCACACTCCATCAACTGTCCTCTCCCTTCTTGACCAGCAAGGAGACAACAAGCCCAAATGGATTCAGTGTATAACTTACGTAGAGATTTTTCTTGCAAAAGCAAAATAAGCATGGTGTAACCTTCATGCATTTCTGGGCCCTCAAAATGACACTGGACCTGAAGGGCTAGAAGACACATGATGCAAGGGGTGGGTCACTCTATCACTGAGGAGTCAAACAGTTTTGTATACTTACATAGAAGCCTGCATCTGTACCCTAAGAGGGCAGGGCATATTGGAAAGTCCCATGCCTCATTGGAACCAGAGAGAGAGAGGTGATAAGTTTCCTCATTGCAGCCTCTCACAAGAAGGGAGAAGGATGAGAGATGAACTTACGACAGTCTTCACAAGACTGCCCATCTTTCCGTGTTCCCGGGAGGATTATAGAGTGCTCTGCCAAGACTAGGTCAAACTGCAGTTGAGCTTTGCCTACATGGCCTATGTAGAAACATACAAGGTTACTAGCATGCCATGATGGAGCCATTCCTTTATACAGACATTACATCAATTAATCTTAAGAAGAAGATACTATTATTATCTCTATTTTACCAATAGAAAATCTAAGACAGAAAATGATTAAATACTTGTATGTGCCAAGGGTAATATTTATAAATTTGGATTTGGGGGCTACAATGAACAGAAGACTCAATTTAAAGAAGCATAAACAAGGGAAGCATTTCATCATTTTCTCCCCAAGAGATCTGTGGGTTGATGATTCTAGGGTCAGTGTGGCAGCTCAATTATGTCATTAGGAACCCATATTCTTTCCATGATTCTACCATGTCTCCTTTAGTATGTGAGCTTTATAGCCTCAAGCTTTTCACCTCATTGTCACAAGATAACTACTACAGCTCCAAATATCACATCATCACAGGATTATGATCAAAGCAGGAAGGCAGGGATACCACAGGGAGAGAGGAAAGGTGCTGCCATAACCAAGTCAGACTTCCACTAGCAAGGAAGCAGGGGAAATGGTCGTCAAGTTGACAACAGTGTCTGCCATATACAGCCAGTCAGTACTGGAGTTAAAGAGAGAACAGGAACTCACAGTTTTGCAATTTAAGTTCACTGCTCCCAAATATGACACTTTTTTCCATACGCCTATTTGTAAGAGAAAAATTTGATTTCTTCTATCAGTGGCACCCACTGAACGGATAGAGTAGATTTTATTATAAATATACTTCATCCTATTGGTATATAGTCTCTTAGGTTTATCTCTAAGTCTGAAGAGAGCAAAACACAGGTAACTATGCCCTTGAGGTAAACTAGAAGTTTCTGGTGTGTTCAGTAAGTGATCAAGACCAGGCTTCTCCTCCTTTTCAGAAAATTTCACTGACTTTTTTCCTTCTCCTCCTTCTTTGGCACTCTACAGAGATTAATATCCAACTAATATTATGGAGCACTTATGTATAAGGGACAATGAAAAAATAATAGTAAAGCAGCTATCATTAACTGAGTACATACCATGTGCTAGGCATCTAACATACATTGTTTATAATCCTCACAACAGTCCCATTGAGGGAAATATTAAAACTTTTTTCAGATCAGGTAAGGCTGTCTCATAAATGTACATGCATATACTCAGGAAAAATTATTTATTGAAAAAATGCTATGTGCAAAATTCTTTGCTAGACACTAGAGATGCAATGATTAGCAAAATGAAACAGTACAATTTAGTGGAGGGGCACAAGGATCAAACAAAAAATGAAATAATCATGTGAAAAAATACATGAAGAAATATATGCAACTGTGAAAAGTCCTTGTATAGGAGGAGTACTTTATGTTGAACAAGGCTTTACTAGGAACATTTGGCCCGGTTAGGGATGACTGGGTAGGCTTCCATGAGGAAGTGATGCAGGAACTGAGAAATGAAGGATAGGTACCATTTAACTATCTGAACTGGTGGCATTCTAAGAAAAAGGAAAATCATGTGCAAAGACCATGTGGCAGGCTGAAGATGGAGAGCATGGTGCTGAACAGAACTGCCGAAGGAGATAAGGACAACATGACACAGGGCCTCATAGTCCATTAAGAAGTTGTATCTTTAAATCAAATGCAGTGTGGGGTATTCATTCATAGAGTGATTCACTCATTTATTTAAAAAATATCTATCGGGTGCCTATTATATGCCAGGTACTGTGTGAGGTACTGGGTAAGCACAGTAAGCAAGGTAAACACAGTCTCCATCCCCACGGAGCTTAGAGTTTAGTGGGGGAGACAAATATCAATGTGTAAACACAAAAATATTACATAACTACAAGTTGGAGTAAAAACTATGAAGAAACAGAATAAGATGCTCTGACAGCAGGCCTAATGCAATGCTCCGTTATAGGTGCTGAGAAACAAGGCAGGTGGTAAACTAGAAAAGCAGGAGCCTTCATAGAGGTTATAGTGTAATGGACAGCAGGGATACAGGCAAGCACATAGATCATTGTGATGCTGTGTAATAAATTCTAGGGTAGGGGAATATAAGAATTAACTACCAGTTAAATAAGATGAGAGAGGGTGGAGAAAATGACAGAATGAAATATCAAAAAGTTTCTCCATTTTATTGACAGCTTCCTTCTTAACTACGTAATTCACAATCTCACTTAACCCTTATACCTTTATGTGTAGGTACCCAAATCTCTCTGACCAAAGGGCCAATCTGTAAGGGAGGAGGATATGTTAAAGAGACAAATCGTGAAATCATATTACTTAGAAAGCAGGAGGAGACAAGAGACCGGAGCACAGGTGGGGCATCAGCCTTAAAGAGGCTCCTCTTCCGTGGAGACAAGGGAGAAAGAAGTAAAAGCCAGCAATGTGTACAGCTGATGTTGAAACTTTAGATTAGCAACGATGCCAGCATATATTATTCATAACATTCTCTACTTTTCTTTAAGCTTCACAATAACTTTGAAAATTAAGTATTATTCCCATTTAAAAAGTAAGGACAGTGTATCTCAGAGAGGTTCAGTAATTTGCCAAAGATCATATGACTAGTAACAGGCAGAGTAAAGATTCAACCTGAGGCCCTGGGTCACAAAATTGCTCATTTTCTAAGCTTCTTTAGTGCCAGGACAGAGTTTCATCCCATACTTTATATCAGCGGTTCTTAACTGGAAAGGAGTGGGTGATTTTCTATCCCAGGGAACATTTAGCAAAGTCTAAAGACATTTTTGGCTGTCAAAAAACGGGTGTGGTTGTTACTGCATCCAGTGAGGAGAGACCAAGGATGCTGCTAAACATTCTGCGCATTCACAGTGCACAGGGAAGTCCCCCAGTAAAAAGAATTATCCTGCTCCAAAACGTCAGTAGTGCCAAGGCTGAGAAACCCTGTTCTATGCCTTATCTTCCTTAGCACAAATCCTTACAATGTTAAGTGCTGATTGAGTGTTGAATTAAAAAGAGTGGCTTCTGTTTTACAGAATAATTTTCTTAATGAATTAATAAAAACATTGAGAAGCTTATCCATGCTAGACTTACCAAAATCACAGTCTTCAGATGCTACTTGGTAACTCCATTGTTGGATAACATCCAGTTTTTCTGATAATACATAAACAAACAAAACAACTTGATCTGTTGTCCATAAATTGTGGTAGGGGAATATGTTTTATTTATTTACCAATCTTCACCAATGCTCTCCAGGCACTTTAGTATTCAGACCATTAAGCATTTTAAGACAATTAAAGCATTTCAATGCAGCAATAGACAAATATTTTAACTTAATTTTAAATGTTCTAGCAAACTAAGTATCCTGAATACCAATAGCTTGCTGATGCTGCAGCAGATTTATAAAGACGCAGTGTGTTCCGGCCCTTGCTGACACACTGTTATAATTAGCAATCACTGGGGAATCTATTCATTCTTACCTCAGTAAATACTTATAAACTCACAGAGACCAAAAAAGAAAGTGTCAGGAGTAGCTGTGATTTAAAAAAAAGGACTCCATTGGCAAGGGGATAAACCTTAAAGAAGCTAACATAAAAATAGGTGTATTAAAAATTCTGAACAACTAAGATATGACTTTTAGGCTCTCCATCGCTATTTTTTCTCTCTCCCATATCTATCTACCATAGTGTGGCTTCAAGTATGGGACTCTTCTAGAGTTCAAAAGTGACTGTGTCACTTATTTATGTGAAACTTCTGCCTATGTAATAAAATACTGTTAATTTTGATGATGTACTATTTGCCCTGGTTAATGATGACCTTAACAGAATGGCCTATAGGTGACACTCAGGGACTGAATTTATAAATAAATATGTGAATAAATAAAGTAACAAAATGTAGAATAGAAGAAAATAGAAACATTAATGGAAAAATAATGGTGTATCAGGAACCAAGGACTATGATTTAATCAATTCTATGCAACTCAGCTCCATAAAAAAGATAAAGACAAAAAGAAAGAAGAGAAGAAAGAAATTTTCCCCATTGTTTTAGCTATTGGAAGACAGTGAAAACATCATCCAGGGAAAAACAGAACAAAAGCAATGTTTTTGAGATGCAATTCTCTGCATAAAGAGGCAGTGGATTGGGAACTACTGGACTATAGGACCTGGGATGAATTTGAGAGGCACTGAAAGAAAAATAGACCTTAACAAGTTTGGAACTTGATTGGAAAGGAATTATTATATATGAGGTTTTTTTAAAGTTAAACATTTTGTGAAACATCAAGTTATCTTTCAGCAAAGAGTAAAGAAGTTAAAATAGTAAGTTTTTTTTTAAGTTAAGCATTTTTCTCTGAACATAAAATTTTCTTCTACCAAAATAGTAATGAAGCTGGGAAATAATAGAATATTTAATTCAAATATATGTTATCAACTAAAAATAAAATCAAAACATTAAAATACAAAAACAATTTTACAACAGAAAATAAAAACAAAGTGTACTAATTCATTAGTATGATGCCACACATTTTATAGCAAATAGGGATTACCAAAACTCTCATTTATATGAATGCTGCTTTGACATCTATCTTATTGTCCTGTCCCTGGCTTGTCACCCTTGACCTACATATTTTGAGGCAGTCTCCACTCAGTTCCCATTTTTGTGTTTAGGTAGATAAGACCCCACACACTGAACCACTTAACTCTTAATACCTTACTTCTGCTTTAAGCCTGGTGAACCTGATAATATAACCCCCAAGTTCCCATACTTAGCTTCATGCTCCCTTCAAATTATCCAATGTACTTTGTCATGGAAACCCCATTTACATAATGCCCTGGACCCCAATAAAGACTTGGGCTCACAAGTCCCTCCCTCTGTCTCTTGCTACCCACCTGCTTAGTACATGTCCTGAATGCTCCCCCCACACCCCTTTCAGTTGGTTCTGCAAGGTATGCTATCCTCGTCTCTCTAGGATCTATGAGTAATAAACTTAATCTTTTTGCCATTCTGGTCTGAGTGTCCCTCACTGTGCAGCATCTTACTACACCAAATCTAACTTACATACTTCACTTAACAAATCACAACAATATCATCAACTTTTTGTAAGAACACAAACAGGCCCTTTTATAATTGCCATTGTGTTAGTAAAGAAGTAAGCATGCAGTTGAAGTAAATTTCAGCATTTTAATGTATCTCCATTTAGAGCAATAGGCCCAAAATCAAGCCAAGAAAACATCTGAGGCTGGTATTTTCCATATTACTCTTTCTAGTGATTCAATGTATTCCAAGCAAGTTTCTTAATTGGAAGTTTAAAAACTGGTCCTAAGTTGACAGTGAACAATAAAAGACAGGAGTATTGTTGAAAATATTGTTTTCCAGTTCCTTTTGGGTTCATTTTTATATCATTGTCTCCTACTGAGTGTGGAGAATTGACTTTACTTGAGACACTGATATCTAAGCCTTTTATTTGAATGGACATTAAGGTTGCTATTGTTTTTAAAGTGGAAATGTCACCTACTTTAAAAGCAGGGCATTTACTGAAATAATGCCTATATGATCAAAACATATGAATACAATCTTTTAAAATGTCATTAATTGACTGGGCATGGTGGCTCATGCCTGTAATCCTAGTGCTCTGGGAGGCCGAGGTGGGAGGAGTGCTTGAGGTCAGGAGTTTGAAACCAGCCTGAGCAAGAGCAAGACCCCATCTCTACTAAAAATAGAAAAATTAGCCGGTCATCATGGCACATGCCTGTAGTCCCAGCTACTTGGGAGGCTGAGGCAGGACGATCGCTTGAGCTCAGGAGTTTGAGGTTGCAGTGAGCTACAGTGACACCACTGCACTCTACCCAAGGCGACAGAGTGAGACTCTGTCTCAAAAAAAAAAAAAAGTCATTAATCATCCACATATTTCTCTATCCAATACAATGTATAACACTACGGAGAAAAAATAACATTTTCCCTTGCTGATTATTCCCCAGATATTAACACCCAATTGGTACTGTTACATGATTATTTGCAGAAAGGATACATTTCCAAATAGACAAAAATGCCTACTCTAATATTTGTACTTTTTGTATGTAAGCATGTGTTTGCATTATAAAAGTGTACATAGTTAACACTTAAAGTTCTTTAATTTATTTAAAAACTGCATGGACTTTTCCCTTTCCTGTTGTCTACATGGACAGACTGGTTGCACAGCCTCTGTGACCTCTACTTGATTCAACCCACTCCCCAATAAAATCAGTTTAAGTATAAATGCAGCTCACATATATTATGTGATTTGAAAAATTCACTATTCTGAAATTTAAAAAAAAAACAAAGTAAAAGCTGTTCTTAAAGCTTTATATTAAAGAAGAAGCATCACAAGAGTAGATTATTTCAGAATCAGAAAGATTTTCTTTTGTGTAATAGATGAGAAGAATCTAAAATGGGGGAAATGACATGTCAATGAAAATCTTAAATGATTAACTTTGCCCATGGAGTAAAGTAGTCTTGTCTATATAAGGGATCACTCACTTAAAATAGGATTTAAGAAAGATGAACAGTGGATACAGAATAGAGACTATTGATCATTCACACACAAATTGAAAGCCATATACTGTTAGCAAGGCCTGAAAGACACAGGAACAGTTAATTTAACTAATACGTCATCTGGATTACTATTATAAAGCCTAAATGAAGAGTGGCCTTTGTATGAACTGATGCCATTTATGAAGAAAATAAAATGGAATTATCTACTTCAAAGTCAGAGAGAAGGATTTATTTTTAATATGCTGTCTAGACTATTATAAAGAAAATTGATTTTTAAAATGCTGGCATAAAACTATTGAAATATGTACAAATAATTGTTAAATATTTAGGTGGTAAACATAATTTTAAGAGTCTCCATTAACTTCTACTCTCTACTGTCTACTATATTCACTGAAAAATATAATATCTAGGACATTGTTTATCCATTTATGATATAAAAACTATTTCCATATTTCCAGGGTCAGATAGAAGTGTTATCTGGGTATTTCAAATCCATTATTTGTGTGTGTATATGTGTTTAGATAGGGTTAATATTGATAATATTGCTAATGTTAATGATTATGCTAATAATCATGGATTTAATTGAGTCACCAAGTACCAGAATTAGGCAGGACTCAAAAGATCAGAGTAGAACTATTTTATTGTAAGTTCATTCTGTACCCATGGGGTTCTCTGAGAGCCCTTCATTTTAATTGAAAACAAACCTATTGCACTAAACAAAGCAAATTCCTGACCTATCCTTTCCTACTTTAAAAAATACAGCAGTCTATGTGGATGCCAGTTCTTTGAAGAACTATGGTTTTTGCAGCCTTAAGAGAGAGCACCAAATTCATGCCAGTATTCCATCAATGCCAGACCACATGCACCATCAGCTGCACTAGGTACTTGTCTATCACCCTTTATGCAGAAAAAGCAGCCCAGAAAAGAAGTAACATTTTCACATATACATATAAATACTTATACACATATTTCTTTACCATGCTCCCTCACCCCACACTTATATGCATACATACATAGAAGCATCAAACTTTGTTGTGTTGCAAAAAATGGCTTTCAGGGATTCCCATTTATATGCCTGTTATTTGGCTTGTCCATTCATCACTCATTTATTGAGTACCTACTATGCATCAGAAATGGTAAAAGACACGGTCCCTGATGGCACAGATCTTACATTCATTGAGTGCCTATTAGGTGCCTGCTTCTTTCTAAACTGTCCCCAAATACAGCCTTATAACCTATGCTGAAGAGGTAAGCCTAGGTATTCCACAACCCCACAAGACACCCATAATCCTCCAGTTGATCAGAGTAAGAAAGAAGTGTATGTTTAACTGACTCAGAGGGAGGTAATCGACTGGCCAATTAGCAAAATTTCTCTCTGAGAAGTCTGAGAGTATCTTTTCTGAGATACTGGGAAGGGAGTCACATGATGGTAACAGCTTAAATTGAAGAATCTGAACTAGGTAGCAGTGGGGGGCATTTTGGCAATCAATGCATATGGTGATGAGGAAGCATAAAAAATGAATCTATAGAAAGAAGCAAGAGAATGATAAATATAAAGGAAGAAATGAAAGACCACAAGGCCCCAGAATACCATGGAAGAATCCTTTCAAAACCCTTACATTATTTGTGGTAGATTGAATGAGTGGTTTTTTTTTTTTTTTTTTTTGGAGCCAAAAAAAAAAAAAAAAAAGTAACTAAAGCAAAGGAAATATAAGAAATATTTTAGCATTCTTGAGTGGTTAAATTATGGGTGATTGTTATCTTCTGTGATACAATTTCTACATTTTCCAAATTTTATATAATGATCCTGTATGGCTTCTATAATTAGATAAACGTTCATTCATTCATTCAATAAATATTTATTGAATACCTACTATATGTCAGGTAATTTCCCAGGTTCTAAATCTATAACAGTGGGAAAAAAGTGGACAAGGTCCCTGCTATCCTAAAGCTTGTATTAGAGTTCATGATTTACCACATTCCTTTACTCCTGCTTATGACAGAAATCAAATGACTTCAAATGACTTCTTTGGTTTATGTGTGTGCATGTTTCTTAACATTGAGTTGTTAGTAAGATTGACAGCTGAAAACCAAAATTTCTCCTAAAATGTCATAAAATCTTTTAAAACAAAATGATAACATGTAAATAAGTGCCTACATAAATAAAAATAAATTCACAACCCTTCTTTGCAGAAACCCTATTCAAGTTGACTCAATTTGTATTGCATGCTTGGTTAAGTTGAACTTTTATTAAGTATAAATGGGAATTTTAAGTTGAACTTCTATTGATTGAAAATATGGTTTACATTATGAGGATAGAATGAAGTATATATTAGACTATATTGGAAAAATATTCTGGGGATCCTTAAGTATACAATCTGTTCTCTACCCATAGCCCTACCCAACATTTTTGTAATATTGTTTTGTATCAACTAGAGAGGCAACATTTTTTAAAGGCAGCTGTAGCTGTGACAAACACATTGCAGATATTTCTAACTCTTTGAAAAGTGTAGACAAGAACAGAACAAAGACAGCCTGTGAAGATCTAAATGCATATCTCAGGAAAGTTATCTGCCTTGGAAAGCTAGAGTTTGCTTTTCTCTAATAACCTATTTTCAAGGACAAAGAGTTTGTACAAAAGGTACAATTTGCTGAGTAATATTGTGAAGAATGTAAAATGTAATTATAGTTTTATCAGCAAGACAAGTTAGTCTTCAAATAATTTTTGAAAGTAACAACAGGATTCTACTTGGCTTTTTGATTCATAGCA
This sequence comes from Daubentonia madagascariensis, assembly GCA_023783475.1. Classification (NCBI taxonomy): domain Eukaryota; kingdom Metazoa; phylum Chordata; class Mammalia; order Primates; family Daubentoniidae; genus Daubentonia; species Daubentonia madagascariensis. Next base: position 3,997,125 of record JAKFHU010001599.1, read on the forward strand.
TCCTCCAATACAAGCTGTTAACCTGCAATTGTCTATGGGTATACGCATATTTAAAGAAAACTACTGCAGAAGAACCCTTGAGAATGAAATATCCCCACATATAATGTGTAGCAATTTATTTTGAAATTGACCAAGAAATGGGGATAAAGATTTTATGTGAGATATTTAAATGTAACTTGTACCTCTCTTTGCTCTATAATTACATAGAAAGGGCAAATTTAATGAATTTTTGTTTTATTTGTACTCAAATATAAATGCAATACTACATCCTTTTATTAATCAAAAAGGACCTATGTACTAGTGAATACTCACTCACTCACTCAATGTAAATTTCTTTCCTATTTCACATTGGGGTTTGGCATTGATGGGAAAAAAGTCCATCCCTACCAATACCATTTAGCTAGCAGTTAGGGTTTGTTAAGAGAAAGCTGGAGGAAGGTAGGTAGAAAAAAGAAAACAGCCATTTGACAAACATTTAGTGTATCTCAGGTACTTTACAGCACACTACATCCACTTTCTGATCAGATCCTCTCAACAATTCCAATTAGGCAAGTACTATTGGTATTGATGTTTTACAGATGAATAAGTAGTGAAACAGAAATAACTTGCCCAAAGTCACAAGGCTGATACTTGGAGGGATTAGGACTTAAATCCAGGATAGTACAAATCCAAGTCCATTCTCTAAACTACTATGACAGGCTGATTAATTGCAGAACTGTCATACATCCAAATTTATTCAATATCTATTTGTTAACTACTATTACATAACAGGTACTGGACTAAGTACCACAGAAATGAATAATATGTGTTCTCTACCATTGAGGAGTCAAGATCCTATGCAGGAGACTAATGTATTAACTGATGAATATAAAGTGAGATAACCATAATAGGTAAAGGGTATTTACTGTCTGTGGTGGAAATATCAATATGAAAACAACTAACTTGGTGACTGGAGAAAGACTTCATAGTGTAGAGTGACATTTGAACATTGACTTGAAGAAAGAATGGTTGTTCAACAGCTAGAGGATAAGGGAGGGTTGAAGGAAGAGCGGCAGGGGAGATACACTTTAGGCAGGTATACACCACATGTGAAAATATTACTTTTGTTTAAGGAATCCAATATCATTGAGTGTGATTGGATCACCAAAATCTCAGCAGTGAAGGTAAGGCTAGAAAGTTGGGAAGGGTACACAGTGCCATGAAAAGTTCCTTTGAGATAGATAAAGAAACTGTGCTGTCACTTGAATTCAAAATTAGTTATGGTTGTTCCTGCCTTCAAAACTGAGTATTAAGGCTGCTGTTGTTTTGTGAACTTGATGTGTTTTCTTTGGGGGAAGGGAAGGGAAAAAAAGCAGAGCAAAATGTAAGAACCAACATTAGCATATTTATGGTATTCTAGAAGTCAGCCCCTAAGGTTTTCAAAATAATGTGCATTCAAAGATGTGTCCTGTCACCAAGCAGGGGAAGACCCTCTACAAGGTGAGGCTGTGATTGATCACACTGCCAACTCCAAGGTGATGCCTCAGCATTTACTACTTATATGAAAAGAAAATCAGCAGCAGCCTGCATTGCACTGAAGAGAACACTTAAAGGGAGAGATAAGAAAAAGCTCTCTGGCAGTTGAAGTAAGTTATTATTTTGCAAGCTAAAAGGATGCTCGCTATATTTATAGATTATATAATAATCCATCCATTCAAGATAGGAAGTTAAAGTCTTTGCAATTGTTAACTCCAAACTATTCAGAATGTCTTTTCTGTTTGGTAGAATTTAGACATAAAATACATATGTGTATTTTACACATTTAGACACAAAATACACATGCATGCTCACATGTGTGGGCCCACACTTACAAACATACAATTTCCTTCAGAAAAGAAGGGCATACTGAAACTGACCATGATCTTTCTATTTTATTTTTTCCTCTAAAGAAAAGTGAAAATATTGCCACATGTGTAAGAGATCCCTGATCTGACCTTGGATGCTTCCCTTTCATCCTAGTGAAGGAATTGCCATGGTTATATAACAGAGAATAATTTTTAAATCTATTCTCACATAGTTATGTATGGTCAGCAAGAATTCTTACTTGGAGAAAATGAACTCAGGTGTGACTATGGGACCATGAGATGAGTTTTAGTTTTTTTTTTCAATATATTTTTAATTTAAATTTATTCTTATTTTGTTATTTAAATTTGGCCTAGAAAGGTACATAAGTGAGTATTATCTTGGGTGTGGATTTACTTTCAGCTGTCTAAAATAAAATTTTTTATATGTTTTCATGATCAGGATGTTAGCCAAAGTGAATAAGCAAGCTCAACATATCCTAAAGAAAAGATGGTCTCTTGCTTAGCAAAAAAAATATACTAATGGCTATATTAATAAAGGCCATTTCAAAATCTGTTAATACCATAATAAAGTGATTAGAAAAAAGTGATTCAGTCCTTTTAATAGTTGAATGCCTTCCTAGGCTCCTCAGAGCCTTTTTTTTTTTTTTTTTTTTTTTTGCAATTACACAATTCTGCACAGTCTGATTGGTGTATTAGTCCAGCCCTGAAGTAGTCAGTAGAGTTTGGCTGTTGTAATAAATGATTCTAAAATAACAGAGACTTAATAAAATATTGTGGTGTATTCCATGTAGTCAATAAAGAATCAAGGCTTCTTCCACCGAATGACTCCACTGTCCCTCAAGGCCTAAGAGAAATCTATCTTATAAAATAGTTTTGAATTGGAAGAACATATGGAAGATCACATGAGACTTTTGGGTGCCAGGACTGAGTGTGAGGTCTAAAACTTCAGTCCACATTCCATTTCCCACAATACAATCAAATGCTCCAGCTGATTGTAGGGAGGATGGAAAATGTAGTCTAGTTGTGGGCCCATGAGGAAAAGGAAACAGTTTGATAAACACATACTTTTTCCCTTACCAATATAATAATTGCTTTGCTTTGGGGGCAGATTATTAGACACTAGCATAAAATTTTCACTGAGCTCTTTTTGGTATTCACACTTATTTTTGCTCAAGAAGAAAAAGTAACAACATAAAATTTAAACTTTTTTGATTATAGAAACATACCAACATTTAATAATCTTAAAGGGACAATTGTGTGTGAAAGTACCTGTTCCTCTCTATTCTTGCCAGAATCATATATTATCATTTTGTTACAAAAGTAATATATTCAATTATTAATAGAAAATTTAAACACTCCAATAAAATAAAAATGGCAAGTAAATGTATCTACTCTAAATTTTACCTGTATTTATACTTTTAAGATGTACTTTTCATTGTTTTTAACAGCTTGATTTAGGTATAACTGATATACAAAAATCTGCACATATTTAATGTATGCAATTTGATGAGTTTGGACATACACATATATCCATAGGACCAACACCGCAATCAAGGTAATAGACACACTCGTTGCCTCTAAAAGTTTCCTGTGTCCCTTTTTTTGTGTGTGTGGTAAGAACACTTAACATGAGATCTACTCTACTTTAAGCAAAATTTTACATGCACAATACAGTATTAACTATAGGTGCTATGTTGTACAGCAGATCTCTAGAACTTATTCATCTTGCATAGCTGAAACTTTACATCAACTGAACAACTCCTCCCCATTTTCTGCTCCCCACCCAGCACCTAGTAACCACCAGTCTATTTTCTGCTTCTACGAGTTTGACTATTATAGAAGCCACATATAAGTGGAATCACTTATATGTCCTTCTGTAACTGGCTTATTTCACTTAGCGTGATGTCTTCAAGGTTCATCCATGTTATCACAAATGGCAGGATTTCCTCCTCTTTTATGGCTGAATAATATTCCATTTATGTATATATCACATTTTTATGCACTCATCTGTCAATGGACAAATAGATTGTTTCTACCTCTTAGCTACAGTGAATAATGCTGCAATGAATATGGGAGTGTAGATATCACTTCAAGATACTGATTTTAATTCTTTTGGGTGTGTACCCAGAAATAGGATCATTGGATCATATGGTAGTTCTATTTTTAACTTTTTAAGGAACCTACATACTGTTTTCCATAACAGCTTCACCATTTTATATTCCCACCAACAATGTACAAGGGTTCCAACTTTCCCACATCCTCTCCAACACTTGTTTTCTTTTGTCTTTTTGATGATAGCCATCTGAACAGGCGTGAAGTGATATTTCATTGTGGTTTTTATTTGCATTTCCCTGATGATTAGTGATGTTGTGCATCTTTTCATATACCTGTTGGTAATTTGTATGTCTTTTTTGGAGAAATATCTATTCAAGCCCTTTGCTCATTTTTTAATCAGGTTATTTAGGGGTTTTTTAAAATATTGGGTTGTATGAGTTCCTTATATATTTTGGATTTTAACCCCTATATCAGATATACGCTTTTCAAATATTTTCTCCCATTCTGTAGGTTGCCTTTTCACTCCATTCATTGTTTCCTTTGCTGTGCAGAAGCTTGTTAGTTTGATGTAGTCCCATTTGTCTAATGTTGCTTTTATTGTTTGTGCTTTGTATGTCACATCCAAGAAATCATTGCCAAGCACAGTGTCAAGAAGTTTCCCTCCCTTTTTTTTCTTCTAGGAATTTTATAGTTTTAGGTCTTATATTTAAATTTTCAATCCATTTTGAGCTGTTTTTATGTATGGTATAAGGATCAATTTCATTATTTTGTATGTGGATATTCAGTTTTCTTAGCATCATTTGAAGAGACTGTCCTTTTTCTGTGTGTTCTTGGCACCCTTGTTGAAAATCATTTGACTGTATATGTGTAGGTTTATTTCTTGGCTCTCTCTCTTTTGTTTCATTGGTCTATATAGTTGTTTTTATGCCAATAATATATACTGTTTTAATTACTATATTTTCGTGATATATTGTGAAGTTGGGAAATGTGATACCTCTAGCTTTGTTCTTCTTCCTCAAGACAGCTTTGGCTATTTGGGGGCTTTTTTTAGTTCTATATAAATTTTAGAATTGTTTTTTCTATTTCTACAAAAAGATGCCACTGGAATTTTGATAGGGATTACACTGACTCTGTAGATCACTTTGAATAGTATGGATATTTTAACACTATTTAGTCTTCCCTTTAGAAACTGACAATGCACTGTGTAGATTTTCACCTGGAAATTTGATAATTTAGTAGAATGAAGCATTTAGGCTAAAGAAGACAGAAGTTAGAAATACCAAACATGGGAAAAATCATTATTGGCTTTATCAAATTTGTAATAAAAGTTCTTGTTTTTGCCAGTATAAAAAGAAATCTATATAGCAGTGATTTTTTTTTTTTGGTCACAAAAAGATTGCATGGAGAATTTGATGATAACTGTGGGACCTCTTCCTAGGGAAAAAAAAAATATGTATATATATATATACACACACACATATATAAAATTGTATTCACAATTTGTATACATACAAAATAATTGTAAATACAATTCAAGAGATTAATATACAGTCATATCTCAGTATCCATAGCAGATTGGTTCCAGGACCTCCCATGGATACCAGAACCCATGGATGTTCAAGTCCCTTGCATAAAATGACGTAGTATTTGCACATAACCTTCAGACATCCTCTGGTATAATTTAAATCATCTATAGGTTACTTATAATACCTAATACAATGTAAATGTTATGTAAATAGTTATTATACTATATTTTTATTTGTATTTTATTGTTATTTTTATTGGTTTTTTTAAAAAATAATTTCTTTCTGTAGTTGGTTGAATCCTCTAATCTGGAACCCATGGATACTGAAGGCTAACTGTACTCTCAATTAAGAACTACTGTTTTAGATCATACACCAAAGCACTTTATAAAGCAGACATTTCCTAAAACCAATGCAGGTTACATGATAAGGGGCCTACTTCCTTAGGACATTATCTTGCATCAATCACTTACTTTATATAGACAAAATGAGGAAAATCACATTACCAGATAATTATAAAATTTCTGGGTTGTAAAGCCTTTAAAAAGCTTGTAGATACTAGTCTAGACCAAGGGTCAGCAAACTTCTTCTATAAAGGGCTAAATAGTAGATATTTTAGTCTTTATTGTCACTACTCAATTTGTACCATTTTAGCATGAAAGCAGCCATAGATAATACGTAAGTAAATGAACATGGCTGTATTCTAATAATTTTTTTTTTTTTTACAAAAGCAAGTGGCAGAAAAGATTTGGCCCATGCATCATAGTTGACTGATCCCTGGTCTAGGGCAATCACTCTTGGGTGTTCTACAAAGTCATTGCCAGGGTGTCAACCAAATCTAAGTTTGAATATCTCAAAGGTAGAGAGCTTATTATCTCCCAAGCAAGACTGCAACATACTAGGACAACACTAAAAATTACCAATGAAAGCAACTTTGACAGAGATACTAAAAAGCTCCAGTAATAGGTAATATGTGTGAAATCCATTACTATTTTTTTAAACATCAAAACCTGTAATTAAATATTGCTTTAATTCAAAAAATATTTGAGTGCCTATTATGTGTAAAGCCAATGTAGTATTGGAAGTCATAACTTTATTTTATTAATTGAATAGCCTAACCTAAAATGCAATGTTTCTCATCTTAATACTTTCCCTTGTAAGTAAATTTAGTGTACATTAGAAAAATGGCTGACACCATGTCAACTGCTAATACTGAGAAGCAGGCTGGCAAGTTAGCTCAAATTAAAGAACAAATGTACTTGAATGTGGTTTTCAGGAAGTCATAAGTACAGAAATACACACACATATGTCGTATGGAGGCAGAAACTCTATGATGATGGACATACTATATGCTCTGCACATGTTTCTATTCAAATCGGTACTGAGACTATGAATACAACAGAGCAAGCTAGGCACTCTACAACAGAAAGAAAACACACTAGGATAATACCTATCCTCAAATACAGTAGGAAACAAGAAGTGTTCAAAGAGGGAAGAAAAAAATGGATCTAGGAAAAAAGTTTGGAAAAACAGAGAGAAATGATAATAGTTATGGAGGCCAATGCCAAGAGGTTTGTAAACTTATGGATAAGAAAGTCAGCCAGAAAAAAAGAAGTGAAAATTATACACCAAAAGAACTATAAAACAGGTGTGAAGTTTTCCTTATGGGACATGATTCCAGACACTCTGGAGAAGTGGTAGCATAACTCATGTAAAATATCAAAAATGAAAAACAAGTCCTTGATGTCGGTGGTGTCACATTACTACTCTCAGGAGGAAGAAAACTGCATGGCTTTTAGCACAAGTGTCTATCTGTAGACAGAGGCGAACTTTTAAACAAATACCTGAGAAATAAGCAAAAAATTCTCAGGCTGAGTTTGAAAGGTTAGAGAGTGTAGAAGACAACAGAGGTAAAAAAAAAAATACAAACAAAAACCCAAAAACATGAGTAGTATACTGTAGAAGGTGACCATTGATTTTAGCAGGAGTAAGTAATGAATGGGATCAGAAACAATGATTTTGGTCTCAGATGTAATGGAATAATTACATCTGTAATGGTGAAAAGCTGTTTTCCAGGAAGATTATATTCTGCCAGCAATATAAAGACTATGTTCAGGGTGGAGAGTCTGGAGGTAAGGAAGGCATTCAGAAGATGATTGCAAGGCACACAATGTGAGGGATAAGGATTTGTGCAAAGGCGGTGGCAGTGGAAATAGAAAGGAAGAGAGAGGTGTAAAAGACATTGTGGAAGAAGATATGCAAAACTTAGAGCTTTACTAAATGTAAGGATGAGAATGGCAGAGGTTCAGGCTCTTATGTCCTCGATAAAAATATCCTACACTTGATATCCTTCACTGACGCAGCACATGGTTAGAAGCCACTGATCCCAATTCTCATTTGGTTCAGGTACATGGGGTTACAGAAAGTCAACGAACTTAGGGAAACAATTGATTGAGAACTATGATCAATTTTGATTTATAAGTGTGAAGCACATTAATTCTAATTTGCCTCTCTGATCCATAAATTTCTCAATTAGTCTTTCTGTAAATTAGGAGCATTGTCAAAGCTGACTAGACATAAACTAACTACTGTAATTTAAAAATTAAGTTTTACTATCAGTCATTAGTATTTATTTTTCCAGGGAAAAGAAAACATCTGGAAATGTTACAATTTGGAGAAGCCTCAAAGGAAATATTTTCCTTCATACTTCAGCAGTTAAGGAAATCTTTGGTTGTTCTATGGCTGCCATGTTCAAAATCTGAAGCCAGGTAGTATTTTGCAAATTCATAAGATAAATCCATAAAGGGATTTTACAAGGCAAAATTATAAAACCAAACTCATAAAAATAGATTGTGAAATTATGGTCTTGAATTTGTTTTATTTGCAAATCACAAAATTAGATCATTTCATAATATATGTTGCCAAATTTAAAAAATAATTACTTTGGCCAGCGTGGTGGCTTACGCCTGTAATCCTAGCACTCTGGGAGGCCAAGGTGGAAGGATTGCTTGAAATCAGGATTTCAAGACTAGCCTGAGCAAGAGCAAGACCCCATCTCTACAAAAAATAGAAAAATTAGCCAGGTGTGGTGGTGTGTGCCTGTAGTCCCAGCTAGTTGGGAGGCTTAGGCAGGAGGATCGCTTGAGCGCAGTAGTTTGAGGTTGCAGTGAGCTGTGATGATGCCACTACGCTCTATCAGGGTGATAGAGCAAGAGTCTGTATCAAAAATTTTAAAATGCATTGCGCTTAGTGTTATTTTAATGTCTGTCCTTTATTGTCATATATGTTCTCCTGATTTACCATCAATCTTTAAAAAAGATGCAGGGACAGAGAGGTTAAGTAAATCATAAAATACCAAATAGTGAGTTATAAAGAAATAGATAAGTATAGAATGTTGACTCCCCCTCCTCAGACAGGCATGGAGAAATTGTAGCTCTTGCTGGTGTACTTATTGGATTGTCAATTTAATCTTGGATTGCTTACATAGATCTGATCAAGCCATCCTCTGAAACAATGTATCTATTAACTGCCTCCTCAGCTTTACATACCATCACCATAAACAAGTAGAGTGAACTGTCTGATGCCAAGTCTTCAAACAGGTTTCCAAAGAGTTATGGAAATATAAAAATGTATACTGATATTCCATTCATGTTCCTTTTCCAAGCAAGTTACATAAATACTAGCAAATTAAATATTTGACATTTTGTGATGTCCCTCCAGAATCTATATTTATGAAATTTCCCATCACATGAATTTTAGTGGGATATACATCCTACCTTTCATTATAGAAATGGAATATGTCAGATTCTTCTTTTCCCAGCCTCTAACAGGTATTTTGATTTGAAACTATTGACAGATATATAGAAGAGGAAGAATTAAACATTAATACTATGGAAGCTATGGTATGTCAGCCACAGTCTACCCTCTGGCCACCAATGACTCATATTCCTCCCACTTGCAAAATACTTTCAATCCACCCCAAAGTTCCTAAGTGCCTCATCCCCACTACAGCATCAGATCACAGTTCAAAATCAAATTATCTAAATCTAAATCACATCATCTTATAAGCTCAAAGTCCAAAATTTTATCATTTAAAAAGCCTAAATCAGGCCCAGGTACTTATAAGGCTACTGAGTGTAAGTCAATAAGCACAGCTCCGGGAGCACAATTACTCTCCATCTTTTGAGATCCTTATCAGTACTGGTCCCAGGGACATTTAAGAATGAATAATAAATATTATGAACAACTCCATGCCCACAAATTTGATGAATTAGATGAAATGGACCAGTTCCTCTGAAGATACAAACTATCAAAACTCACAAAATGAGATATGGATAATCTGAATAGGCCCATATATATCAAAGATATTGGAATTAATAAACTTCCATAAAAGAAAACACCAAACCCAGATGGTTTCATTGGTGAATTCTAACACACATTTAAGAAAGAAATCATATCACCTCTCTCTAATCTCTTCCAGAAAAAAAAGAAGTGGGAACACTCTAACTCATTCTGTGAGACTAGCATGACCTTAATACAAAAATCAATTAAAGACATTACAAGAAAGAAAAAAAAATAGAGACAAATATCTCTCATAAACATATATGCAAAAATTCTCAATAAAATATTAGAAAATTGAACAAAAAATACTTTTAAATAATTGTAAATTACAACTAAGTGGGATGTATTCTACGTATGGAAGGCTAATTCAACCATTTGAAATCAATTAATGTACTCAATATCAAGAGGCTAAAGAATGAATATGACCCCAAAAGCACAGGCAACAAAAGCAAAAATAAATGAAATTATGTCAAAATAAAAATCTTCTGCACAGCAAAGGAAAAAAAATCAGAATATAGAGACAATTTAAAGAATGGGAGAAAATGATTGCAAACTATACATCTCATAAGGGGTTAATATCATATATATGTATATATATATATATGTGTGTGTGTGTGTGTATATAAACTCAAACGACTCAATAGCAAGAAAACAAGGAACCAGATTTAAAAATGGGCAAAGGACTTAAATAGATATTTCTCAGAAGAAGACATACAAATGGCCAACTATAAGAAAAAATAATCAATATCACTAACCATTACAGAAATGCAAGTTAAACTCACAATGAGATATCACCTCACAATTGTAACAATGGCTATTATCAAAAAGACAAAAGATAATAAGTGTTGGTAAGGATGTGGAGAAAAGGGAACCCTTATAGACTGTTGGTGGGAATGTAAATTAGTACAGCCACTATGGAAAACGGTATGGAGGTTCCTCAAAATATTAGAAGTAAACCTACCATATGATCCAAAAACCCCACTACTGGGTATATATCCAAAGGAAATGAAATCAGTATGTTGAGATATCTGCACTCTTATGTTCATTGCAGCACTACTCATAATAGCCAAGATATAGAATCAACCTGAATGCCCATCAACAGATGAATGGATAAAGAAAATGTGGTATATATGTATATAAATAATGGAATACTGTTAAACCTTAAAGAAACAGAAATTCTATAATTTGTGACAACATGGGTGAACCTGTGGGACATTATGTAAAATGAAATAAGCCAGGCACAGAAAGACAAATACCGCATGATCTCACCTATATGTGGAATCTAAAAAAGGTTGAACTTATAGAAGTGGAGAGTAGAATGAGGTTACCAGGGGCCTAAGAAAAGAGAGAGGGTTGGGAAGGTGTTAGTCAAAGGATATAAAATTTCAGTTAGACAGGAAGAATAAGTTCAAGAGATCTATTGTACAACATGGTGACCACAGTTAATAACAATGTGTTATATATTTGAAAATTGCTAAGACAGTAGATTTTAAGTGTTCTCACCACAAATAAATGATAGGTATGTGCAAAAAGAGGTTAAACATAAAATCAAAGATCATATCAATTGATGCAGAGAGAGCATTTGGCAAAATTAAACACCCATTCATGATAAAACCAAAAACCAACCAAACAGAAAAACCTCAGCAAACTAGGAATAGAGGGGGTCTTCCATAATTTGACAAGAAACATCTACAAAAAGCCTACAGCTGATATTGTACTTAAGAGTGAGAAACTAGGTGTTTCTAGGAATGAGGCAAGGATGCTCCCTCACACCACTGCTATTCAATATCGCATCAGAGGTCCTAGTTAAGTCATTAAGACAAGAAAAGCATGTAAAATACATGTGAATTTCAAAGGAAGAAATAAAACCGTCTCTGTTCACAGATGATATGATTGTCTGTAGACAATTCCAAAAAATCAACAAAAACAAAAACTCCTAGAACTAGTAAGCAATTATAACAAAGTTGCACTATAGAAAGTTAATATATAAAGTGAACTGCTTTCCTATATACCAGCAATAAACAATTGGAATTTGAAATTTAAAATATAACATGTTTATTGACACCAAAAAGTGAAATGCTTAAGTATAAATCCAAAAAAAAAAACAAAACTATGTACAAGAGCTATATGAGAAAGCTACAAAACTGATGAAAGAAACCAAAGAAGATCTAAATGAATGGAGAGCTATTTCATGTTGATGGACTGAAGGCAGTACTAAAAACTGCCAATTAAAAACCCAGAAAGGTTTTTTGTTTTATTTTTTATTTTTTGGAATATCAACAAACTGATCCTAAGTTTATACGGAAAGGCAAAAGATCCAGAATAGTCAATACCATTCTGAGAAGAACAAAGTTTGCCTACTGACACTACTTGACTTTGAGCCTTAACATAAAGCAATAGTAATCAACACAGTATGTATTGGCAAAACAACAGACAAATAATATGGCAAAAAATAAAGACACCAGAACAGACCATAAACATTCCAGTCAACGATCTGACTAAGGAGCAAAGGAAATTCACTGGAAAGGTAGTCTTTCAACAGACAACGGAAGAAACATGCATCCAATGACACATAACAATCTGGACACAAGTACACCTTCAACAAAATTAAATCAAAAAATATTACACTAAAATTAAATCAAAACATATAACTTCTAGAAGATAAATCAAAAAACCTAGGTAATTGGGTTTGAAAAGGTTTTTCGATGCAACCAAAGCAATGTTCGAAGAAATTAAAGGTAGCTTCTTAAAATTAAAAAGAGTTATGCTCTGCAAATACATTTAAAGGAGTTGCTTAGGCAGAGGATCGCTTGAGCCAGAGGGGTTAGGAGCAGGACCTGACCCTGATTATAGCCGGGTGACAGAGTAAGACTCTGTCTCAAAAAAAGAAAGAAAAGTACACTTTTAGGAAAAAGAAAAGGCAAGCCACAGACTCGGTAGAAAATATTTACAAAAGACATATTTAATAAAGGATTAGTTTGCAAAATATATAAAATCTTGAAAATCAAATAAAAGTAAACAATCAATTAAAGGGAAAAGATTTGAACAGACATTTTACTATAGAAGTTATACAGACAATCTATGGGTGGTCAGTTTTTTCAAAGAGAAACACAGTCTTACTATATAATCTATCAATCACACTACTAGGTATTTACCCAAATGAGTTGAAAACTTATGTCCACACAAAATCCTACAGATGAATGTTTATAGAAGATGTAATCATAATCACCAAAAACTAGAAGCGACCAAGGTGTCCCTCAGTAAGTGAATGGTAAATGCACTGTGGTACATCCATACAATGTAATATTATTAAGTGATGAAAAGACATTAGCTATCAAGTCCCAAAATGAAATGGAACTACCTCAAATGCGCATTGCTGAATGAAAGAAGCCTGTCTGAAAAAGGCACATGTTATATGATTTTAACTATATGACATTCTGGAAAAGGAAAAACTATAGAGAGTAGAGAAAATACAAAGGAAAAGATCAGTTGCTGCCAAGGATTCATGGGTGTGAGGGAAGGGATGAGTAGATAGAGCACAGGAGATTTTTACAGCCATAAAACTATTCTCTATGATACTGTAACGGGAGATATATTACCATATTTGTCAAAAACCTATCAAATTGTACAACACAAAGAGTAAACCTTAATGTGAGCTACCATCTTTGGTTAATGATAATGTATCAATATTGGTTCACTAACTGTAACAAATATATCACACTAACCCAAGATGTTAATGATAGAGGAAACTGTGCTTGGGGGAGGTGGGTATATGGAAACACTTTACTATCTGCTCAATTTTTCTGTAAATCTAACAATATTCTATTAATTTAAAACAAAAACAACATACATTTATTATCTTACAGTTTTTATGAGCCAGGAGTCTGGGTCAAGCTTAACTGGGTCTTCCGCTCAGAATTTCACAAGACTGCAATCAAGGTGTTGACTGAGCTGTAGTCTTATCTAAATCTTGGGGTCTTCTTTCAAGCTTACATGGGTGTTAAAAGAATTTCCTTGTTACTGAAGAAATTAGGGCAGTTTGCTTCAAAGCCAGAAAAAGGGTTTCAGCTGATTCTAGTATATGTCCTCTAGACCTGTGGTCCTTAATCCCTGGGCTGCGGGCAGGTACCAGCCTGTGGCCTGTTAGGAACCAGGTCACACAGCAGGAGGTGAGTGACAGGTGAGCAAGGGAAGCTTCATCTCTATTTACAGCCTCTCCCCATCACTTGCCATCCTCCCCACCTCAGTCTGTGGAAAAATTGTCTTCCATGAAAGCAGTCCCTAGTGCCAAAAAAGTTGGGGACCGCTGCTCTAGACCCTTGTTTTAAGGTTTAACCTAAGTAGGTCCAGCCCAACCAGGATAAACTCCCTTTTGATTTACTCAAAGTTGACTGATTAGGCCTTCATTATACAGTCATGCATCACTTAATGACAGGCATACATTCTGAGAAATGTGTTGTTAGGCGATTTTGTCATTGTGCAAACATCATAGAAAGTACTTACACAAACTTAGATGGTATAGCCTACTGCTCACCTAGGCTATATGGTATAGCCTATTGCTCCTTGGCTACAAACCTGTACAGTATGTTACTGTACTGAATACTTTAGGCAATTGTAACACAATGCTAAGTATTTGTGTATCTAAATATATTTAAACATAGAAAAATTACAGTAAAATATGGCATAAAGATAAAAAATGGTACAGAGGGCAGATCCGTTATTATCTTATGGGACCACCATCATAAATGCAATCTGTCATTGACTGAAACGTCATTATGCAGCAGATGACTCTATCTACAAAATCCCTTCATCTTTTTCTTAGAAATTAACATAATCCTGGGGGTGATATTCTACCACATTTGACATATTCTATTGGTTGGAAATTAATAACTGGTACCACTCATACTCAAAGAGGGGAAGTACACAAGGATGTGACTAATCAGGGATCACTCTAGAGTACAACTCCCAAAGAGATTATCTTTGGAGAGGATATAGGGGGCAACGATTGAGAAAGGGCAAAAGTGGGGGAGCTGGTGATATATTTCTTGTTCTTGGTGATTGTTACACGGGCATGTTCTTTATTGTGGTTATTCACTATGATTCCTCCACCTTTCCCAATTTTGTTATCTTTTTAAAAAGTTGAAAATATATTCACTAATTTTGCTTATTTAGAGCTTTTTAAAATTGGTAGCATTCTGACTGTGATCTTCAATTACTTGAGGTTTTACCACCATTATGTTTGTATGAGGATTCTTACATTTTGTTGCATATTACTGTAGTTAATTCATTTTCACTGCTGTGAAATATCCCCATTGTGTAAATATATCCAATTTAATCCATACATGGGCAATAGGGTTATTTGTAGGTTTTTGCTATTTTAAACAGTTCAACATTGGAAATTCTTGGACATGTCTACTGATACGCTTATGCTAAAATTTCTCTTGAGTATATTCCCAGGAATTAAATTGCTAAGTTGTAGAATAGGCAGATATTTAACTTTATAATAAAATACCAAAATGTTTTTAAAAGTGGTTGCACACATTTACATTCCGACCTGCGGTATATGAGAGTTGCCCTGATAAACATCTCCACTAAACCTTGGTAATATGAAACTTCTTAGTAGTTTTCCTATCTTACAGGCATAGACTCATATCTCAATGTGGTCTTATTTTAAATTTGTGTCACTATTTTTCAATACCTCTTGTGATCAACTTCTTTACAACTCACATGTTACCTTGTATAGTATCTTAATTCTGTCTTGTTTTTAACTCCACACATTAAGCTGTATTTTTATGTAGTTTTTTTTAAAGATTTTTATACACACTTACCACTTTATTTGATAGCCTTAACTTCAAATATCACAGACTTTCTTAGATCATTTTCCTTTCCTTTAAAGTACATCTTCATAAATGCCTTTAATAAACTCTCCCAAGATTTTCTTTATTGAAGAAAGCTTTTATTTCACTCTTATTTTTGGAAGTTAATTTTGCTGGATTAACAATTTTAAGTTGATAGATATTTTCTCTCATCATATTTAAGATATTATTCCACTGTTATCTGGATTCAATCATCTCTTTTTTTAAAACATACACAAAAAACTCAATATGTTTTTATTTTATATATTTAGAAACATGGAGTCAACCCCAAAGAATATTTATCCATTGCTTTTCCAAAATTTAGAATTAGCTCCATCACAATTAATATCTAAAAACTATATAATATTTTGCATTTTAGCCAATGTCTCTCAATTACCCAATTCCATGGCAACCATGTTTTAAGTACTTATATCATTTTTATTATTTTTAATAAAATTTGCCATATTGTATCTATAGGAGAATACAATACCAGCACACTAAGGTCATTCCTAGACAACACTTCTATTAAGACATAATTCTAAATAAACCTTCTCAATTTCTTCTCAGTCATTATTCAACAAATCAATTTTACAGGTAAACAGAAACTAGTCTTTGGTATGAAGTCAAATAACCAACAAAATTTTCAGCATATTATTAGAAGCAGTCTGAACTTCAAACCTTATATCTTTAAAAGTATACCTCATTTCCAGTTTAATCAACTTTTTAAAAATAATCATTAATTTTTGGTCCACAGAGTAGCAGTATAATTTTGTACAGAGACTCTGAAGTGGAAATATGTAGGTTTAAAGCCTAACCTTGTCATTCATCAGCAATCATACATTAGGCAAGTTACTTTGTCTTTTTGTGCCACAGTTTAGTTTCCCTACCTATAGAATTAGTATAACAATACTACCTACATTACAGGATTTTTGCGAGAGTTAATTTGCTAATCCATGTAAGGAGCTTTGAACAGCACATGACACAAAGTAGGCAGTTTGTAAGTGATTGCTATTAATATAATTAGCATCCTCTTTGAGGAAACAAAATTGCATCATGGGAAAGATACTTTGTTTCCAGTTTCTTGCCCTTAACGCCACTCACCAAACAATATTTGCCCACAGTTAGTTCTCTCTCCCATTCACCTCTATACCGCTAACCAAACCTTCAACTCATTTCTAAAACCTGCTTCTGCTTTATTGAGAATATTGACACTCTAATTTTAACCAAATTTCTTTCAGTTTTAGAGGATAAAAATCATTTACCTACACCCAGGATAACATTTCCATATCCTTTTCCAGGACTTTGTTCCTCACCCATTCACGTCTTTATTTTCTTTACCTTTATGCTGTTTTCCTCATGCTCTTTATATCCGTAACTAGTGCACATATTCAAGTGTTAGCGTTCCGATCAATCCTTCTCCAAACCTCTTTTGATTACGCGTCACCTTTCAACATTGTACAATCCTTCATATCCTGTTTTTAACCCATGTTTCTTTTTTAATTTCAGAATATTATGGGGGCACAAACACTTTGGTTACATATGTTGCCTATGCACTGCCCTAGTCAGAGCTACAATCGTGAACATCCCCCAGACAGTGCTCCCCGCACCCATTCAGTGAGAGTTTTCCCATCCCCTCCACCCCCCACCACCTGCCCGCCCCCTGATGAATATTATTGCCCTGTGTGACATAAGTATCGATCAGTTAGTACCAATTTGATGGTGAGAACCAGTGGTGCTTGATTCAATCATTTCTATTGAGAAGTCTACTGCTAGTCTAATTGCCTTTCTCTTGTGGATAATCTGTCTTTTATCTCTGACCACTTTAAACATGTTCTTTTGTTGTTAGCATTCTGCAGTTTTACTATAGTACATCCAGATGTGGATTTTTCTTCTTATTTATGCTTTTTGGATACAGAGAGCTTCTGGAATATATTAAATCATATATTTCATCAGCTCTGAAAAGTTATTTGAATATTTCCTCTTTTCTATTCCCTATCTTCTCTTTTTAAGACTCCAATAGAAAAATATATTAATATATTATACGTTCTCACTTTTGTCTCAATATTTCTGAAACTCTCATATTTTCAAGCTCTCTTTGTGATGTAGAAGTTCTAATTTATTTTGAACTATTAATATAATATATATATATATATACACACACACACACATATATATATTTTTTCTGGCTTACAAATTCTTTCTTCAGTTGTATCTAATCTGTTGCTTAACCCATCCTGTGGATTTAAACTTTAACAATTTTTTTTATTGCTAAAAGTCCTCTTTGCTCCTTTTGCAAATTTGCTGGCCGTTTTTAATACTCTCCCATGATTTGCTAATTTTATTCCATTCACTTTTTATTTCTTTAAACATTTCATAAATAATGACTTTACATTATAAATATGATGTCTTTGGGAATCTAAATCTGTTGAGTTTTTTTAATTTCTGCTGTTATGAATTCTCATTCATGGACACTTGTTTCTTCATTTTTTTTTTTTGGTGATGTATTATCATGATTGAACTTAATTTTTAAGAATACTGAGGATCTAAATTGCTTTTGCCAAAGAGAATTGATGTCTCTTTCTGCCAGAAGACAAGGAGTACTTAGAAACCTGTGATGCTGTAGCATTTTTCAATGGTGTAGAATTAACATAAATGTCTTATTTTAATCTCCTGCATCTTGTAGGGGTAGGGGAAAGAGAGGTAGTCTCAGTTCCAAAAATACAATTCACTTTTTCCCATAGAGCAACTCTGACTTTTATATTTGTTTATCATTGACCTTTTGAGTTTCAGTTCACTGACATTTTTATGAATTTCCTTTTTAAACCATTAGAGGCTTTCATTGCTGTCATGAAACACCATGATGTTTTTAAATATTAGCTTTTTTATAATTTATCCACAACATAGTTTTATTTTATTAGGAGAGCCCTTAAGAACATCCAGTCCACCATACTGACCAAAGTAGAATTCATTCTAGAATTTTGGGTACTCTAAATTTTATGTTTATAAGAACTCATAAATACATTATATACTTCCATGGTAGAAGTCAGGCTTTTTTTTTTTCATTAACATACATTTATGGTGACAGGCTTAATGTTAACCACATAAACACAAAGCCGAGAAGATTAGTCACAGAATTTGGCCTCCCTTTATAGCACTGATACATGCACATAATGATATTTAGGTCTTTTACTTTTTTAATGCCATTATGTAGTAATATAACAACTACTTTTAAAGAATGTATGTATTTTCCTTTTCCTTATTTATTTTTAACTACCTCATCTTCTATGCTCATGTGTGAATGTACAGTTAGTTATACTATCTGGTAGTAACATATAAGAGATATATGCCTTTATGACATTCTCTATTCAATCCAAAAATGTGTGTTCATGAAAGGCATAATCTCAAGGTCATGCCAGACACGAACCTGAATAACTCTATTTAGGGCTGACTATGGATAAGTGCTATTATAGCAAGTATACAAAGATCAAATGGCAGTTTGGGAAAGAAAAAATTCATCATGACTGATGGGAGATAATGAAATGGGTATATATTTTATTCATCTTCCCAAAATTTGGGAATATGTTTCATTGATTTTTTAATGAAATATGTCTTTCTTCTTTTTAAACATAATTCTTATTTAGACTCTTTCTGAACTAGTTTTATATCAGTTTTTTTTTCAAAATATGTCATATTTCTTTTCTTTTAATTTTACTTTAAAAATAAACAAATCTTTAGTGATTAAATACATTACTTGAACCAACTCTTTCCATATTATAAATTTTTTATTTCAAACAGTATAATCAAGGCTATGATACAGTATACTAGCGGTTTGAACAGTAATACATTTCTAATGGTATTTCTCTGAGATTAAGTGGTTTTTACATTTAAGTACTTCAGACCTTAGCATCATCATAGATTATATCAAATGAGAATTGGAACAGGAATTGAATCCAGCTCTTGCTGCTAAAAGTTCCACATTGAGGCTTTCTTTTGAAAGTTACAGAATAGCCAGAAGAGATGCTGGACCTCGAAATGGAGAAATTGCCTTCATAGCCACAGAATCATAAACATTCTCCATCTCAAGTTCTCTCTTCCCTGACTTAACACTCAGATTCTGTGCTCAGTGTCAGTGTGTATGTAACCTGTCAGAGGAAAAAATCAAAAGAGAACACTGGTATAAGAAAATGATATAATCAATTTTGAACTGTATAGCAAATTATGAGGATTATAAATTTGATTATTTTCTGTAATCCAGCGACTTATACCTCAACTCTTATAAAAAAAATTCCTGAAATTTCTTCATTTCAGCTCTATGTCTCATACTTTATTACCTACAACACTGAAGGGTCACTGTGTCTCTCCCAAAACAAATTAGAACTATGTAGCAAGAAAGGAGACTATTATACAATAGTTCGGTTTCTGTCTTCAAATTAACTGTATGTAGCCAAGTCAACTAGATTCAGTGGGTCATAAAAAGTATTGATATCTACCACATATCAAGTGTCAGGCACTTTGCCAGGTCGATTAAATACATTATTCTATTTAATATACAGAAAAATCCCTGCAATGATTACTATTATTAATAATTTTATCCATTTACTATATAAGAAAACTGAGTATTTGAGAGGATAAGAAATTTTTATCAGTCCATTTGATTTTATAAACCATGTAGTGGCAATGCAAGAATTAAGGGGTCAGCATCAGGAATACATGGCTAATTGCATGAACTTGTTAAGGTGCTTAACATTCATGAGCTGTAAAATAGGGAAAATATGAACATCAATAGTTCTCTAAGACTCATGTCCTCATCTACAAAAAGCAGTAAATGATAATTAATTTTAGGTTGTTGCGAGGATTAAAATAACACCTGAAACTAACCTAGTAGTGTGGGACATATGATGAATACTCAAAAAAGGAATGCTACAGTTAGTCTCTGGTCTTCACATGTTTAAATTCCATGTAAACAGAGCATTCAGCCAATACACATTTAGACCCTTATTCTAATTTCCCTGTGTTAACTGGCAAACAAGCATTACAATCAATCACGTGGCAGTATATCTATAAACCAACCAATTCAGATTGGTTTCTATATTGTTCATCTATCCATCCACCCATCAATCCATCCATCCATCCCTTTAAAATATATTCACAAGGCATCTATTATATACTAGGTGGTATCCTCCAGGGGTGGGGAACCTGTGGCCTCAAGACCATACGTGGCCCTCCAGATCCTCAAGCGTGGTCCCTCAACCGAATCCAGACTTCACAGAACAATCCCTTTATTGTTCTGTAAAATTTTGATTCACTCAAAGGCCACATTCAAGGATCCAGAAGGCCACATGTGGCCCCAAGGCTTCAGGTTCCCCATACATTGGGAATGCAGCAGTGAACAAATTGAACTAGTTCCTGCCTGTAGGGCACTTAAAATCTACTATAAGAACCAGGCCCTAAATGAGCAAACTCATATAAATTTATAATAATAGCAGAAGTTAATATGAAGGAAAATTGCATGGATATGATAGCTAATCATAGACAGTTCTTTCCTGTATAGAGACAACAGTCTAGCAGAGAATACATAAGTTTTAAGAGTAGTTATAATAAATACCTTATGATAAGTGCTATGGTAGGGGATGTATAAAGTACTCTTGGAAGAGGATAGCAGAAACTGACGTAAGCTAGAGAAAAGTTGGGGATCAGGCAGGGAAGCTTCTCACAGTGATGTTTAACCCTAAAAAGGTAGAGAAGAGGGAGAGGAATGGTCTAGGTAAAGAAAAATATGTGCACAAAGGCTGTGAGGCCAGAGAGCCTGGTACATTTAAGGAACTGAACAAAATCGATACAAACAGAGTTTAAAAAATGATTGAGGCAAAATACGAAGCTGTGGCAAGAATATGAGGATCCAGTTGAGAAAGTAGTTGAACTGATAATCCACAGAATTTCCATAGAATTTAAGTTGGATACAGATCACCTAGGGGGCTTAAAATTGAGGTAAAATTTCACTACATGTTCCAAAAAAGTCAAAGGGCAAGTATAGTAAGAGTGTTGGAATAAGAGAGCTGGAAAGTCAAGATATTTTAATCAGAGAATTAAATGACAGAATTTATAACAGAGGTTGAGAAGTTATTGGTGAAAACAAGATCAGGGTGATGTCATAGGAGTGAGGGACTGAGACAGAGGGGAAGAAACAACAGATTATTGAGGATGAAGAAATAGACCAAGGGTTTATGAATGTTGAAGTCATCTAGGACCATGACCAAACTAGGGACAGCTAGAAATACTGTGAGCTGGTGACAAGCTTTCAGCGAATAGGGGCAAATGATTGAAAGCACATGGATAACAGATTCAAGTTGTGCTGCTCAATGCTGCAGCTACCAGTCACATGTGACTATTGAGTACTTGAAATGTGTCATATATACCATGAGGAACAAAATTTATTTTTAAAATGAATTTCATCTGTTTCTTTTTACTTCTTTAATGTGGCTACTAGAAAATTTAAAATTACATGTATGGTTTGCGTGTCGACTCAGATTACATTTCTACTGAACAGTGCTTGATAAGAGAAGAAACAGAGAATGCTTTGGCTGAATAAAATGATTTGTAAGGAGCCGGGAATGTTTTATATATTATATAGCAGTATCTCTTGATGCAATTATTTAAATGTTTTGTTTTCATGTGCTTTTATGACATCATAAAGATAAGTAGGAAATAATAGTGCCAATACTACTGTTAGTACAATCGTGACTAAGTTGACGTAATTACCTACACCAAAACACATTAATCCCTTAACTTGTATTGGATTATCACCGACCAACACATTATACTTGAACACACAGATTATCCCCTGCCACTAAGTAAATCAAGCAGTTTCTGGGAGGAACTAAAATTTTTCTGTTGCTTTTATCCTCAGTGCTTTGTGCTTGGTATTGATGAGTGAATTGAGTATTGGCCTTTCTTTCTATTAGAGTGACAAGATCTGTGTCTAGAATTGAGTGTAAGGAGAGTAGACCAAGCCAGCTGTGTAACTTGGATAAAGGAGTTTTCCTTACAGTTTAGTTTAATTTTCTAAAATTCTGCATTGGTTTTGGGGGTGGTAGAGCAATGTAGCCACAGCCAATAAGAAAATATTATTTTTCCCTTTATTTTTGCTCTAAAAGTTTTCCCATTCCATAATCTCCAAGATGAAGTAAAAGAATAAAAGAGCAAAGATGAAAAGCTAGAAATAGATAATTTAAGAAAGTGTATTGAGACAAGGTATAGTATTGTTGGAAATTAAAATGTCTAATTGTTGATTGAAGAAACAATTCTTGATTGAAGAGTAATTTTAAAAACCCAGCCATCTAAATGCAGAGAAGTCCACAAATCCATAGAGCTTTGATAATCTGTTATAGGTTCACTCTGGGATTGGGGTCAATGAATCTGCATTTTTAACCCCCCCCAGGTGATTCTTAGGCACTCTAAAATGTGATTACTGCTAACCTAGTCCAAACTGTGCATTGTACTAATAAGGAGCTTGAGGCCCTGAAAATGTCAGTGACTTACCCAAGGTCTCACAAGTAAGTAGCAGAACCATGGCTTACACTCAGGTCTCCTAATTCCTAATTTAGGGTTATTCTGAATAACACCACACTGCCTTCCTCACCATATTTTAGATACTGATCACTTTTAATAGAGTTTCTATTTCCCCTAATATTTTTGACAGTTTTTCAAACTGTTTGTTCTTGCTGAGCTAGAAATCTACCAAAAATTCACACAAATTCAGAGTTGAAAGGTCCCATAGAAATAGAAATATTTTCCTTCAAGAATGAACCCCCTCAACACCATACTCATTAAATGGTCATCTTTTCTCTGCTTGAGCACCTCTAGTGACAGTGAGCTCACTACTGCCCAAGGCAGCCTGTTTCCATTTTACAGAACTCTGGACATTCAAAAGCATTTTTATTTGTAGTTGAAATTTGTTTTCCTGAAACGTCCACCTATTCTTTTTACATGCCATAAAAAGCCACACAGTACAAGTCATTCCTTCATCCATGACAGCTCTTGACAGTTTTAAGGTAGTTCTCAAATTCTACCTCCCTTTTTCTACTGTCCCAAATCTTTTCCATAGTCTAAAATTTTTCTTCTTCCAAACATTCTTCATGGCAGGTTCCAGAATCTTGTGCTTAAAAAAAAATGTGACCCAGCATTTAAAAAGCAGATCACACACAAAAATTGAATATGTTATATTTTCTATGAAAAGGTAGACAATTGGGACTGCATTCCTCTCCACCAATCCCCTACTCCCAGAATGTACAGATGTACCCTCACATCGGCATGCTTCTCTTGTCTATTACTTTTCTGGCCCACGAAGGCATGTGAGTTTGCTACCCCAGATGTAGGAACACTTTCTGTATGTCTCTTTTAAGGTGTTATGCCAGAACTGAACTCAAAACTATAGATGTAATTTGGCCAGAAAAGAAAAGCAGGAAGATCACCTTCTTTGTTCCAGACACTACACTCTGGTACATATGCACACTGCACACGTATAGGTTGTCTCTTACCTGAACTTTGTCAGTGTCATGCTAATGCAATTTTCTAAATTACATCTCTCCCTACCTCACAATCAGCCACCAGAGAAATTTTTCAGCAATAAACTCTGATCAGGTTACTCTGCTGCTTGCAAATCTTGGATTGATCCTAATTGCTCCTTGGCCTGTCATTCAAGGAGCAATTGGTACTTCATACTTCATACTTCTAATTTTGTATTTGAATTATTTACAGGCCTGTCTCCCTGGCTATCTGTGGTTTCTGTGAGGGCAACAAATGGATCTTATTTCCACCTTTATCTAAATCCCCATTGTTCATAAACCACCCACTTGTACCTATACAGGGCTGCACCTCATATATATATATAAAATCTATTGTTATTGTTTGGGATACAAATCTTCATGGTGAGGAACTAAACATCCTATGCATGATTATATTCTCTTATATGTGGAGTTTTAAATAAGATGTTTTTTTTAAATTCATGTCTGAATATTTATTATTTCAGGGATGCTTGCATTTCAAATTCAAATAAGACAAATTTTATGAAACCAATACCCTGTTCTCCTGAGATCAAAGTGCATTTGTTCTAAATGAAAAGGAATTATCTTTAAATTAAGTTATTAGAAAATATCTCAGAAAAGAAATTATCTGTAAATTAAATGATCTACAAAAAGGCATGAAAAAATTATGAATGAATTTGAAAAATTAGCCAATTATGGATATGTAATGCAATTTATCCAACAGTCCCTAAACCAAATGATAAGTTCCCATATGCATAGATCATTCTTAAAAATCAAAAATCACTTGTCCCTGCAAGTAATAAACTTCAGGCCTTCTTTGGCTAAAATTTTAGGTATTTTACCAACCTATTGGAATAATTTCCTTCTTGGGTTGAAATTTTCTTTCTACCTTTTACATTAGTGGAAAGGCAAAGACATGGAGTTTGAAGACATAAAACACCACACACTATAACTAAAATAATTTCAATAGAATCCTGTAGAAGCAGCACAGCACAGTAGCAAGCACACTGGACTAGGAGTCAGGACCTGGATTCTAGTTCCCTTGCTGTCATTTACTATCAGTGCAGCAAACTCTTTAAACTCCACATTCTTCAAATGACTTCCACAAATTTAAAAATATATATTATATGCGTGGAAAAACCAGTACTCAAAACATGCATTTAGACTGCAAATAATGAGTTATTTTCCATTATATAATAATGCCTATAAAGTTTGTTTTCTTCATATATTTATGATACAAGGGAGTGTTCAGATTAAAAAAATGTAAGCAACCTAAGAAGACTTAGAGCCAGAAGACCTGGGCTTGAATCCAACATTTCCATTTACTAACTTTTGTGTCCTTGGTGACCACTCTGAACCCTGATTTTTCTCATTTGCTAAATGGTGATAATGCCACTTATACCACAGGGTGGTTCAAGAATTAATAGTGGCTCGTCCTGGCTGATTGTGTATGTAGTTAATATTAACTCACACTACAACAGTGGCTCTAGAAGTACTTTCAAAGATTTTTAACTTGTTTATACATCAGCCTTACTCTAAATTTCTTTCATTCCAACCATCTGGTCCTAACAAAAGTTAGAAAATTTAGATTCTTACTAATTACAAATTTGAAAATTTAAAAGTGAGTGGTTAGACTAGTGATCTCTGAGGTCTATTTTTATAGAAAGTAATTTTGCCACTGGTATAAATTAAATGATTTGAGTCTTAAGTTAGAATGCCAAGGTCATAAATTCAAAGGGTACCACTTAGTTTCATTTATTGCCAAATAACACTTTGGCATCTGAACTATACAATTGGACACACACAACTATGCAATGTGATTGAAAATATTTCTGTAAGTGATTGATGTGGAAATAACTAACAGTCCTGCAACCCAGAGACACTTGTATTCTCCTGGATATTTATAGTGTATTTCATTACTAGCATGAGCTACTTTGAATGCTATGGCAACAATCCAGCTCTGTCTGCCTGTTAAGTGAGAAACTTTAAAGGACCTAAAATTTTATCTTACCTGCAAACTAACAAGTCGGCCTATATATATGACACAAGACCTCTGGGTCAGAGACAAAAACCATTTATTGCTTACTCACAGCAGAAGCAGCAGTCAGAGCAGTATCTTAGCACCAAATTCTTGAGCCCCAATCCTCATGGGGTGACACAGTGAGAGTCAGATGGTACCTGCATATGCAATGTGTTGCACCACAGGAGAGGAAACCCAGACTTAGAAAACTCTGGCCTTATATAGGGCTCTAGAAAGAGAGAAACCTTATCTTTATTCTGGGTAAGCAAATGTCTCTGTGGAGAAGATGAGGTCTTTATTTTTATTACTCTCAACTGCCTCCAGAGAGGGAGATGTCTCTTAAGTTTTACTATCCTAGAATTTCTCCTTATACAAACATTCTTAATTTGACTACAAATGCTCAGAGGAACTGAACCATGCAGAAACAATATATTCGTGAATAATTGTTTCCCAACACTCCCTTCCAGCCATCCACTATGGTATGCAAAGAGAATTCAGATGTTAAATCTCAAAATAGCATACTTGCGTTTTAGCTCCTTTTCTTGAGGTGTGTATATACAATGTCAAAACAAAAAAGGCTAATTCAAGCAATGGAAAGAAAACATATAAATATGGAGGCAGCTCAGCACAGTAAAAAGCACAATGGCCAGGAAGTCAGGAAACCAGGGATCTAGCTCTGACTCTGACAGTATCTTATTACATGACCTTGGCAAAGTTACTTCTCTCTGGGCCTCACATTCCTTATCTGTAAAATTGGAATATGGAAGAGGTTTATACTAGATAGTTTCTAAGGTTACTTAGTATCCTACCAGTAAATCAAATCAGTTGACTGGCATTATGTAGAATCATGAGCAGATTTAATATTGTACCTGTTAAATAACTGTTGCTGACAGTTAATATACTACCAAAGATAATGATATTTATGGGAAGGTTATAAATATTTCTTGAATAAATGGATAAAAATTAAATAAAATATACTTTAAAATCTTATGACTATCTACATGAAATTGACTATTTGAATATTTGGAATGTCTACTTTAGTATTTCAGATAATTGAACAATTCTAAATAAAGATTTTTATATATCACATATAGATTAGTATTTTTTTCAAATATTGAAATATACTTGGCATTAAAATTATGTTTAATATAACAGTTGAATAAAAGATGTTTAATGATTATAATAATAAAGCGATTGGTCCATGTGCTATATAAATACATGAAATAATTTCACATGACATAAATTTGCATCCACGTGCTATTAATTCACCCCTCTATGGATACATTCTAGTCTATCAACGCCCTATTATCTACCCCATGTTTCACATGTGCTTGTCATCATAAGAGTATGACTAGCATACATTAAATGCTCAATAAAGTAAAGCCTAAAAGCTATTTTATCCCCAACTATATTGTGTGCTTCTTAAAAATAGGTACCATTGGATGTACCTAGTTAACAGGGTAGTTAACAGGGGAGCTAGCATAATGCTGTGCCTATGGAAAACATTCAGTACAACACAGCACACATTTACTATATTTCCACACTTTGCTGAGGGTGCAAAGATGTCTAAGATGTGCTTTACAGGAGGTCACAATTATTGATTAGCAATTTTAGAGATAGGCCCTTACTAAAGTGCATATATCATATGTATATACCCTGTAGTTACAATTTCAGTTTTAACAAAGTACTTTTTTATTGATTATTTTCATATATAATAGAACCTATCCAAATTAAAATATAGATTGCAGTTGATTTTGCTGGTCACAATATTTCAAGTCCTTTAAAAGCCAAGAATGAATGCCAGATGATTTAGTACTTCAGGATAAAACCAAGTTGATAAAAGATGATGAAGGCTCTTTTAAAAAATGTTACTTAACTTCCCGTATGTATGGGTTGAATTTTTTAAAGAGATCATTGTGTATGTTTATGTGGCCCAAGATGTCTTCAGATAAACACTTTTAATTCCATGGCTAGCTTTGGGATTTAAGAATAAAACTATGCCACTGAAATTATCTATTTTGCAGTATTCCTTTGGGATTACATTGCTAATTTATTATTGTTCATAAAGTTTAGGTAGCCAGGTCTATGGGATATATCCTTTCTGAGATTAATTTGATAACCTATCTACTGATCAGAACTGGTGAGCTGGCAAATTTATTTTGTCTGTGCAAATTAGAGAAATAAAATGGAAAAGCAGCTTTCTTTCCTTATTCCAAATGCCTCTCTCCTCTATCCAATTCCTCAATATGTATTTCAATTTCATTTATATACTTTAAAGGGGGGGGTGAGGGGGAGAGAGGGAAAGGGAATAGAATAAGAGAGAATTTAAAATGTCAAGGTCAATGCTAGATATAGTGATTAATGCTTATACCTAGGAAGTTTTCTCTTAATGAATTATCTAAGCCTTGTGCAGGTATAGACTATGAATACATTGGATTCAGAAGAGCATGAAATAATTGTACAGATAGGGAACCTGAGGCCAAGTAAAGGGAGTTGATTTGTGCATCTTTACAGAAGGTTTCTGTGACAGCACTATGATAATACCCAGTTATGTTTTGTTTTGTTTTCTCTTTTGCTAATCCAGTCCTGTTTCTGCCATGGTATACTAGTATAAAAATATTTCTTTTAAGGCATAGTCTATAACATAGTTAAGAGTTTTGAACTTTAGTTTCCAAGATAAATTTTAATGCAATTATTATCTTGTATTAAAACTTCTTAGTGATGTAGGCTAAATTAAAGAAAACTGCTATATAAGGTAATCTACTTCAGGTATCTCATATTAGTTTCTTACTGCTGCTGTAACAAATTACCAGAAGCATAGCAACTTTAGTTTTAACAATGAGAGTTTATTATCTTAGAGCTCTGTAGGTCAGAAATCCCAAATGAGTCATACAGCTAAAATCAAGGTGTCAGCAGGGCTGCATTTTTTCCTGGAGGCTCTAGGAAAGAATTCATTTCTTCCTTTTCCAACTTCGGGAGGTTGCATTCTTTGGCTCATTGCCCTGTATCATTCCAATCTTGGCTTATATCATCGCATCTGTCTGTAACTCTGACCCTCCTGCCTTCCTCTTATAAAGACCCTTGAAATTACAATAGACCCACCCAGAAAATCCAGAATAGAAATTCCTTTACTTAATCACATATGCAAAATCCCTTTTCCCCCATTAGGTAACATATTCACATTTCGGGGATTAGGGCATGGATGGCTCTGGAGGGCATTATTCAGCCTACCATGTAGCTCTAGTATAGGGACCTGATGCAAGATATGGAGGTAGGCATGAAGAGACAGATTTCTAGGGGCCTTTTAGGAGATGCTACCAAATTTGAGATTTATTCCACAAACAAGGAGGACTTAGTAATGGGTTTTAAGCAAAGGAACAGAATGATCCAACAGATATTTTTGAAAAGTTCTTTGATTAAGTATGGAAAAAGATTAGGGAGATGAAAGTCCAGACAAACATTTCTGAGGAGGATTTTATTGAACTTGATGGCTACCTGAATTTCGGGTAAGAGAGAAAGGGAAGAATGTGAAGGACTATAAGCTACTGCGTTATGGGCGGTGGGGCGGAGGGGAGGGGAAGTGATGCTGTTCATTGAGACAGGGAATACAAAAGTACTTAAGCTGTGGGTGTGTTAGAGATAATCACTTAGTGTTTGTGTTTATATAGTTTTTCGCTGTTCAGAAAAAGAAACCTGGGCATAGTATTTACACAATGGAAAAAAAAAAGCAACATTTAAAGAACATTAGAGCTGGAAAGTATCTTAAAATATTTCTCTTATTTTTGAGATAAGGAAATTGAAGGGCAAAATGGAAAAGAGCCTACATAAATATCATGTACAAAGGGTCAATTTCCTCCAATAATTACAGAATTTTCAGGATAAATTATGGCTAGTTTGTCACTGTCAAATTTATGACTTCAATGACACCAATTAGATATTTTTTATTGCTTGGTTTAGTTTGCCTTTTTTCTCCCCTGCAAAAATTTTAGTGTGTATATTTTATAAAATAAAGCTAACTTTAAAATATTGCATACATCACAAATGCAATTCACCTTGACGATTCAGTGGCTAAAATATGTGGAATTCCAGTCATAACATAATTTTCATTTATAAATGTAGAAGAAAGTACACGATCTTTAACAACAGAATTCAGCAAGGCCTCAAGCCCAGATCTTCTGATCCCTGCACTCCTGTTACATCACATTTGGGCTTTCTAGAAACCAGAGTTCCTAATCAGTAAATATATACAATGAATACAGCCTGGTTTTTTGTTTTTTCTTTTTCCTTCTCAAAATAACCACTACCACTATCATCTGCAGAGTTGTAGGGCACAGAGAAAAGGCACCAAGAGAAGAGTTATGTGCAGGATTCTTTCAGTTGTATTGCAGCTTCTGATGGTGCTCCCTCCTTTCAACTCTCTTGAACTTCTTTCTTAATTTTTCAGTGATTCTGTCCAAGTAGGCTTCAAAACCATCAGCTACTGCAAAGGCAATTCTCTCCTTACACCAACTTTAAATTTCGCTGAAGAAGAGAATTCAGGAAAGGGGGGAGCTAGTGTTGAGGGATGCACAACCAGTTTATCCTTTGCCTGAAAAGGACTGTTAATGCTCACACTTCCCTATACCTGAAGGGACAATTTATGAAAAATCCCCTATAATTTCCAGGGTGGGTGAAATAGTCACAACCTTCTATGCTGTTTGAACCAATGGCATGTTGTGGAACTGCCTTACCAGCTCCAAAGTGGCCAGGAGCAATTAAGTTTTTTCATGGAGTACTATAGTACTCACAATGGGTGTAGCCAGTTGGCATATGAAGATCATGACCAAGAGACTCAGTATAACATTATAGATAGATAAAGGTAATTTTCAATAATAGGATGTTCCACCAACTAAAAACCGAATGGAAGTCACCAAAAATACCCAATTTCCAATTTACAGAAGGAGAAATTTTCAGTGTGCTATTTCAGTTCTTGAAGATGTAAAGCACAGATTGCAAAGTTGAAAAAGAGAGAGAGAGGGAACCAGGGAGAGAGAGAGAGACAGAGAGAGAAGTGCAAGCACAATATTTCCCAACGTGTGTTCTACTAAACATAAGTCCAGTGGCATGTTCTGGGGGGAAGTTTCTATGACCAAGTTTCTGGAATATTTTAGCTGCAGCAGCAGGAGGCACCATCATCATTATCATATTCATCCTAATGAATATCAATAACTACCAATTTTAAGGGCTTACTATCTGCCAGGCATTATGCTAAACACTTCATGTGCATCATCTAATCTAATTTGTACAGAAATGCTGTGAGGTAAGTATTATCTTGTTCTTTTTCGCTAATAACAAAACGGCACAGAGATTTTAAGGAATTTACCTAAAGTCACATAGCTAATGATCAGCAAAGTGCATTGAAAGCTCTGGGAAGTTGTATAGAAAAGATGCCTGTTCTATTTTGCCCAGCATTTCTCAAACTTATTTGTCTGAAAGTCATTTATATACAAACACTGTTAACATATGGAAACACATAGTTAAACAATGATGCAAAGCATTCATATACCCACATATTTTTACCTAAGTCAGCATTTAAAAAACTAAAATGATTTGAAAATATAGAACCTAATAAAACAAATTATGTTTTATTATAATTGACATTGACCTCAGCAGAAATAATTTGGAGACAAACTTTCCGATTCCTAGGGGATTTAGCAGTAAATGGCCAACAGAAATAGAGATTCATGCAGTTGTATCAAGGGAATGACACATGATACATTCTTAATGATGGTGGTAGAGTAGGGCAAGCTCTGAAGAACTCAGAAAAGTACACCACGAAAAAAAAAAAAGAGTTAGCTTTAAAACGTTGCCAGGCCAATAACTTATGAAGCCTATCAAGTACGGACTTTTCTTCTCCCCTTACTCTTCTCGTCAATGTACCCCAACCTCGAGGAAGGACGTGAACAAGAAATAGAAATGAAGCTTACTACACCTCCTATCTATGACTGTAGGCTGCCCACTAAAAAGCACTAGCAAAATGAGATGGGGAAGTCTTACATTTGAACATTGAGATGTCAATTATCATATGAAAATTAACATTCTACTTTCTGAATTGGTATAGTACTTGATGTCTAAAAGTGATAATCAGCTTTTATTGTATTTATCTAAGAATGATCGGAAAAGTAGTGGGACTATCTAGAGTTTTTCTTCAGGTACAGAGAAAGAACTCAACTGTTAAATTTTACAAATCAGTAAGAGGCAAAAAAAGTCAAGTTCCTTTGTGATTTCATCCCATAAGTAGAGCTTGCTCAATGCAATTGTGTGTGTATGTATGTGTGTGTGTATATAAGTGTGTGTGTGTGTGTACATTTATATATATATATATATATATATATATATATATATTCCACATAATACTGCTTGTGGTTCAATCAATAGGCTGAAATCTTTCTTCAGTTTTAGAATTTTTCAGCTATTATAATTCTGCACATTTTTACCCGTTATTCCTTCTTTTACTTAATTACAGAAGACCTATTATGTCTGGATGAAAGTTTCTCAATCTATTTTTCATTTCTATCAATTACTACACTTCAGTTAGAATTGGCCAAACAGTGGGGCAGCAGTGTGGGCAGAAACAGGATGCAGCTCTCCTCCACTCCTACCTCTCTCCTTTCTCTGGGACTGGAATTAAATCATTCCGTTAGACTCAGATCATATGACTCAGGCACAACTAAGAGGACAGTGATGTTACTAAGACATGGCAGCTGAAAAGCTGTATGTCCTCTCCAGAGAGCTTCAACAACTGGAAGAGTCTCTACAATTTGTGGTTCTACTTGGGTAACTGGATATTTATTTGCTCTAAGCTTCCTCTTTTATTGTTATTCCAGACCTAATAAAATGTTTATATCTTATTTACTTTTATTGTCTCAATGCACATCAGAGGGTCCAGCATAGAATAAGTGCACATACCTTTTCTGAACTAATTCAATTACATGAATCTTTCTACTCAATCTTTAAGACTTGGTTTAAGTGTCAATTCCTCCAGAAAGGCCTTTCCTAGCCATCTTTCCCCAAGACTTGAATAATTCCCTCAGTTCTAGTGCTAGTTGTCTCCTAGCACTTTATATCTCTAGTACTGCTTGTGTCACATCTGACCTTTCAGACATTAAGCAACTTATAAAGCTAGAGTTACTATTTGTTGAGTACTTACTATATGTGTCAAGTATGGTGTTATGTTCTTTCACATACATTGATTCATTTAATCCTCGTTAAAACTCATTTGCCAAAGAAGAAACTGAGGCTCAGACAGGCAACTTCACCCGTTCAACTGGTAAGTAAAAGAGCTGGTGTGTTAGGGTTCTCCAGAGAAATAGAACCAATAGACTATTAGGCAATAGATACAGATATAAGTATAGATAATTATATAGATTTCATTTATTGTCTCTCTTTCTTTCTACATATATATAGATAGATATAGATATATCTATAGATAAATATATCTATCTATCTATGTAAAGAGAGAGAGAAAAAGAAAGAGAGAGAGGCTGGCAAGTCTCCAAATTCCACAGGGCAAACTAGCAAGCTGGAAATTCAGGTAAGAGTTTATATTGCAGTCTTGAGTCTGAATTCCACAGGAAAATAGGCTGGAAACTCAGGCAGGATTTCTATATTGCACTATTGAGGCCAAATTCCTTCCTCTTTGGGGAACTTCTGTTTTTGCCCTTAAGACCTTTAACTGATTGGATGAGGTCCACCCACATTATGGAGAGTAACCTCCTTTACTTTAAGTAAACTGATTTAAATGTTAATTACATCTAAAAAATACCTTCACAGCAACATCTATACTGGTGTTTGACCAAACAACTGGACATCAGAGCCCAGCCAAGTTGACATACAAAATTAACCATCACAGTTGGGACTCAAACCGGGGTTTGACTCAAAAGTCTCTGCCATTTACCAGTATATTATGCTGTTCCCCTAAGGACAAGGTGTACCTCAGTCATTTCCATATCTCCAGTGCCTATTGTTGAAGCTGGTAAAGAGTAGGCCCTTAGTAAATATTTGTGCAATAAGTAAACTAATCTATATTGAAATAGACTTCTGGAACTTCAAATGGAATTTGGAAAAAAGTAATGAGTTTCATGTTAGGTATTGATTACACTGAAAAATTTAAAAATAAAATATAACACATATAAAAATTATTCTGCAAATATTAGAAACAAAATGAAATTTATAAATAAATAACTAGTAAGAATATAACAAACTAAGAAGTAAAACATACCACAGATGTTCTGATTCCAGACGTAACAAGAGAATAATAAATCCAGAGAAACAAATAAACAAAAGTAACAAGAAAGGGAAATCACTAGGTGACTCTTAGAAACAGCCTAGTCAGTAAATCTCTGTAAACCCTTCTGTGAAAATCTAGTTTTGACTCTATTTAGACTGCCTCCTAAAAATTACTGTTGGTAAGATACAAAACATCAGATGGCCACTTATTAACTCTGGTGAAACATACAACTTTCCGGAAAAATCCAAACACATCACCCTACAAAGCTTGTGTACTGCTGTTAAATCATATCAAAGATCTTTAGAAATAAAAAGATAAGATAAATGGAGTATTAGCCTCTGAGGAGACCCATTGAGTGAGGAAGGTTATTGTCAACTAAAATCAATGGAGACACACAGATCACAGAAGCCCCAAATGCCTAAGCCAAATATTCTTTCTGATCTGTTTGAGTACAAGAACTCAGGGGAGCATGTGAAAAGAATTTTAAGTAAATGTATCATTAAATGTATTACACTAGCAGATGGCTTATGTTAAAAAAAAAATTGGCCATGACTCAGAACTGCAAACATTCACAAGTCAAACTTTCTCCCTTTACTGGGTTCCAAATTTAAATTAGAAATTTATTACACTTTTCTTATCCCTTGCCCATATTAATGGCACAAATAAAAGAAATGTTGCTTTCTTGTTAATTGAGGTCAATAAAACACTGTGGCCTACTTATGTCAATGTCTAGAGCATCTTAAGTCAAACCATGGAAGTAGTGACAAAGTGGTTCCTTGCATAATTATCACTGCTTTCATCCTTTTATCACAGACAATCTAGGAGTAAAACCACCAGATATTCTGGCTCTGTTAAAACCAAGCCATGGCAACAGTCCAGTGATACAAGATGAGATTAATGCCAGCCAAGGAGCCAGGCAACAAGTATTTGTGTTCCAATAAGAATAAAATTTATAAAGTAACAGTATCTACCAATTATTTTGCCTCCTTGAGTGTTTTGTCTCCTTTCATTAAAACTTGCATTGTGGAAATTAATTAGCAAAGATGTCTTCCTAATCTCTATTGGACAGAGGAAAGTTAAGAAAAATTATTAGAATGATTAAGGAGGAAACCATTCTCTTTGAAAGGGATCATTTTTCCTCCTTGTGTACCTATTTAGTACTTTTTGGGGGTTAACCTACATGTGTGACATTATCTTTACCTTTATTTTTAAAGTTCTTATAATATTCATTTCTCTACATTTCAGAGATTGATATCCTCAGTGAATATCTCAATGCCTCTCCAGCCTTAATGTCATATTTAGAAACATTTCTAACAATATCATAGTTTTCATCTTTACCCAACTACCTTCTTCCTTAATATAAGATCTTCCTCTTGACTTCCCGAGCACCATTAAAGATGCTGACATCCTTCCATTCGATTAGTCACAAGTATTCAGTTTATCCTTGATGACTTTTACTCCTCCCCCTACCAAACCTATGATGTCACCAAGTTCCATTGAGTCCACCTCTGCAATGTGTCTTGTATCTGTACCTTGCCATCCACTACCATTAGCACTGAAAAAGTATTGGTTTATTGACATCTAATTGAAGAATCACTTTTTCCATTAACATTGGTGGAGCATTTTCATAAATTAATCAGATACCTTTATAATACAAAAGAAATAGCGTCTGTTTGACAACAACACTGTTTTATAAGATTCTGTGTGTTCTAACAAAATAACTACTCTTTCCATGCTTGTAGATACTGCATGAATAGTATCGTGCTCTTTGTTTGCTTGGCTTTTTTTCTCCTAGATGTTTACAAATATGTACATGGTCTACTCATTTCTCACATTTAAGGGAAATATATCATTGCACTGTTATATTAGTTGACCATTCAATGTACTCTAGGCTGTAAAACTGTCAGTATCTGCACCATGACTGAGGAATTTTCTTTACCCCATTCTCAACCACTAAAAGACATCTGGCCATGCCTTCAGCTAGTAGGAAATGCTAAAGAAGTAACATTCCCCTGGAACAGACCTCAACCTATGACTATTAGGAATTAGAGTACCAATACACTATCCCACTGATAGCATCATTCTGAGGTACATCATGCATTTTGGTCACAGTTTTCCCATGGAACATCTTCAGTCACCCTCAGTGGCAGCTGTTTGATAATGTACTTTTTATTGCCTTCCTTGGCTTACCTGTCTCATGTCCTTACTCTCCTACTGGTGTCCTTTTCCCCTTCCAAGTAAACTAATTTTACTTGAATCTTAGTCTCTAGATCTGTTTCCTATGAAAATTGAAGCTAAGACTTTATGCTATCACTATTTTAACAATTCCCCAAACATATGAATTTTTTGTTATTTTCAACTTATTATAGGTTGTGCAGCTATAAATATATTTGTACAAAAGAGACTTTCTTTTTCCCTTTGAGTCACTTTATTGAGCTATGTTTCCAAAAATAGGATTCCTGGGTCAAAGTATATCTATAATTATCCATTCTATTTTAATTACATGTTACTAAACTGCACATTGGGAAAACTGTAACAACTTCCAAACTGCCAGCAAATTCAGTGTATTTGATTGATTATAGCCCCACTATAGAGATTCATGAGTTTTATTTTTTGTTAATTTACTCGGTATGTGGTGGTACCCACCTGCCTCCCTCAGTAGAATCTAGATTCTTTGAGGGAAGAAATAGCGTTGTTCCTGTTCAAGACATATTTGTGAAATGGACTAATTAGTTATTGAATCTTAGTTATTTATATTGGAAATCCTTTGATTATCATTAGTGGACTAGTAAATATTTCAGAGGTAGGAAATAGGATAAAAATTAGAATAAATATTCTTTTGACCCCCTCAATGTCCATGTCAACCTCATGTAACAAAAAAAAAAAAAAATAGACTAGATGGGGAATGACCTTATAAGTAAATACAGATAATGTAATTAATTGTCGTTCACAGAAATAACTGAATGAGGTCATTGCAAACTTAACATGCAGAAAAAAAAAATACTTCTGTGAGGACATATGCCCCGCAACTGCCTGTCCTAACTTGGACTGCCACCACCCTTGTTATTGATCCTTGGAGCCAGGGATAATTGTCTCAAAAAATTATGCAATCCTCCTAATTTTGCCTTTAAAAATCTTTGCCTTGCTTTACCTCCCTGAATATGCACAGAGTTGCCTATAGCACATGTATTCTCATTGCAATATCTATTTCCAAATAAACATAATTTTCTTTTGGAGAGTTTCCCTCACTGTTTGTTATTTAGGTGGGCAAAACATTTATTGTCTCACAATTCTGGAGGCTGAAAGTCCAAGATCAAGGTGTCAGCAGGGTTGGTTTCTTCTGAGGCCTCTATCCTTGGCTTGCAGATGGCCACCCTCTCACTGTGTCCTCGCATGGTCTTTCCTGTGTATGAGCATCCCTGGTGTCTCTATGTGTGTCCAAATTTCCTCTTCTCATAAGGACACCAGTCATATTATATTAGGGCCCACCCTAGTGGCCTCGTTTTAACTTAATCACCTACTTAAAGGTCCTATCTTCAAATACAGTCACATTCTGAGATACTAGGGGTTAGTATTTCAACATATGACTTTTGAGGGAGGTCACAATTCAGCCATCACAAAGGTATTAACCATTGGAATTGAAGAAATCACTTCAGGAAAGAATGTAGAGAAAAAAGAAAGATTCTGAAACTGAATCCTGAAGAACATCAATATTTAGAAGAAAAAGTGCCATCAAAGGGACTAAGATTAAACATCTAGTGAGATAATCAGAAGAGTATGGTGTTATAGGAGTCCAGAGAGGGAAATGTTTCAAGTAGGGAGTGATCAACACTGACAAATGATGCTCAAAGATTGAGTAACATGAGGATCAAGATGTGTTCTTTAGGGTTAATGACAAGGAATGTGTTTGTGATTCCGGCTAAACCTGTTTTAACGGAGTGGTGGTAGCATAAAGATGACTGCATTGGGTCCAACATGGAAAATAAGATGAAAATAGAGACAAGAGGTTTGAAAACATTGTAGCTTATTTTTATAATGAAAACAATAAATTTTAAAAGGAAGAGTTGATAATTTACTCAAAAAGGCCTTGATAAAGCAAGAGAGGATGGGATCCAAAGTACAAGTAGTTGACCTTTGATAAGAGAAAGTCATCTTTTTCTGTTGTAAGTAGGGGGAAGGAAAAAGGGAAATGGCTACAGATTGTATTTTTTTCAGACTTGGTGGTAGGAAGATGAGCAATGCCTCTGATCATTTCAGTTTTCCAGTGAAGCTTGAAACAAAGGCACCAGTGAAGAGTGGGGTGGAGTGAACGTCTAGGTGAGGTTTGAGAAGGAATGAGAGTAGCCAGAAGCTTGAGATCCTTGTCTGTGTATGGCACTTAGGCTCCTCACTTCCATTTCACAACTGTGTGGGCTAACTCCTCATGTGCACGTCTACCTGCTTCCCTGCAGGGCACTGATACTCTGCAAATTGGTCTTTGGTGATTGAGAGCTTTTAAAAGAAGGTAATAAAAGGAAAAAATTAAAAAAAAATGTTTACTATATTCAAGAACAGTAACTTCAAAAGCAATTATATTGAAAACCCCATTTATTGAGTTAATAAATCATGAGTTAAAAACAATTTAATTTTTAAAGACTTTCATTGAGTTCAAAAAATAGTAAAACTATTCTATTAATTTAATTGTTTTGAAGTCAGTGTTTTGGAACTCAATTAAAGTGTGTTTATTACTTTCATTTTCCTAAGCTTTCTTCCACACTCGGTCAGGTCTCCTTTGCCAACAGAGCTGGCCCAATTGTAAATGAGGCAGATTCCACGTATGAAGGTAACATTTCTCATGTCCCTTTCTGACATTTAAATTTCCTTTTCTAACTTCACCTCCAAAAATCTTGTTTGTTTGTTAGTTCATCTCGACCTCTATCATATGTCATTAAATGCACACACACACAAACACACATACACAGATACACATGTGTATGTGTGTGTAGTTATTCCAGTTATTAAATGTATGAGTCTGGGTCCTTTCAGGAGATATATAGAAACCACATGATCACTTTGAATAATAAGAAGTATAATACAAAGAACTGTTAAGTACTTAACTAATACTAGTAACTACTAAGAAGGGTAAAAGAGAACTCCAGGGTTGAGGAAGACTGAACAAGGAAGGTACTTAGAAACTTAGAAGGGGCCCTCCCCATGGCTGAGAGTCAGACCCCTGAGTGGAGAGATATGACTACCACAGGAGCACACAGCATGCCATTAGGGAAGAGACTTGTCAGAAGCCAAAACCTACAGCTGAACCTCAGGAGCAATGTCACGGGGTGGCAGAGAAACTTGCTGGAGAGCACAGGCCACAGCTGAACTGTAAGGACAACTGCTGTGGTGGCAAAGAGCCATGCCAAAAGACGTGGGCCACTGCTGACCACTGAAGGATGTAAGGTTAAAGCTATCAGAACTCAGGACACTGGTCCCAATGGAGGACAGAACACAGAAAGAAGGAAGCCAAAGGAGAAACATTGCATAGTCCAGCCCCAGTATCACAAAGGAGAGCAAGGTGTGAAGTTAGAGACAAGAGAACATAAATTAATAATTATCACATAAAGCTACTGTCTCTCAGCTCCAAATATATTATTCTATACTGTTCTTTGTCATTTGGGGCCTGGGGCTAGGGTTGTCCTCTGCCAAATGACTTATAGAACAAGATTCTTCTTAGAGATGAAAGGACCATCTGGTCTCACTCTCCCTCCCCCCACACACACCTATTTGAATATATGAAAAACTGAGGTAAAGTGACATGTCTAATAACTTATGGTTGGTTATTGGTACAGTGGATTTTCTGATCCCCAGCACTGAGGTCTTTCCAGTGATCCCCTCTTCCTCCCCTATTAAGTTAACATTTTTTAAATACCACATAATTAGTTTATGATCCTTTATCAGTATTGTTAGTTCTTTCAGTCATACTGCTTGGGACAGTAGATCTAAGTCTTACAAACAAAGAGATACAAAATACTCTTATAAATCTTTTGGGAAATTTCCAATAGCTGCAAGGAAACGTCATTGTGTTACATCCAAATTCGTTTTTATACTTTAGGACAACAAAAATAAAGCTTCTATAAAAAGAGACTTAGTGGCAGATGAGGGTTGCTAGCCACTTAAGAGGTGATTTCAAGTGGTTTCATGTAAATTATTTTTCAATATACAAGGAACTTCAAGAGTAAGTTGCACAGTAGCTGGCAACGGTTACTATGGTTGCACAAGTAAACTTTATCCTGGTTGGTGAATAGGAGGTGTTATTGGATATTTGCCATCATGTTCTTCCTGTGTGGGTTTTAAACTGTTTAAATAACCAGGAGAGAAAACAGAAGGAAAGAGGAAAAGATTCAGTGCTTCAGCAGGACTGTCTGAAAAAATAAGCAGAATTTGCTGAGGAAAGCTACGTCTAGTGCTCATTAACCAAGAGGCAAAAGTTACACATTGCCTTGATAAAACAGCCGGGATGCAAGCCTGCCTACAGGGGTTTTTGAATACCCAGAAGTAGCTGATCTGAGCCAAACTAGAAGTAGGGAAGTGAGCCAAGGTAACAGAATTTCATAATGAGGCCGTTCTGTCCCCATGAAAACTGGATCCTTGTGCTAGCTCAGCTAAGAAAGATCTTTGGTTCTACACAGTCAATGGACCGAGATGCCTGGTTGGGCTAGAGAGGGTTCTCTTTGCAGTAAGAACTAGATGAATTCAGGCTGAAGGAAAGAACCCTTGGGAAGTCCTCCCTCCCCCTTACTTGTAAGGGAATCCTGTTTTTTCCTAGGTGTCTGTGTTCAGGAGGCCTCTGCAGAAAAAGCAAGGATTTAGGAATTGAGACAGATCTGGATTCAAATCCAGTCTCTACAAATGATTTAATCCATCAGAGTTCTAATTTATTGTGAATAAAATGAAATTACCAGTGCCTACTTGAAGGGTATTGGGGAGATTAAATAAGGCATGCAAGTAAAGCACCTACTTCCATGCCTGATCTATCAATGCTTGGTAAATGGGAGTTGCTGCTCCTATTACTACTGCTACTAATACTACTACTGGACCATTATTACTACTCTTGAACCGAAAATAAGTCCTTTTCTGAAGGAAGAACTCTGACAAAACCAGCATGTGGAGCAGGTTCTCTCATATTTGATATTCTACCTCTCCTTCTTGGGGAACAGAGTGGGTTGGTCACAAACACACACATAAATCTCCATCCCACACCAATCCCCATGGCCATCCCACATCCTCTGAAGCATAAAAGATAGAGATGTTGTGCTATAAGTGAGACAAAATAGGATTCTATAAAAGAAAACAACAAAGGAAACAAGATAAAAATCTAAAAGTAATACAATTATCTAAAACCCATACTCAAACATGAAATGCAAAGTGGAAATAATGGTTTTAGGCTGACCTTATTCTTATAGGGTCTACAAAGAGATTAAATTAAATGAGAGAACACACGAATAAAAATGATAAAACATTCTATAAACACTACAATATAGAAATAAATCAAGAGAACTTAGAAAGTTAAACAACAAACAAGTTCAGTAAAATGTACCATTAGCAAAAGGGATACACTAAAGAGATTACCTGGTAAAATGAGATAGTTCAAAATTTTGACTAAACCACATAATATAAAAATACACAGAAACCAGCCTAGGATCAAACCTGTCTGGACATTGAGACTTTTTGTTTAAATGGAGGTTGGGGGCACATCTTAGAAAAGAACACACTACAAGGGAAGACAGGGGCAAGAGGCATATATCTAGCCCAAAGGCAATGGTCCAGTAACTGAAGAAACAATTCTGAGTCTAATGTGCATTGTGTCCCTCAGTTCTCCCATGACAGTGAAAACACAAGTTAGTACTATTTTATAGCAGTACCTATTAAGGGTTGATTTTGAGCTCTGGAGAGAGGTAGGTATGGTTTATATTCTGGCTTTATTACTTACAAGCTATGTGAATTTGGGCAAGTTATATAATTCCTCTATGCTTCAATTTTCTCATCTGTAAAACATGGCTATGAATAGTGTCTTCCTCATAATGTAGTCATGAAAATCAGATGAGATCATCTATCTAAATTAGTATAGCCTTCTATGTTAGTATAAACTCAATAAATGATAGGAATTCTTGTTATTATTAGCTTAGGTAACAGAGATAGTACAGCTGGTGGTAGAACCCTTTGGAACATGGCACAGCAATATCCTGATCCAAGAAATACATGCCCAACACAGGCATCTTCAGTATTAGAGGAGAGGAGGAAAGTAACAAATGGCACATAGAATTTTAATGAAGTAATCAATAAATATATATGACACCCCCTCCCCCATAAGGATGAACCACTATAAGGAAATGTGAGGGGAATGGAGTTCCCACAGATTAGTTGAGGAAAGAGCCAGAAATATATTGTTTTGTAATGTCTATCATGGTCATATTTGTATCCCTAGTGTACTGTGACCTGGAGAAACATGCTACAATAGCAACAGCAGGGTCCAAGGATTAACATGGAGGGGGACCTTTGGGTGAGAAGCTTCAGGCCACCAGAAGACCCCCCCACACTGTATAAATGTCCTAATAATAATGGATTTCTCTGCAGGAAGTCCTTGAGAATTAAGTCCCATGCAGATCTGTCCAAGATGGAAAACTTCTGATGTAAAAGTCCTTCAATTGTTACTGATATCTTTAAAATAACAGTGAAAGGTTTACAATTATCTACCAAAAGAATGTCAGTGAATTCCCTGCAAGACCCCAAAAACAAGCCAGGCCACAAACAGACAATCATAACAAGTTTACTCTAAAAGAGATATAAGCCTAATTATATGTGTATATCAAAGGAACTTTATAGTACAAGACTCACTTGATGATTGTGGATTAGCTATAATCTCAGGCACATAGTACCATTTCAAGGTGTGATCTTTTTAAAAATTATTAATTCAAATTATTTTTCCTCTGGGTTTTTCTATATGCCATCATTTTTATCTTTTGTATTAAAGTATGTGCACACATATAAAATTGCACATATTTTAAGTGTGCAGTGAATTTTCACTAACCGAATATATCCACAAAACCATCACCCAGATCAAGGTATATAACATTACCAGCACCCCTAGTAGCTCCCTTTATGCCCTTGTCCTGGTCATTCTCTTCCAAAGATCACTACCATCTAAAATTCCTAATAGCCATAGATATGTAATGGCTGTTTTAATACTTTATATAAATGCAATCATACAGTATGCACTTTCTTCTTACTGACTTCATTTGCTCAAAATTAT
Source organism: Daubentonia madagascariensis (assembly GCA_023783475.1). NCBI lineage: Eukaryota > Metazoa > Chordata > Mammalia > Primates > Daubentoniidae > Daubentonia > Daubentonia madagascariensis. Next base: position 4,040,861 of record JAKFHU010001599.1, read on the forward strand.
GCTTTGAAATTTTTCCACATTGCTGGGAATAATATAGATCATTCGTTCTCAATGCTATCTGGTATTCTTCCATCGTGTGACTATGTATTTATCCACTCTATCATTGACAGAGATTTGAATTATTTTCCGTTTGGGGCTATTATAAATAGAACTGCTATGAACATTCTTGTATATGTCATTTAGGGATTATATGTACGCGTTTTCACTGATTATTTATCTAATAAAAGAATTTCTTGGCCATGGGATTTTTTTAGGTTTTAATGTCTTAAAATTTGGTAACATTGAATAAATCTTCTACACGAAAAAATTGATGGAAAAAGTTTATCCAAGCATGGGCATGTCTGGTCTACCATTAGAGAGCTTATAGAAACACTGAGGATAAAGCTACTTCCAAAGCTACTTCAACATTTTAATTTATCTAGAAGAAATAAGCCTCAATATAGGCTTATTTTAAAAATTCTTTACCTAATTCACTCACTTCAAATGTCTTAATTATTACTTTTTAATGTAGAACTTCACTATGGGTAACCATCAATGTTAAAACACTGACAGACACATTGATGTATATCAACTCCGTGCCTCTGTACTAAAAATAAAATAAGATTGAATCTGGTATTTGATTTCTTAATTTTTTCCAAGACTTGGTGGGACCACATCAACACTGTTTCCTCCATTTTCCTCCACCCCTCCCTCTCCTTCCCTTCCCCCTCCCCCTTTTCCTCCTCCCTCTCCTCCCTCACTTCCCTCCCTCCCTCTTCTCCTTCTCCTTCTAACACTCAGTAAGTCTGTAAACTACATGACAGAAAAAAAAAACTAGAAGAAAATTATTAAGTCTTTGTACTGAGACCACTTTTTCCACACTTACTAAAATGTCCAGTCTGATTTAAAAAAAAAAAAAGGTTCTCAAAACTGTGAAGCTGCTAGGACTAGAGGGCTAGAGGGGAATTGACTCAATAGCATTTTTAGTAATATAAACATTACATGTGGGAAATAAAGTCTCCTAATGTTAAAAATGTGATTGGCAATGCTCATATCCTGAAGGAACATTTTGGTCTAAGCAAGAAAAAAGATCATGCAGCTTAGGCAGTTTCATTAGTAGTCATGGTTTTGCCACTTTCAGTAAATCACACATACTGCTTCCTAGAATTATACACCACTGGGGCACAAAGGGCCCTGTGAGACTGTTTCTAACCCATCTCCCTCAACTTTGCCTATTTTACGGATGAGAAAGTTGAAGCCCAGAGAGAGAAAGGAATTTGCCCAAGCTCTCCCAATATATTTTTAGAAGCCTGTGTTGGCAAACCTGTCACTAGACCCCGGCTCTTTTTGCCTACCATACTCTTCTATACTTACATTTATGAGTATTAAGTATTCCTTTCCACTATAGTGAACATCAACAGTATGTACAACATTCCAGGTATGATACAATGCCCGTGCCTAACCAAACATTCCTTGCAGTACTGGCAAAGATCTCATACAAACTTAAAGACTCACCATACATGCACTTTAGTGAGGCAATCTAGTAAATTCACATTTATTCACTTATGCATTCATTCACTCATTAAATATATTGAGTATTTATTATATGCAAGGTGTTACATTTGGAACTTGGAAGCAAAATATAGTCAGCCAGTATATCCGACCTCAAAGAGTTTACAGATTTGCTGGGGTGACAATCAAGAAAACAAATAATATCAAAGTGATGAGATGAGTATTATAATAAAAATATATGTAAGCTTCTATAGGCATCACAATCTGAGTAAGCAGGGACTAAATCTGTCTGCCAAGGAAAGGAATTAGAGAGAGTTCCACTGAGGCAATAATGCTTAACCTACTGAAGGATAAGTAGCAAGAAGCTCATCAAGGGACAACAATGGTGAAGAAAGAAAGCATATTCCTGACAGAGGCAACATCAGGTAAGTCACAGCACATGTGAGATAACAATATATGACACTGGCAGAACAGACATCATTCAGAATGCCTGTAGTACAGCATGCACAGGAGGAAGTGATATGCCTCAAGGCTACAAAAGTAGGTGGAGAAGATGTCAATGGGCTTTATATGCCATGCTAAGGAGTTTGAACTCCATCCTATAGATAATGCAGAACGCTGGAGTATTTTATTTGTGAGCATGGCCCAATTTTCATTTTAGGAATATCACTTTGGGTACAGTGTAGGGATACATTCACAGGTAAAAAATTGGAGCTAGACTAGTTGAGGAGAGCCAATTGAGATATGATAGTGGCTTGATCTAATACAAAGAAAGTGGCTATTGAGACTAGGCAAGAAACATAATGAAGACTGTTTTCCCTACCCTGAAGAGAATGACAACAACTCCATAACATTATGTGAAATATTTTCATATCTCCTTTGAAAATAGACTGGTAAAAACGTGTTTCTTAATCTCATCTTTTTCGCCCTTTTCTAGAAACATGCCTAATAGCGTGAGACCACTACTCATTTCCTATCCCCACCTCCACTAGAGAATCTTCCAAAAGCAGATTGGGGAAATACTTAGAACAATAGCTTAACATTGATCATAATCTCTCACCCCATGTCTCCTTTTAAAATTGCAAGGATTGTTTTCTAAAGCGGACAAATCATGGGATTTGGAATGAGGTAACCAGGGTTCAAGTTCCTAATTCACTGTTTGCTTGTTTATGACTATGACTAATATATCTCTCTGAAACTTAGTCTCTACATCTGCAAAACAGAATTACTACATATTCCAACTTAAACTCACAAAATTCTGCTGAGGATCAAAAATAAAAACACACCGTGAAATTACTCTGCAAACTGTAACATGCTAATTATTTGTTAGTTACTAGCATATATATCACAGATTACCTGCCTGGACATGAAACGAATGTTCAGTAACACAGTAATTCTTGCTCTCAGCCACAGACACAAATCACAAAAAAAAAAAAAAAAAAAAAATCTGAAAAGCTTCCAGATTCTTCTGGATTTCTCCATTACTACTATATACCCTGATTCAAAGCCTAAAAGGAAATTGCTGGTAGATTATCAGTGTTACCTCATTTTACCAGAAACCCCAGCAGGAGAGGTAAGAATGGCATTCATTTGACTTGCCATCATCACTCACAAAACATCACAAGGACATTGTCTCCTTTGCTTAAAAGCAATATTCTCCTCCTCATATGTCTATAGCCTTAGTGTGCCAAACTGGGGAGCCTACGAAGCATAAGTCCATGCCACCTCATGCATTATGGCCACTGATATCAACTGCTCCCACACATCTGAATTCTATGCCACCTACACACATGCTGAAATGAAGTGACTACCTCTAGACACGTTGCCTATGTCTCTCTATCACACTCAACCATGACCAGTGGTGCATCTGAACATGGTGCAGACCAAGGCTGTGCACAGTAACACTGAAGCAGCTCCATTCAGAAAACAACTATGGCTCAAGGAGAAAAAGCAGTTAGATCAGCTCAGCTGCCTTTGTGCTAGTCAAACGCCAAGCTACCCAACCAAGTCTTTATCTATACAGAGTGGATTTTTCACAAGTTTTGCAAATGTTACCCCAATGAACCCAGTAGTCTCTGATGAGAAACAATCCCCTTTATTCTTCTCAGGGTACGTGCAATGACAGGAAATTGCTTAGCATAGAGTAGAGAGTCAGTAAATATGTATTTGTTGTTGATTGAGATCCAGGAATATTCAGAGTCTCTATAGGGCTCTATGAGAACAGCCAGATGTATTAACAAGAAACCATCCTTCAGAGACCCTTTTAGAAACTGTGTCTAAAGTACTTGAATAATGGTTATAGCAGACAGCTTTGGTTTGCTGCCCAGCATCCATTTCCTCTCCTTCATGGCAACAGAATCCTGAACTTTCTCTACTAGGTGATTTGCATAGGATTAACCTTACTTCCAACCTCTGGAGGTGAAATCTGAACAGCTTAAGCCAATTGGCATTTTCCAAATACCTGAACACATTATTATCACTGGGAATGGTAAGACACATCTATTTTCTGTCCTGAACAAGGAAGCATATTACCAGGAAGTTGTTTACAACCATCTGTGACCTGAGGAGTAACTGGCCATAGGATGAAGTCAACACTATGGAAGCCAGAGAGGAATGACTGAAATAAGCCAGGTCCTAGGTGATCCTATTTGGTCACTGAATCAGACCATGTAAAAGTCACAGTATCTCTGGATCTTTCAGTTAGACGAGTCAATAAATTATCTTTGCTATTTAACCATTTTGAGATGGGTTATATATTATTTGCAACCAAAAACCCATCTATACACTGGTAATTGTGAAATAAAATTGAAAGTGGTACTTAGGTTAAGATTTATTTTCTGAGTGACAAAATTACAGTATCTTCTTGAAAAGAAAGAAAATAAATGAAATTATAAAGGTTCTGCATAAATTCTTACAAATCTATGAGATGGTCTCTGAAACTTTATCACACCACCAGAAAGAGCTGAAGTCCTTTTTTCTGCCTTTGGGTGAGTTATTCCTTCAACTATTGATTACTGATAATCTTAGCTGCTTTCCAGAGTGCAATTCTAGGAGCCTAAGACAAATTCCATTTCTTATAAAGCACTGACCTGAATGTACTCCATTCACATCCCTACCTTCCTTAAAAGATTCCTATACAGGCTCGGCACAGTGGCTCATGCTTGTAATCCTAGCATTCTGGGAGGCCAAGGCAGGAGGATTGCTTGAGGTCAGGAGTTCGAGACCAGCCTGAGCAAGAGCGAGACCCATCTCTACTAAAAACAGAAAAATTAGCCAGGCATCGTGGCGTGTGACTGTAGTCCCAGCTACTCGGGAGGCTGAGGCAAGAAGATCACTTGAGCCCAGGAGTTTAAGGTTGCAGTGAGCTACAATGATGCCACTGCACTCTACCCAGGGCAACACAGCAAGACTGTCTCAAAAAAAAAAAAAAAAAAAAAAGAAATGTGTTCCTATACAAATGTTACAACACTGTGAAAGTATAAATTAGGATCAGTAATAGAGTTATAGATCTATCGAGAGTAATTATTGCACACCCAAGAGGCATGTATGACCCTGGGCTATTTGGAGTTAGTCTGAGGAAGAATTAGGGATTACTGCCAAGTACCCTGGATACCTAATTTAAGGTATACAATCCTATGAGCAGAACCTTTTTAGAAGTACAAGCAGAGTCTCCTATATAACAAGACATAAGTCAGGCCTCTGCCTTTTCATAACAAAACAATGCCCTTTTCATGCTGACATTTGGTGACTAAAGCTTATGTTCCCATTTCATTGATTTACATAGCATATCCGAACTCCAGGAACCCAGTCTTGATTTGACTGCTGCCTAGTTCTTGGCAAAATATCAGCTAAATTGTACTGGCACGAGAATTGACAGACAGATTGGTAGAACTGCATAGATTTCACAGAAACAGAATCAACTCTAAATAAAAATGGAGTGGGTGATAAAGACAGCAGCACAGTCCAATGAGAAAAAAAATGGAGGGACTATTCAAATAATTTTGAGATAATTACATGGATAAAGACTCAAGATAGATATTCAAATTATATACCAAAATACATTCTAGATAGACCAAAAATAACCCAAAACTTAAAGATGAATATATAGAAGAATAATTAATCTCTTGGTAGAGAACAACTTTTAAATATAAAAGTAATAAAACAATTTGCAAAAGAAAAAAAAATTGCTTACCTAAACATTTATTACTTTTGTGTGCCAAAAAAAGTTTTAAGGAAAATAACAAATTGGTAAAACAATTTCCAAAAAAGGTAATGATGTCTTAATATATTTAATGTAGAAAATGTTCTTAATAATTTAAGAGAAAATATACCCACACTATAATGGAAAAACAGGCATCAAATGGAAGGAAATTCACATAAAAATTAAATGACCTGAAAACACACCTGTCAGAATGGCTAAAATAAAAAAAAAATAGTGACAAAACCAAATGCTGGTGAGGATGCTGAGACTGGATCATCCATGTGTTTCTGATGGGAATGCAAAATGTTATCATCACTCTGGAAATGGTTTGACAATTTCTTACAAAACTAAACCTGAGCTAACCTAATATGACCCAGCAATTGTACTCTTAGACATCTACCCCAGAGAAATCAAAATTCGTGCCCACATAAAAATGTGTGCAAGATTGTTCATAACAGCTATAGTTGTAATAGCCAAAACCCAGAAACAACCAAAAGACTCCTCAATAGGTGAATAATTAAACAAACTGTGGTACATCCATACCATGTACTACTACTCATCAATAAAAAGGAACCACCTATTGATGCATATGAAAACATAGATGGGTCTTAAAGGGATTATGCTCACTTTTCAAGAAAATCAATCTTAAAAGGTTATGAACTATATGATTCCATTTATATAACATTCTAAAATTGGCAAAAGTATAGAAATGGTGAACAGATTAGTGGTTGCTAGTGGTTAGGGATGAGGGTAGTGAACGGGGGTGGCTATAAATGGGTAGAACAAGCTCTGTACCTTGATTGTGGTGAAAGTTACAAAAAGCTAAACAGGTGATTAAATTGTGTAGATAGAAGTACACACACAAAAACATATATATATATGAAAATAAGTAGATGTAGGACTGATGAAATCTGAATAAGGTCTGTGGATTGTACTAATGTCAATTTCCTAGCATTGATATTGTGCTAGTTATGCATGGTGTTAACATCAGGAGAAGCTGGGTGAAGGGTGCATGGGACCTTCCTGGACATTTCTTTGCAACTTCCTGTGAATCTATAATTAATTAAAAAAAAAAGTTAAAAAATAAATGACCATAAATGTATAAAGTTAATCTTTAATGGTAATCAAAATGCAATTGAAATGCAAATTAAACAAAATAGCACACATTTTTATCAATTGAATTGTCATTTTTTAAAATTACAATACTGGAAACTGGTTGCGATGCAATGAGCCAGGTACTCCCATGTATTGTCATATGGTTCTATAAATTAGTAGAACCTTTTTGAAAAGCAATCTGGAAACAGGTAGCAAGATAGTCTCTACGGGTCTCTGTGCTGTAGTAGGGAAGTCTCTACTCCATTACTACTCCTTTCTCCCTCTTCCTCCAAAGAACAGGAAATATAATTGTATTGAAGCACATTTGTCAAGCTAAATTTATGTGTAAACAGAGTAACTGTGTTATATAAGGTTACCCACATATTTGCGGTTCTGTCTCTCTCTCTCCCCACCTCACTCTCGCTTTGGCTTCCTGTATCCAGGCAGCTGGCCATCTTGTAATCTTTCCTCACTTCCTCTCACCTGCATTGTTCCTATCTAAATCTTATCAAAACAGCCCCAAATTCTACATTGCATCCTTAACATAGCTTAAAGAAATCATCAGGTATGTTCAAAGATTTATACATAGAGTTGTTCACTTCATATTAATAATACTATTTTAAATTAAAAACTTGAAAAACTAAATGCTACAAAAATAGGGAACAAGTTAAATATGTGAGATATAATACAGCCATTGCAAATAACAATTTTGAAGGATAGTTAATGAAACTATAAGATCTTCAAAATATAATATGAAATTAAAAATCAAGATAGAAGAAAATCAGGATAAAGTGAAATATCTACTTTTTATTTATCCTTAAATTGAAATTATAAAAGTAAATCTACATGCAAGTTTAATACCTAGAAGCATGCATCTAGATTGTAATTGTTAAATTACGATGCAATGTTTTTTAGTATTTCAAAATGGCCCCAAAATAACTGGCATTCTCCTCAAAAAACAGATGCTATAGTTTTTAATAATCTTTGAGGTTTTAAAAATTAGATGTACTTATTAAATACTTTGTTACTCTGACTTTGACGTAAGTGTTAGACTTTTAATCATGACAATCTAGTTGTTCAAAGTTAGAGTTCCTGGTGTTGTTAATTTTAACTAGTTATAGAAATGAAATTATTGCTTCTATAGAAATTATTTATTACTATATAGTTGGCTTGAAATCTTCCTAGGTCCTCCTTTGCCCTCTGAAATTAAAAAAAAAAAAACTATATCAAAGCTATACCAAATATTATGCCCTTTCAAAAAATCCTCAAGGAAACTATACAAAGGAAAGTTCCTTTTAAATCTAAGGTTCTGTGATTCTATTAGGTCCTTTTACAGCAGAATTCACAAGAAATAAGGAAAAAAATAGCATGAGCAGGAACTCTAATCTGCTTTCCATTGGTTACTGCCAGATGTCTATATTTTATGTTTTCCCACCAACCCACAAAGCCTTTCCAAAACTATTCCTGGGGAAACTACAGGAAACAAAAGTGGACAGAAGTGACTCTCTCACGGTGGTTCCAAACATCAGAATGGATGGGGCTCCTGCCATATATTACACTTATTTATATTTCATAGTAAAGACTAATTTATCTACCTAGCATCATTGAAGATTTAGGTTTTATATATTTTTTTTCTATTTTCCAGATAGATTTAAGCATTAATATTTTTACCATCAAATTGTTTTTAAGGGAAGCCTTATTTTACGACACATCGTCATATTCTTAAACTGCCAATACTAATTCAGCTAATTCACCTAATTCAGCTTTTTTAAAATCCAGCTTTTAATTCCTAATTCAGCTTTAAAAAAAATCAGTTCCAACATTCTGAACATATACTCTGTCAGGTGATGCACTAAGAGGTTAGTGAGAAGCGTAAGGTTGTTCAGTCTTATCCAAAATGGTTTCTGAATGATGTGTGGTTACAGGTGTCTGTCTCTTTCCCCAGTGTTCATAAACACATTTTAGGGACACTTTTTGCGTTCTCTCTACTTCTACTCTCACTTGCATTGAGGTAGTCTTTTAGGATTTCATCTATATGAAATCAGGCTGCTCACGCCTAGGGCGATGTTATAAATTATTGCCCAAACAAGGATACTTTTAAAAGTGAAAGAGTGCTATTAATAATTATGCAGTAACAACATGAATAAAGGAGGGCTACCCCAGGCAAACCGACATGTATGGTCACCTCACACATGTCCCAAGCCATCAAAGAGGAGCTCACAATCGGAGGGCTTGACAGATACTGTTAGTCAAAATTATTTTCAGTGCTCATTTATCTTTTTGGATTCCCAATTTCCCTCCCTTTCTATCCTCTAAAGATTTTCTTTAATTTTCTAGCAAGTTCAGTGATGTAATTTAAAATGTTTTTAAAAATCTTTTTACCAAGTATTTTTAGTTGTTCTTACACGGGAGGATAGTTCAGATTATCTAGTTTCCCACTCTGCTATAAATACACCTTTTAGTGTGTATAGACATGCAAACATACACATACAGAGAAATGCAATTAAAAAAGAAAAAGTCTGGAAAGAAATAAACTGTCGAGTCACGATTCATAGGAAGCAGGAATATGGGTGACTTGTGTTTCTTTCTTCAAAAATTTCTCTATATCCAAATGTTTTACAATGAGTTGTGTTACTTTTGTACAACAGAAAAAAGCTGAGAAGATTAATATTTGGGGGAATCAATGTCAGAAATAAGCAAATCCTCTGTGAGTTGAGATTGAGCAAGCTCTATCCTTATGTGAAATCATGCAATCAACAGCTTTATACCCTGACTAAAATATTTTACATCCAGATATACTTTCATTATGTTGTTTACAACTACTTTGCCCTCATTTTTTATCAAAGACCAATATATCAAAAACAATCATTTGAAGAACATCTCAGAATTTCCTGTGAAGCTGTGATGAAAGACACTACTCAATTTTTCTTACAGAAACCAAAGTAAGTTCACCTTCTATGATATACTGGCATGATTAATTTCAATCACTGATGGCTACAAAATACACTTCTTTTTGCCTAAGTGTCAGTATCCTCACTGAAGAGTAGGGACAATAATCTATTTAAGAGGGTTATTGTGAGAACATAACATTGTTATAACATTTACAAAGCACCTTGTATGGCACCCTTCTTTTCTACCCACACCACTTTTCTGCATTAACAGCCAAATGTAGCCTTCAATTACATGTGGTTTGTCTTAGTTTTGTTTGTTTTTCCCTTTTTTAACTGTATCTGAGTCCCTCTTTGTAAATCCAGATTATTTTAGAAAGTAGGTAAATATAAACAACCCATAGAAGTTAAGAAGTTCATTGAAGAAGCTATACTTCAAAAGGGCTGTGCATCCTCCCATGTTCATTGCAGTATTATTCACAATAGCCAAGATATGGAAAACAGCATAGATGTCCATCAATGGATTAATGGATAAAGAAACTGTGATATATATATATACACAATGGAATATTATGCTGCCTTTTAAAAGAAGGAAATCCTACCATTTTCCAGAACATGAATGGACGTAAAGAACATTTATGCTAAGTGAAATAAGCCAGACACAGAAAGAAAAATACTGCATGATCTCACTCATATGTTAAATCTTTTAAAAAAGGTGAAATACATAGAGATAGAGAATAAAACATTGATCACCACGGTTGGAGTCGGGGGGGAAAAAGAAATGGAGAGATATAGGTCAAAGGATACACAGTAGCAAATATGTAGGATGAACAAGTGTAAAGATCTAATGCACAACATGAGAACTACAGTTAATAATAGGATTTTTGCTAAATGATTATATTATAGCTGTTCTTGCCATGGGGGGTGGGTAATGGGTAACTATATGAGATGATGGATATTTTAATTTGTTCCACCATAGGAACCATTTTACTATCTATATGTATCTTGTAATATCATGCTATATACTTAAAATATACACAATAGCATTTACTTTTTAAAAGAAACCACTGTGTATCATTGTTTCCACTAGTTGAAGGCTCTACTATCTTTCAAAAATATCACTGATTCATTTAACAACATTTACTGGCTGAGAAAATATTTTCTTAATGCCTGTTAAGTGTCAGGCACTGTTATAGACAATGGAGATACAGCAATGATTAAAGTGGACAAAGGACTTGCGTTCAGGACATTTTTTGGTATATGTTTGTGGAGGGTGTATGATGGTGAGGAGACAGACAATAAGCAAGCCAATTACAGATTGTGATACACAGTACTTCAATTGAAATATGTGGGATACTGTGACTTACAATGATTGGATGACTGTTTAAGAAGAGTAGCAGGGTTATGGAGATGATAATGTGAGCTAATTGTGGCTAACATTTTTTGAGCACTTACTAGTGTCAGGCATATTTTTAAACACTTCACATGCATTAACTTATTTAATATCATAACATCCTGACAAAGAATTATCATTATCCACATTTTACATATGAGGAAACTGAGACATCAAGAAATTAAGTAACTTGATGAAGTTAGGAGGTAGAAACAGGATTCAAATGCCTGGTGTGCTCTACCACTATGCCATAGGGCAAAGAACAGGGGAAGAGCAAAACAAGCAGAAGTAATAGTAAATTCAAAGGCCCTGAAGTGGGCATGATGGAAATAATCCAGTAGAAATGATTATATTGATGCATCAGAAGAAAGGATATAACAACAGGAGTGACATCCTTAAGGAAGTGAGAAACATTGCTGAGAGAAAAGGCAGTTGTGCACTGGTGCTCATGAGCTCCACTACCAAGAACAGTGACGGGGAGCTAGGGCCAACTCACAGCTGGGAGCTATGACAAGGTAGTGTGTAGGCTGGGGATACTGCTGTATGTTTTTCTATCACCTAGGGTGAATCACTCTTGAGCAAAAGAGAGTAGCTAGGAATAATCTCTAAACTTCTCACCAAGGACACTATTACAATGTCCCAAACAGACAAACAAATGAAACAAACAAAAAAATGGCAAGGTTTGAAGACCCAAAACATTGAGTAGAAGCTCAAGGTAATTACTGACATTCATCGTAGGTGGTGCTTCTGTCATTTAGAGTTGTGATCATGTGACTGTGTGTCTTATCAGAGCAAGAATTTTTGTCTTGGTGATTGTCATATCCCCCGTTCCAATGGCTGTGTCTGGTATGGTACGTGTTCAATTAATATTTGTTAAATTAGTGAAATATTTTGATTCAGAGATAATGACTTCATCGAAGTCCTACACCAGACTCTGTCAGTGTTCTGCTCACATTACTTTGGATTCCTTTACCATTCTCACGCACACAGGCTTCTGGTGTCGTTTGACTTCCAAAAGCTCGCACCTTTGTTGGTGCACTCTTTGTTGGCTGATTGCCCTTAGGCTGCTGGAATCACTGACTACACCCAAGAAAACCAAAAAAGTACCTGGGAATTTACATTTCCCACTTGTGGCACTAGGCTAATGACAGAAGAGTGTAGAGGTATAAATACCCCTGCTCCCTTGCACATGAATGGAACAGTTCTGAGGTGTGACCCACAGTGTCTCTAGGACCATCCCTGCAGGACTGAGCCAAAGTTAACATTTGAGGGACTTCGCTTCATATAGAAACTTTGTTTGACCTCTTTCCATTCCTGATTTCAATTCCCTGCTCTCCTACTGGTTTATCTAGGGAGTGATTACTGATAAATCATTTTCACATTAATTCTCATGTCAGGGTCTGCTTTAGAGGACCAGGCCTAAAATAATTTCCCCAAATTTATGTTTCCACATATAAAATTTCAGGGTTACCTGTTTATGATGGACACTCTCCACAGCTAATTGCAGCAAGAATGGCTTCATTGACCCTAGATTCAATATTCTGGCCACATCAGATATTTCTGTAAAATTTCCTAAGTACACAGGATCACTACTTTTTATACCAAAACTAGATATTGAAAATAGAAGGAAGACAAAAAGACTATAGAAAAACCTGAAAATACCAATTTTGCTCTACATAACACTTACTGCATCAGCTTTTATTTCTGTCTCCATAATGATGTTCCATTATACACACTTACACCCCTTGGGTGACTACAAGAAATAAGGGTTAAAATTTCTCCACGTTCTCACCAACACTTGTTATTGTCTCTCTTTCTGATTATAGCCATCCTAGTGTGTGTGAAGTGATATCTCATTGTGGTTTCGTTTGCATTTCTCTGTTGACTAGTGATATTGAGCATCTTTTCATGTACTAATTGGCAATTTGCATATCTTCTTTGGAGAAATGTTTATTCAAATCATTTGCCCATATTTTAATTGAGTTATCTTATTATGGTATTGTGAGGGTTCTTTATATACTTTGGATACCAGTCCCTTATCAGATATATGATGGCATCATTTGCAGCAAAAAAGTTTTTAATTTTGATGTAGTCCAATTTATCCATTTTTTCCTTTTGTCATTTGTGTTTTTGTGTCATATTTTTTAAAAAGCCACATTGCCTAATACAAAGCCAATAAGCTTTGTTACTATGTGTTTTTCTAAGTGTGTCACATTTGGACAATGAGCTATTTTGAGTTAATTTCTGTGTATGGTATATGACAGAGTCCAATTTTATTCTTTTGCATGTAGATACCCAGCTGTTCCACCATCATTTATTAAAAAGACTATACTTATTCTTCTGAATTTTCTTGGCACCCTCAGAAAATCAATTGACCATAAATGTAAGGGTTTATTTCTGAACTCTAAATTCTATTCTATTGATCTATATGGACATTCTTCTGCCAGTACCATACTCTAGTAATTGCTGCAACTTTGTAATGAGTTTTGAAGTCAGATGAGTCCTCCAATTTTTTTTTTAACTTTTCAAAATTGTTTATCTATTGTGAATTCCTTGTATGGCCATATGAATCTTTTGATTAGCTTATTAATTTCTTCAAAAAAGCAAGTTACTATTTTGGGAGGGATTGTACTTCTTCTATAGATCAATTTGGGAAGTAATGTCATCTTAACAATATTAAGTCTACTGATCAATGAACATGGAATGCCTTTCCATTTGTTTGGAACTTCTTTAATTCTTCTAATGATGTTTTATAATATTTAGTCTACAATTTTGTACTTTTTTCATTAAATTTATTCCTATTTTATTCAATGCTATTGAAAATAGAATTGTTCTCTATTTTAAGATTGTCATTGCTAATGTATGGAAATGCAATAGATTACTATATATGGATCTTATATACTGTAACCTTGTTGAACTCATTTATCAGTTCTAATAGATTTTTAATAGAATCCTTAGCATTTTCTATTAATATATGCAAGAACATGTCTTGTGCTAACAGAAGTAATTTTACTTCTTCCTTTCCAATCTGGATGATTTTTATTTATTTATTTTTGCTTGATTTTCCAGGATAGAACCTCCAGTATAATGTTGAATAGAAGTGGTGAAAGTGGACATTCTTGTCTTGTCTCCAATCTTAGGAGGAAAATATTCACTCTTTCACCTTTAAATATGATATTAACTGTGGGTTTTTTGAAAACAGACTTGATCAGGTTGAGGAAGTTTACTTCTATTCATATGTTTATAGTGTTTTTATCATGAAAGGGTGTTGCATTTTATCAAGTTTTTTGTGTGTGTGTCTATTGAAATAATCACGTGATTTTTATACTTTATTCTATTGGTGAAGTATGTTGCATTAATTGGATTTTGGATATTATACAAACCTTACATAACTGAGACAAATCTGACTTTATCAATGTGTATAAAACCCTTTTTATGTGTTGCTAGATCTGGTTTGCTATTATCTTGTTGAGGATAGGATTTTTTGCATTTATATTCACAAGAGATATTGGTGTGTAGTTTTCTTTTCTTGTGATTTTTTTTGGTCTCATTTTAGTATCTTGGTTACACTGGTCTAATAGAAGGAGTTGGGAACTAATCTATCTTCTATTTTTTGAAAGAATTTTTGATGGACTCATATTAATTCTTTAAATGCTTGGCAGATTTCACCAGTGAAGTAATCTGGGCCTGGGATTTTCTTTTGGGGATGATGTTTGATTACTATTTCATTGTCTTTATCTTTTACAGGTATATTCAGATTTTGTATTCCTTTTTTTTCTTTCAGTTGCCAGATGCTGTGCTAGGCTCAAGAGAAACCAAAATGATTTAATCACTATTCCTGGATTTTGAAGAGTTCACAGTCCAGTGGGGGAAAGAGACCAAAAACAAATAATTGCAAATTAACACACTAAAAGTACAAACAAAGTGTGAAAGGAGAGAGGGAAAAAGAAAGGAATATTTCTGCCACAGGAAATCAGAAAAGGCTTCAGGGAGCTTTTGAAAGTAAGACTGGAGACAGTGTCAATGTTGTACTAGAATGAGAAAGTGGCTGTAGATAATTTATACAAGAACTTATTTCAATACTATCAGTTAAAAAAGCATTCATTCATTAAAATTATTGATCATATAATTACTGAAAAGGAGAAGAAAAACCATCATTTATATAACTTTAAATAGATCTCACTAATAATAATGTTCTTTATAGTGGCTTATTGATATAAATATTTAAAAACATAATAGTTGTTCTTTAAACAATAATTAGTTATAAAAATACTATAGAAAAAGAGATTCAATTCAGAATAGCCACAAGCATCAGTGGCAACAAATACTCAGAAACAATATTAACTTAAAATGTGTAGAACTGATAACATGAGGAAAATTTCCAAACACCACTAAGGGACATCAAATAAAATGTATATAAATAGATATAAAGTGAATGGGAAGATAAAGAGGATTCTCAAACTAGTTTAGAGATTTTATTCAATTTCAGTTGAAATTATATTCTTACTTGTTTTAACATTTGTCAAAATAGTTCAAAATAGGTTAAAATACCTAAAAAGGATAAAAAAACTATTGATTTTAAATAAGAGTTAATGATGTTAAAGAGTTAATGATACACTCATTGTAAAAGTTATTAAAAAGTTAATATAAATAAAACAGTGCAGTTCTGGCACAGGAATAGATGGATTATTGAAACAGAATGGAAAGCCAATACATAGACTCACAAACATGGAAATTTATATTTTTATAATGATGCATTTAATATCAGTGCAGAAAAATGGATTACTTAATAAAAGGTTTTGAGACAAACAGCAATAAACCAGAAAAATACAATTTTATCCCTAACTCATTCTTTATACTGAAATAAATTCTGGATGGAATAAAGACCTAAATGTTAAACAATTATACTAAAGAAGTACTAGAAGAAAGTACAGGCATATCTCATTTTTTTGCACTTCACAGATACTGCATTTTTTACAAATTGAAGGTCTGTGGCAGCCCTGTGACAAGTGCACTGGCACCATTTTTCCAACAGCATGTGCTCACTTCATGTCTCTATGCTACATTTATAATTCTTATAATATTTCAAACATTTTTATTATTATATCTGTGATCAGTAATCTTTGGTGCTACTATTGTAATTGTTTTGAAGTGGCATGGACTGTGCTCATATAAGATGGTGAGCTTAATTAATAAATATTGTGTGTGGTCTGACTGCTCTACCAATTGGCTGTTCCCTGTCTCTCTCCCTTTTCTCAGGGCCCCCTGTTCCCTGAGACACAACAATATTGAAATTAGGACAATTAAAACCCTACAATGACCTGTAAGTATTCAAGTGAAAGGAAAGGTTGCACATCTCTCACTTTAAATCAAAGCTGGAAATGATTAATCTTAGTGAGGAAGGCATGTTGAAAGCCAAGACAGGCCAAAAGCTAGGCCTTTTGCACCAATCAGTCAGCCAAGATGAGTATGCAAAGAAAAGTTCCTTCAGGAAATTAAAAGTGCTACTCCAATGAATGCATGAATGATAAGTAAGAAAAGTAGCCTTATTGGTGATATGGAGAAAGTTTTTATTGTCTGGGTAGTAGATCAAACCAGACACAACATTCCCTTAAGCCAAAGCCTAATCCAAAGCCAAAGCCTAGTAAGGATTCTTTTCCCAGGTATTTTATTTTTGTTGTAGCTATTGTGAAAGGTATTGAGTCTTTGAATGGATTCTTAGCTTGACTGTTGTTGGTGTATAGCTATACTAAAAGGCTATAGTAACTAAAACAGCATGATACCGGCATAAAAACAGATACATAGACCAATGGAACAGAACAGAGAACCCAGATATAAAACCATCCACATATTGCCATCTGATCTTTGACAAAGCAGACAACACTGGGGAAAAGAATGCCTAATCAATAAATGGTGCTGGGAAAATTGGATAGCCACATGTAGAAGATTGCAACAAGATCTAAATCTCTCACCACTCACAAAAATTAATTGAAGATTGATAACAGACTTAAATCTAAGACATGAGACCATAAGAATTCTAGAAGAAAATGTTGGAAAACTCTTCACTCTTCTAGATATCAGCCTAGGCAAAGAATTTATGAAGAAGACCCCAAAGGCAATCACAGCAACAACAAAAATAAATAAATGGGACTTGATTAAATTAAAAGGCTTCTGCACAGCCAAGGAAACAATCAACAGAACAAATAGACAACCCACAGAATGGGAGAAAATATTTGCATGCTATATACCCAATAAAGGGCTAATAATCAGAATCTACAAAGAACTCAAACAAATCAAGGAAAAATCAAACAACCCCATTAAAAAATGGGCAAAAGTCATGAACAGAAACTTTTCAATAGAAGATAGACTAATGACCAATAATCATATGAAAAAATGCTCAATGTCTCTATCAGGGAAATGCAAATAAAAACCTCAATGAGATATCACCTAACCCCAGTGAGAATGGCTTTTATCAAAAAGTCCCAAAATAATAGATGCTGGCATGGACGCAAATAGAAAGGAATACTTATACACTGTTAGTGGGATTGCAAGCTAGTACAATCTCTATGGAAAATAGAATGAGGATTGCTCAAAGAACTAAAAGTAGACCTACCATTTCATCTAGCAGTCCTGCTACTGAGTATTTACCCAAAGGAAAAAAAGTCATTTCATCAAAAAGACACTTGCACTAGAAGGTTTATTGCAGCACAATTCACAGTCGCAAAGATGTGGAATCAACCCAAGCGCCCATCAATTCATGAGTGCATTAGTAAAATGTGGTATATGTATACCATGGAGTACTATTCAGCCATAAAAAATGAATTAATACCTTTTGCAACAATCTGGGTGGAACTGGAGGTCATTCCCCTACGTGAAGTATCATAAGAATGGAAAAACAACCACCACAGCTACTCACTATTAAATTGGAACTGATGTGCACTCATGTGCACAGAGGGAAGTAGAACTCAGTGGAAATCAAGCAGGTGGGAGGGGGGAGGAGGGGATGGGTGAAATCATACCTAATGGGTACAATGCAAAGTATCTGGGTGATGGGCACACTTATAACTTTGACTCAAGCAGTACAAAATCAATCCATGTAACCAAAACATTTGAACTCCTATAATATTCTGAAATTTTAAAAAGTCAATGTAAAAGAGAAAATTCTGCAAGCAGTAAGAGAAAAATGACACACTACATGATCCAGTTAAAAGTTGACTTCCCATCAAATACTCTGGAGACCATAACAGAATGGAAAACATCTTTAAAGTGCTGAAAGAAAAAAATAGCTCAAAAAATGTCCTTCAAGAATGAAAGCTCAATGAATACATTTTTACAAAAAAGAAAATAAAGATAATTCATTCCATCAAACCTGAGGTATAAGAAGTGCTAAAGTAAATTTTTCCCACCAAAGGAAAATGACTTAATATTGTTAATATTGTAATGCTCCCCAAATTGATCTAAAATTTTAATACAATCTTTATTAAAATTCCAGCTGCATGTTTTTTGCTGAAATTTATAGCAAAGATGATTCTAAAATTCATATAGTAATGCTAAAGTGCCAAGGCAATTCAATGGGGAAAGGGTAGTCTTTTCAACAAGTGGTGCTGGGAGAGTTGGATATCGACATGCAAAATAACGAATTTGAGTTCCTATCACACACCTTACACAAAAATCAACTCAGTATGGATCATGGACCTAAATGGAAGAGCAAAAACTAGAAAACTCCTAGAAGAAACAAGAGTAAATCATTATGACACTAAGTTAGACATAAATAAATAAATAAAAGCGAGCAAGGGATTTGAATAGACATTTCTCTAAAGAAGATATACAAATGGCCAAAAAGCATATGAAAAAATACTCAGTATCATTAGTCATTAGGAAAATGCAAGTTAAGACCAGATGTTATCCTACTAGGCTTGCTATAACCAAAAGACAGACAATAACAAGTGTTGGTGAAGATTTGGAGATATATGCAACAACATGAATACATTTCAAATGCATTATGCTGAGATAAAGAAGCCAGATTCAAAAGATTACTGTAATATTTCATTACTAGAACACCTCAAAAAGACAACAATATAGATATGGAGAACAGATCAATGATTGCCAAGGGTTGGGATGGGGATGGGGAGAAATTTGACTGTAAAGGGGTACAAAAGGAAATTTTGAGGATGATACAATGGTTCTACATCTTGGTTTTTGTGGTAGCTACATGATTGCATGCATTTGTCAAAACAAATAGTACTGTAAATTAAAAAGCTGACTTTCAGTGAAGGTAAGTTATACTTTAATTAAACTAACTTACCAAGACAAAAAAGAAAGAAAAGAATGAAAGGAAAATAAAGAAACAAAGAAAACCCAATAGAAAAACATTAAAAGCATAAAAATATACACTGCTCACAATAATTAAATTGCAAGTACACAATAAAAATGAGAAAACATACAACTTTTTTAGTAGTAAGATACATGTAAATTTGATTTTAAAAGTAAATGGTATATTTTAATCATCAGATTGCCAAAACCATATTTAAAAACTGATATTCACTGCTATTAAGAGTATAGGACTATGAGGGCTTTGTACTGTAGAAGAAATCAAGTATTTCAATTCAACAAGCCAAAATCTCAAAGATAAGTTAAAAAAACACAAGATAAATATGAAAATTTTTTTAAAGTAGGCTGGAATAAACAAAAACATTGAATGAAACTCAATTACTGAACTCAAAGCCCAACAATTGAACAATTTCATGCTAAAAAAAACATAAATCAATAGAATATAAAACACAGAGTCACAATAAAGTGTATACAAATACTTATGGTATGATAAATTAAGCATTCCCTATCCATAGGGAACTATTTTGTTTACTCAACAATATAGTTATGGGAAAATTGATTAAATAAAATTGAAAAACAAAATAAAATTATGACACTGCCTCACACTATATACCAAAATGAAGTTGTCATGAAGTAAATAATTATGAAATTATATTACTAATTAAAATCTAGATCATTACTATAACAGAGCATATTCTCCTCATCCTAAGTGTACTATCATTGTTTCTAAAGCAATCATGGTCTAAATACACATTTCCCCTCAAAAAATCATTTCATTATTTTAAAAATGAGGTCTTATTTGACAGAAGTATTTTTTTTTTATTTTGCTACAACTTCAGACATGAAAACAATAGTATTTGAAACACACACATGAGAATCATAAATGATGCAACAATTCTTGATTAATGATGTAATTTTGCTTTAGGGTTAAGCTCAGTTTGGGGTACTCTTGTCTGCTGGAGAAATTCAAGATACTAAATTGGCACTGGTATTTCATAACCAAAACAGACATTCTGTTTCTCATTATCTTCTCTCACTAACCTTCATTTTAAACTTATATTTTTAAGTTAAAGTAAAAATATATTGGCTTAAATTACCCTTAATAACAACAAACTTAATTAGCACTATTGATGTAAGAAGAGGCAAAAATAACTATGTTATAAATAAATTTACTTAAAGTTTAGCAATTATAGCATCATTCTGAAAACAATTGCACAATAGTCTGATACTCAAATCAATACACAATTTGGATGCTTTGGCTTAATCTCCACTGTGATATAATTTGTTTTACATTACTGAAATTATTACCCTAGCAATTTCTGTTTATGGAATAATAATTGTATGCAATCTTTTACTGTACTTCTGTTTAACCATGGAGAATATTTTAGTTTAATCTTTCAGAATGAAAATGAGTCAATGACCTAAAAAGACACGTGGAAAAATGGGGCTAATCTTACAAGCAGACCTGTCTTCTTTACTTACTATCCCTCAAAACTATTCCTATTGTAAGAAAAGGCAAAGTACACTTCATTTCCTCCAGTGATAAATAGTTTCATTTTGTTCCTTATTTTCTTTTAAAATATGACATTACTGATCCATTGATAAATTGCATTAGGCTCCTAACAATTGAATGTTCTTTCATGTTTTACCAGTTAGGAAAGGTTTTGCTGTAAAACCTTCATTCTTCAAGATTCTATTTTCAGCATGAATTAGATTTTCCTTTGGAGAAAATTGGTTGTTTCCTGT
This sequence comes from Daubentonia madagascariensis, assembly GCA_023783475.1. Taxonomy (NCBI): domain Eukaryota; kingdom Metazoa; phylum Chordata; class Mammalia; order Primates; family Daubentoniidae; genus Daubentonia; species Daubentonia madagascariensis. Next base: position 4,062,006 of record JAKFHU010001599.1, read on the forward strand.
CTATCAAAACATTAGACATTTTCTCTTTTGAACCTTAATACCTAAGGAAGGGTGACCTTTCCAAAATGTCTTCTTATCTCTTTTCCACACAATTAGAATCAGTCATTAACATGGAGTTTTGATTGTTAAGTAATAACATATTGTAGGATTATAACACATAAAGTAAAATATATGATAACAATAGCAAAAAGGATAAAAGGAGAGAAATGGATGAATATTGCTAGAAGTTTCTACACTATGTGTGAAGTGATATATTATTTGAAGATAAAATTTGGTAAATTAAATTTGTACATTGCAACACATGGAAGCAGAGTGTGGAATGATGGACAATGGACATGTGAAGGGGTGGAGCCGGGGGGATGTGAATGATAGGAGTTTGCGTGGTGGGTAAAATGTGTGTTGCTTCAGTAATGGATGCACTGAAGGCCCTGACTTCACCACAATGCAATATACCCGTGTAGCAAATTGCACTACTATCCCACAAAAAATAAATGGGAAAAATTTTAAAATTAAAGATGTACACTACAAATCATTGAGTAAACATTTTAGAAATAGAAGTATAGCTAACAAGTCAATAAAGGAGATAATATTGACTAATATGAATATTCAATCTAAAACAAAGCAGTGAAAAGTAAAAAGGGGAGCAAAAAAGTAGATGGGACACAGCAAGCAAATAGAAACCAAATTGGTAGTCACATTAATTTAAATGGCATAATACTCTAAATAAAAGGCAAAGATTATATCTGATATAAAAACAAGATCCAATTATATGCTGTTGATTGGACAAACTTTTGATTTAAATAAAAAGATATAGATTAAAAGTAAAATGAAAGAAAAATGATACCATGAAAACACTAATCAAAGAAAAGCTGGAAAAACTATAATATCACATAAAGTGGATTTCAGCAAGGAATATTACCGTGATAAAAAGTTATTTGGTTAATGATAAAGGATTCAATTTAAAAAGATGATATAATAACCCAAAATGTATATACACTGTTTAAAAGATTTTTGAAATGAATCAAAGCAAAAACTTTGAGAACTGAAAGGAAAAAAGACCTGACCACAATTATAGTTGAAAATTACAAGGCCCTTCCATTAGCAATTGAAAGAAATAGGAGATAGAAAATTAGTAATGATATAGAAGATTTGAATAATTATCAACCTAATTAATTTATTTAGTTATTATATAACACTTCATGCAAAAAATGAAAAGAAATCATATAAACTATGCCCTCTGCCCAAAATAAAATTAAATTGGAACTAAATAACAGAAAACAAATCTAGAAAATCAGCAAATATTTATAAATTAAACAATACACCACCAAATAACCCACCACCCAAATAAAAAACACAAGATAAATCCGAAATTATTTTGAACTAAGTTAAAATGAAAACAAAATACACCAAAATTTGTGGTAGGCAGCTAAAGCACTGAATGCTTCGACAAAAATGCAGAGCAGTAAATTCTTCATTAGAAAAGAGAAAGTTTGCAAATCAATAATTTAATCTTCCACATTGGAAAATAGAAAAAGTTCAAATTAAACAAAAATCAAACAGAAAGAAAATTAACAGTATATACATTTTTAATGGCACAATCATCCAACTGGCTTAATTGATATTTATTGAACAGTCAGCCAAACAATAGAAGAATTCACATATTTCTCAAGTACACAAAGGACATTAATCAACATACACCACATTCTGGGCCATAAAACAAGCCTCAATATATCAAAATGGATTCAATTCAGGCATAATATGCTCTCCAACTCAATGGAATAAATTAGAAACCAATAACATAAAGATTTCTGGAAAATCTTCCAAATATTAGGAAAATAAATAACAAACCTCTAAATAATCTGTAGGAAAAAGAAGTCACAGGAATAATCAGAAATTAATTTAAAGTGAATGAAAACAAAAACATAGTCATCAAAATTTGTAGGATGTTGCTAAAGCAGTATGTTGGATAAATTCATACTTCTAAATTCACATAATAAAGATGAAGAAAGGTTTCAAATCGAGAACCTCAACTTCCACCTCAGAAACTAGAAAGAAAAAGAAGAGTAAATTAAACAGAAAGTAAGCAGAAGAAAGGAAATAATAAAGACAACAGAAATAAATATAAGAGAAAACAGAAAATATTACAGAAAAGTGAAATAAGAAGACAGAATAATGGCCAGCAAACATATAAAAAAGTGCTCAACTTCTCTAATCATCAGGGAATTGCAAGTCAAAACCACAATGAGATATCACTTAACTCCAGTGAGATTGGCTCATATCAAAAAATCCCCAAATAACAAATGTTGGTGGGGATGTGGACAGATAGGAACACTCATACACTGCTGGTGGGACTGCAAATTAGTACAACCTCTATGGAAAAGAATGTGGAGATACCTCAAAGAATTAAAAGTAGAATTACCATTTGACCCAGCAATCCCCCTACTGGGTATTTATCCAAAAGAAAAAAAGACATTTTATAATAAAGACATCTGCTCTCGAATGTTCATAGCAGCACAATTCACAATTGCAAAGTTGTGGAAACAACCCAGGTGCCCATTGATACACGAGTGGATCAATAAAATGTGGTATATGTTTACCATGGAGTATTACTCAGCAATAAGGAACAACAGTGAATTAACACATCCGGTATTATCCTGGTTGGAGCTAGAACCCATTCTTCAAAGCGAAGTGTCACAGGATTGGAAAAACAAGCACCACTGGTACTCACCATCAAACTGGTACTAACTGATCAACACTTACATCACACAGGGCAATAACATTCATCTGAGGGCGGGCGGGCGGGAGGGGGGTGGAAGGGATGGGAAAAACTCTCACTGAATGGATGTGGGGAGCACAGTTTGGGAGATGACCACGATTGTGGCTCTGACATGGGCAGAACAGGGGCAATGTGTATGGCCAAAGTGTTGTACCCCCATGATATTCTGAAATTAAAAAAATAAATTTAAAAAAAACTAGTTTTTTGAGAAAATGAATAAAATTGACAAACCTTAGCCACACTGATTAGGAAAAAAAGAGGAAAGACAAATGACTATACATCATGAATGAGAAAGGAGACATAACTACAGATTCCACAGATGTTAAAAAAGACAAAAGGAAATATTATAAACAACTTTATGACAAGAAATTTGACAACATAAGTGAAATTATCAAATTCCTTGAAAGATACAAATTAACAAAAATTACCTAAGTAGAAATAGATAATCTGAATAGCTCCATATCTGTTGAATAAATTAAATGAGTAAAAATCCTTTTCACAATGAAAACTCGAGGGCCAGATTGCTACATTGGTAAATTTTACAAACATTTAAGGAAGCAACCATACTAATTGTATGTAAACTCTTCTGGAAAATTGAAAAGGAAAGAATAGTTCCAAACTCATTTTATAAGGCTTACATTAACTTGACATCAAAACCAAAAATACTGCAAGAAAAAAAGATACAGATGAATGTACCTCATGGACTTATATGAAAATCTAAGGAAAATTTTTACAAATAGAATTCAGTATTATATAAAATGATATGTCATGACCAAGCGGGTCTGTCTTAGAAATGCAAGATTGGTATAACATTTGAAAAGTCAATGTAATTCACATATTAACAAACATAAGAAGAAAAACCACATAATCATATTAGTAGATATAGAAGATACATTTTAAAAATTCAACATCCTTTCCAGTTAAAAACAAAACTATCAATAAATATAAATAGAAGGTAACTTCCTAATCTGATAAAGGAGGTCTCACAAAAACCTACAACTATCACATTACTTAACAGTCAAGGACTGAATCCTTTCCTGAATATCCAGGATATGACAAGAATGTTTGTTCTCACAACCCCAATTCAATTTTGAAGTAGTGATATCACCTGGTACATTAACACATGAAAAAGAAATAAAGATTATAGGCCACAAAATAAGATTCAGCAAATTTTGAAAATAATTGAAATCATACCATGTATCTCCTTAGACCACAGTGAAAAAAACCCTACAAATCAATTCAATGAAGACCTCTCAGAACTACAAAAACACATGGAAATTAACAAACTCCTTCTGAATGATCCTTGAATCAATGACAAAATCAAAATGGAAATTAAAAAAATTTTAATTGAATGACAATAAAAACACAAGCTACTAAAATCTCTGGGATACAGTAAAATCAGTGATAAGAGAGAAAGTCATAGCACTAAATGAATACATCAAAAAGACAGAAAGATCACAAATTGGTGACTTAATGTCACACCTCAGGGAACTAGAAAAAGAAGAACAAATCAAACCAAAAGCTAGCAAAAGAAAAGAAATAACAAAGACCAGGGCAGAACTAAACAAAATAGAAACCAAAAAATAATACAAAGTATGAACAAACTGAAAAGTTATTTCTTTGAAAAGATGAAGAAAATTGACATACCACTAGCTAGATTAACCAAGAATAGAATAAAGAAGATTCAAATAAACTCAATCAGAAGTGAGAAAGGAGACATTACAACTGATATGACAGAAATACAAATTATCATCAGAGACTACTATGAAAACCTCTACCCACATAAACTACAAAATCTAGAGGAAATAAGTATATCTGTGGAAATACATGACCTACTAAGCTCAAATAAGGATGAAATAGAAATCTGGAATCAACAAATAACCAGTAGTGAGACTGAAACAGTAATAAAAAATCTCCCAACAACAAAAAGAAAAGCCCATGGCCAGAAAGAATCACGGTAGAATTCTACCAGACCTACAAAGAAGAACTGGTACCTATCCTATGGAAACTGTTCCATAATATCAAGAAGCAGGAAATCCTCCCTAAATCATTCTATAAAGCTAGTATCACCCTGATACCAAAGCCAGGCAAGGAAACAACAAAAAAGGAAAACTACAGACCAATATCCTTTATGAATACAGATGCAAAAATTCTCAATAAAATCTTAGCATACTGAATTCAGCTGTACATCAAAAAAATAACTCACCACAACCAAGTGGCCTTCATCCCAGAGATGCAAGGATGATTCAACATACACAAATCTATAAATGTAATTCACCACATAAATAGAAGTGAAAACAAAGACCATCTGATCCTCTCAAGAGATGCAGAAAAAGCATTTGAAAAAAATCAGCACCCTTTTATGATAAGAGTGCTTAACGAAATAGGCATAGATGGCACATAGCTCAAAATTATAAAAGCCATATATGACAAACCTACAGCCAATATCATACTGAATGGGGAAAAACTGAAAGCATTCCCCCTTAAAACTGGAACCACACAAGGTTACCTACTATCACCACTTCTATTCAACATAGTGTGGGAAGCGCTAGCCAGAGAAACCAGACAAGGGAAGGAAATCAAGGGTATCCAAACGGGGAAAAAAGAGGTCAAACTTTCACTCTTTGCTGATGATATGACCTTGTGTTTAGAAAAACACAAAGATTCAACCAAGACACTCCTGGAATTGATAAATAAATTCAGCAAAGTCTCAGATTACAAAATCAATGTACACAAATCAGTAGCTTTCATATACACCAATGACAATCAAGCTGAAAATCAAATGAAAGACTTAATACCTTTCACAATAGCAACAAAGAAAAGAAAATACCTAGGAATATATTTAACTAAGGAGATGAAAGGCCTCTATAGGGAGAACTGAAAAACACTGAGAAAAGAAATTGCAGAGGAAAGAAACAGATGGAAAAACATACCATGCTCATGGATTGGCAGAATCAACCTTGTCAAAAGGTCTACACTACCCAAAGTAATTTACATATTTGATGCAATCCCCATTAAAATACCAAGGTCACTTTTAGCAGATCTAGAAAAAATAGTTCTATGCTTTATATGGAATGAGAAAAGACCCCAAATAGCCAATGCAACCTTATGTAATAAGAACAAATTGGGAGGTATCACTTTACCTGACTTCATGCTATACTACAAGGTTATAGTAACCAAAAGGCATGGTACTAGCACAAAAACAGAGACACAGATGTATGGATCAGAAAAAAGAACCCAGATATGAAACCATCCTCATATTGCCATCTGATCTTTGACAAAGCAGACAAAAACATACACTGGGGAATAGAATCCCCATTCAATAAATGGTGCTGGGAAAATTGGATAGCCACATGTAGAAGACTGAAACAGGACCCACATCTCTCACCATTCACAAAAATTAATTCACAATTGGTAACAAATTTAAACCTAAGACATGAAAATATAAGAAGTCTAGGAAAAAATATTGGAAAAACTCTTATAGATATCATCCTAGGAAAAGAATTTATGAAGAAGACCCCAAAAGCAATCACAGCAACAACAAAAATAAATAAATGGAACCTGATCAAACTAAACAGTTTCTGCACAGCCAAGCACATAATCAACAGAGCAAACAGATAGTCTACAGAACGGGAGAAAATATTTGCATGCTATACATCTGATAAAGGGCTGATAACCAAAATCTAAAAAGAACTCTAACAAATCAGTAAGAAAAAAATCAAACAACCCCATTAAAAAGTGGGCAAAAGACACGAACGGAAATTTTTCAAATGAAGATAGACTAATGGCCAATAATCATATGAAAAAATGTGCAACATCTCTAATCATCAGGGAAATGCAAATCAAAACCACAATGAGATATCACCTAACTCCAGTGAGAATGGCTTTTATCAAAAAGCCCCAAACCACAGATGCTGGTGTGGATTTGGAAAGAAAGGAACACTTATACACTGTTGGTGGGACTACAAACTAGTACAACCTCTATGGATAGTAGTATGGAGATACTTCAAAGAACTAAAAGTAGACCTACCATTTGATCCAGCAATCCCACTGCTAGGTATTTACCCAAAGGAAAAAAAGACATTTCATAAAAAATACACTTGCACTCAAATGTTTATAGCAGCACAATTCACAACTGCAAAGATGTGGAAACAACCCAAGTGCTCCTCAGTACATGAGTGGATTAATAAAATGTGGTATATGTATACCATGGAGTACTACTCAGCCATAAAAATATGGTGACCTAGTATCTTTTGTAATAACCTCATTGGAACTGGAGACCATTCTTTTAAGTGAAGTATTGCAAGAATGGAAAAACAAACACCACATGTACTCAATACTAAATTGGAACTAATTAATCAACCCTTATGTGCACAAAGGGAAGGAAAACTCAATGGATATCAAGTAGTTGGGAGGGGGTAGTGGGGGACAGGTAAATTTATACTTTATGGGTACAGTGCACACTATCTGGGTAAAGGGCACACAAAACTTTGACTCAAACTATAAAACAGCAAATTATGTAACCAAAACATGTGTACCTCCATAACATTCTAAAAAAAATTAACAATCAATTATTTTGTGTTCATAGTGTCTAATTGTTTGTTTGATTGATTTGTTATGAGAAATGACTGATAATTTGACAATTTGTAGACATAGACTTTCAAAGGATTCGAACAACTGAGAAAGAGTATATGCTCAAATCTTTGAATCTTGATTTACCATAGTTTTGTCTCTTACAGATACAACAGTTGGAATTTACACATGGTTTTGATTATCTATTTCTGTTTAACAAACCATTCCAAACTTTCTAGCTTAAAGTAGCCACAATTTATTATTTCTCACAATTCTTCAATCTGGACTATTTTTCTGTTCTACATGTTGTCTGTTAGGTCTGGCATGCCAAAGATGATGTTATGGTTTAAATCAGCAGTCCCCCACCATTTTGGCACCAGGGACTGGTTCCACAGATTGGTGGGGGGAGGGTGGTTTTGGCATAATTCAAGTGCATTATATTCATTGTGCAGTCAAACCTCTCTGCTAATGATAATCTGTATTTGCAGCTGCTCCCCAATGCTAGCATCACTGCCTCAGCTGCACCTCAGATCATCAGGCATTAGATTCTCATAAGGAGCACGCAACCTAGATCCCTTGCATGTGCAGTTTACAGTAGGGTTCACACTCCTATGACAATGTAATGTTGCTGCTGATCTGACAGGAGGCGGAGCTTATGCAGTGATGCGAATGATGGGGAGTGGCTGTAAATACAGATGAAACTTCATATTTACCTCCTGCTATCTGGCCCAGTTCCTAATAGGCCACAGACTGGTACCAGTCTTGACCTGGGGGTTGGTGACCACAGGATTAAATGATGGTGTCCCCTCAAAAATTCATGTTGAAACTTAATCTCCAATGTAACAATTATCAAGAGGTGTAGCCTTTAAGAGGTGATTAGGCCATGAGGCCTCCTCCTGCATGGGATAAAGGCCCTTATAAAAGAGGCTTCACACAGTGTTTGGTCTTTTTGTCCTTCTATCTTCTTCTATGTGAGGACACAGCATTCCTCCCTTCCAGAGGATGCAGCAACAAGGTGCCATCTTAGAAGCAGAGAGCAGTCCTCACCAGATACCAATCCTGCTGGTGCCCTGATCTCAAACTTCCCAGCCTCCAGAACCATGAGAAATAAATTTCTATTGTTTATAAACTATCCAGTCTCAGATACTTCATTATAGCTGCACTCACAGACTAAGACAAATGGCTTCCTAAGTCACGTGTTAGATGCCTCATCTAGGATGATTGGAATAGCTAGGGATTGGTCAAGCATCTTTCCATATTGTTAGCTTGGGTTTCCTACCAACAGGTAAGCTCAAGGTCAGCAGCCTTCATACATGGTGACTGGCCTGCAAGAGCAGAAGCTACCTGTTTGGTTAAGTGTCAGGTCTGAGACAGGCATACCATTATTTCTGCTATACTCTATTAGTCAAAATAAGTAACAAGGTTAGCTCAGATTTAACACAATGGAAAATAGATTCCAACTTTGGATGTGAGCAGTGGTATGCACATATAGGTGGGGAAGAAATTAATGAAAGCTATTTTTGAATATTACTATACATACTCTAAAATATGGAAGAAGGAAAAATATATATACTAATCGAGTTAAACTAGTATACCCAAGCAGTTAAATCTTGTGTTTAATTGATATCATCTCAATCATTAGAAGCAGAATTTTTTATTAGAAATAGAGGTTCTATGTTGGAAAGGATAATGTTAGTTCACGCAACAGAAAATCACTGAAATTTCACAGACTTAACACCATAAATTTTTATTCCTCTCATTCACTCAAACCTGAAGTAAGTTGGATGGGCTTCTATTATTGATATTTACTTCATATGGAACATGTGGTCTCTGAATAAGGAAAGGATGAATGGACGACACAGGTCACTTCACTTCACAAAGAGTTGAAGAAAACTACTCACAGGATCCAGATCTAACTGCAATGGAGTCTGGGAAAGGTAAGAAAGCATATGAATTATCTGGTGAGCACTAAATGTCTCTGCCACAGTATATTAACCAAATGCCCCTAAAGTAAATAAAATTAAGGGTGTACATGTATATATGCATTTCATCTGGAGTCAGGTTCACAACTTTTTTCATGTTCTGAAAGAAATGGGTAACCTCCAAAATATTAAGATCCTCTGCTCTGAAGACAGACATTCTAATTCCTTTATATCTTCTGTGCTAGAGACTGATGTACCCAAAAGAACATTTCAGTCTCAATCAATACTGATCATTGGATTCCCATGTTTCTGTCTCTCATATCCAACATTGATTTGGTGAATAGAAACTTGAGAGAAATTCTAAAAGCTTAGATGATATCCAATATAACAAAATAAAATTTAGTAGGAGGGATCATGGAAAATACAAACTTCCAGGTTCTAAGCAATGGTTTGAGTTTAGGAGAAATTATGAATTTTTTTTTCTGCCAATGAGGTGAATTATACTGAACAGTGAACCTGAGCCCAAACTGAAAGACATGTAAGTTGGGCAATTCTTATGAGCTAAAAGAATGTCTTGATGACAGTCTGCAAAAGCTGTGATTAGAATATCCTGGGTAGCTTGGGTATATTAATTTTCTATTGCTTTATGACAAAGTACCACACCTTAGAAGCTTAAAACAACAACACCACACACATTTATTATATCACAGTTTCCGTAGATCGTGAGTCCAGGCATGGCTTAATTGAGTTCTCCGTCAGGATCTCAAAGATCGAAATCAAGGGGACCATAAATGGGCTCTTATCTGGAGGCTCTGGGGGATAATCTACTTCCAAGCTCATTCAGATTTTTTGCAGAATCTGGTTACTTGTGGCTATAATTATCAGGTTCTAAGGTCCCCATTTCTTTACTGGCTGTCAGCTGGGGACCCCTTCTCCACTCTGAGAGGCTCCCTGCATTCTTTTTCATGAGGCTCCCTTCATCTTCAAAGGCAACAATGCTACATTGAACACTTTGCATGCTTTGAAACTCTCTGACTTCTTTTTCCACTATTGGCCAGGAAAAAAAAAAAAACACAAAACTTTGTTTTAGAAGACTCATATTATTGGGTCAGGCCCACCCAGATAATGTCCATATCATAAGGTAAACTGATTTGGGACTTTAATTATATCTGCAAAATCTCTTCACAGCAGTACCTAGATTAATGTCTGATTTTATAACCAGAGGTCAAGCATCCTGGGGGATCACCTTTAGAATTTTGTCTACCACATTGAGTAACCACACTTTTTATAGAGGAATCTATAGGAGGCTTAAAAAAAAGATGATTTAACATGGAAAAAGTCTACAAGTAATGGGAAAATGTTACATATGTTTTTAGTCTGGAAATTAGATCTGGGGTGATCTTAGCACTATCTCAAGAAGAAAGGAAGAGAATTTTAGAATTGTGATGCTGAGTGTTTGTTCTCTGGGTTGAGAGTACACAGATCTAGATAATATTTGTCACATTTTATGAATTGAATATTTTTAATTTTTTCATTACTTACATATACATGTATTACCCATATATACATATATGTATATGTGTATGTATGTATATATGTGAACATATAAATACATCATGAACACACATACATACACATATATGTATACATATGTATAAATTCATATACACTTGTCCCTTGGTATTTGCAGAGGTTTGATTCCAGGACCGCCTTCAGATACCAAATTTCATGGATGCTCAAGTCCCTTATATAAAATGGTATGGTAGGTGCAAATATCCTATGCACATCCTACTGTATACTTTAAATCATCTCTAGATTACTTATAATATCTAATACAATGTAAATGCTATGTAAATAGTTGTTATACTGTATTGTTTAGGGAATAATGACAAGAAAAAAAGTCTGTACATATTCACTACAGATGCAAACATAGTAGGCCTAACTACATTTTCAATCCACGGTTGGTCAAATCTGAGGATGTGGAGCCTGCAGATACAAAGGGCTGACTGCATATCATTTTTTACATAAATGGATCATTGCACAAGTTGCTTTTTACATAAATGGCTTTTTACCTATATACGTCTGATATTTTGTCTAGCTAAACAACGTGTCCTGGTGAGCTTTTAATGTTAATACCTATAAATTCATAATTATTTTTAATAGATGCATAGTATTCCATAGGCTAGATATAGCCTAATGTCAGAAAAACTCTTCTAGATATCGGCCTAGGCAAAGAATTTATGAAGAAGACCCCAATGGCAATCACAGCAACAACAAAAATAAATAAATGGGACTTGATTAAATTACAAGGCTTCTGCACAGCCAAGGAAACAATCAACAGAACAAATAGACAACCTGCAAATTGGGAGAAAACATTTGCATGCTATACATCCGATAATAGGCTAATAACCAGAATCTACAAAGAACCCAAATAAATCAGCAAGAAAAAAATCAAATAACCCCCTTAAAAAGTAGGCAAAAGACATGAACAGAAGCTTTTCAAAAGAAGATAGAAAAAATGCTCAACATCACTGATCATCAGGGAAATGCAAATCAAAACCACAATGCACTATCACCTAACTCCAGAGAGAATGGCTTTTATCAAAAAGTCCCAAAACAATAGATGCTGGCGAGGACACAGAAAGAAAGGAACACTCACACACTGTTGGTGGGACTGCAAACTAGTACAACCTGTATGGAAAATAGAATGGAGATTCCTCAGAGAACTAAAAGTAGACCTACCATTTCATCTAGCAATCCCACTACTGGGTATTTACTCAAAGGAAAAAAAAAGTCATTTTATCAAAAAGACACTTGCACTAGAATGTTTATTGCAGCACAATTCACAATCTCACAGATGTGGAATCAACACAAATGCCCACCAGTTCATGAGTAGATTAGTAAAATGTGGTATATATACACCATGGAGTACTACTCAGCCATAAAAAATGAATTAATACCTTTTGCAACAATCTGGATGGAACTGGAGGCCACTCTCCTAAGTGAAGTATCGCAAGAATGGAAAAACAAACACCACGTGTACTCACTATTAAATTGGAACTAACTGATCAGCACTCACGTGCACAGATGGAAGTAAAACTCAGTGGAAATCAAGCAGGAGGGAGGGGGGAGGAGGGGATGGGTGAAATCATACCTCATGGGCACAATGTACACTAGCTGGGTGATGGGCACACTTATAACTTTGACTCAAGCAATACAAAAGCAATCCATGTAACCAAAACATTTGTACTCTCTGTTATTCAGAAAAATATTCCGAAATAAAAAAAGTAATTAAATTAAATTAAACTAAACAAAAAAATAAATAAGTTCCCCTATTGATGGACATGGAGCTATGAGTGGTAGTATATGTAGCAGTTACAATATCGTCTATGGAGCCAAACTACCTAAGTTTGAATTATGGGTCTACCACTTGCTAACTGTGTGATCTTGGGGAAATTACTTAACTTCCCTGTGCCTCAACTTCCTCATTTGCAAAATTATGATAAAAATAGTGTCTCCCTCATGGAGTTGTCACGAGGACTGGAACTATCAGGATATACTTGGTTATGCTTCAGTAATAAATCATCCCCAATTTTAATGGCTTAAAACAACAACAATCTATCTTGCTCATACTTCATGCCCATCACAGGTTGACAGTGGAACTATGTTCTTCTTAGTAACTCAGGGTTTCCAGTTAATGGAGAAACCACTGTCTTTAATTTTTCCATCTGCCATGCCAGATGGAAAGAGATTTTGAAAGGGTATCAAATTGACAATTAAGTGATTCAGCCTGTAAGTAGCACACATCAGTTTGACTTCCAACTCATTGTTCAGAACCAGTCACATGACCCACCCAACCAGAAGGGAACCAAGAAATGCAATTCTCTCTGTTACTGAAAGATGGACAGCAAGAAATACTTGGTGAAAAACATTAAAGACCATGACAAAGATCAAATGAATTAATTGTTAGCACAGCACCTGGTTCATAGAAAATAAACATTTTTAATTTTTAGAAATATTGCCAAATTGCTTTCTTCCTGCTCCATTTGTGTTACATGAGCTGCCACTATAATTGGGAGAGGACTTGGGAAGTTTGATTTGTAAGGTCTTTTTGAAAGATTTGATCACTGAGTCAGACTCCGACTGGAACTTCATTTAATCTCAGTGGCAAAAGGGATGTCCTGCAGGAGAAAAAAATCTCTCTCAAGATACTACCTAATAAATAATTTCTGGCTTCTGGCTTCTTTGCAGTACCCCAGAACCCCAAGAGGAAGTTAAAGCTCGAAAAGATTCGGTATTTCTCACATGGGTTTTAGTAGCTACGACACAGGGGGATTACAACAACGGAGTTCTGTTCTCAAGTACAAATATCTATCTTAGAATTCTGTGCACAATCTTACTTCAATCATGTGCCATCAGTACATGACTTCTTTAGATCACTTTCAAATCTAATAGCCCCTAACATTAGCATTATTTTATTTTTTAATTAATAAATAATTATCTCATTTATGTATGTCACTACCAGAGATAAATGAGATGCAAGCCCTGTCTTTAAGGAATGCACAGTTACTATAGAACATCAACTTATGATAAATGCCATATAGAATGGCAGGTACAATAATGAGGCAGGCCGTGAACATGATGGTTAGGAGCATGTGTTTTGGAGTCATGCAGATGTGGGTTTGCTGTATCCTAGTTGTGTGATATTGAGTAATTTTCTTAACCTCTCTTTGCCTCTCTTTCACCATCCATAAAATCAGGGGTCCCCAACCTATGGTGAGTTGTATAATTATTTCATGTAATAATATATATTACAATGTAATAATAATAGAAATAAAGTGTATAATAAATGTAATGCACTTGAATCATCCCAAAACCATCCCCCCCCACCCAGGCCGTGGAAAAATTGTCTTCCATGAAAACAGTCCCTGGTGCTAAAAAGGTTAGGGACCACTGCATAAAATGATGATAAAAGAGTACCTCCCTCAAGTTATTGTTGCATTGTTTTTATTATGATGGAAGTGAAATTCACAATATATTGGAGGTACAAAGACAAAGTCATCGATTCTTCCTAGGGCTGTCAAGGAAAGCTTCCCAGAGCAAAATTTATAGAACTTAGCCAAAGAATTGTTCAACGACATTGAATGCTTGGCAACCTCTAAGATCTTGGGGATGATTAAGGAGTAAAGATATAAAAAATAAGGAAAATATAAGGAAATAAGACATAAGAAGGGAGAGGAAGGAAAGGAGGTAGATCCTATCACTAAATGCTGTGCCTAGGAGTTTGGTTTTTAATTGATAGAAATGGAGTGTCCAAAACTGATCACTGATATTTGCTCTGAAATACACTCCTACTCCAAGTTCTCTATCTCAACAAGTGACATCACCATCCAACTAATTGATCAAGCAAGAAATCTACCCATCCAACCTACCAAAAAAAAAAAAGCCTGTTGGTTCCTCCTCCAAAGTATATCCCAAGTCCACCTACATTTTCTGTCCCCATTGCCACTACCCTAGTCCAAGATAACATCGCCCCTCACTTGGATGATTTCAACTGGTCTTCTTGCTCTTTCACCCCTAAAATCCATTCTCCACAATATATCCAGAGTGAACTTCTAAAAATGTAAATTGTATTATGTCATTTCCATGGCTTTCTATTGAATTTAGAATAAAATATAACTTCTTTCACAGCCTACAAGGCCCTACATGACGTGGAGCCTGACTTCCTCAGCTTCAGGTAACCTTCAGCCTCTGATCCAAACACAGAGGCCTTTCTGTTATTTATGCACAGCAAGCTCTTTCCTTCTCAAAGCATTTGCCCATGTTGTTCTCTTTGCTTAAAACACTCTTCTCTCACCATTTTGGAAAACTTCTATTCAACCTTCAAGATTCAGTTTAAGTCTCACTTCCTCAAAGGGGTTCTACAGTTTAATTTCTACAGTTGGTAATATATCTAGCAGAAGGACGTTGAATCAACAGTTAGATAGAAATAGCAATTTGAGAATGTGTAAGTGGTAGAAATAATAGATGATATCACCCCAGGAGAATATCTAGTTAGAGAAGAGTGAGGAGAATGAATACCTAGCTAATTACCGAGATCAATGTGTAGACAGAAGAAATAAGCAAGTAGAAGAAATGAGCAAGTGAGATTAAGACTACATAATTAAAGTGGAAAGAGGCCATTTATGTAGATATGGTGTCACTGAAACCATAGTAGACAATTTTAAGAATGGAATAGAATAGTAAGTGCCAAATGTTATCAAAAAAGATAAAGATCCAAATGTATTTATTAGGTGTAGTAACATGGGAATCAAAACTGTCATTATAGATAGATATTTCTGTGAACTAATGGATTTGGAAACAAGACAAATAGGTAAAGAGTTGACGGTAGCAGAAAAGTGCAGACAATGTATGTATACTATTTTGTGGAGGAACTTAATTGCAAAGGGATATAGCAGCACAGCATCACCTGGGAATCTGGTAGAAATGCAAATTTCTCAAGCCCCACCACAGACTTACTGTATAAAAAACTCTGAGGATGAGGCCCAGAAATCTGTATTTCACAATCATGCCAGGTGATTCTGATGCACACACAAGTTTTAGAACCACTGGCTTCCACTGAAGGGGACAGAAGATGATAGAGAGTTTTGAGGACACTGGGAAAAGGTTTGTATAAACACAGTCTCTTGAATAGGAGAATGATCATGTAAAATCTTCTCCAGTGGCATTAAAAATTCAAGTAAGACCAGATATCAAATAGTCTCCACAGCAGTAAGTGACACTGTCCTTGTGCTGATCATGATGGGTGTGGTAGTGGTTGTCTCCAGCCCTATTTGAGAGCTGTGGAAAGGAATGAAATCATATTATGAGCTTGGCACAGGTTTGAAGGTTGGCAGAATAGGTATGCCAGAATATGAATTTATTAAGAATGCTAAGGAGAAAGTAGACTAAGTGGTTGACTTGGGGGTCCAGGCTCAGTGGAGAGGAAAATGTGATGGGAAATGTGGGGGTAGACCCTGAGAAAAAAAGAAGACTAAGGGCCAGGACTCCTTAGTGAAGTCAAGGATCAGGTTCAGAGGACCTAAAAGAGGGAAGAAACTGTTAGAATAGGTGATGTAGGAATGGCCAATGAAAAGTTAATAATAACATTAGTAACAGAGGAGAATATGGAGTCTGAAGAAAAGTAATATTGTTTAGCTTATTGATAGCAAGGCATTGCTATCTTTGTATCAAGTGCTTTTTCCTATGTTCTAGGTATTTTGCAAAGTACTTTAAATAAATGTTTTAACTCATTTAATCCTTACCGAGGCTTAGAAAGGTGAAATGTCTTATCTAAGGTCATATAGCTAGGAAGTAGAGGATCCTGGATTCAACCCAGGTCTGCTGATGACATGCTTGTTACCCTTAAATACTGTGAATATATGGGCTAATGCCAGACTTATGAGATTAAATTTTGATTTTGCCATTTTAGTATCACAATTGCTACCACCTAAAATATTATAGAGCATCTGGACAGATTTGTACCATGCTAGAAATCTGGACTGAAAAATGAAATATGATATAGTCCCTGCCCTCAAGGGCCTTACAATTTAGTTAATGTTCTAGGAAAGCAATATTAGTCGCTTACGGGGCCAGATGCTGTCAGTTAGACTGAACAAATACTATCAGCAAAAATCAATTTAAAGCATCAGATGAAAGCATAATTCTTAAAGGCTAAGAGATCAAGGAAGTCGTGGGGTACAGCTTTAACTGGATCTAAAAGATAGGTCTTCAACAGTAAAGATGGTTAGAAGGCCACCAAGCTATGTGGCCAGAGGTAGAGACCCTCCTTACAACCTACTGATATGTGGAGTGGAAAAAAAAATAGCTTTCTTGTTTTTGCAGGGGCAGGAAATCTGTGTAATAATAACAAAAATGTATAGATTTACCAGTTGCAAGGTCGTTTATGTGGATTATATATTCTAATCTTCACGGCAAATTTGAGAAGTTTGTATTATCTTCAATTTACAGATACAAAAACAAAGGCTTGGAGAAATATAATGACTTTTCCAAGGTCACCTTGCTAGTTAATGGAAGAGCTGGGATTTGAACCAAGGCTGTCTGATTTCAGAGCCTAAACACTTAACTACTGTTCCATATCACTCTTTGAAAGTAATGCTAGGTGAAAAGGCTGGAAAGCCTGATAGGCACCAGATTTGTGGAGAGAACTTCAATGGACTCATTCTCAACCAAATCAAGGTAAATCCATGTTTTAGTGAGTGTATGATGGTACTGGTTGAAAATTTGTCTAAAGATCTTCAACAAATACCTTGCATTTTCCCCAATAATGTATCTTATAGTTTTGTTTCTTCATACTATAGCACTTCTGACCATTCTGCTTTTTTGCTTTGCTTTTCCTGATTTCTCCTTGGTTCTCAACTAAAGTTTTGGAAATGATGTATTATATTTTATACCATAATCACTTTTGTCCCCTTTCCTGTAGCAAAATAAAGAAAACAGAGAGATGCTTCAAACTGACCATGGCATTTTCAAAATGACAGGAGTGCATTCACTTGGGAACCTGTGGTGTGCTGAATTGAATACAATTGTTCTCCTCAGGGGAATAAGAAGATAAAAAGGGGTCACTAAATATGAGCTTAAAAGGGAGTCTGATTCATGTTTGTAACAAGAAGCAGCCAGGCTTGTTGATCTGCCATTGAATTAGAGCTACAGAAGGCACAATGCAATTACTGATGCAGAAATAGACCATTCTAGACAGCACATTCACTCACCCTAGGATCCAAAAGGAGAAAGTCCTTCATAAAGCAAATTTTCATTAGCAAAATTTAAGTGATTAAATGCCATCTTTAGCAGCTTTTATAATAGCAATTTAATGTACATTTATGAATATTGAAGTTAGTTTTAATATGACTCTCATTCCCTTTTCTCTAGAAAATTAAGCAAGGCATCAGGACTGCAACACACATATTAAATTATATTGAAGTAGTGAAAACTTCCAGGTTGCAACATAAATCACAGCAATTTTGATAGCGATAATAAGCTATTAATAGAACCAGTTCGTCTCTACATGTTAGCAGGACAACACAGCAAGTGGTTCATCTTGTCAACAACAGTAGGAGTTGTTGGCCACAATAATATTACCTCTCATTTATGAATTTCCTCGCTACCAAATTACACCTGTTGACTAGTCTAAGGATCCAATAGGTGTAACAGTTCATATGTGTATAATTTTTCAGAAAGAAAAACACTTTACTTCCACAAAATTTTTCTTGACTCCTCTTGTTCATTAGTTACTAAGTCCTGAAAATTATTTTGGAATAAAACAATGTATTGTCCTTACTCTCCCATGAGCACTGCCTTCACCCTAAACCGGCACCCATACCCTCATACTTATTGGTGAGTACATTGATCTCCTAAGTGGTGTTTCAGCATCCAGGCCACCCTACACATTTCTGGCCAAATGCATTTAATAGATATTGAGTGCCTTGTATGTGTCCTACATGCTTGGGATCCATTAGTGATCAAAACAAAGATCCCTGACCTCATGGCACTGATATTCTAACAGGAGGAGATAGATAATAAAAAATATACATAACAAATAATAAATCATACGGTGGATTATAAAGTGCTGCAGGGAAAAAAAAGAAAAGAAAGAGGAAGATACGTAGATCTTTCCCAAGCAGCATTTCTCATCCTGCTCTTCTCCCCTTTGCCCCATGCATCAGCCCTCAATGCCTTCCTGTTCCCCATATGTTTAAATGAAACCTCTGCAGTCTGTCAGTGGCTTCTGTATTCTGCCACCACTTTTTTCCCTTCCTTATCTTCTATTACTCCCCATATGTAATTTCCTGCTCTAGCAAAAACAATGAGATTCCAATAAAGAACTTACCACCACTACGACAACAAAAAATAATAATAGCAGGTAAAATAAATGAGCATGTACCATGTACCAGACACTGCACTAAACATTTTACAAGGAATATTTCATTTAATCCCCACATACTCCCAGTAACCAATGAGGTAGGTATTATTATTATCTTCAGTTTATAGATGAAGAAATTGAAGTACAGCGAGTAATTTGTTCAAGGTCACACAGGTCAGTAAGCCGTTCAGCTAGTGTTTGAACCTAGATCTATCTGACACTAAAGCCTATGCTCTTCTCCAATATGTGTTAGATTTTAATGATGACCTGAAACTGTTATACTAGAGCAAAGATTGACAAACTTTTTCTGTAAAGAGCCAGATAATAAATATTTTAGGCCTTTCAGGCCATATGGTTGTCTGTAACAACCACTCAACTCTGCCACTGCAGCTTGAAAACAAACACAGACAATATGTAAATGAACAGGCATGGCTGTGTTCTAATAAAACTTTATTTACAAAAACAGGCAGTAGGCTCGACTGAGCACTTCTACTAGTCTGTGAGCTCCATGAGGTCAGTGATCGGGCCTTATGCATTTTGTTAATGCCAGTGCCATCTACAATGCTTGAAAACGGAGGACCAGAGTCCACATAGTTTGTAAGTGATGGATCTAAGCTGCTGACCCAAGCAGTTTAACTCTAGAGCTCATATTCCTTCCTAAACAGCATACTAGCCTACCTCTCAAGGATTAAACACTATCATATATAAAGCTCTTACTGAGTGCCTGGTACATACTAAGTCCTCAAAAGTTATACTGGCTATCATCATCATCATCATCATCATCATCATCATCTAAAAACCAAGCACTTAAAAGGTACAGAATAGTGAGGGCCAATACAGCCTGTTTAAAAGCAAAATAAAAACAACCTTTAATAAAGAAAAAAAATTCCTGGCAGGATCTAATGAAATTTATGTCAGTCCTGATGAGGGATACATTTGGGAACAGTCCATGAAAGACCAGGAAAATATGATAGCAGTGTCCATCCTTGCCATCACTTCAGTAGCAGAATGAAATTAACCTCATCTATACACACAAAGTTTCTTATGTGTATAGTCCAAAGAATCTGGCACTAACCCAGGGTCATCTCAGGGTCTTGTCATCTTAGCAGACAGAAGGGCAAGACCCAGAAACCAGGCCAAGGCCTTCAAATGTTCTCTTTGTAGCAAGATACAACAGTAATGATATCAGAGTAAACTGGCTCCTAGGTACTGCCTGTCTGCTACTTTATATGCCACCTGCCTGGATGCAAATTCTGGCTCTGCCTTGGGTGTTCATCTTTTTAGTTGGAAAAACAAACATCTTCAATGTCACTTCAGTCTGACACTTTATCCAATGAAAATGCTGGCTAGTCATGGCTCCTCTGTAAAACCCTTACCAAGGGCTATATGCTGCCCCTAGTGAGCAGACATAATCAGCAGCCTCTTTCCTGCTGCCCTCTGCCGCACTGACCTGCTACATTCAATTATCAATACTAACTTTGCAGGCCTCAGCTGAGTTGCAGAAGTAACCTCTGGACTGACATCAGAATGCACAGATTTTTATACAAGAAAGTAGCTTGCATGTGACAGTGAACTAGAATCAGAAGAATTCCTTAAATGTGACTTTCTATCACTATAAAGTATCTACTCATGAGTCAAATCTCTTTTTTCCAGACTTTCCATAGAATGAAGTGTATGTTCAAATACTGTTAAATTTTGTAGGTAAATAAATTGTTATTTCCATGTTCAAGATAATAAAGTTGGCATTTCTGAATTCTTTAGCCATCCTCTTCACCCTCCAATTCCTAATTGTTTATTCAAGGTTACCATGATTGTATTCAGAATGTATGCATTTTTCTAGAGATAAGGCAGATAAACGAAATAAAACAACACCTGACATACTATGACTTATTTGAATTTAGCCTAACATTTTTATAATTTCAAAACCACAATATCTGGGGAAGTTTTCTCTAAGTCCATTTCTATATCCAAAAATTTAATTTGCTAGTTTTTCCTGGAAATAAATGCATATTGAATACATATTCAAAGTTCTCTTTCTATCTATATACTGTCAATGTGGTATTCTCAGTCCAACAAGCATTTTCGAGCACTTACTATGTGGAGACATAATGGAAAAGAAAACTTAGGCCCTGCTCCAGAGTATTTTACAATTCAATGGGAAGAAAAATACATATGTTGAACGATTTAAAAAAATGTGGCAAGTGGCATGACAGTGGGAAGTTCAAGATAGTAGAGAGAACAGAGAAGAGTCTCTGTTGGGTTTTGTGAAGTGTGATGATGGGTTTGGGGAAGGAGAAGTGGTTAGGAAACTCTTCCTGAAGGAAGAGACACCTAATATGAATGTTGAAGGATGGGTAAAAATTATCCAGGTAAATGAGAGCTTTCCAGGCAGAAAGAACTTCGATGAGAAAGCAGAAAGGTAGGAATGAATACTTTGATTACAGGAAAATATAAGAATCTTAGAACCACTAGATGATACAGCTTGAGAAAGAAAAGTGTCATGGGAGACAATATTGAAGGTGTGCTAGGAGTTCAGGTCCATTCATTCATTTGTTCCTGCATCCCTTTATTCATTAAACAAACTTTCAATTGCATACCTCCTATCTCACAAAAGTGAATAAAATAGTCTCAGTCCCTGGCATTGCAATGTTTACCATTTAATGGAAATAATTAAAACAATTATCATACAGTGCAATGAGCATTTTCTATGTCTAGAAAATTTATCCCCCAACCTTAACATGGGTAAGTCCACTTCATTATTCTCAGCTCAATTATTACTTTCTTAAAAGGTTATCTTTGATCATCCACCTCTAAAGAAGTTACTCCAACCCTTCTGTGCTTTCCTTTTTCAGGTGTTCTTTTGCTACTTAGCAGTTATCAAAATTTGTAAACATTAGGCCAACCATGTGAAATTGATATTTTTATAGGTCAAAATGGTCAAATATCAATAATTTCACAAGATTCAACCCAATATATTTTTTCAACTCAATATATTTTTATTCATATGTTTATTTGTTTTTATTGTCCTTTATCTCTATGAGGGCAAAGGCCATATCTATTTTGTTCACAACTTTATTCTCAGGATATAGTACAGTGCCAAGTATGGTATGAGTATTCAATACATATCAGTTAATATTACTATTACTGGTGTTATTATTATTATCATTGTCATCATTATTATAACTCTATAAATTTTGAGGGAGTTAATATGTGCTAAAATTGTGGAATTCCAGTAATATGGGAGCACACAGAAGAGACATCTAACCCAGAATTTTCTTTGGGGGCAGTAGGTTAAGAGAAGGAGTTACTTAAGTCAAGGCCCAAAAGATGACTAGCAATTCAGAAAAAGAAAGAGGTAAACAAGCACCACTGGTACACACCATCAAATTGGTGCTAACTGATCAATACTTATGTCACACATGGCAATAATATTCATCAGGGGTCGGGCAGGTGGGAGGGGGGTGGAGGGGATGGGAAAACTCTCACCGAATGGGTGCAGGGCACACTGTTTGGGGGATGTCCATGATTGTAGCTCTGACTTGGGCAGTGCATAGGCAACATATATAGCCAAAGTATTTTTACCCCCATGATATTCTGAAATAAAAAAGAAAAAGAAAGAGGTTACAGTAAAAGGTATTCTAAGAGAAAAAGTCATCATGTGCAAAGGCTCACAGATGAGAATGAACAGGGTCTGCATTTTGAGGAACCAAGAAGCCATTGTGGCTGAAGTGAAGGTCACAGGAAGAGTGGGAAAAGATAAAGTCAGAATGGTGGGCAGCGGCAGATGATTAAGGACCTTGTAGGCCACAGCAAGAAGTTTGAGTTGTAGTATAATGGTGATGGGAAGCCACTGGGTTTTGAAGAATGTGTCTAAGTCCATTCAGGCTCCTGTAACAAAATATCATAAACTGGGTGGCTTATTAACAACAGATTTCTCACAGTTCTGGAGGCTGAGAAGTCCAAGGTCAAGGTATTAGCAGGTTCAGTGTCTAGTGAGCATCCACATTCTGGCTCATAGACATACCTTCTTGCTGTGTCCTCTCATGGTGGAAGGAGCAAAAGAGCTCCCTTGACCCTCTTTCATAAGGGCACTAATCCCATTCACAAGGCCCCACCTCCTAATACCATCACCTTGGGGGATAGGATTTCAACATATAAATTTTGCTGGGACAAATATTCAGACTATACCAGAAAGTGACATATTATTTGTTTTAAGACTAGCACTGAAGCTCTGTGTGTAGAATTAATTAGAAGGGTAAAAGATGAAAGATCTGTTAGATAGTGCATGATCCAGGCTAGTGAGAGTATAGCTGAAGAGGAAGGATAAATTAGATAATTATTTAGTGCTCTATAAATGGTTTAGAAGCAGAACAGAGAGGTTTCTGGATTGGGGAACTTGGTAGATGATAGGTCCATTTACTGAGATGTGTGGCACTGGATAAAGAACAGGTCAGGGTAAAAGCTGTTGAGATCAGTTCTGAGTGTGTTAAGATTCTAGAGTTACGTTCTTAGGTGAAAGGAAACCACACAGAACTAGCTTGGTTCTGTTAAACCACTATTTTCTACAGACTTTACCTACTGTTAGAATAGCAACTGTTATCCTAATATAAAATTTGGTACCTTGAAACAGGGTCATACCGTAACAAAATCCTAAAATATGAGGCATTAGTTTAGCAGGTGGATAGCAACCAGCAGGTGATAGGGCAATAGATATAGGAAGCTAAACAAATTCGAGTGGTGCATAATTCTAGAACAAAATATTGGGTAAAACTATTGCCTATGATAACTTTGAAAACAGGCCATGTACCTATCAAACTGATATATTTTGGAGAAAAAATTTTAAAAAGTGTGAGTGTATATCAATAATTGCTTCTTACGTTTAGCAAGGTGATAATTACTTGAAATGTGTAGCTAGGTATTACAAGAAAACTATGAGCTCAGAAAAGAATAAATAGGCTTGCAAGCAGAAATGAAAAAGAATAATACAGTTCAGAAGTTTGGAGTTTTCATACGGTTAGAAAGGCTGCCTGATTTGGGAACCCAAAAAGTATGAAATAAGACTGACAAAAGCTTTGACCAACAAATACCCATTAAAACTTTGCAGTTAAACAAAAGGATATAGTTTAAGGGTGTTACCTTTGCACCAAGCCTATAATTTCAGATGTCTCCAGGAAGCAGAACTGAGTTAAGAGAGAGAACCAACAGGTAAGGAAGCTAGGGAACAAAGGAGACTTAACTATGTCTAAGAAAGAACTTTGGGTATAATTACTGGCACACAGAACTGCCTGTGAGCATATAGATCTGAAGATCTGAAACCTATTACATTTATTCAGTAATCATTTACAAAGAAAAATTATATATATATATATGTGTGTGTGTGTGTGTGTGTATGTGTGTGTGTGTGTATATATATATATATATATATATATATATATATATATATATATATATATATTTCCACCTATAAAAAAATTCTTGAGCTCCTAATTGGCACCAGAAAGAAACATGTTGCAAAACCTGTGCCATCTCCCAAAGAGTGAATGTTCCCCCCACATCCATGATAAAGCCAAGTATAAAAGAGCACCAGGGAAACCCCTGTAGTCAAAATTAGTTTTTTTTTAACTTGCTGCAGCAAGGAAGACTGCACACCATGAGGAACTATAGGATGTCTCAGTAAGAGGGAGTTAAGATAGTATATTAGTCTTCTCAGGCTGCAATAACAAATACCACAGATTGGGTGGTTTAAACAACAGAAATTTATTTCCTCAGAGTTCTGGAGACTAGAAGTCTGAGATGAAGATGTTGGCAGGGCTGGTTTCTTCTGAGGCTTCTCTCCTTGGCTTGCAGATGGCCACTTCTTTGCTTTGTCCTCACATGGCCTTTTCTCTGTGCACAAGTGTCCTGGTATTTCTCTATGTGTCCTAATCTACTCTTTTTATAAGGACACCAGTCATATTGGATTAGGGCCCACCCTAAATACCTCATTTTAACTTAACCACCTCTTTAAAAACTTTACCTACAAATACAGTTATATGAGGTACTGGGGGCTAGGACTTCAACATATGAATTTTGGGGGACACAACTCACTCCATAACTGATGGGAATGTGGGGCTTATTCTGCGTGGGAAGGACTTAAGGAAGTGGGCTTCTGTTCTGGATTGAATGCTATAAGTAAACAGGGGAAATTATGTGATTTAGTATTTTAAATTTTATCTAGGAGGTAGAAGGAATGAAGTAGGGCTAGAGTTGCCATTGGTAAAGTAGTTATGTTACCAGGAATGAAAGGTATTTAGTTATTTTTTGTGGTTGTGTACTGTTCTTGCTTTGTGTCTGTGTTTAGTCATGATTACTGAGTGGTCTTGTTTTTGTCTTGCTTCATCAAGGTCATGGAGTGATCTCTTTTCAAATATTGTTGATGTTGTATGAAAGTATTTCTTTCAGCAGGGAACACCATGGCCCAGCTATTTAGCAAGTAAACACCATGGCCTAAATTTAGTTGTCAGTCTCGCTACCAGCTGTCAGCTGTCGGGGCTGTTTCTTTCTTTCTCACCCACTTCAGATATGGCAATGAAGAATAATGAACAGTGAAAAACATCCCAGAATGTGTAGCCAGGGGCCACTGAGAGTAATGGACAAAGGAATTCCTCCAAAAGAGAAAAATCAGGAGCTTATCATGGAACTTTTTTCACTGCCATGGCAGAGAAATCTCACAATGCCTGTCCGGTAGAATTCCATCATTACTCTGGATCAGTGATTGTTATGTGTTTCCCAGTTGTCCCTTTCTGAATGAGATTTTTTTACTGTGTTCAACTTTCCCTACTCCACCATTGTATATTGGGTATGGTGGGATGGAGGCACTGATAATTCAGCTTTTCTTTTTAGGTCATGGGTAGCCAGAACATAATGGACCATATCAAGATCTGATTGAGCTGGATTCAGTGACTACATGAGATTCTAGAATGTCTCACTTACAGAGGCATCAAATGTGTACTATGTCTGAGAAGGATATAAAGGAATATTTTAACCAGAAAGCCAAACATGGCAGAGACTGCTAACAATTTACATAATGGTAGACTGCATTTCCCAGCCTCATTTGCATTGTGTGGTTATACAAATGAGATCTAACCAACAAAATGTGAGAGGTAATGATGTGTGCCAAATACATCCCTGATCCATTAGAATCTCTCAATTGTATTTATGCTTTTTGGAAATTACCATGGAGACCAAGGAAGCCAAATATAAAGATGGCAAATTCTTTTGTCAGCCTGGCCCACTGAAAGATTGTGTAGAGGAGAACCAACCTCCCCAAACAGAAGCATCCATCTTGCACTTTTAAATCAGCAAGAAATACATCTATATTATGATGGGGTCATTATTTATTTGAGTATATATTTGTTACAGCAGCTAGTGATACCCTAATTTCAGCCCTGTATAGCATAATGATTAGTTGATGAAATAGTTTGTTAGTTGACTACTTTACTATAAAAAAAGATATAATCCCTTAGAAGCACATAATTCTTGAGAAAGGCACATATTTTGTTTGAATATTTAGCCAAGTGACAAGAAAACTCCATACCTAGGTTACATTCCTTTGTCACCTAAAAAGTCACCATTATAGAACTACAGAACATCTTTGCCCTTGGCTTTCTTAAGCACCACATGTGTCACTGCACAAGCAGAATGATATCAAGGATATCACTACTAACATTCCTCTTAGAATCCCCTCTTGACAAATTCCTCCTTACATTCGTGGAAAAAAAAATGTTTATTTTACCTAATGAACTCATATACTTACTCATATTCAAACAAGGATAACTATATGATGCATGTTTCCCTTTTTGTTATAGATTCTGAAAAACTTAGATCTCAGTTTCATGACAGCTATTTTCAGACAGGGTTTCTTAATATAGTCCTTTCCCTCCACCACTTTGTGTTTTATCAAATGTTAAGATCTTTAATTTATACTTTTATGCATGCTGCCTTGCATTTTATGGGGAAGCAAACATCAGATATTCATATATTTATTTGCCCTTCTCATTCAATTCTTCTCAACATACTGCATGGTCCTTAAAGTTGTTAGAAGAAATAAAGTTTTCTCCAATAAGTCCAAACCTTCCTATTCCATGTTATTTTTACTTATTTGAAATAATCCACGGTTATCAATAGAGGGCTTTGAGTTCAACAGGTTGACAACCTGGAATTAGTGTGCGCTGGGAAGAACACATGCAATTAAAATGGTGAAGAAGCAGTGGAAGCAGAAGGCAGAACAGGACATTTTCACTCATGCATCCAGCTCAGTAGCTCTCCCTCATCTTTTCCTTCTCCCACAACCCTAGGATTCTTGGCTCAGACAGTGGGAAGCAATGGTAACTTTCACCAAGAAATATGAAACACTCACAGATAAAACAAGCTGCTCTGGCTCTTTTTTTCCTGTTTAGAATGCACTTTAAACTTGAGGGAGAACCTGGAGCAGTGACTTGGGGCACCTGTAGCTTCCTAGTCCTTCTCTTAGAAGTTACTCAAGTTATACTTCACCTTAAGAATGTACATTCTAAATTTAAATATCACTTTTTAAACAATCAGTATTATCTTCCTTTACCACCATCCTCTTTTCTGTTGCTTTCTCAGGAATATATAAACACATTCACCAAAATATTTTTTGTAAATCATTCTAAAAACCACTTTTAAAGAGCAGAAAAAATCAATGTATTTGTCAGAAATATGGCAGCTTACATATGCAAGTGATTCTGACACTAGTCTTTAGTGTGAAAGTTTGAGAATCTGTAATGTTAATGAAGGCTTCACAGTTTTTTGCCTATACCTCACACCAAACAGGAAGGTGATTTAAAGATAGCATTCCGAGAGGCAGCAAAAAGAAAAACCTATATCTGCCTTCATCTTTTAATTTCTTTTGAGGCTCTTCAAAATAAATGACTCTCAATAGTATGCTCAGGATATAAAATTCCAAACTGATAAGAGCTAAAAGGGATCTTAGAAGTTACCTAGTCTAATTTTCTTTTCTCTTTTTTCTTTTCCTTCCTTTTCCTTAGTTTTTAACACATGAAAAATACCTTTATTAGCCTATTAATTAGAGGGAACCAGTAAGATGAGTGGCCCTTGCTCCCATCTGATGTTGAAAGGATGTGTCTTATTTCCAAGTTTCAGAATTTTTTTTCTGACGATCCCCACTCTTGTTATCATAAATAATCTTCAAAAATAATGATTTTTTAAAAGGTTTGCCTCAGTAGGTTTGGCATATTTATTTCTACAGGTGCAACAAGAGTGTCAATTAATCATATAGGCCTCCTTGAGTTTGCTCTTCAAGTGTGGAACCATACAATATTGAGTAACTAGTGAGGCCAAAATTAACTTCTGTCCACAAATTTACATAAGAAATCTTGAGTTACACTTTATAAAAACTTTTATTGCTGTTCTCCTACTGAAGACTAGGAAACCAAGCCCAAAATATAGTCTCCACTAGATTTCATGTATAGCATGTATAAATTTAGGTGAAATTCTCTCTTTTTGAGGTCTTCTAATTTTGCTAATGTCCCCTACCTGTCAGGAAGTGACCATCCTTACCACCTGTGAGACTGGGACCCTCTAGCCAGGTACCAGGGTTGTTTTCTGGAAGGACTTTGTAGGCATTAACCGCATATATGTTTCTTAATAATGACCTTGTCACATCTGACTAAAAGAAGGCTGTTCTCAAATATGGCACTCCAGATGTAATGGTTAATTTTATGTGTAGATTTGACTGAGCTAAGGGACACCCAGATAGCAGTCAAAACATTACTTCTGTTTGTGTCTGTGAGGGTGTTTCAGGAAGAGATCAGCATTTGAATTGGTAGACTGAATAAAGAAGATCCTCTCTCCCCAATGTGGGTGGGGATCATCCAATCCATTGAGGACCCAAGTAGAATAAAAAAGCAAAGGAAAGGCAAATTTTCTCTCTCTTCCTGAGCTGGGACTTCCATCTTCTGCCCTACAACATTGGTGCTCTTTGTTCTCAGGCCTTCGGACTCAGACTGCATTATACTACCAGCTTTCCTGATTCTCCAGCTTGCAGATAGCAGATGGTAGGACTTCTCAAACTCTATAATCACATAAGCCAATTCCCATAATAAATCAATCAAAATCAATCTCTCTCTCTTTCTCTCCACCCCCATAATTAATTCTTGCTTCTCTAGATCTTAGATCAACAGTCTGCTTTAATAAAGCCTGTCTGCTTGGAAACTACAAAGTGTCCTGGAAATCCTTACTCAGTCCACTAGTACAAGCTAAAATTTGTCTAAGAGGTGTTAGCTCAGAAGCCAAGGATCTATTCTTTGAAATATCAAAAGTTTAGAGTATCTGGTACATTCCTTTACACTGGGCTCTGACTCTGGGCTTCTTTGTTGAAGAGACAAATTCTAGCCTATAGCTTATAACAGAGGATTCAGACAAACATCAGGAAGCAGTAATCCATGTAGTTACCATTTTTATTGTTCTTATTTCCTTTGTGTAAGTCCATATTTCCATCTGGTATCATTTTCCTTCTTTGTGAAAGACTTAACATTTCTTGTAGTACAGGTATGTTGAGGGTGAATTCTTTTACCTTTTGTATATTTGGAAAAGTCTTTATTTGGATTTCATCTTTTAAATGTATTTTTGTTGGATATAGATTTCTGGATTTACAAGTTCTTTTTTTCAGTATTTTAAAAATATTGCTCCACTGTCTTCTTGCTTGCATTGTTTCTAGTGTGTAATCTGTTGTCATTATTACCTACTTTTTAATATATGTAATGTTTCATCCTTCCTCCAGCTAATTTTAAGACTTTCTCTACCCCTGGTTTTGAGAAATTTAATTATAATTTGCCTGGGGTTCATTTTCTTCAAGTTTATTGTGCTTGGGGTTCACTGGGACTCTGGGATCTATGAGTTTATAACTTTTATCAAATTTACAAAACATTTGGCCATCATTTCTTCAAATATTTTTCTGACTGCCTCCCACAACCAGGGACTCAAATTGTATTTATATTAGGCTTTGTATAGTTGTTCCATAGTTCACTGGATACTCCTTTTTTTCTTTTTATTGTTTAATTTACACATAATAATTATACATATTTATGGGGTACATAGTACTATTTCAATACATACAATGTATAGTGATCAGAAAAGGGTAATTAACACATCCATCAGCTCAAACATTTACCATTTCTTTGTGTTGGGAACACTCAATATCTTCCTCCTATAGCTATTTGAAACTAGATTATATATTATTGTTAGTACTCCACCCAGTAGTCTAGTGGATAAGATTCTGAGCTTTCTTTTCTTTTTTAATGCTGCTTCCTCTCATTTTTTACTTTGGGTAGATTCTATTGCTATCTTCAAATTCATTGATATTTTCTTCTGCACTTTCTAATTTTGTCTTAATCCCATCTAGTATATATTTTTATTCACAGACATTTTAATTTTCATCTTTATTAGTTCAATTTTGGAGAATTTTATATCTTTCATGTCACTACTTTATTTTTGAACATATTCAACACAAATATAATAACTCTCTTAATATTCTTCTCTGTTAATCCTAACATCTATTTGTTCTCTTCATTATAAGTTATACTTTTCTGCTTTTTTGTATGTCTGGAAATTTTTGATTGGTTGCCAGTCATTGTGAATTTTACCTTGTTTGGTGTTAGATATTTTTGTATTCCTATAAATATTTTTGAGCCTGTCCTCAGATGTAATTAAGTTGCTTGGAAACAGTTTGATCCTTTCAGATCTTGCTTTTTAAGATTTGGTAAACAGGAAAAGGAGCAGTGTTTACTCTATGGCTAATTATTCCCCATTCCTCAGGCAAAACCCTTCAGAATATGCTACCCAATGGCCTGTGAATCTTAAGGTTTCTCCATCTGGATAGTTGAGAAGAGGCACTATTACCAGCCCCATGTAAGCTTCAGGAACTATTACCTCTGATGACATTGGATGGTTCTTTCCCTGGACTCAAGTAATTTCAGACAAAAGTGGTGATCGGTACTATACTGAATACTCAAGGAAGACTTTCCACAGAGCTCCAGAGTTATCTCTGTGTAGATCTGAGAATAATTCAATCTTATTATGATTTATTTACCCCTATATAAATGTGGCCTATGGCTTAAAGCCACTTGCTACTGAAGAGAGTTTTGATTACTACTTCAGAGAAATTAAATTCCTTTTTTAAAAACCAAATGCTATTATCTCATAGATATATGTAGTGAACAAAGTAAATGCTCACTTAACTGATCAGATTCTGGGTATTTTAATGGTTATTACTATTCTGTAGATATTAATCTACTAAATACATAATTCTTACATTATTTTAGTATTTCTCTGAAATGTTATACTCATTTTTCTTATGTCCACCATTTCCTACACTCTTGATCTGAAGAAGGGCTTTCACCTTTTACCATGGATAAGACTCTTAAAAAGGAGAGAAAAAAAATTAAGCACTAGTGAGTTTGTGTATTTGCTTGAGTGTCTGTGGGGAAAATTGGGCTGGGCGGCAGTGTGTGCAGGCATGGCTGTGTAGGTATGTGGGTTTGTTTGTTATACCCAAATGTGTATCAGGCTGTAGGATGGCCATGGATCTGAGGATCCTTTTGTATAGTTATATATCTGAGGGAATGAGATTTAGTATGGCTATGTATTTATGGAGTCTTCTGTGTGGTTATGATTCTTTCACAAGGGAACTAGACTTTTGTGGAATTATGTGAGATAATTATGTGGAAATGGCAGGTGAGGAGAGGTGGAAGTAGGCAGGGTGGTAACAGTGAACAAACTTCAGATTCTACACTTCCATAGCAATGAGATTTTGTTCTACCTAATTTGAATTCAATAACCATGTCCTCCAAGCCCTTTGTTCTAGGACTAATTCTGAAAAGTAAATGAAGATTACAGAACATATCTACCAAAAGCTCATATTTGAAAATGCCTAATATTTCAAAATTTTATTTTTAAGTAATGTTTATGCTGTAGCAGCATTTAAATAAAATTTGGATGACCTCTAAAAACACCCTGTAAAACAAACAAAGTATGATAAGCAAAGAGCTAAGAAGTCAGGATCTGTTTATTTAAATACAATTTGGCTGGGGAAGATGGCTTTGCTTGCCAAGTTGTAGAGGACCTATTTTGGTAGCTGCTTTGCTGTCAGATGGAGGACTTCCATTGATAAATGGAAAAGCAAAATTAATAGGCATAGAAAGGGTCATTTTAAAAGATCCCATCACTCCCATTATTTCCCCATGTCTCATTGAAAGTAGCCTAGATCAAATCCATCAGGCAGTTGGAGAATCATCTACTACTGTTCTTTTAGAGGAAAGACCCTGGAATATATCAGAAGAGAACTCAATAAATTCACAGTTGCTTATGTGTGTGAGACCATTCACCAAACATTCCTGAACACTTCTTCTCAGTGTGCCTAGCAATGTGCCAAAAGTAGAGTAGATAGAAGTGGGGTAGACATATGACCTTTGTCTTGATCATCAAGTGGAAAGATATCCAGCAAATATAAATGAGGCAGCCTTTTACCCTAAAGGATTCTCCAAGTTTCTTGTTATCCACTCAAGTTTCAACACTATGCTATACTTGGCATAGGAAGGATAGCATGAAAGCATCCAGTGGCAATACAGGATGACCTTTGCTTGCTGCTTGCATTCAATTTTGATGTTAAGAGACTGCTCTTCAATCATGTACAAGGCATCTCTAATTAAACATGAATTTTATTCAAAGTCTATTCAATGAATAGTTATTGGTTGACTATTGTTGACTATTGGTTGACTACTATATGTTCCAGGCACTGTTCTAGGACCTTAAATTACAATGGCAAACAAAATAGAACAAGATCCTACTCTTCTGGAACCTATCATTTAGCTTGAAAGAGAGACAATAAACAATAAACATGATGAATAAGACAACTATCTAATAAAGTAGAAAATGAAAAGTGCCATGGGTAGGGGAGTCAGACTGGTTAAGGGGGATCAAAAGTAATAAGGAGGCAGGTTAGAGATTTAAATAAGAAGAACTGTGTAGCCTTCATCAAGAAGGTGATACATGAGTGAGGGCATGAAGGAGGCAAAGGAGTTGGCCAAGGAGCTGTGAGAGGGAAAAACACTGAGGAAAGGGCATTGTCAGCAGAGAAAATAAGCAGAGACAGATCCTAAGGTGGAAGCATACCTCGCCTGCTCAAAGAAGAGCAAGGAGGCCGGTGGGCCGGAGCTGAGGGAGGAGAGAGTAGGAGATGAAGTTGGATGTAGGGGCATAAGGGTAGTAATGGTGCAGATTATGTAGGACCTTGGAGGTCACTATAAGGACATTGAAAGGAAGTTGTAATATAGGAGAAAGAACACTACATCTGGACTCAGAAAGGTCAGATTCAAATCCTGATCTATACCTTTCTAGAGGTATACCTATAGGCAAGTCACTTAATTGTTTAGAGCCTGTTTCATCAAGTCAGTTGAACAAACATTTTTAAAGTGCTTCCTATGCACCAGTAGATTCAGATAAAGAAAACATGATTCATTTGGCCAAGAATTCTACAGACTACTGGGAAGAGAGGACAAGGAAACCAACAGGTCCAGTACAGTACAGTGAATGGAACAATGCAAGTGATAGGTAAACAGGTGGTGGTGCCACAGAGGCTTCCCTACCCACCCAATCACCATTCCCACCACATTCTCTATCACAGCACCCTGTCTTCTTCTTTTCTTTGTGGCACATACCACAGTGGGAAATTATTGTATTCTTTGTTTTGTTTATTGTCTCTCTCTTCACTAGAAAAAAAAATCTCAATAAGGGCAGGACCCTTGTCTACCTTCTTCATTGCTGTACTATATCACAAATGCCTAGCATAGAGCCTGGCACAATGCCAGCCCTCCCTATTGTGAAAAGAATGGGTGGGGGAAGTGTAATAAGGGAACGCTTCACAGAGTAGAGGAAATTTAAGCTGGAGTTCAACATTTAAATAGAGTTCAGTAGATAGAGAGGTGGAGTAGGTTATTTGCAGACATAGGAACCAGCTCATGCAAAGGCAGAAGGTGTGTTTAGCAAGAGTTACACATCTACAATACAGAAGGATGACACGAGTTCTCTCATAAAATGGTTATGAGAATTCAACAAGATCATACATCTATCTGAGTGATATGGAGCTGCTCCCTATAACTGCTGTGGGAGACAAGCAGAGAATATTTGTTATAGATGGTTTTCTCCATGTGGTGCCAAAAGACCTCTTCTATGGAACTATTATGCAATTGCCTATGTTTCAGTGCCATTTAATGCAGCTGTTGTATCAGCAAGAATTCATGAGCATGTTGTTGCTGTCTTTCAAACCTTCCAAATGGGTATCTAAACCCTGATTCTCCCTTTGTAGCCTCCTACTACCTCAGTACCACCAGGATACAACTCTAATAAATAATCAATAGTGCTCCTCTCAAGGGAAATGGCACTTCTGCAGTCCATGAAAGATAAATGTTGCTGTAGCCTTTGAAAGAAGTCACCTTTATGAAAGATCTATTAAATCAATATGTGGGATCTTTGGGGTGAGAAAAAGAATGCCAACGAGGGATTCTGGCAGACTCACACAGGCCCATTCAGAAATGTTGTAAAACATACAGATAACCCCACCAGAAGGAATCAGCATTTGTAATGCACTAGGGATGCAGCCTTATGACCTGCCTGTATGATTTCCATGATATTGTTTTTAATTTAAATCAAAACTGACAGTTAAAAAGATTTTCATAAATCTATGCTCACAATAATCTCTTTAGTGTTGCATTGCATCCAGTGTTGGAATAATGAGATAGGAAAAATGTGCACAGGAAGATTGTTTTTTTGGAGTTTTTGATTCTGTAGAGGATGAAAACTGTAGAAAAATACTAGGGTATTTGGACTGACAGAAGATTTGGAATCAAATCCTGGCTTGGCTATTTAAAGCTATATGCCTGTCAGCAAAGCACTTAGTCTCTAAGCCTCATCTATACAAAGGAATTAATAATAACACCTACTCTCGTAGGGTTGACAGAAGGAACAAATGAGCTAATAGATGTGAAATTGATTCCTTACAATGTGAAATTATAAACAAATGTTATTTATTTTATCATGCCAGTTGTTTTGCTTTCTGTAAGTGATAACTGGGAATAGTACAGGTTTTCCAGTAGTCCAAGTTTCTACTAGTGACAACATATTGCTAGTAGCTTTGTAATATATTTTTTTTTTCTGAAAAGCTGTGATCATGTAGCTGTCACACTACTTTTGATGTTTTCCCTGCCTATAGATTATCAAAACTCTATATTTAGCATCCAAGGAATTTCCCAACATTACATGAGATTGAAGACTCTCTGTTTCATTCTTCCATCCCCACTGTTTAGACTAGTCCCTGGCACATAGGTGGTACCCACTAAATACTTGTCAATTGATAGATTAGTTAACAACCTACATTTTATCCCATTCACCATTACTCTTGACACACATCCCAGAGTTCAGCCTCATTGAATTACATTCTTCTCATATACATTCACTACTTCCCCAGCTCCTAGTCTATTCAAACTTATTCCTTCCACCTGGAATACCCTTCCGTCACTCATTTCCAGGTGTTCTTATCCTTATCAAAAACCCTTCACTTTTGTCCCAAATAGAAGTAATATCTTCCCAGAAATTTTATTTGTACTTCTCATATGATACTTGTAACATTCAATCTTGTGTTATGCAAACTGAAGAATGTGTTTTATTTCCCCTACTAAGCTACATCCTTAATGGATTCAGGATCCTTAATAGATTCATTGCTACATTTAACACAACACATTCCACAGTGACCTGCACAAAATAGATGTTTGCTATGGTTTGAATGTGTCCCCCAAATATCATGTATTGGAAACTTAATCCCCAAATTCATATGCTGATGGTATTTGGAGTTGAGGCCTTTGGGATGTAATTAGGATTAGATAAGGTTATCAGGGTAAGGCCCCCATGATGGGACTGGTAGATTTATAACAGCGGTCCCCAACCTTTTTGGCGCCAGGAACTGGTTTCATGGAAGACAATTTTTTCACAGACGGGTGGGGGTGGGGGTGGGGAGGCAGAATGGGGAGGTGGAGCTCAGGCAGTGACGAGTGACCCTGTTTTCCTAACAGGCCACAGACTGGTACTGGGCCGCGGCCCAGGGGGTGGGGACTGCAGCTTTATAAAAAGAGAAAGAGAGACCTGAGCTGACACACATGCTCTTGTTCTCTCATGTGATGCCTTTCACTATGTTATGAGGCAGCAAGAAGGCCTTCACCACATGCCAGCCCCTCAATCTTGGACTTCCTAGTCTCCAGAACTATAGGAAATAAGTTTCTCTTCTTTATAAATTGCCCAGTCTCAGGTATTCAATTACAGTAACACAAAACAGACTAAGACAATGTCCAATAAATGTTCATGGAATATATGAATGAAAGTCAAGCAGAAGGCAGAAAGAATTATGAATTTCCTACTAACTGGTTAAAAATTATAGGAAGTGCTCCAATTCTATTTAAATCGGAGTGTGGTTTCTTGATAAAATAAGTCCACACTTCACTATTGAAAAATTAAGACACAAGAACATTTTGAATTCAAAACTAAGGTTAAAATATCTTGGGAGCTTATACTTTCTAATTTAATGATTCAGTAGAGATAAAGGAATGTATATGATGCAAATTTGTTAAATATTCAGCAACTTGTATTAAATAAATCTCAATCTGCAAAGTTGAAAGCTTCTCTATGATAATATTCTGTTCAGTGACCTTTTATATTTATCCTTTGGAAACTATGCTTAGACTTAATAACCCAACTTCCTCATTATCATTTATTTTGACCTCAAGACTAATTTTGCAGGCTGCAGGGGAAAACTTTTCCTGCTAATTAGTTCTTCTTTGTTGTATTCCAAGAGAAATGACAAATTTCACCTTGTTTAAAATGCCTCTTGATACTGGTTTAAGCCAACTGAAAAAACTATGTATAATTTTAAACTCATATATTTTTCCCCATGAGAAAGAAACCAACATTTTATCCAAGCATTCCCCACTTGTTAACACCATTTAGCAACACACAACTTGGAACCCTGTAACCTTGGTATTTCATTTTTAACATAATGAAATATAGAAGTAGTGAAATAATTTGGAACTCATATACCAATATTTCAATAAATTAACTAGAATCTGACTTTCATCCTTGATTTATTTCAAATAATTGGTTTATTACTAAAGTCTACCTCTATATCCTCTGTCAGGTTGATTATATACTATTAAGACTTATGCAATTAAGGACTACTTCAGTGTTGAAGTTAAATAGTTTATTAATGGATCTGTATTATGAGTGGCAATCCTCAGCCATTTGTTTATCCTTCCAGAAGGTACAAAAAGGTGCAATTAGTAATTCTGTTTTAATTTCATCTTCTCTGTTTCAAAATTCTTGGAAATGATTCAACTTTTAAAAGTCATCCATTTTCAATGGTGACATTTTTATTGGACTATTGACAAGACACATACTTTTGTACTGCCAATGCAGTCCTCCCACATGTTCTCTTATTGTTATTCTATTAAACGTCTCAAATGAAGAAAATATACCTCAGCTATTTCCTCTTTAGTGATGCTTTATCAAATGGGATATTTGAATAACCTGCCTTCAAATTTCAGTTTTGCTGCTAACTTTTGTGTTTTGCCAATTTTTCTCTTTGGATCCCCTTACTATAATAAGATATTTAACTTCCTTTTGCTCATTTCCTCACTTATAAAATGAATATGACACATGTCCTACTTTCAATTTGCACCTGACACTTTGTAAAACACAAATTTAACCATGTTATCTCTGCTTAAAATCCACCAATGGCTTCCTACTGCATACAGGATGAAGGCTATACTCTTTAGCTTGGTCAACAAGGTCCTCCTTGATCTGACCATTATTGATCTCTTCAGGTTTTGCATCTGCAAAATGAGTTGCTGCAACTCACTTATACTACTCCATGCAATTGTTAACATCTGTTCTCAACTCCACATTCAATGATGTGGAATTGGTCATGATGGGAGTATTTACATCATGGAAATCAGCAACCAGAGAGTGGGTTATTAAACATTTAGCAGCACACCACT
The DNA here is from genome assembly GCA_023783475.1 of Daubentonia madagascariensis. NCBI lineage: Eukaryota > Metazoa > Chordata > Mammalia > Primates > Daubentoniidae > Daubentonia > Daubentonia madagascariensis. The sequence continues at coordinate 4,100,316 of JAKFHU010001599.1, forward strand.
GGTGGTAGGTACTTCAATAAGAGCAGCTATGATCATGAGACTCGAATAATATTCCATCCAACTCAAAGGAAAAACCAAAATCTTTACAATGGCTTGGAAGGTTTTACACACTCTGGCCCTCATTACGTCTCTAACTTCATCTCCTCCTCTCCCTCCTCCCTTCACATATGCTATTCCAGGCACACTAGCCTGATTGTTGTTCTTCAGGCACATTCCCAACTAAAGGACAACCAGACAAATGCTCGCTATTCTTTCTAACTCAAGCGCAAACCTTCACATGGACTCCTTCTCATCCTTAAAGTCAAATTTCAAATGTCACCTCTTCACAAAGATCTTCCCTGATCTGTGCTGCAGCTTTCTTATGTAGCCCTTTTGTGCAAATTAGAACAAAGTCCCCTCTTGAGTGGACGCATCCCTGCAGGCACAGGCCTTGGAGAGAAAGCAATACCTTTGGAGGAAGACAAAGGTGACCCTAACTCAAAGGAAATGCAACCTGACATAGGGTACTTAACTTGACAAGCAGAGTTTGGGCTCTTTCAGGCCTCACTTGCCCCCTCAGCTGAGCACTCTGTTCAGTGCCAAACTTCACAGCTATACATGAAGCACTGTTCCTCACTAGCCTATCTAAATAGCCACCACCTCGGGTATTCTCTATCATAGTACCTTCTTTGTTTCCTTTACAAAACCTTTCATAATTTATAATTACTGGATTAAACCAAATGAAGAAACGATGTATAATTTTTAAACTAGCACATTTTTCTTCATGAGAAAGAAACCAGCATTTATCAAGACATTCCTCACTCTTTTTTATTTTTATTTTTATTTATTTTTTTTTTTTGAGACAGGGTCTCACTCTTTCACCCAGGCTAGAGTGCAGTGGTGTCATCATAGCTCACTGCAACTTCAAACTCCCGGGCTCAAGCGATCCTCTGGCCTCAGCCTCCTGAGTAGCTGGGACTACAGGCACACGCTATCATACCCAGGTAATTTTTTAAAATATTTTGTAGAGACAGGGTCTTCCTATTGCCCAGGCTGGTCTCAAACTCCCGGCCTCAATCAATCCTTCTGCCTCAGCCTCCCAAAGTGCTACAATTACAGGCATCAGCCACCGTGCCCAGCCCAAACATTCCTCACTCTTTGACAACTTTTAACAGTATACAATTTGGACCCCTGGTATTAAATTGTTAACATGATGAAATATATAAGTAATAAAATAATTTTGAAATCACATACTAATTTGAATAAATTAACTAGGGTCTGACTTTCACCCTTCACTTATTTCAAATGATTAGTTTGTTACTAAAGCCTACCTTCATTTCCTCTGTCAGGTTACATTGTTTGCTCATATGTTTAGTTGTTTAATATCTCTCTCCTCTACTTACAACACAATGTGACCTTCATGAGAGTAAAGACCATGGTCTTATTAACCACTGTATCTTCAGAGCTTAGAACAGTACCTAACAAATGTTTATCAAATATTTAAAGTTGAAACAACAAGCTTCCATATAATATTTCATTTTAATGAAGGGTTTGTTCTCCATAAAAGTATAAAAGCTTTTGATTTGAATTATCTCTACATCTCGTCCAATTCAGATATTCTAGGATTTGATTTTATTATCATTCTGAAAAATTCCTACCACAACATATAGGGTAGCAAAAGTGGAATGAGGAATTGTAATACACAAAGTTTCCAAGATCCTGAAATCCTCCTCCTCTGTTTTCTGGAGGTGGGAGGTTAGACTTCAAATGCCACTTTGTGCACCTTGGAAAAGTATGTCCCTCTTTTTCAGCCTGTTTCCTCATTTGACAAATGATGGGCTTGGACAAAGCCAATCTTGAAAAAAAACAGATCCATTTTTTACTTTTACTTATTTAACAACAAAAATCTATTTTTCCCAAAAACTATAGCTGAAGACCTCAGTATATAACATAAATTGAGAAGTTTCTGCTCTGTTTGAAGTGAAGGCAGCAGGGCCCAGACCACTGCCTGTTCAGCCTCCTCATCATGTTCATAGACCACAGTGTAAAAACTCTTTCACCAGATGTTCCTGAAAGTCTCTGCCATCTCCAACATTTTATGACTTTATGATTGTTATTCATCAGATTCCAGGGCCAGTGAGGGTGTGGATAAGCAATGATGGGTTACAAATTCATTCATTCAACAAATACTTGAGTGTCTACTGTATTCTAGGTCCTATGTCACATGAAAGAAATGTAAAAATGTGAACAGAATGAAAAAGGCATGGAGAGTCTAATATTCAACCAGATGGATTCCCTAAGCCATATGAAAAAATGCTCAAAATCACTAATCATCCGGAAATGCAAATCAAAACCACAACAAGATATCATCTCCCCCCAGTTAGAATGGCTAATATCAAAAAGACAAAAAATGACAAATACTGGCAAGGATGCAGAGAAAAGGGAACTCTTATACATTGTTGGTAAGAATGTAAATTAGTATAGCCATTATGAAGAACTGTATAGAGGTTCCTCAAAAACTAAAAATACAACTACAATATGATCCAGCGATCCCACTACTGGGTACATATCTAAAGGAAAGGAAATCAGTATTATCAAATAGATATCTGAAGCCAATGTTTACTACAGCACTATTCACAATAGCCAGGATATGGAGTCAATCTAAGTGTCCATCAACAGATAAATGGATAAAGAAAATGTGGTTTATATACACAATGGGATACTATTCAGCCATAAAAATGAATGAAATCCTGTAATTTGCAGCAATATGGGTGAGACAGGAGGAGATTATGTTAAGTGAAATAAACCAGGCACAGAAAGACAAATACCTCTTGTTCTTACTTGTATGTGGAAGCTAGACAAGTTAATCTTAGAGAAATACAGGCTTACCTTGTTTTATTTATCTTTCCTTTATCATGCTTCACAGATATTGTGTTTCCTACACATTGAAGGTTTGTGGCAACCCTGCCTAGAGCAAGTCCATCGGTGCCATTTTTCCAACAGCATGTGTTCACTCTATGTCTGTGTGTCACATTTTGATAATTCTCAAAATATTCCAAACTTTTTCATCACTATTATTATATCTGTTATGGTGATCTATGATCAGTGATCTTTGGTGCTACTATTGTAATTGTTTTGGGGTGCCATGAACCATGCTTATATAAAATGGTTAACTTAATTGATAAATGTGTGTGTTCTGACTGCTCCACAGACTGGCTGTTCCCCATCTTATTCCTTCTCCTCAGGCCTATTTTCTGAAATGCAATAATATTTACTTTAGTCCAATTAATAACCCTACAGTGGCCTCCAAGTGTTCAAGTGAAAGGAAGAGTTACACTTTTCTAGCTTTTGATTTAAAGTGAGAGATGATTAATCTTAGTGAGGAAGGCATGTTGAAAGCCAAGATAGGCCGAAAGCTAGGCCTATTACGCAAACAGGTAGCCAAGTTATGAATGCAAAGGAGAAGTTCTTGCTGGAAATTAAAAGTGCTACTTCAGTGAACACATGAATGATAAGTAAGCAAAATAGCCTTATTGTTGAAATGGAAAAAGTTTTAGTGGTCTGGATGGATCAAACCAGATGCAACATTCCCTTAAGCCAAGTCTAATCCAGCGCAAGACCCTAATGCTATTTGCTTCAGCAAAGGCTGAGAGAGGTGAGAAAGTTGCAAAAGAAAAGTTTGAATCCAGCAGGGGCTGGTTCATGAGGTTGAAGGAAAGAAGCCGTCTCCATGACATAAAATGCAAGATGAAGCAGCAAGTGCTGATGTAGAAGCTTCAGCAAGTTATCCAGAAGATTAGGTAATTGATGGAAGTGGCTACACTAAGCAACAGACTTTCAATGTAGATAAAACATCCTTATACTGGAAGAAGATGACATGTAGCACTTTCAAAGCCAGAGAGGAGAAGTCAATCCCTGGCTTCAAAGCTTAAAAGGACCATCCAATCTTTTGTTAGCAGCTAATCCAGCTCGTGACTTTAAGTTGAAGTCGATGCTCATTTACCATCCTGAAAATCCTAGGTTCCTTAAGAATTGTGCTAAATCTATCTGCCTGTACTCTATAAATGGAATAACAAAGCCTGGAAGACAGCACATCTGTTTATAACATGGTTTACTGACTATTTTAAGCCCACTATCAAGACCTACTGCTCAGAAAAAAGGATTCCTTTCAAAATATTTCTGCTCATTGATAATGCACCTGTTCACCCAAGAGCTCTGATGGAGATATACAAGGAGATGAATGCTGTTTTCATGCCTGTTAACACAACATCCCTTCTGCACATCCATACATCAAGGAGTAATTTCAAATTTCAAATCTCATTACTTAAGAAATACATTTTATAAGGCTGTAGCTGCTATAGATAGTGACTCCTCTGATGGATCTGAGCAAAGTAAATCAAAAATGTTCTGTAAAGGATCCTCCATTCTAGATTCCATTAAGAACATCCATGATTCATGGGAAGAGATCAAAATAACACCACTAACAAGAGTTTGGAAAAAATTTATTCCAACCCTTAGGGATGACTTTGACTTCTGTGGTGGAAATAAAGGCAAATGTGGTGGAAATAGCAAGAGAACTAGAATTAGAAGTAGAGCCTGAGGATGTGACTGAGTTGCCATAATCTCATGATAAAATTTGATTGAATGAGGAATTACTTCTTATGGATGAGCAAAGAAAGTGGTTTCTTGAGATGGAATCTATTCCTGGTGAAGATATTGTGAATGCTGTTGAAATGACAACAAAGGATTTAGAATATTACATAAACTTAGTTGTTACAGCAGTGTCAGAGTTTAAGATAATTGACTTCAATTTTGAAAAAAGTTCTACTGTGGATAAAATGCTATTAAACAGCATTGCATGCTACAGGGAAATCTTTTGTGAAAGAGTCAATCAATGCACCAAACTTTATTGTTGTGTTATTTTAAGAAATTGCCATAGCCACCCCAACCTTCAGCCAGCACCACCCTGATCAGTCAGCAGCCATCAGCATTGAGGCAAGACCCTCCACCAGCAAAAAGATTACAACTCACTGAAGGCTCAGATGATCATTAGCATTTTTTAGCAATAAAATACTTTTAAATTAAGATAAGTACATTTTTTAGACATAATGCTATTGTACACTTAATAGACTACAGTATAGTGTAAACATAACGTTTATGCACTGGGAAACCAAAAAGTCTGTGTGACTCACTTTATTGTGGTACTTGCTTTATTGCAGTGGTCTGGATCCTAGAACCAAACCCACAGTATCTCTGAGGTATGCCTGTAGTGAGTAAGCATAGTGGTTACTAGAGGCTTGGAAAGGTTGGGAGGAGGAGGGGATAGGGAGAGGTTGGTTAAAAGATATAAAATTATAGCTAGATAGAAGGAATATGTGTTATATAGCATTGGAGGGTGATGATAATAACAATTTATTGTATATTTTCAAATAGCTAGGAAAAAAAGATTGTGAATGTTCCCAACACAAAGAAATGATAAATGTTTGAGGTGATGGATATGCTAATTACCCTGATTTGATCATTACAGATTGTATGCATGTATGGAAATATTAATATCACTCTGTGCCCCATAAATATTTACTATTATGTGTCAATTAAAATATTTTTTTTAAAAAAGTTACCGCCAAAATGCCTAGCCTACTACTTTTGAGTAAGATCCGGGTTCAAGACCCAAATTTCCCACACTAGTTTTCCTACAAACAAGGAAACCAGGCAGAAGGTAGTTAATGTAAGATTAGAGATGTTGGTAGCATAAAAGGGGGCAGCAGTAGTCACATAAATTCTAGAGATATTTGGAAGGTAGACTCAGTAAGACTTGATGTTTTATTGCTTATAGATCACAGAAAGAAGGGAGGAGTCAAGGATGAATCCCAGTTTTCTTACTTGCATGACTGGATAGATCAGATGGTAGTAACTTCTGAGATAAGAAACAGGATAAAGAGATTGTCAAGGAAGAAGAAAATGAGTTTAGCTCAGACACTTCCAGTTTAAGTTCACCATAGAACATCAAAGTGAGGCACTGTATCCCAAAGTGGCATCCACAAACATATTCTCAGGGAACTTGTATTTTGAAAAATCTAAGTTTTCACTGTGATGGTAAATAATTATAGAAATAAATATTTTTCTAGATCATCTAGTGAAAGCAATTAAATAATAAATGATGCATTCAAGCCAAGTAAAGGACAAAGGATGTTATAGCAGTTGACTACATATAAAAAAATTTCATTATGAATTACAAAGAGAAATGTGGTAGCAGAATTGAGTCACCCTAGGCTCACGGTGTGGGCATGCTGAATTCAAAAGAATCTGTCCTTTACCAGACAGCACCATATCCACAATGAAGAAAGTGATTTAGTTTTAACAAAACAACATTACTTGTCATATTATGCTGTGATTTTGTAGTTGTCATCATATTTAATTTGAAATTTTGTTGTTTTATCACAAAGGAACACATACATATGCACACATATGATTTGTATCTTTAAAGAATCTTATAAAAATAATATAAGGATAATTAAAGTCATCACATTTGGGCATCTGTATGAATTTTCTTTCCTTTAAAAAGAACAGATAAATTACTCAAGTTATCAAACCAAATGCGGGAAACACTGGGTTAAAGCTCAAGACTTAGATTTGAAAAAAAAAAAAAAACTATATATATATATATATATATATATATACACAGAGAGAGAGAGAAGAATCAACTATCTGTAAATGACATTGAAGCCATGAGACTAGGACAGAGGAAAAGTAGAGAAGAAGAACAAACCCATTACAGAGCCTTGAGAGCTGTTAACACTTAGAAGTGAAATGGAGGGAAGATGAGCCAGTGAAGGAGGTGGATAAGGGTCAGTTGAAGAGGTAAATGGGCAACCAGGGAGTGTGGTGTAATAAAAGCCAATGAAGAGGGCATTTCAAGAAGGAGGTAGTCTGCACCACTTTATGATAAGAATGCTTACCAAAATAGGCATATATGGGACATACCTCAAAATGATAAAAGCCATACATGACAAACCCACAGCCAACATCAAACTGAATGGGGAAAAACTAAAAGCATTCCCACTTAGAACTGGAACGAGACAGGGTTGCCCTCTATCACCACTTCTATTCAACATAGTGCTGGAAGTCCTAGCCAGAGCAATCAGAGAAGACAAGGAAATCAAGGATATCCAAATGGGGAAATAATAGGTCAAAGTATCTCTCATTGCTGACAATATGATCTTATATCTAGAAAACCCAAAAAAATTGGCCAAGAGACTACTGAAACTGATAAATAAATTCAGCAAAGTCTCAGGTTACAAAATCAATGTACACAAATCAGTAGCATTCATTTATACCAACAACAGTCAAGTTGAGAACCAAATCAAAGACTCAATACCTTTCACAATAGCAACGAAGAAAATAAAATACCTAGGAATATATTTAACTAAGGTGGTGAAAGAACTCTATAGGGAGAACTACAAAACACTGAGGAAGGAAATCACAAAGGACATAAACAGATCGAAAAACATACCATGCTCATGGATTGGCAGAATCAACATTATTAAAATGTCTACACTACCCAAAGTGATCTACAGATTCAATACATTCCATATTAAAATACCAACATCCTTTTTTGCAGATCTAGAAAAAATAATTCTACATTTCATGTGGAACCAGAGAAGACCCCGTATAGCCAAAGCAACCTTAAGCAAAAAGAACAGATTTGGAGGCATCAATTTACCAGACTTCAAGCTATACTACAAGGCTACAGTCACCAAAACAGTATGGTACTGGCAAAAGAACAGAGACATATACCAACGGAACAGAACAGAGAACCTAGATATAAAACCATTCTCATATTGCCATCTTATCTTTGACAAAGCAGATAAAAACACACAAAGTGCAAAAGAATCCCTATTCAATAAATGGTGCGGGAAAAACTGGATAGCCACATGTAGAAGACTGAAACAGGATCCGCAGTTCTCATCTTTCACAAAAATCAACTCACGATGGATAACAGACTTAAACCTAAAGCATGAAACCATGAGAATTCTAGAACAAAATGTTGGAAAAACTCTTATGGACATTGGCCTAGGCAAAGAATTTATGAAGACCCCAAAAGCAATCACAGCATCAACAAAAATAAATGGGACCTTGCCAAATTAAAAAGTTTCTGCACAGCCAAGGAAACTATCATTAGAGTGAATAGACAACCTACAGAACGGTAGAAAATATTTGCATGCTATACATTCGATAAAGGTCTGATAACTAGAATCTATAAAGAACTCAGGCAAATCATCAAGAAAAAATCAAACAACCCCATTAAAAAGAGGGCAAAGGACATGAACAGAAACTTTTCAAAAGAAGACAGAATAATGGCCAGCAAACATATAAAAAATTGCTCAACTTCTCTAACAAATGTTGGTGAAGATGCGGAGAGAAAGGAAGACTCATACACTGCTGGTGGGACTGCAAACTAGTACATCCTCTATGGAAAGTAGTGTGGTGATACCTCAAAGAACTGAAAGTAGAACTACCATTTGATTCAGAAATCCCACTACTGGGTATTTACCCAAAGGAAAAAAAGACATTCTATAAAAAAGATATCTGCACTCAAATATTTATAGCAGCACAATTCACAATTGCAAGGATGTGGAAACAACCCAAGTGCCCATCAATACACGAGTGGATTAATAAAATGTGGTATATGTATACCATGGAGTACTATTCAGCCATAAAAAAATGGTGAACTAATACCTCTTCTATTACTCTGGATGGAAGTGGAGCCCATTCTTCTAAGTGAAGTATCACAAGAATGGAAAAACAAACATCACCTGTACTCACCATTAAATTGGTACTAATCAATCAACACTTATGTGCACATATGGAAGTAACATTCATCGGGGATCAGGCAGGTGGGAGTGGGGAGGAGGTGTGGGTAAATTCCCACCTAATGGGTGTGGTGAGTGCTGTCTGGGGGATGGGCACTCTTGTAGCTTTGACTCTGGTGGTTCAAAGGCAATTTATGTGACCTAAGCGTTTTTACCCCTGTAATATTCTGAAATTAAGAAAAAATAGAAGGACGTAATGGTCCACAGTAACTAATGCTCTTTGAGGGCATGTTCGAAAAGGTCTCAGAAGTAACTATCAGCTCTGGCTGAATTCTTTCAATTCCCAGATACAGTACCACTTGTTCTCCACCTGCAACCTATTCCTACTCATGGCATACAGCCAATCACTTACCAGCTAAGTATCAAGTAAGCCTTAAGTAAGGCCCCACTGCAGCCTTGTATGCTGGCTCTTATAATGGGTTTGTATCTTTTTGTGACCAAGGCCCAAAACCATCTCCCTCCCATGGTACCAGCTAGATACCAACTCTCCCCTCACTGAGTTATAATGCCTGACTCTTCTGACATTCTACCTGCTTTCCAGAACTTTTACTATGGGCTAGTTTTGGAGTCTCTCCTAGTCTGCATCAGTAAATCAGTCTGGTTTGCAGGATTTAGCTCCTGTCCTCACCCATTTGTCTAATACCAATTAGGTATCAATTCCAACATAGAAAAGTTTGTGTGACTTCATTTGGTTTTCATAGATCTCTTTATGACTTCTTTTCCAATCAATATATTTCCATTTTTTTCTGAGCTGCTTTCTCCTGCTTGGTTGTTTGTCCTCTGTTACCAACATTCTGCTATAGTGGAAAGAACGTCAATAATCAAACATGTTCACTAATATTCATAATCAAATCCTCAATTCTCTGTGTGTTTCTTACATTTTCTATTTTATACCTTTCTGCATAAAGACACACTTTTCATAGTTTATTCCAGTCCATGCCTTTAAATCTACTTTATTCCAATACAGCAGCAATGAGGTGACTGTCAGCAAAATTGCACTTTCCATTAAAAAATTAAGTAGCTGTTAAAAGAGAGCAAGATGACATATTTCAGCCCAGCCACTGCATTTACTGCAGAGTTTGTTTTAAAAGCTCACTGTAGAATTTTAAGACTATATCTATGGCTTGTTCATGGGTCATTAGGGCACCCTCTGCAGGCTTCAGTAAGGTGATTTCGTAAAAATCTACACAAGCTAATGAATCCAAGTTTCATTAAATCGTTAATTGCATTCAGTGAGAAACTATGTGGTGTTACTTTCTACAATTACTGGAAATCACAGCAGAGGAAGTGCTGGGAAATTGGAAGGGCAAGTGTACATAAGTTAGCAAAGTTCATTTTTTTTGTTTCACCTCTTGTTAACCTTGGGCATTGCCCCCACAGAATTCTCTAAGCAGCCTTGGGAACATAACTTGCTAGAAATTTTCACTGGAGTAAATTCAAAACTATAGAAAAATCATGCAAGTCAATTCCCATTTAAGTCTGACATACTTCAAACTGCTCCAAACTTGGGCATTGCCTTGAATTCTTAATTGTGATTTATGTTTATCTTTTTAAGTATCAAGTAAAGCATATACAGAAGTCAGAAGAACTGGGTTTCTGTCTTGACCTTTTTATATGTTAGAGAAAAAAAAAGTCAGTTTTCCTCTATCAGGAGCAATTTCCTCTTTTGTGAGGTAGGGCATAAATTTATATTCTGCCTACCTGTTTGTGTTTGTGAGGGTCAAATGAAATCATATCCTTTTAGGGAGAGGCAGTCCACCATGGGCCTTGAGCATCCCTGCAAGTCCTTGCTGACTGAGCTAAACTGCAAGGCTTATCGCTCTCCTGATAGTAAGTTGTTTCTGTGGCTAGTCACACAGGCAACTAAGTAGGTCAAGGCGACCACAGCACGAGTGCTGTGTAAATGTTCCTGGGAAACCTTCCTGGGAAATGCCACTAGCTTGGCTTGTTTGCTACTTAAAGCAATGTTTGCTTCTTGCTCAAAATGTGCTGAGCCCTTGGCTCTGGTTTCCTCAGCTATGGTGCAATGTAACCCATCATGTGCCTAGCATCTAACTGAGTTTATCACATTGCCCCATGGAATTTGGGGAGGGGAACCAGAACAATTATGCTGATGTTTACCTTTTTTGTTGTGCTGTGAAAAACTGTCATGCTTAATCCATTAGGCCCCATTGTCCACTTGCAACACTTCTGGGGCTGTAACATGTTTAGTCCTTGCCATCTTCTATGAAGTTGGAGTTCTTCCCTTAAAGTCCTCAACTCTAAAATCTTCTTTTTCATATGATACCACAGTATCAGTTATCATCTATGTGCTCAGGATCCCAAATTTAGGTTCTTCTAAGTTTCTAGACTTCATATTCATCTGCCTCCTGAATAACTTCCCTGGATGTCCCACAGGTACCTCCAAGTCTACCTGTCCAAAACTGAGCTCATTATCTCCTTTATTCCCTACTCAGATATGTTCATTTTGCCTATCTTGGTTAATGGAACCACCATCTACATAACACTCCTAGTTAGAAACCATGCATCATACATATTCACTCTTTTCCACTTAGCAAGCCCCCCAACACATGTATATTCAATTAGTCACCACAGTCCTTCATTTCAACCCACTTACTATATCTTAATTTAATTCCTTCTCCTCCATCCCCATTGTCACTGCTCTAATGTCATCATCTTTTGCCTAAATGCATTTTCTTTCTTTCCCTAACACATGAAAAACTCATTCTTCTTTTGAGAATTTGCACTTGCTTGTCCTTCTACTTATCCAAACTGCATAGCATATCATCAGTATCTGGTTTCTTCTTGTCTCACCAGCATCACTTTTTGCCATCAGCCTAATACTAGCACCTATGCTCCAGAAATTAAAAAAAAAAATTACTTGTTGGTTTCTAAACTTGGAAAGTGTTTTATCTTTCCCTGCCATCTATGATGCACCACCAAGATCCTGCTTCAAGGAAGGACTTGTTGCTGTTCCAGCTGTTGGAAATTCTATCAGTGGACAACCATCAACTGGCAGCCCCTTCAGGGATTTCCTCAACTGCAGAGAACTGCTTTGCCCAAGGTCACATCCCTTCCCAGGGGCAACTCACATCTAATGACCAATGCAGGAGTATAAAGACCTGGACACCTTGGCCCAAGAGGGGACAACTCACAACTCTGAAAGGCCACTCCAGTTTCAGAGCTCCTTATGTATTCTCCTAGACCTGTATCACAACTGGACTTTTCCCTCTGACGGTTCTTGCTTCTGTCTCCTTCCTTCCATAACTACTAAACTCAAGGGCACTCCTTAATAAATAGCCTTCACACTATACTCCAATTTAGATCCTGCTTCCCAGGAAACCCAACCTGTGACACCATCACACTGGTGTTTCTTTGGGACAGCCTGCCTCTCTCCCTAACCTCATGGTGAATACCTAATGATCCTTTAAGAATCAAAGCAAGCATAACTTCTTCTGTGACACCATCCTTGAACTTTCTCCTCCGCACCACCCCCACCAGTGGAGTTCATAATTACATAATCCTTCTTTTGTGCTGCCATTAAGTTTTGTAGAAAATTCTGTCAATACACTCATCAAAGAGTATTATTTTATTCAGTCACCTGCCTGTATCTCTTATTTCGACCTTGTGCTTCTTCATGTGAGGATCTATATCTTGTCTACCTTTATATCTCCACCATCTAGCACAGTTACTCTTCCATGACAGGGGAACAATTAATATTCACAGGATTACAAGTTTCACTGGAGAATTGGGGAATGGCATTTTAGGTAGAATGGATAACATAAAAAAGCACCAAGTCATGGCAGTGCACTATGTGTTTACATATCAATTAACATTCATTCATTCAACAAATATTTTTGCTTACCTACTATGTGCTAATCACCATATTGTGTACAGGAGCACAGAGATAAACAAGACATACAAGTCTCAGCCCTTACAATTTATTAAAGACAGACAGACATTGGATAAGTAACTCCAATAATTATGAGTGTTAAGAAGAAGTGCAGGGCATTTTGAGATTATACAGCAGGATGGTCTGATCTGGCCCAGAGGGCTTAAAAGAAGGCTTAACAGAATAATTAATTTTTAAGCTGAGGCCTTTATAGTAAGTAACAGTTAGCTAGGTGAAGGAGGGAGGGGAGGAATGATTCAAGATGAAATAGCACGTGTCAGGACCCTGAGATGGCAAAGAAGATGACATGTTCACAGATAGGAAAGAAGACTAGAAAGAAATGCCGAGAATTGTCACTAGAAGCTCATTTTAGAGCTGGACTATTAGAAAATATTAACTAATAGGAACATATTAGAATTTTATTTGGTAGAAATCTGCCTCTATTGAAAAATAATTTAGTTAAATATCAACACGATTGTCTGTTTCATTGATGATAAATTAGAAGGAAGAGAGCCTGGAGGCAGAAAGACTGCTTAGAATGCTGTTTGTTCATTTATTTATATTTTCAAAAATATATTTAGATGTGAAATTATGATGGCCTGGACTAAGGCAGTGGAAAACAGGATGGAGAGAGGTTCTACACAGTAGAGATTTTTATGAAATGTAATTGGAGGACTTGGTGACTTGTTATATATAGAAGGTGAAGAAAAGAAATAGCCATTATGGAAAACAGTATGGAAGTTTCTGAAAAAACTAAAAATAGAACTACCACTGATCCAGCAATCCTACTACCGGGTATATATCCAAAAGAAAGTAATTCTCTTCAATATTTTGAAGAGAAACTTGTACTCCCATGTTTATTGCAGCACTATTCACAATAGCCAAGATATGGAATCATTCTAAGTGTCCATCAACAAATGAATGGATAAAGACAATGTGGTGTTATATACACAATGAAATACTATTTGGCCATGAAAAAGAATGAAATCCTGTCATTTGCGGCAACATGGGTGAGCCTGGAGGACATTAGGTTAAGGGAAATAAGTCAGGCACAGAAAGACAAATATTGCATGTTCTCACTCACATGGGGGAGATAAAAAAGTGGATCTCGAGGGGGTAGAGAGTTGATTGGTTGTTACTAGAGGCTAGAGAAGGTTAGAGAGGAGAAACGTTGGTTAAAGGATACAAAATTACAGGTAGATAAGAGGAATAAGTTCTATTGTCCTATAGCATTGTCAGTTGCCTATAGTTAACAATCATTTATATTTTTCAAATAGCTGGAAGAGAGGATTTTGAATGTTCCCAACATGAAGTCATGATAATTGTTTGAGGTGATGTATATGCTAATTACCATCTGATCATTACACATTATATACAAATATTGAAATATCACACTGTAACCCATAAATATGTATAATTATTATATGTAAATTTAAAAAAGGAAAAGAAAGGAATGAACTGAAAAATGTCTTTGATTGTCTTGCAGAATATCTGAGGAGGAGAAATTAGGAGTGCCCCTCTGCCAAGACAGAGAAATGACTCAAGAATTAGGACTCAATCAGTTGTTTATGGATGATAAACATGATTTGCTCTTTATAAAGCAGTCAAAATATATACCACAGCAGAAGGATATGGCTTTTCCCACACCAAGTTTGGGTTATTTATTCATCCAGCTAAATCATATTTGTTGAACCCTGACTACCATGTGCCAGGCACTGGGCTGGGCAGCAAGGATAGAGTATTAAAAAAGAGATTAATTTCCTGCCATCATAGAGCTTAATTTTACCAAATGAATAATCTGTTAAATTTATATTCCAATGATTCCCTGTTCTGTGTATTTATTTTTAATTTTGAGAAATTTCTATCATGGTATGGACTGTAAACGTCTGTCATCTTGTTAAATTGTAAAGCTACTGGGAGATATATACGCATTGCCACTATTTATTTTCATACTCACTTAATATCCAGTCTCCCTTATAGTAATAAAAAATCTGTTTAAAAGGGCTTTGCCAACTGATTCCAAGCACTCAACCAAATTATCACGATTAAATAAAGATTAGGCACTGCAGCATGGAGGTTGCTTTTTCAATTAAAATCAGTGATGGCTATTTTGATACACACTTCTCTTTAGGAAGAGTTTTCAAATAAAGTACATGTTGCTAAATGAATTGTGTCTGGCTGTTGATTAGATACAATGTGGAGCATGTAGAAAAGGTAAAATGTTCAATGCAGATAAGAAAAAGAACACAGCATGTCTATTTCCTATGTCCATATTTTTTGACTTATGTAAACTTGTTATTGCGACCTCAAGAAGGGAACATGGTGGTAACTTATCAGGTCTATCTATGGTGATGCATTTGTAACCCTGAGGCTTCTCCAGGCCCATTTTTAAGTAGTGAGTTTGCCATACACTCTTATTATCCAGCCTAAAATGGTGGCTACCAGGAAAAAGAAGGCATAACATTCCTCTTCCAGTCAGAACTGAAGATGAAACAGGAAATTGATACATGAATGCTTTCATTGGGATGTTGGTTTCATTTGTGAAATTTATACCTCTGGAAAATAATGATGGATCTTTAAGAAAGATTTATCCATAAATATAATTATAAATTAATTATAAATTATAACAAGTTATAACTTATTTATTTGTAAATATGTAAATTATAAATTACTATAAATGATAAATTATTATAAATTATTTATTCATTTGAAAATGCTTACTATATTCCTCCCAGTAGGAGGATTGATTTTACTAAGCCACTTATGCTCTCCACAACCACCTTGGATTGTAAGCTATGTAATCATCTTTCCTTTTCTAAAACCCAAGAAATTGTTCCTTCCTGGACCATTCCCATATCCATTTGCTAGGGAGAGCAGTGCACAAAGACAGAAGCAACATAATTTCAGAACAGGTGCACCATTCCTGGAGTGCCTGCCTCCATATTCTTTATTATGTGAGGAAATAAAGGCTTTAAGTTCCATGATTTTTTGGGGGGAGGGGGTTCTTGGATTCAGACAAATACAATCGCTGCAGTAATACAAAGGCATACCATCTAGGACAAGGGTTTTTTTTTTTTTTTCCCCCTTAACACACACATTTTAATTGAAAAAAAAATCCGAACATGTACATGATTTTTTAAAAAGCCTGTTAAATATGTGAACATGGAACACAATCCAAATAATTTTAAAAAGGTGTACAGTGAAAGCTCAGTCTTCTTCCTACCCCTCAGATTCCAAATCTCCCAGTTCAACTCCACAGGGGCAACTCATAAGTTTTTTCTGCACCTTCCAGCAATTTTATATGCAAATAATCAATCACAAATTGAAGCACACTATACACACATTATTCACTTTGAAGATTCTCGCTTAAAAATGTCTCATATATACATATATATGTATATCATTCCATATCATAAATCACTGCAATGTTTTAATGGCTGTATAATATTCCATTATATGGATATACTGTCACTTATTCGATGAATCTCTTTTAAAGTCCTCTTCAGACATTTAAGTTGCTTCTACTCTTTTGTTATTATAAACAATGCTACAGTGTGGTGGCATACCAAACATGGGATGGAGTATAGTGGGAAGAGGACAACTTGATAGATGTATTTTAATAGTAGCATAGTTTAGAATTACCTGCACGTATTGATAATAAAAGAAGACCAACATTTACTCAGTTTTTTATTGTTCTTAAATTCCCTACCAACAAGACACTCCCTTATTTTGTCTCCTTCCTTGGTAAGCAACCATTTTAGTAAATAACATTGAACATACTGCTTTGTGCATATATGCAAATTTATATGGAGTAAAATTTTGATAGATATTGACAAATTGCCCTCCAAAGTGATTGCATCAACATCCATTTTTACCGAGAAGGAATAAGAATGCCTGTTTCTCTACACACCCAACAATACCGTGCAATGTTGAGCTTCTTTGCATTTTTCCATTCACATTTATTTCATTATGCATAGAGCTTAGTATCATTTCACATGTTTATAAACTACTTTCCCTGTTTGTTGCCTTTTCACATGCTTTGTTGACTATTTTATTGAGATGTAATCTGCATTTCATAAAATCCACTCATTTAAAGTATAATATTCAGTGGTTTTTAGAACATTCATATAGTGGTGCAAACATGACCATTATCTAATTCCAGAACATTTTCATCACCCCAAAAATATAGCCAATACTTATTTACAGTCATTCCCCATTGTCAACTCCCCCAGTCCCTGGCAACAAGTATACTTTATACTTTGTTCCTATGAATTTGCTTAATGTGAAAATTGCAAATAAATGAAATCATGCAATATGTGATTTTGTATCTGGGTTCTTTCACTTAGCACAATGTCATCAGGATTCATCGGTGTTGTAGCATGGATCAGTACTTTGGTCCTTTACATGGCTTAATAATATTTCATCATATATCTTTTGAGAAATGTCTATTCAGGTCCTTTGCCCATTTTTTAAAAATTGCGTTATTTGTTTTCTTGCTGTTGCATTGAGTTCTTTATACATTTTAGATATTTACATCATATATATATTATATATATATATATATATATAGAGAGAGAGAGAGAGAGAGAGAGAGAGAGAGAGAGAGAGAGAGCGAGAGAGAGAACATGCTGGGAAATATTTTCTTCCATTCTGTACACTGTCTCTTCACTTTGTTTATTGTTTGCTTTGCTGTGCAGAAGCTTTTTAGTTTGATTTAATCCCATTTGTCTATTTTTGCTTTTGTTGCCTAAGCTTTGGGGATCAAATCCAAAAATTCATTGCCCAAATCAATGTAATGTAGCTTTTCCCCAATGTTTTCTACTAGCAGTTTTATAGTGTCAACTGTCGTGCTTTTCAATCCATTTTGAGTTAATTTTTGTGAGTGGTGTGAGATAAAAGTCCAACTTCATTCTTATGTGGATATCCAGTTTTCCTAACATCTTTTATTGAAGAGATTGTCTTTTTCCATTGTGTGTTCTTAACACCTTTGTCACAAATCAGTTGACTACGAATACTTGAGTTCATTTTTGTGCTCTCTATTCTGTTCCATTAGTCAATATGTCTATTTTTATGCCAGTATCATGCTGTTTTAACTACTACAGCTTTGGAAAACAGTTTGAAATCAGATAGTGTGATGCCTCCAGCTTTGTTCTTTTTACTAAAGATTGCCTTGGCTAGGTTTGTTTTTTTTTTTTTTGGTGTGTGTGTGTGTGGTTCCATATGAATTATACGATTGTGAAACCTTTTTAATAAAGTCCCGTTAACTACTTTTATTTTATTGTTCATGCATTTTTGGTGTCCCATCTAAGAAACCATTGCCTAATCCAAGGTCACAAAGATTTACACTTATGTTTCTTCTAATGGTTTTATAGTGTAAGCTCTTACATTTAGGTCTTTGACCTATTTTAACTCAATTTTTGTATACAGTGTAAGCAAGGGGTCCACCTTCTCTCTTTTGATTGTGAATATCCAGTTGTCCCAACACCATTTGTTGAAAAGACAACTTTTGTTATGAGATGTTTTCAAGTTCATTTATTTCAAAGTATTTTCTATTTTTCTTGCTGATTTCTTCTTTGAACCATTGGTTATTTAGTGGTATGTAGTTTAATTTTCATATTTCTTAATTTCCCTAATTTCCTTCTGTTTTGATTTCTAATTTTATTACAGTTACTGGAGAACATAGATTTTATTATTTCTATATTTTAAATTTATTGAAGGCTTTTTTATAATGGCCTAATATATGATGTACCCTGGAGGACATTTTATAGGTACTTGAGAAGAATGTATATTCTTCAGTTGTATGGAGAGTTCTGTAGATACCTGTTAGGTCTAGTTGGTTTATAGCGCTGTTCCTATCTTCAATTTCCTTATTCATATTTTGTTTAGTTGTTTTATCCATTATTGAAAATGAGGTATGGAAGTCTCCAATTTTTTTTGCTGAACTGTATATTGCTCCATTCAATTCTGTCAGTTTGTGTCACATTTGTGTCACAAAACTTTATTGTAAGAGTATTTATTCTGCTAATTATTATATGATTATCCATGATATTTAGAATCAGTTTATTTGTTCTAAGAAAAAAAATCCTGTTATTTGAGGTTACATTTTATTTGTGTATCAACTTATAAAGAATTGGCATCTTGAAATAATTGAGCTTTCCTATCCAAGGTGATTGTCTTTGTACTTATTCATATCTATTTTACATGCCTCTGTAGAGTGTTAGTGTTTTAATATTTTCTTCTTACACATTCCTACACATTTTTAGTAAAATTTGTCCCTATATATATTTTATGTAAATAAATATATTTTCAGTTGTGTTTTCTAATTCATTGCTGTGTATATAAAGGGAAGCTATTATTTTGTTTATTAAAAAAAATTTGTAACCAGTCTTTTTGCTGAAATCTCTTATTGTCTAACAATTTCCCAGTTGATTCTAACAAATGAACAACCATAAAACTCCTTAAAAAATGATAATTTTGACTTTTGTTTTCCAGTCATTCTACCTCTTTCCTAACAGTATTATCTGGCATTTCCAAAAAATGTTCCATATTAGAGTGACTGTGGGTATCCTTATCTTGTTTTTGACATTAATGAAAATATTTCTAGCATTTTACATTAAGCATGATGCATCGGGGGGAGGAGGTGGTATTTGGCGTGTGTGTGTGTGTGTTCATGTTACTTAAGGGCCCATCTATTTCAATTTTAGTAAGACTTTTATGAGTAAACACTGACGTTTATAAAGTGACTTTTCCATATTTATGAAAATGTTCAAATGGATTTTCTCATTCAACCTATTAGTGTGGTGAATTATATTAATAAATTCCCTGATATGAAACCATTCTTATTTCCCACACAGCTATCTTCTATTTTTCTTTCAGCATACTGATAAACTCTACTTGATGACATTTTGTTTAGGGTATTTGCATTGAAATCCCTAAATTTGATTGGTTCATAGATTTCTTTTTTATGCTATCTTTGTTGAGTTTTGATATTGAAAATATAATGACTTCATAGAAAATTTGAAAATTTTCTTTTATCTTTATGTTCTGGAAATTTTTAAATGAAAATAGAGCTATCTGTCATTTAAATATTTAGTAAAATTCACCAGTGAATCTTCCTGGGTCTAGCGCTTTATAAGGGGCTGCTCTTAAATAACTTTTACAACTTTCTTCCATGGTTCTTCATTCTCTTTGTTTTCAGTTGGTTTCAAAAAGGTGATCATGTTAGAGACATCATTACTATGTTATTTTTAATGAGAAATATTCTCTATAAAAGGTCCAACCCAGGAGTGTGCATCACTTTTTTCTTTGGAGCTTTTCTAAAATATAAACCTGTAGGTCCCACTCCCAGATATTCTTATTCAGTAGGGCTGGAGAGAAACCCAGGGATTTTTTAGTTTTAACAAGTTTCTCAGGCAATTCTGGTGTGCTTGCCAAAAAGATCTAGAATTTTGACTTTATAACTTATGAAAAGATTCTTTAAAAATGAACAGAGGCTAGGTGTGAT
This sequence comes from Daubentonia madagascariensis, assembly GCA_023783475.1. NCBI lineage: Eukaryota > Metazoa > Chordata > Mammalia > Primates > Daubentoniidae > Daubentonia > Daubentonia madagascariensis. The sequence goes on from JAKFHU010001599.1 coordinate 4,120,564, forward strand.
GGCTCACACCTATAACCCAAGCACTTTGGGAGGCCAAGACAGAAGGATCACTTGAGCTCAGGAGTCTGAGGTTGCAGTGAGCTATGATCACACCACTACCCCCTAGCCCAGAAAACAAATCAAGACCCTGTCTTAAAAAAATAAATAAATAAATAAGCAAATAAAAAGAACAGAGCACCTAGTGCCAAAGAAGCCACCCATGAGTCTGAGACATTTTCATGACTTTTTGCTCATTGACACCATTTATAATGTTTAAATAATAAAATATATAGAAAAATTTACCAAAGAGTTACACTGACTTGGAATCACATCCTTTATTGTCTCCCTCCTCTTCCCTCCACCACAGACACACACATACCCAAGTACACACGCACACACAAGCAAACACATACAGGCATACTCACATAAACAAGCATATGTACACATGCATAGTCATATGCAAACATGAACACACACTCCACTTGCACATTCAAAAACATGCAGTGCCCATGTGAACACATGTATGCACATACACACCAACACAAACATGTATGCATATATAAATGCAGATACACATAAACATGTGTTCCCATGATTATATGTGTGCACACTCACACATACACAGATAAGCACATGCATATGCACACACAAACACACACACACGATAACAAAGTATAGTATAGAGGACAAGGGCCTTGGTTAGACCTAGGCCCAAATCCAGGCTGTGCCAATGACTAGCCATATGACCTTCATAGCAAGAATAAAGATATAAAGGTATCTGGAAGCACTCTGTAGCCTGAAAAGTTCTATTCAGTCATGTGTTACTATATTATGTCTTTTTTTTTTTAAGAGACTTGGTTTTCCTTATAAAACCGTTCAGTGTGATTTGGACATCTGGTAGCAATTCCCTTTTATAGATGAAAAATCTGAGCCACAGAGAGTTTTAACTTAACCCAACCCATGAAGCAAGCATTGTAGAATTTGTGTTCTAAGCCTTGTCTCCTACCCCTGGGAACCTTGCTCCAAGCATCATCTGTGTTTATAATGCGCCTTGTGGAGCTACCAGGCTGATGCCATAAAGGACATTGCACTCTGATGGCAATTTAAACCTAACCAGTTTTAGGTTCTAAAAAATTAAGAGAGTGAGTGGAAATATTTACTATAGATGTGACTCAGAGGACTACAGAGCCCTCTACTATACTTATATTTCTTCTGAAAGCCAAAAAATTTAATTAAATAAAGATATGAATATGAAAAATGCATTGTTGGATAATATAAAAATTACACTGCCCATATGTTTGAATTTGAAGGTATGCTACCTTGAGAAGGCTCAGAATTGCAAAGGCATGAGAAATTTATTGCTTAGTTCCCTTGCCCAGAATAGCGTTCATTCCATTTTAAATGTCACTGAAGTGCATTTATGTCAAAAAAAAGATACCTAATCAAACTGACAATGACTCAGTGATCAGCACTGGGCCAAAATTATTCTATGAAGTACCTGCCATGCAAGTTGATGGGGAACTTAACAAAGATGCTATCTCATCTCATCAGACGTCACAGCAATTTTTCAAAGGCAAAAACGTCTTGTGTGTAAAAAAAAAAAAAAAAAAAAAAAACAAAAAACCTGCAAGTTCTTTTGAGGTTATATGAAGGACTCCAATACCTAGAACAGATTTTGCTCACAATTTGTAGAAAGAATTTCTAATCAGTCTGTCTTTCAGATCAATACAAAGGTCTCTTATCACCATTCAAGATGACGGAAAAGGAAAGAAATAGCTCTAGATGTTCAAGAAGAAGAGCATCATAACAATGTTAATTGAAAAAGAAGTATAATTTTAAGTAATCCTGAATTTCACACTCTTTGGAAGCCAATTCACTTGCAAGAAAGAAATAAAATATGTACAGAAAGAAAATATGGGTCTAATAAGAGTAAGAACAAATATTTTTACAGCACTTTAGAGTTCACAAAGCACTTTTCCCTGTATCATCTCATTGAATCCTCAGAACGACCCTGTAAAACAAACAAAACAAGTATTATCTGTAGTTTTTAGATAGCAACTGGACTCAGGGTTGTTGGCTAGTCCAAGACTCCAAAGAGCCTTAAGTCAAATAAATAGAGCAAGAAAGTGTACAAAAGCTTTAGGAAACAAAGCATGTTCTCTGGAATGCTTTACTAGTGTCAGATCTGATTTTGAAATCTGTGGTACGCTGATTTTCAAACTTGGCTGCACATTGGAATCACCCATGGAGTTATAAAAAAAAAAAATACTGATGCCTGGTTTCTACTCCTTGTGACTCTGACTTGACTACCCTGGGATACAGCCCAGGCATCAGAACTTCTTAAAGCAAATTAGAGGACTATAATGTGCAGCAGTTTAGGAACCATTGGCCTAGAACATCACATTAGACCTTAGAACCAAGATCTTTATCATCTCTGTTATTGAACTAAAGGTGCTGCAATATCTTAATGCTCAGAAAAAGTTCGAAGAACTGAAGCTTTCTTTCATTCAAGGAATGATATATGCTTGGCATTATGGGAGGTCACGCATGAGCTCTCCCTCAGAGGATTCACAGATGAGTGAAAGAGATAGGCATGTATTCCAGTAACCATATGACAATTTGGTACATATGTTGCTTATTGTATGAACGAAATGATATAAATTTTAGAGAAAAAATAGTTAATTTGGATACTGAGAGAAGTTAGGGGAAATTCCAAAAAGAAGGTGGTTGTTGAGCTGGCCTCTGAAAGATAAGTCATGGTATGGATCCGATCCCTGGAGCAAGAAAAGATTAGGCTAGAAAGGTAGGTTCATTTGTTCATATATTATTTTAACTAATAGGTTCATATGGTAAAAAAAAAATCACACCATTCAAATGTCTATTTAATAAAAAGAGCTCAATTCCTGGTTTCTAATTCCCAAATCACTGTTGACAGTTTCTAGTGTATCATTTCACAGCTATTTTATTCATATACATACTCAGTGGCTCTAACTCTCAATATACAAGAATAGGTGTTCAAAATATGGAATTATAGTTCTTGCATAGCTGTACTTAATTTTTATATGAGCCTCTACTCCCTCAGGTAGAGGCAATCTGGTCTCTCATAAGTTAATGATCTTTCCAACATACACATAGACACACACACACACACATACACAGTCTTCCTAGATAGCATCCAAGTTCCAGGAATTTAAATTTTCTTGGTCTAAAGCCTTCAAGAGAGAGAAGATCTCATCTTCAGTCCTCTCTCCCTGCAGGCCACTGGTATGGTGTTATGATGTTCCTCACTTCAGATCCTAGGTTTCTCTTTCTCTTTCTCTCTCTCTCTCTCTCTCTCTCTCTCTCTCACACACACACACACACACACACACACACATACTTCCGGATGCAAGGATCAGAAGGTGGATGCTCCTAAGCCTTGCTCAGGAAATTCAAAGAGGCTCAGGCTTTCTGCCACTTCTGTGCTGCTCTGAGGAACAAAGAAATCACATCTCCCACCACCTTCCCACAATTCAGGGAGAACGCTGAGAGGCCAGCTCAGGTCCAACAGCCTATGCCAGAATTACAAAAAGGTGACCTGCAAATATATTTTGTGTGGCCATGCAATGTTCTCCTTTTTTGCTTGTTTGTTTGCTTTAAATGTAAACAAGTGGGCAACATGTAAACATCAGGATACTTCAAATAAAGTTTAGATATCTAGCTTCTCAAAAAAATCAGAAGACCTGGCAACACTGAGTCTATATTATCATATGGCAAAAATTGGCAGGAATTGGTCATCACAGCATGAGTTCTCCAGTTTGATTATCCCCAAAGGGCCCATGACATCCATTTACATTCCTAGCCTGTAACCTGTAGGAATTTAAGCTTCTGACTTATGTTATAAACATACCTCATAATTTTTTTCTATTCTAGGCTTTTGCATCTTCTATGAACTCTATTTAGGAAATTATATACACATCCCCTATCACTTTTCAACTCTCATTAACATAACCTATCACAGGAACTCACAAGATCTTTTTCCTCTGAGCTTTCCCCTCCCACTCTCCTTACCACCTGTCTAGTCCAGGGAATAGTGTCTTGAGTTGATTAGAAGCCCCACTCTTAGATCATCTGAAGTTACACAGTGCTTCTGAGTTATCTATACACCTATATTTGCCCTCTGTTTCTCCATAGGCTTTTGAAACTCAATGGCCAGGGAAATGATTATTTCTGTCTCCTGAACTATCCTTTCCTTCAGATATGAAATATAAAATGCCTTAGCTCTTGTCTGAATGGGGAGCAAGGATAGTAGGGTAAAAGGAAGTAGGGAAAAATAAGTTAGTATGTATTATTTTGATCGATACATGTGCATATATATGTGTGTTTCTTTTGTACAAACAGAAGCATATGCATATTTGTGTGTATATATATTTTTTCTTCAATTATGTTTGTTTCACTTAACAACATATCTTAGATATTTTTTCACATTTATGTATATATGTGTGCATATTCTTTTTATAAGCTGTATAATATTCCAATGTGTAGATAAGCCATAAAAATATGCTGCATTAAACACTCTAACAACGTAATCTGTACATGTATGTAAATATTTCCATAAGATAAATCCCTAGAAGCAATGCTGCCAGGTCAAAAGATGGGTGATTGTTTTTCATTTTGATAAATATTACCAAGTCACAGTCACCAAGAAAAGGTACACCAATTACAATACCTTTGATGCTTTCAGAGAATGCCTGTTTATCCATATGTTCCCCAGCATGTTATATTTTTTATTATTATTATCATATCTTTGGCACTCTGATAATGAGAAGTAGAATCTAGTTTTTCTTTCAATTTGCATTTCTACAGTCATGATGGGGTTTGAACAGTACATGAAGCAGGATGCATGATTAGTGAATGAGGGAGCCAGCACATAGCTTCTGTCTATCTTCCCCATGTGTCTTATCATCTGGCATTTTCACTGTCATCTCTCAAATCTTTTCCATACAGGCTTGTCAGCTAGTCATCAAAGCACCACTTGAGAAGACTCCCCTGAGAGAAGGAATTGTCCTCCTCCCCATTCCAATGCTCCACAACCACCACCACAGGCAAGCCCTAGCCAGCGAGACCTTTGGGCCATGATCAGAACTCAATTTGAGAGAAATAATGCTGGAAGACTGATTACGAAGGTGAGAGGTGAAAGATTGGATGCAGGGGAGACCAGTTAGGTGTAGTGGCAATCCTTCAAGGGAAGAGAAAAGGTCCAAACTTATGTCAGAAGTGAGAATAGATAGGCAAGACGACATTTTGAAGCCTCATAGGGAGAAAAAATCAACAGGACTCAGTAAGTCATTTAATATAATGGCAGAGAAAGAGGGAGGCTTCAGAGGTAGCTGATGCTAAAACTGTGGTCTTGTACCGCTATGTCAATGATGAAGCTCTTAAACCAGTTCAGCAAACATAGAAAGTGGAAGAGAATTGCTTCCTTTTACAGAGGATAATTAATTCACTTTTGAACATTTTGACTCTAAGATGCCTACAGGGTATCCAAGTGGAAAAGCTCAGGAGCCATTTAAAATTGGGGTCTGGAACACAATGAGAAAAGAGAGGCAATCTGTATTTAAAATCTTATACAAGAAAAGTTAAATCCAAAGAAATTCAGCATAAGTTCTGTATTTAAATGTCTTAATGGAAGAGAAGATAAAATAGTTAAAAAGTATTGAAGAAAAATAAAATGCCTGAGGGATTATACTAAACTGGAATCAAATAGGCTTATGCATTTTATTAGAATGTTTTTAAAATTTTCCATCTTGCAACTGTGTCTGTAAAACAAGGACAATAAATGAAATAATTACTTGATTAAGCACAATAAAAAATGTTTTTCCATAAAGACTCCTACAATCACAAAGTAAACTTGGGTATCTAATCTCTTCCTCCCACACACACCCCCTGAAAGGAGAAGACAATAGCTGCATTTTTATAGAATCTTGGAGTGAAAGAGACATTTCTAAGCAGAAACCAAAGTAGAAACATCAAGGAAAAAGATTACTAGATTTGACTACCTGAAAATGTAAAGCTCCTAAATGAGAAAAAGAAAGCATTAAAAAATAGCAGGTAAATGATAAAATGGGGAAATATTTGCAAAGAGTTAATATGTTTAATTATACAAATCAACAAGAAAAAATAACACTTCCCCCCAAACAGGCAAACTGATCAAATAGGTAACTCACAAAAGTGAAAGGGCAGTTAGCCAATAAACATAGCAGAAAATACTCTATCTCAGCAGTAGTCCAGGAAAATAATTAAATTAAAATAACAAAACATTTTCACCTATAAAACATTCGAAGTTGTAAAAAAAATAAGGATAACCTCTATGCAGGCAGTAAGTATATTGAGATGGGTCTTCTCATGAGCTACTAGTGGTGACATAAATTGTACCACTTCCTATAGAGCAACTTGGCAAGATGTCAAAAGTCTTTAAAATGTTCATGTGCTACAAATTTATCCTAAGAAAATAGGCCAAGGCTTGTAAAGATCTATGTTAAAAGATGTGCATCACATTATAACAACAGGGGATGGCTGAAATAAATTATGATGCATACCAATAAAATGTAATTCAACTACTAAAAATCATTTTTCTAATAATATTTAATGACATAAAATGTTCAAAATTTAATGCTAAGTGACTAATGCATGATGCCAAGCAGTTTACAGAGCACAATCGCATAGTATAAATCTTTCTTTCTCTCCCTGTCTTCCCTTCCTGTACCCCCCCGCCACTACTCCCTCTCACATATACAGCAATAACTACAGGGAAATACCCTAAATGCCCACTGTGGTTATCCCTGGGTAGTAGGATTATTGCCGATTTTTATTTTCTTTATTTTATACTTTTCTTTATTCTCTGAAATAAACTTGCATTGCTTAATAATCAGGAAACAAATTCTAAACTTGCAACGTGTCTTTCTGCTTACTCCCATACATGCCTAATAGAAGTACAATATCAACATCCTGGTGCCATTTTTATATTGTTTTCTATTTTAGACTCAAATTGTTGAGTAAAATGGATCCAAACGGATCATCAACTAAAGGGACTTGTTTTGAGGAAAAGGATAAGGGAGGCTCCTAGAGGAGAAAGCCCACACCCAGAATCATATAGTAAGTTGTCAATAGAGTTACAACAAGAACTATAGTGTTCTGACTGCTAATTTAGTCATCTTTTTCCTGTACCACATATTCATTTATTAATATATTCCTTCTTTCTGAGCATCTAATCTTGAATACCAGTCCCTTTTAGGATTAGAATAGAACCATCTGTGAAATAAAAGGACTATTGTAGCTATTTCCATTTATCTAGGTTACCTTAATTCTAAAATACAAATTTATTTAGCTTCCATCATGTTCAGAACACTGTGGTGTGTGCTATAAAAACAGAAAAAGAAATAAGACCTGCTTCCTACCTTTGATAAGCTTTTACTGTAGTGGAGGAAGCAGGCATGTAAATAAACTATGTAAGGCAGAGCAAGAGCTATGGGAGCACAGGCAAGGGGTACAATCATTCCAATTACCTGAGGACATTGCATGCCTTCGATTCTATCATGTCACTGATTCTTGAGCACATAGAATACTTGGTTGTTGGTTTGAAGCATTTTTAATTGTCTCATGATATTCTTCATTTCAAGGTGCAATATAGAATACTCATAATGACATTGAGTGTACATCTACCCATCACATCCCTGCCCACAACAGCACATGGGACATATTCTCGAGGTTTACACTCACGTCGCTGATTCCATATCCCATCCACACTCTTTAATTCACCTTACTTTATGAGGATTAAGAGTTCATGAGAAGTGTACATTGGATCTTCTCTACTTTGTACAAATAATTTATATGTATGCAATAAACATGTAACAGTGATCTAATGTATACAAAGAAAAAGTCTATATAGAGAACAAAGACATCGTATATGTCATAAATCTTAGTAGCAATGGGCTAAGCTAAGGGGAACTCCTGGAAAATGTGAAACAGACGCCTATGTCAAGGCACTTCATTGAAACAACCAACCGGGACAAAACTTTTCAGGTACACGCAAACCTTCTCAGTTCTCCAAGCATCCCGCTGGCTGTCCTCTTTCTGTGGCACAGTCTGTTTTAGTTTTCTTTCACTTCCAATCTACTTCACCATCGAGCCTGACATTTTAATGCTGGAACTCTTTCTGTGACTTAATATGTACAACACCAATAAAAACTTTCTGCTTCCATAGCATGCTTCCATGCTTCTCATGCTATGTTTCTCATGCTTCCATAGCATGTAGAAGAATGAGCACTGGTTTGGGAATCACCAAAAATTTGCTCTTGGTCCAGCTTATCCTCTTATTCTGTGATTGTAAGTCTCATACGCCTTTGTTTCTATAAAATGGGGAGAACAATGATTTTCACCTCCTGCCTCCTTGTCCCTGCATTTGCTTTCCACAGCCCCTTTCAAGTAGAGTTGCAATTGAACCCTACATACAGGTTTAAGCCCATATCAATTCCTAGCCTAATCTAGGCCAAGCCCAAGTGTGTGGATAGCCTCAGCCCTGTCCACTGGTAGAGCCTGAAAAATGACCCCCCCAGTCATTAAGGGCTCAGTGCACCAGGGATGAACTTTAAGCATCTGTGTACCTCAGTCTTTATGAGCAGGCTACTGTCTCACTTTCTCTGCCAAGCATCCCACCGTGATGCTTGTCCCGTGAATCTGCCCATTATTCTATGGCCCTGACCATACCCCTTCCCAAACTAACCCTCTTCTCATACTTCTCCAAGCCCCTTGCTGATAACTCAGGACCGTATTGATTCCAGATTCTGCCTAACACCTAAAACTCCTACCATCATGGCCTGTTGAGAAGATAGGGCTCCCACAACAAACATCAGCACTAGGCTCAGACACTGACAATATCCCAAGGTAGCCATGACCTTTGGCAACTCTGTGACTGAATTAGTAATACCCTTCATCCTACATCCCAACCCATATTGCCTTCCTCTACTTCCTTGCCACCCAATGGTGCTGAGGTTCCAACATGACTTATCCCTAAGGCACTCAAGTAATGACAACATCTGTTCTGCCTACCTCAAAAAGCTATTAAAATCATTAAATGAAACAATAGATGGGAACATGCTTTGAAAAGTACAAAGAGGTATTCAAATGTTAGTTCTTCATCTCATTGTTTACTAACAGTTTTTAAAGGCATTTTCCTCTCCAATTCCTTCAAAGAAAAGCTGCATGCTTGCAGGATTGTGAACTTCATCCCTTGTTTTGCACCTTGCTGGTCTGTTTTATCTTTCAGGAAAAGATTTAATTGCTGTACCTTTCCCCTCCTCAAGACTGGCACATGGTTTCATAAAGACTATGTAAACATGTTTTCCTAGACTTTACTGAAAGATGTCTGCATGTTCTGCCTCTCCATCCAGGAGAAGCAAAATCTGAATAATCAAAAGGCAGAGTGTCGAAAAAGTCACCATAGCGGGGCTCACTCTCCTAATTTATATACATTCCTCCAATTTATGAAATGTGGTTGGCAAATGGAAAAGCAGAGGAAAACCAGTACTGCCTAAGTCAGAGAAGCACTGTGGAAACATGGAAACAGATGTCAAATTATCTGTCTCTCAGCCAGAATCTTGTGATCTTCCTCAGGTGCTCCCATCAGTATGAAACCTTAACAATTTCCATATTTTGCATGTCTCTTTCTTCACTGAATTGCTAAAGTCAGCAAGCCCAAATAAAGAATTTTGACCATTCTATTGAACAGTGTCTCTCAACGCTAGAGAAGGGACCTGTCTCCAAGGAATAAGAGGGCATTATGAAGAAAATAAACATGAAAGAAATAGCGTCCTTAGAGTCTTCTGACAACAGCAACAAAACTACCCTAAACCACAAGGAAATGGTTTTCAATTTATATGTATTTCTACATTCCACACAGGAATTAAGGTGACAGGCTTGATCACTGGCCAACTGGCCACACCATTGAAGAGACATACTAGTCTGATCCTGTTCCCTTCACTCTCATATTCAGTCCATATGCCAAAAAGTAAGGCTTCAGGTCCAAATCATCCACTCACTCTGTGATTAAGTATTCACACTAGGGAAATGTGAAGGTGCCAATGGTAAAGAGTAGGCCCTAGAAACACTTTTCAAATAAACAGCTTGTATAGGTATGTGCAGCCCCCTTTCTGTGTCGTTTCCACTTTCAGGGGATTCTTTCCTCTCACTATCCCTTCAACTTCTAGGATCCCAATTGTCCCCTACTCTCCCCTTAAACATTAATGTACATCTAAGTCAACGTGTAACTTCTGCCCTGACTCTTCTTCATGGAGGAGATAGAAGTCTTTGTCCTCCATAAAATAAAATCCCAAAGATTTGGGGGTCTAAATTCCTTGCCCAAGCCCCAGAATTACACCATTGCACAGCAGACTCTTCTACCTCTGTGTGTGGCACGACCAGTAGAGCAGAGTGACTAAAAAGGTGCAGGCTCTGAATTCACATTTAGGGGCCCTAACTTGGTAGCTGTATGTTTTGGAGTGAGTCACCCTTAATGAGCTATAGTTCTCTCATCTATAAAATGGGGGTGTGATGGCACCTACTTATAAGTGTGTTCCTAAATCTAATTGGGACGGGCCTTGTAAAATGTTTTCCTGGTACATGGTATGTATTTTATAAATAATTAGCAATTGTTGGGCTTGAATTGGCTCCCCACAAATTCATTTCTAATGCCCAGTGACCTTATTTGGTCTTTACAGAGGTAATCAAGTTAAAATACAGTCAACAGGGTGACCCTAATAAAATATGACTGGTATCCTTATATAAAGAGGAAATTTGGAAACAGGGAGAACACATTCTGGGAAAATGTCATGTGAACACACAGGGAGAAGACAGCCATCTACAAGCCAAGGAGAAAGGCTTGGAACAGATTCTTCCCTTATAGCTCTCAGAAATAGACCAACCCTGCTGCCACACATTATTTCAAATTTGCACCCTCCAGAATTGTGACACAATAAATTTCTGTTATTTGAGCCATCCAGTCTGTGGTACTTTGTTAGACAATCCTGGCAAGCTAATAGAATATTCACTTATAATAAAGCTGACTGCATATATATATATCTCTCTTCTTGGTCAGTATATCTGCTTGAGGCTTTCAGAAAACAGGGGATATAAAAATAGCCTATTTGGGAAGTCAAGGTATCCCAGTCTATTTCAAGTTATAGCCAGGTAAAACAGAAGTAATGAATAGGGTAGTCATACAATTTATCAACTAAACCAGGGTAATTTTGAGGATAAAAAGAGACATTATTAATAAATAGACTAGATCATTAGCAAGCATCAAAATAGGACTGTACAGGGCAAACCAGGACCTGGGGTCTCCCTAGCAATGGAGGGCAAGGGTATATTCCTCCTCCCTCTCCATCAACCAAGTCTGTTGAGGTAAGATTCACTAGTTACACTAGAGCAATTTGGTTAATTTAACTACAGCTATCAATTAGCTTGCAAAACTATGAGTTAAGGTCAGAAGAAGAAAATAAGCCCAAGTTAATTACCTCCATGTCATTGGTTTTGACATTTTGTTCATTTCCAAAATGTCCTTAGACTGAATAGAACTTAAGTTCAGAAATGTGGACAAGTTTCAGTGTAGAGTGTGTTCCCACTGATAATCTATACTTTCTGACCCTCTAACTTAGAAAGGGAGAACAGGACAGAAAAGTACTCAATGTAATACATGTTTCATCTCAGAATCAGATCATGGGCAAACTGAAGGAATAAGTCAAGGGCATTCATTACTCAGCCGGCCAGGGGAAGAAAAGCTGTTGGCTCAGAGAAAATTCCCTCCCACTCCTGGGCAAAGAACAGTCAGTATGCCCCAGGGGTTGTTTACCTGGCTTTGGTTCCTGCCTGCTCACTTTGACTGCCACACAACCACCTCTTTTTGTAGGGGACTGCTCTAAATTGGTGGTTGTTGTGAGTAAAATATTTGCTCTCCACACTAATTGATTTTTTAAATTAATCACTTCATTTAGAATCCATTCAACCTAGTAGAGATGAACATTCATCATACTGGGAAGACCCTCAGCTCAGAGAGAACAACCACGGCTAGTAATTAGTCTATGAATTGGCTCAGGAGTCTTTAAATGAGGTTGAGGCCATTCTTATAAAGCTAAAATGCCATGCAACATTAAAAAGTTAAATAACTTTGTGAACATTTTTAAAGAGAGAGCTAAATGCAAAGTGAATCTATTTGGAAAACCCTTGAGTCAGCTGATTTAATATTGATAAGAAAGGGATTAATGAATGGATATTCCCCAAACTCACAATTTTCCTCTGCTAATGGAAGGGCAATGTAGTATAGTGGAAAGAGCATGGGTCTTGCAGCAGGCAAACAGGGATGCTGTCACTTTCCAGCAATGTGGTCTTAGTCCTGAGCCTTAGTTTCTACATCTGTAAAATGGGGTAAGTAATACATCCCCTTCCTATTTTGTAGGGTTCTTATGAAGACCCAATGAGATAAAAGTACATTAAACCCCTTTATAAAATATGAAAGATCTCATAGTTAAATATTATTATAATAGATTTTTAAAAGCTCAATGGGTATTTATCAACCTTAATAAATGATTTTTGTGGTACAGAAATAAATAGACTATTTCCACCCTAATCAAAGAGGTGATGAGGGAGTGGTATGGCCTATAAAACACCACAAACCTTCTTCACTTCCCCCTACCCTCACCAAACCACCCTAATCATGTTATCGATGAACACCACATCCAGTGAAATAGCACTTCAATAAAAGTCACATGTGACTAGGCAGGGTTGTCAAGAATGACCAGGGCAGCAATATCCAACAGTGAAGCGATGTTCATAAAGTGCCAGAGAACACCTGAGGTATTAATAAAAACGGGATATTAGAGTTTTAATAAAAGAATATCACACTTCAAACGTGGTACTTAGGCTGCAAATGGTAAAATAGTGGTAAATAGAGAAGACAGCAAAACCTAAACAAGTTGTAGAAATAACCAATTATAATTCAATTGGTTTAACCAAATAACTGATTATAAAAACCCAGATTCTAGTTGAGTGACTTTAGATTGCTTATTAAAAGTTTTTGATTAGAGAGCAAAATTTTTCTCAGTGTTTTGAAAACCACACACAAGCATGTTTTCCTCTATTACAAAAAGAAATATTTTCTTGCCATGTTCTTCTTAATCATTGTATTTTTATCACATTGAAATGGCCCTTACACTCAGAGTCAGAGCTTAAATTTTACTACCACATTAATCTTCTGTTGCAATGAATATCATTAATACTAAGAATGTAATAACAGCTTATTATCAGAATAATAATTCAATTAACAGCTTTTAATAGGATTGTACTAACTCTAAGTGTGCTTCTAATATAAATTATTCCAAAACAAGTGCCGCTTTCACATAATCACTCCCTTGGAATATAGCAAAATAATAGCCTCAGCTCCCAACTCCCAAATTTATTTTAAGTTCCCTTTTGTGATTTTCCTGGATCTGACTAACCAAAGAGCATGAGAGCCGGAAAGTTCCTCAGAAATCAGCTTGTTCATCTTTCTCATTCTGTAGGTCAGAAAGTGGAGGCCCCAGAGAAGCTACATGGGTTGTCAGTTCCAACAAATCCTCAAGCAGAAGCAGCTCTGCTAATGTTTAAAGTGATGAGGTCTATGCAAGACCCTGCAGAAATGACCTGCATTTCACAATCACACATTTTGAGCCATGAGCAGAATTTATCATATTACCTTCCCTTCCTAGCATGACCTAGTTGTGACTGGTGAAATTAAAGGGACTATATCCTGGATTAACAAACAGTGAAGGTTATTTAAAAGAGATGTAGCATGCTGTCATGGGAAAAGCCTGGGACTGAAAGTAGGAAGACCTAGATTCCCATTCTGGGCCTGCCACTTACAAGCTGCATGTTGTTATTATGTTACTTAGTCTCTATGAGTGTCAGTCTTCTTATCATTAAAATGAGGGTACTGGCAACTTCTTTGGAGATTAATACATGGATTCAATGAAACAATAGATGTGAAAATGCTTTGTGAAGCATAAATTGCAACATAAATGTTTGTTTTAAAATATCTCCCTGAAAAAAACATTCCCTTCATAATGAAATTAAAAATTTAATTGTTAAGAATGCTTTAAGGCTAGCAGCCTGTCAGATGTGCATGTGGTTTGGAAGGTCAGTTAGTGGTATCAATAACAAAGGGCATCAGGGCTGTGGCTCCCATATGAGCAAGTAGAAATTAATTATAGCAAATAAAACATTGAAAAGAGGCTGAGAATTAAATTGCAAGATAAGGGCCTGGGGCCAGACAGGTGTTTTCCATCCGTACATCTATATCTCTACCTGTCTATATACCTGTCTCCTTATTTAATCCTTATAGGAAGCCTTTTATACTAAGAGAGACTAGTAGAGAGACTAAGGTGTGGTGACATTAATAATCCTGCCCAATGACACAAAATTATTGGGTTCAAGAATGGGATTTGGAGCCAGTGTTCTTCCCACCACAATATGCCACCTGGCTCAATGTCAAGAGTTCATGCAAAGTCATCTCCTTTGCACTACTTGATTTGTAGTTTTGCGCATCACTGCCTATCCATACTCTCATCCTTCATAGGCATCCACTTCAATATTTTTATATGTCCTTGGACATATATGTATACTTGTAAATATACATTCTGTTTGTGTTTGTGTGTTTTATCTATATAAATGATATTACTCTATAGATCACACACTGTCACTTTTTCCGTTTAATACTGTGTTTTTTAAATATCCATCCATGTTGCCATACATATACCTAGTTCATTTCTCGTGACAACTGAATACTATTCCATAGTAGACATCTAATATATTTTTTATTTATCAATTTCCCCTATGATGGACACCTATTTATCTACAAAGCAGAATTATCTAGAAACCTGAAGGGTTCTTAAAGACATTCACAGTTTATTAGGACTTGAGTTTTCTCAGCCCCACTATTTTATAGGTGAGAAAATCAAGGAAAACTATCTAAGAAAGTCCATCAGAACTAGCAGGATCTAAAAAAAAACGTTAACCAAGACAATATTAATTCACAGGGCTATCACTAAGAAATAGAATTTATCTTCCCATTAGGAACTGCCAAAGGCAGAGAGATCATGCCATTTGGTGACACAGAAAAACATATGTATAGTGTCTGTGGAGTCTGGGGACAAGTATTTGGGTGTGGATTCACTTAGATACGCAGATTGACACAGCCTTAGGTAAAGGAAAGACAGAAATCCGGGCTCACAATGGAGTGGCTGTGTGAACTTAGGCACCTTCCTTGGTTTAGTGTATGGGGTAAAAGAGCATGGATCCTGAGCTAGATTCCCTGGGTCCAAGTCCCAGCTCTGCCAATTAAGAGCTCTACAACCTTGGACAAGCTACTTAGATCCTCCCTGCCTTAGTGTCCTCATGAGGTTAAATGAGGATTAAATGAGTTGATATTTGTAAGTACTTGGAGTTGTGCCTGGAGCACAGGAAGTGCTAAGTGCCTGTTGAGTTAAAAAATAAATACCCTTTCTGAATCTCAGCTTCCGCTTTTACAAAATACAATCTATTTCCCATGGGTTTTAAGAGGGGATAAATAAATGCATTAAGTGTGTCAAATTGTATATTACCATTCATTTATATTTTTTTAAAAAAACAGTAAGAATAACAAAGCCCATTCAGGTGAACAGGCCCGAAAATCTCATGGGATAGGTAACTATAAAAAGAAAGAAAGAAAGAAAGAAAGTAAAATCTGTCTTTACTCGGGTATTAGGTGTTTGGCTTCCATTGGGAAGAAATTAGATTCAGTACTCATGGGGTTCAGTGAGAATTCACTGTTAATCAAGGATGTAGGAAAAGGTCAATCAAGTTGTTGGAAGAAACAAGGATACTAAAGACTATTAGAGTCACAGATCCTATGAATGGCAAGCAGCTTTAGGGAACAGGAGTGCAGACATTTGCTTAGTAAAGGGGAAAATTGAGACACCAGAAAAGTTAAAAAAAAAAAAAAGAAAAACTTTGTCCAAAGTCACAGAATCAATCAGTTGCTGAGTTGCTATGCTCAAAGACTCAATCCAGGGTTCTTTCAACTCTATCATGTACAAACTCAAATTTCCATGTATCAGAAGTACATGCATCAGACTTTTTTCAAATCATACAAAAAAGATAAATTGGGGGAGATATATTCACTTTGAAATAAAAAGACTCTGCTTTAAATAAAAGAACTCACAGCAGAGTTCCTTAAATAGCAGCTTTCCTCCTGCATTTGAAATTAGACCTGACTCCTTTGGAAAATGAGGGGCCCCTATAGTAGCAGACTCCTAGTCCCCCAAACACTAAATAAAGACTCTGATGAAGTTTGAAATTAATTTCATTTACATAAATAATCACAGACATGACTTCATAAGCATATAAATCAGAGACACTGTAGAGATGAGCATTTGTTATTTTTATAGACACAGAAAAATTACAAAGTCAGAGGAGCCTTGGGGAAGGGCACATTTGGGTTTGACTTGGTGAGTGATTATCTCCTGGTTTGTTATCAACAGTCCCTCCAGATCAGTGGTGTTTGTCTCTCACAGGGCAGTGTGTCACTCCCCCTCTGGGAATACTGGGACTTCTGTCTTTCTCCCTGATTAGACTGTGATTTCCTCAAGGGCAAGGACAAAGCTCTTGATGTCCTCATCTTTGTGTCCCTACCATTTAGCACAAGATCTGGCACAGAAAAAAAAAAAAAAGGTATGCAATGACTGTTTGTTGAAGAAAAAGTGAGGGAGTCCACTAATGGTCCTTCAAAGCAAGCAGGAACTTTGTACCTACAAATATTTAAGCAAACAGACATGTGATATTTTTGTGGATAGAAACTAACAATAAAAAGTGAACTATATAGTTTACCAGGTGGTGATAAATGCTGTGGACAAAAGCAGGGCAGGGCTACAGAGAGTTCTGGGGAGGTAAAACAGGGATTGGAATTTTAATCAGAGAGATCGGGCAAGGCCTTATTGTGAAAATGACATTTGAGTAAAGATTTGAAGAAGGTAATAGACTAAACTGCACTGTCAACTGGGAGAGGAACATTCCAGGCAGAGGCAAGGACTAGCGCAAAGGCCTTAATGTGAGAAAAACAGCAAGGAGGCCTGTGTAACTAGAGAAGAGAGTGAAGAGGTGGAAGTATGGTTGGACATAAGGTCAGAAAACTAACCGGAGTCCAATATTAAGAAGGATCTGGTAGGCCATTGTAAGGGAAGCCAATGGAGGGTTCAAAGCAGGAAACCGACGTGATCTGACTTATGTTTTTAAAAATCACCCTGGTTTCTGTGATTAGAATATGCCACAGGGGCAAGGGATGAAGCAGGGAGACCTGTCAAGAGACTATCTTCATTTCTTTAGGTAGAAGAAGATGGTAACTCAGATCAGGTTGGTAGCAGAGGATATAGTGGAGAGTAGTCAGATTCCAAATAAATCTTGAATTGAGAACAGACCATGTTTGCTGATAGATTAGATGCTAAGTACGAGAGAAAGAGAAGAGTTAAGGATGACATCAATATTTTTGGCCTAAGAAACTGGAAGGATGGGCAAGCGCTCGCGGGCCCAAGGCGTGACTGTGGCAGCCCAGCCCTCTGCGCCCAGCCATGGTGCAGGCCTGGTACCTGGATGAGTGCCCCACCACCCCAAGCCCGGCTGTCCAGTGGGCCTGGAGCAGCTGCGCCGGCTCAGGGTGCTCTACTGGAAGCTGGATGCTGATAAATATGAGAATGATCTAGTATTAGAAAAGATTCAAAGAGAGAGAAACTACTCCTGGATGGACATAATAACCATAACCAAAGATAAACTACCAAATTATGAAGAAAAGATTAAGATGTTTTATGAGGAGCATTTACACTTGGACAAGGAGATCCACTACATCCTGGATGGCAGTGGGTACTTTGATGAAAGAGATGCAGAGGACAAGCGAATCCGGATGTTCATGGAGAAAGGAGACATGATAACACTCCCTGTGGGAATCTATCACTGCTTCATGGTGAACTATGTGAAGGCCACGCGGCTGTTTGTGGGAGACCCAGTGTGGACAGCATACAACCAGCCAGCTGGCCATCTTGATGCCTGGGAACAGTACTTGAAATTCCTGGCACAGACAGCATAGCAGTGCTACCTGGGAACTAACACGTGCCTTGCAAAGGTCCTAAACCCAATAACTGAGCAGAAAATCAATCATTTTCTCTTTGCTCTTATATGATAGACTTGAGGTTAGATTATCTTTCCTTTGTAAGATTATTTGATTAGAATTTTTTTTAGTGAAAGGAGCTATAAAAATGATTTTTACACGGAAGCAACTTGGAAATTAAACAAGTCATCTTCATTTTTTCTTATTCAGTCAAGACTAGCAGTTCAGTAGCCCTGCATTAGGAATGCATTCATCCCAAACACACGTGAAATTTCATCTCCCAACATGCAGCTCCTCAGATGCTCATTCTGGAAGTGATACCATGCCTGCCTTGTAAGAAGATGTCATAGTAGATAACACAGCTAATCAGACAGATGACACTTTTTTCTCCCAAAATTATACCTTGGGGTGGGGAATGGTGTGGAGGAAGAGCTCTCATGTTAGGGGAATACTCTGAGTTGCTTAGGCCACTTTCTTGTTCAAAATAAAGGAACTGCCTTGATTTGTGCTCGTGGGTTGGATTTAACCTTATATTCAAGTATATATGGCATTTTTCCTGGTTTGTTAAAATCACCCCTGTTTAGAGTCTTTGTATGATTGTGTATGTATATAATTAATTCATATTATATATTATCTGTGTTAGTATTATTTCGGTGTGAGATTTCTAGGTTATTTCGAAACTGAGCTTTTAAATTTTAACAAGAGAATTAGTACATTATTTTTCTATTTAACAATTCTGAGATACAATTATGCCCAGTTTGTTATAATCATAGAAAAACCCAAAATTACCCTTATGTTTTACAAGGGCAAATTGTTTCCTAAGGATTTTTATCACCTCCACACTGGTCTTGGGGATCTGTTTCCCACTACAAAGAGGAAACTCAAGACTTAGATGTTTAAGTAAACTCCATCTCAATTTTAGGATTAAAATGTACACAGGTAGCATGATAATAACACAAATATCCCAGGGCTTTCTTTTGTCAAGTATTACTCTATTTCAATAATTAAAATATGTGCTGATCTACTGGTTTTTGGGGGGATTTTAGAGATTTATTTCTAAATGGTCATTATAAATGAAACTTGTTCATTTTTAAGGATGAAATATTAAAAAGAGACTATCACTTTATGAAAAAAGAAAGAAACTGGAAGGATGAAGTTTCTATTTACTAAAACAAGGAAGGCTCAGGAGGAGCAGGAGTTTTTCTACAGGGTGAGGTGCAGAGATCAGGAGTTTGGTATGGACACATTAAATCTAAGATGTCTATTAGATATCCAAGAAGAGTCATAGAATAGGCAGCTGGAATATATGGCAGGGGCCCAGGCTGGAGACATAATATGGGTATCCAT
Source organism: Daubentonia madagascariensis (assembly GCA_023783475.1). Lineage (NCBI taxonomy): Eukaryota > Metazoa > Chordata > Mammalia > Primates > Daubentoniidae > Daubentonia > Daubentonia madagascariensis. The sequence continues at coordinate 4,140,089 of JAKFHU010001599.1, forward strand.
TAGCATATGGATGGTATTCAAAGCCAAGTTACTTAATGAAACCAAATATTATGAGTCCAATTGTGTCCCCCCCAACATTTATATGTTGAAGTCTTAACCTTCAGTACCTCAGAATGTGATCTTATTTGGAGGCAGGGTCTTTACAGAGGTAATCAAGTTAAAATGAGGTATTAGATTGGCCCTATTTCAATATGACTGACATCCTTATAAAAAGGGGAAATTTGGACACACACACACACACACACACACACACACACAGGGAGAATGCTATGTGAACATGAAGACAGCCATCTATAAACCAAGGAGAGAGGATTGGAACAGACCTTCCCCCACAACCACCTTGGATTGTAAGCTATGTAATCATCTTTCCTTTTCTAAAACCCAAGAAATTGTTCCTTCCTGGACCATTCCCATATCCATTTGCTAGGGAGAGCAGTGCACAAAGACAGAAGCAACTCTTAGAAGGAACCAACCCTGTCAAAACCTTGATCTCAGATTTCCAGCCTCCAGAACTGTGACACTTTGTTACAGCAGCCCTAACAAACTAATACACCAATCTAATGAGTAAGTGTGGATGCAGAAAGATGTCCAAGAACTGAACCGAACACTGGGGCACCACAATTTTTAGAGCTCAAGGAAGTGTTATAACAAAGAGGGAGAGTAATCAGCAAAGGAGATTGAGGCAGGCACTCCAGGAATGGTGCACCTGTTCAGAGATTGAGATGAAGCAGCCAGGGGGATAGCAGGAAACCAGAGGCCAAGTCAAGGAAGTGTTATAACAAAGAGGGAGTGATAAGCTTCATCAACCACTGTTAAATACTTATAGGTTAAATAAGATAAAGGCTGATAATTGATGAATTTAGCAATGTGTATTGTATTCCTGACCTTGAAAGGAGCAGTTTTAGCAAAATAGTGAGAGTGAAAGCCTGACTGGAACAAATTCAAGAGAGAAAGGGAGGCAAGATATTGGAAATAGCAAATGCAAACTACTCTTTTCAAGAGGTTTGCTGAAAGAGGGCAAAGAAATGAGGTGGTAGTGGAAAGGATGTGTGGAGAGAGGGTTCTGTTCTTAAGATTGAAGAAATCACAGCATGTTTGTATTGGAAATGATCCATTGGATCAAATTCGCTCATGTCATGGTTGAGAACTGCTGAAACAATGTCTTTAAGGAGGGGTTAGGATCTAATAGAAACTGAAGGGCAATGACAGAAGGCCAAGTAAAGTACAGGCTAGTATAATACTAGTACAATATGGCATAGCACGTGATTGCTGTGGTGATTTAATTAGAGAACATGGTGAAAGCTCTTAGCCCAGTGGCTGGCAAAATGGGACTATTCAATAAGTATTATTATTAGATATTACCTGAGTGTTGTTTAAGCACTCTCCCCCTTCTCCTCCTCTCTCCTCTTTCCATGCCTTCTCATTTGTGAGTCATCTACATCTAAGTGTATAAGATGTCATGGGTGTAGCTAAGATCACCTTAAGAGTGTAGATAAAGAAGGAGACCCCTGAGTATTTCAAAGTTTTAGAGATCAGGAAGAAGAAAAGGGACCTAGAGAATAAACAACCTGAAGGGTAGAAGAAAAACTGTGCAAGGAAGCCAAAAGGTGAAGTACTCCTTAGATTGCATGGAAGCAAAAGATAACAGAAATCCTAGTTGTGTAAAGTCTCCACAATGTCAGTAAGCTGCAGGGAATCCTGGGGAAGAAGAGGGTGGTGGTTCACTGAAAAAGCAAAAAGATGAAAGGGGCCTAGTAGTCTGTCGTCACATGACAAGGGAAAAGGGGAAATGAGGAGGAAGTGGTCTGGGCTACTATAGTCCCCAGACCTCATTGTAGTCCACATCAAGGTCACATCAAGGGAGTGAAGTCTGGGAATTTCATGTAATGTTATTTGGATTTTCAAACTATCAATAATACTTTCTGCTCTGCAATATCATAAATCTACTCTTTGCTGCTTCAATCAGATTAACCTAATGTACCTGCTCATGAAATACATCACACATTTGAGGACATTGTGTCCTAAAATTTTGGCTAGCATTTTTAACTTTGTTTTCTATAAATGGAAATTATGTCACATGCTGAGGGAAGTTTCCAATTATGCAAACACATCAATTCCAGAAACCTTGATAGGCTTTTTGGATTGCTCTTCTCAGGACTGACACAGTTTTTAAAAGTTTTTTTTTTTCAACTATTTCATTGCTAGAGTTCTTAAATCGTCATTGCTTCTGGACATATTTGTTCTCAATTTACAAAGTAAGCATTCAAGTCCAGATAAAGACTTAAGTTTTTGATATGCAGACTAGCAACAAATAATTCACTCAACTATTTTGATAAAATGGAGGTGTCCTCTTCAGGAAGGCCTAAAATGTAATTTTCAAAGTGTGATCCTCAGGCCACTTTCATCAGAATCACTTACTATACCAGTATCTCTGAAGACAGAATTCAGGAATTTGAATTTCTAAAAGTGTCTTAAGTGATTCTTATGCAAAATAAGATTTAGGAACCACTGCCTTAAACTATACTGTGAACCTAGGAAGGAGGGAATCTTCAGTAGGTCAGTGTGGCTAGATCATTAAGTGCCAGAGGATGGGGCTAGAGAAGTAGGCTGGGGCTAAATCATTAGCAACTCATTTGCAATGTTAAAGATGTTATCTTTTAGGTATAGGAGAACCATCAAAGGGATTTTATTTTCTCAGTTTAGAGATCTGATATCCTCACTACCACGTAAGCTTCACAAGAGAAAGAATGAAGCCTCATTCCACTGCATTTAACATGCTGTCTGACATGTAGTAGATGTGTAATAAATGTTTGTTGGGCTAAACTTAACATTACAAATCAATGACGAACAGATGAGCTAATGAAAAAAAATGGTCTTGGAAAAATCGGTTATCCGTTCAGGAAAAAAATAAAAAAGAAATTGGGTCCCCACATCATGCTATATGCAAAAATAAATTTAAGATAGATTAGAAATCTAAACGACAAGGCAAAATTTTAAAACTTATATAAGAAAGCATAAAAAAACTTTATAACCTTAGTATAGGAAAGGATTTCCTGAACAAGACGCAAAATGTACATATCATTTTAAAAAAATTATTAATGTGACAATTAACAAATAGTTTGTATCAAAAGATATTAAGAAGAACATAAAAAAGCACAAAATAGGGAAGAATGTCTGCAATATATACAACCAACAAAGACTTGACATCCAGAATAGATACTATGTGCACTAAATCAATAAAAAAAGGCAAACAACCCAAATCAACAAAATAAAATAAAATAAATAAGGAAAGGACATTAGTAGACACTGAGCATAATGAGGAAAGTGAATAAGCATATGAAAAGATGCTTAACACCACTAGTAATGAAGGAAACAGAAATTAAAAGTACAATGAGACACCATTCCAAAAACTATTTGACAATTTCTAGTGTTGGCAACTGAAATTCTCATGCCTTTTCTGGTGGGAGTATAAACTGATGTAACCACCTTAGAAAACAAATTAGCAAATATCTAGTAAAGATATATATCCTCCAATTCAGCAAGTTAACTTCTAAGTATATTGTCTAGAAGAAAATCTCTGGTATGTGGGCAAAAAAAGACATATACAAGAATATTTTCATCAATCATGACAATTTTCTTCAATATGGACTATAATGTCAAAAAATGTTAGAAGAGAATGCTAATGTCTATCCACGGGAGGATGAATAAATTGTGGTGGAGTAGTAGAGTGGCATATTAATGAAAATTCATACGTAAGAGCTACACATATCAACACAGGTAAATCTCAAGAAAATGATGTTAAATGAATAAAACAAGTTGCAAAATATGTAGAGTACAATATTATTTGAATAGACATGTAAAAGTATTTAAAACCATAATAAGATACATTTTTTATAATTTGTGTATATAATTAAAAAAGAAAGACATGCATAGGAAAGAAAAACATCAAACTCTGAAAAATGTTTATGTCTGGAGAAGATTGGAATGGAATCAGATGTCTAGTAATGTTTTCTTTTCTAAAATAATAATATATCTGAAACAAAATGAGGCAAAATACTAAAGATTTGATAAAGCTACAATGGGGGGATACATGGGTATTGGCTACATCATTCTCAGATGAGTGCCTGAACTGTGGTGCTGGTGGTGAGGATGAATAAATGAAAATTAATCAAAATAATATTTTAAAATGATAACATTAACAAGGCATGGTAATTAATTTTATATGGGGGATGTGGGTGAGGTCAGAGTCAGTGTTAACTCTCAGTTTTCAGGCTTAGGTGAACAGGTGGTGTCATTTACTAAGATAAAGAATTTATGGAAAGGAGAAGATTCTAGGTGAGGTAATTAATTTAGTTTTGAGTGAACAGAGGCAAAGCATGAAAAGATTTCAAGCTTATTTGTCATTTCTGAATATTGCTAAATATCGATATGGCCTGCATGTTGCTGTCTATAGTGGAAAGTAGTTTGTAAGTGTATCTCATCTTCCCTAGAATCAGAGATTTTGTCTGTAAATACCATTAGATCACCAAGTCCAACCCTGCATCTTACAGATAAGTAAACAAAGACCAGAGAAGGGAAGTAACTAGTTCAAGGTCTCACAGCTATTAAGTGGAGAAGCTGGGACTAGAACCAAGATCTTCTGATTCCAAGTTCTATAAAATTATATCATAGGTAGGCTACCTCTGAATTTGGTCCCTTGGGAATTTTAGTAACAACATTTTGTGAGTTTCAGCCACAAGACAACAATAAAACTTCAATACATTTCTCTTCCTTCTAGAGAACTAAAAAAATTTATTTACAAGTTTTGCATGATGTATACATTTAAATACTCCTCAGAAGAGTGCTATTTTTTTCCAACTAGTACTGCTTTGCTGACTCATATTTGGCTTACAAAAGACTCTGAAAATAACTACTATTTAGTGAAAGACAACTATGGACCCAGTATTGTACAATGTACTGGTAGCTTTACATAATTTATTTTAACAAACCTGACATCTCTATTTTAGACATTGTTCACATTTGACAGGTGGATAAATCGTGACTCAGATAGGTAATATGCTTTGCAGAGCCCAATGTTAAGGGAGCTACTTTTATTTTTTCCATTTAAATTTTAAAAAAAAGAGGTAACAGAGACACATAAATTAAGCACATGCCCAAAATCACAGGACTAGCGAGAGACAGTCAGGATCTGAACCCAGGCAGTCTCTAGACTGTATGTTCTTAATTGATCACTATGCTGTACTGTCTCTTGCAAAATAAGTGCTCTCTAAATATTGGTTGAAAGTTTGAGGTAGGTGATTAATTATTCCTTGGGCCACTTTCTAATGGAGGCATTATTATTTTAGTTGGGCCCTAAAAGAATAAGAGTATTTTAATTTCTAGGTGAGTAGGGGAAAGTGGTGGCTGAATGAACTTCATGAGTAAAAGTCATGAGAAACCTGTGGGGTACCCACTGTTTGGGGAAATGGCAAGCTGCCTGTGATCAGAAAGAGAGGAAATGTGAAGGGAAATCATGGGAGATGAGATTTGAAAAGGAGGTAGAGACCATGTGCAGGAGAGCTTTGGACACCAAGGAGCAGAAGTTTCTGAGAAAGGGAATATAAGGCAGAAGAGCTGGATTCTCTAAAGTGATACCCCCGAGGAGGACTCATGATCCCAGGCTGAAAGGAGCAATGAATGCCTAGAAGACCAAGAGCCAAAAATTTGGACACAGACATTTTTGCTAATTAGGTAGTCCTTTGGCCTTTTATTCCTTTTTGCAGCACCATTTTTTTTTTTTTTTGGCTTCAAATAATATCATCATTTCTTTAGCTTGCTCTCTTTGCGAAAAAGGCATTCTTCTCTTTTATACTCTAGAAAGTTATGGTATGGTTTGGGGAAGAAATGAGATAAAAAATTCTAGAATATTTTGGGGTCTCTTGCTGAAATTTTATTCAGGACAGTTCAGCCTATTTCAATCACATAAATTCGTAAAAGTAAAGGTCGTCTTACTCCTTGGGGCTTCAGAATTGATGAGATTTCCTCTGTTGCAGGATGTGGTGCCCTCTGGAGGACTAGTTTGAAACTGAGCATCTGCCTAAGTTAGAAACAAGCAATATGCCTAAGGACAATGGTTTTCAAACTTTTATTTTTAAGCAGTAGAACCTATTTCAAGCCTATTAATACATGGAACTTTGATATATATAATGTATATATAAAGATAAAAGTAGTATTGTATTATAATTTATTTTATAGAAGCAAAGTTTTAATCATGTATTGATTACAGTCAAACAATGAAGCTGTTTTAACATAATTCAAAATCAAAGTTATGAATAACCTCTCATGTTACCTCAACAACCAATTTATTCTGGATTTTGTTCTAATTTCAGTGTCAAGACAAGTCCTAATTCACACAAATGAGTATTTGCAAATTATAGTATTAATAGTTTTTGAATAGTATACCTTTATATTCAGTGTATTTTTCAATTATGTTCCAAAAGCTACCATTTATGTACAAAAACTTTGATAAAGGTTAAAATAAAAGAAAGGACAAAGATTCTTCAAGTAAATGCAAACAAATTTAAAGGAGATTTGACAATATGAAATTCAAACAAAGAGAACTCAAAGCGAAAGACATTAAATTGGGAAAGGACATATTTCATTGATGAAAAGAATAATCATAAAAATATGAAGAAACTGTTAAAATACAAGGAAATATGTTTATCATAGCATTATATATAATAATAGTAAACTGAAAATAACCAAAGCTACATAAATACATAGTTCCAAATAAAAGACTGGAAAATGATAAGCAAAATACATCAGAAAGTTATCAATGATAATGCAGGGAATAATATGATCAGATTTGCATTTGATACAAATAAAAGATTTCACTCACAGTAGTCTAAACGAAAACATGGGATCCAACAAACAGAATATTAAATTTTGCTGGCAGCATAAAGGATTTGAATAAATGGAAAGATATACCATATTCTTAGATGGGAAGAATGAATACAGCAAAAATTTCCATTCTTCTCTTAACTATTCATAGGTTTAACACAATCACAGTTTAAACCCTTTATAAAGTCGAACTAAGGTTCTTATGGAAGACTAAAATTCATGTGAATAATACTGGAGAGTAATTTAAGAAATTATTGAGAAGAGGAATGCTGAATCCAGACTTGCCTTACCAAAAGCAAGTGTATTTTGATGGGTATTCATTCAGTACTGGCTGACTGATCAGTACAAGAGAAGGCAGAATCCTAAAATGGTCTCTATGAGCTTAGGGTTACCAGATGTAGCAACCAAACTTTACCATACATGGTGGAGAAAACAGCAAAAACTTCACCAACCCTAAGACAAACTTAAAAGGAAATACACAAACTTGGGCAAATAACCTGCCACAAATACAGCAGATAAACCAACTGTTAATGACTTTACTGTTGTTTTTTCAAATTATTAAAAGTGAACACTACCCAAAGAAAAATGGTAAAGGATACAAATCAAAATTTCACCAAAGAAGAAATGAATTAATAAATGACCAATAAATACATAGCACTACGTTCAACCTTACAAGTAATCAAAAACAAACAAAAAAATGCAAAGAAAATACCTTTGTCTATGCTGGGCTTTGGATTTCTTTTCCTCCTGTTCTTTGCATGAGTCATCTCTCTTATTTTTTAACTCCCTGCTTGAATGTTACCTCCTCAGAGAGGACCTCCCTGGCTGCCCTGAAGCAGCACATCAACAGGCACACTTGTTTTTCACTGTTGTAACACAATGTCCTTCATAGCACATACCTTGAGAATACCTATGCTTGTTTATTGTCTGTCTACCTTACTAATCTACAAGTTCCATGAGAGTAAGGAATATGATTTATTACATATACAATGCTGTATATATCCAGTTCTTAGCATGGTGGCACAGGATAGGCACTCAGTTAATATTTGTCAAACAGATGAATAAATGAATGAGGTTTTGCTCTATTTTGTTTTTGTTTCATTTTTTATGACAACATCTGGTGTTAGCCAAGACTGTCTAAAGTCCTCTCATACACTGCTAGTGGGGGATAAAAGTCAGTACAACCATTCTGGAGGTCAATTTATCCATCTATTAAAATATAAGTCATTATCTCTCCTCTGCTCAAAACCTTCCAATGACCTTCCATCTCCCTCACAGTCAAAGACAAAATCCAAAAAGGCCTACAGATTCTGCATGAGCTGTCACCTCCCCGCCCCTGCTCAGTCTCCACTGTTTTGGACACATGGCCTACTGCTCTCCTCCCATTCACTCTGCTCTAGCCACACTGACTTCCTTTTGATTCCCCCAACACCCTAGACATGTCCCTGGCTCAGGGTCTGTACATATTTGCCATTCCCTCTACCTGGAATGCTCCTCTCCGGATGTGTAAGTGGTGCCTTCCATCCTCTCCTTCAGGTTTTTCTTCAAATATAACCTTAGTAGGGAGATCTTCTGGCCCACCTTTCACAGTCACTCCACCCCATACCCAACCCTGGCACTCCTCATCCTGTTACCCTGCATTATTTTTCTCCATAATATACATCATCACCTGATATATTATATATATATTTTTTTTAATTGTCCATTTTCCCTCACTAAAATGTCAGGTCCATGGTTACAGGGATTTTTTTTTCTTGTTTTGTTTGTCTTGTCCACTGCTACGTATCTCAGCCGTACCAGAGAGTTTGGTACATAGCAGATTCTCAATAAATATGTGTTGAATGCATGAATGCCAAGAGGCTGAAAAATGGTCATGGCACTTCATGTAGTAACTCTCCTTCTAGGAATCTATACTAAGCAAATAGCAGGTCTGTCTGTACTATTTACCAGGCTTTCCTTTATAACATTACTTATAAAAGTGGCAAATTAGAAACAATCTCCATGTCCTGCTACTATAAAGTAGTTAAATAAACTGTTACACGAAAATGTAAATGGAATATTATATAATCATTTAAAATGGTATCATTATAGAATTATATTAATGACATGGGGAAATGTTCACAATGGAACATTAAATTAATAAATCATGATATCCATGAATTATCTATAGCACAGTTTTACATATTTGCAAAACTAAAAATATAGCTACAGTATTATGACCATTTTAATATATATGATAATAGTTATATAGATATATATATATTAGAATTAGAATTATATATATCTATATATCTAAGAATTATATATATAGATTTCTCTCTATATAGCTACACACACACACACACATACACAGAGAAGGGGGAGAGAATGCCGACTAGAAGGACTTAAGTAAAATATCATAATGGTTATTTTGAGTAATGGGATGATGGGATTTGTGGGTGATTTTTCCCCTTTGGAACTTTTTCTGAAAATTATGAAGAAAAGATTTAAAGAGAAAATAATGTTATAAAGAGAAAAAAAGTAATCAATGACATTCTTGTAGGTAACTTAGTTCTTCACTTCTTACTGCTTCTGCAGGATAAAATAACAACAAAAAGCAGCAATGGAATGAACAAATGGACATGAAACTTTTAAAAATTGAAGATTTTAATGATTGATTTGTCCAAGTGAATGATAAGTAGTTCCTACCGAAACATAGATAACAGGGTCATTTGTTTCTTATGGCCTGACTCATTATAATAAAATCTGTTGTTGGCTTATACATAGATAGTACTTGTCCTTGGATATTTTTAGGTCAGGGGAAAGCATCCAATTTATCTAAAAATGGAATGAAGCCACAAAATTTAGATTACTTAGGAATAACTGTGTTGTAAAATATACATGGTGGACATGAAGCAGTTAAATACTAGGCCAGACAGTTCCTTTGATGTTATATTTGCTGTGGGGATATTTGCCCTAATAGCCAGGCATTACCTAGAGAAAAGAGTAATGGGTGAACATGTTCCAGGAAGCCTTCAGTACCGGGGAAATTCTTTTTTTCTTGACTAAAACCATGAAGTTCTGACTGAAAAACCTCACCCCACACAAGAGCAGTAGACATTCTAGTTATCTAGTACATTCACAGAAGGCATTCCACAGCCTTATAAGGGAGTTAACACAGCGGAGAAGCATTACATGGATGTGTGCACTTGCAATTAAGAATAAAAATTAGCAAGAAGAGACCACTAGAAATGCAATCACCAAACTCTGTGAAATGAAGGCAGGAGACTTGTATACTTTAAGGACAGAATTTTGTGCAAATGCAAACAGAGAATGTATCAGCATTGGTGCCACCCTGTCTGGCAGGACCTGGGTAGGATGCTGACACAGATGCCATGGGTCAAAGACAGTGCCATGAAAGAATAGACTCAAGGTCAGGAGTGTAACAGAGGCACTGCCGGACATGAAGACCACAACTGCAGTTGCTCACAGTGCCTTAAACACAAGGTAGCTCTTAATGAAAATAGTGACGAGAATGACTTACTTAGCATGTATTACATGGCAAGAATTGTGCTACATGTTTCTTACATTTATCAGTCCTTTTCAATTTTATATTTATCAGCAGAATCTCCTCTAATTAACCATTACTGGATCTTCCAAACTGCTCCCCTCTGGGCAAGGGTTTGAACAGCCTTCTCTGAATGTACTCAGATTTGTCTATATTCCCTAAAATCATTGCTGCAGAATTTGTATACTCGGGGTTATTGGGTGGAAATCTGGTTGAAAAGAAGGGTTCCAGTCAGAGATACTATATTTGCATAGCTCTTTATAGAAGGCTGACAAAATATCAAATCTCCAAAAAAATTACAAGGAGAATGTGGGGAGAAAGGGACATTAAGGGTGATAAATATTATAGGAGGGGAAAAAATTAGTGGATAAAACAGGCTACTGCTGGACCTGATTACATATGGGACTGAAGAGGGAGATCCAATCTACACAGAGGATATCAGTGTTATCACTTCTCCTCTTCTAGATTTTATACTTCTGTTAGTGTACCTAAGATTAACTCATTGAATTTGTGATCAATTAAAGTTATTATTTTAAAGTCTATCTCTGCTGTCAAGTTTGTTTGTGGAACCAGGGGCATGGTGGACATTTTTCCTTTATTATTTTGAGTTGGCCACTCCTCCTAAGCTGTCAAGATCTTTTTGGATCCTAATGCATTAGCTACCTCTAAAGCATTAGCAGTCTCTTCCAGTCTCATGCCATTTGTAAATTTGCACTGCAGAATCATTTGCTTGGAAAACACATACACACATGTGCAGTGAAAGCTGAATAAATGTGGTTAGTTTTCACTTCTAGCATTCCATTAAGCTTTCTTGGATCCCTAATAAGGCAACAGTTGCCTTAATGACTCAATTAATCACTTCATGCTATTTGGAACAAATATATGGACTTTAATACAAAAGGTACTAGAGGTTAAGCATTCAAGTCTTGAAATTAAAACACAGGCCTGTAAAACTTGCTACTGAAACAGTCATGGTCTCCAACACCATGGGAAATAAAAATAGCCTCTGGCTTGAGAAAAGGAAAGAGGAAGGTAAAAGGTCACAAGTGTGAGAAATATGACTGTAAGTGATACTTTCTTATTCAAACTCAACTCACACAAAATGTCGCACAGTACAGTGAGCAATACAGGAGGAAGAACCTCTCTCTCTGTAAAGGCATCTATCAGATTTGTGTGCCAGGGACAACCTTATTTAAGTTCTCACTCAGAGAAGACCCATGAGTTAGCATTACCTATCTCCTGGTAAAATGGCCTCCTCTGTGGTGTAAATATCCTTTCACATGGAGATAAACATACCAAGCAAGTTAGGGGATTTGTTAGCAGACACTTTGAAATTATAAATTCTGAGGAAAAAACAAAATCCTGGAGTCTCAGGGTTATGGTGAATTCTATACGTAGGCTTGGCCTACTCATTCAATGCAAAGCAAGACCTGGAATCTCCAAAATATGGGTTTTAGTCCTATCTTCAGGGCTTTATGAAGCATTTCACTGACAGACAAGGGACCTAGACTTTACTACTACCACTAACTAGTTCTGTTCCCTTGAGAAAGTTAGAGTTCTGTACAATGATGTGTTGCATGACATGAATGACTTCCAAACTTTTACAGTTGAAATTTAAAAAAATGCAAATGGAATCTTATGAAATCTCAGCTAATAAATGAGATTAAAAACATATAAACAGGTGCTCTGAGGGAAGCAATGTGGTAGCCCAGATACCTGCCAATTTAGCTCCAGAAGCTCCTCTGAGAGACTCCTAAAACTTTTATAAGCACCATTTGAAAACCATTAACAAGGCCCCTTCCAGTTTTATATTAATACAATTCTATTCTGGCTTATAAGAGAAGCAATTTAAGCTACTGTTCAGCTCATACATTCTATGGATATATGAAATAAAGCCTTGGAGACTATAACAGATTAGCAGTATTAGTTCTAATCATAATGATCACCATTTGTTGAGGTACCTTTCCACTTGACTTTACTGCTGAGGAAGTTGATGATCACAAAGGTCAAGTGGCAAAGCCAGATTTTTGAACATAAGTCTGACATGACAATAGATAAGTATACTAGAGTGTGATATGTGGGCTAAAATAGCTCTAGCTACCAAATATAGTAGGGTCACAAAAGAGGATGTGGTAAGTTCTGTCTGAGAAAGTAAGAGAAACTGCCCCTTGATCTGAGTCTGGAAGGATCAACCATAGTTTACCATGAAACAAATTTGGGAAAGGAATTCAGGACCATGGGCACAATTTGTACAATGGCAAGGAGGTATAAAACATCATGCAGCAGGGGAGACTGACTGGAGACAAAGCTTCAGACATAGGCAAGCAGGAGTCTGATTGTGGAGACATCTGTGTCCCACACTAAGGAATTTAGACTTTTCCCCATCAGGCTGACACCACTGTTTCAAACAGCAGCATGAGACAATATCTCTTCCAGGAACACTTCAACTTTCTTCCTTTCTCATTCTTTAGGGCTCAGTTTAAACATCATTGACTCTGAAAGGTCATTTCTTACCCTTTATTCAAAGAGGACCTACTTTCTCTCTTCCCTCATCAGAACCTAAGTTCTACGAGAGATGGAGCCTTGTCAGTTTGGTTCACTGTTGTATCCCCAGCACCTGGGAGAGTGGCTAAAACAAAGTAAGTGCTCAATAAATATTTGTTGCGTGAATAAGGAAATGAAAGTCTGACTGCAAAGCTTGGACTCACAACCACCATTGCAAGACCACTTTGGCTGTGCCTGCTTTGTTAGTGACCCCGTCTTGAAATGAATTGGGGATATTGTGTTGGAAATGGCAAGGCACCCAACAAACCGTGCAGGGGTGGGGAACCTGCAGCCTTAAGGCAACACGTGGCCTTCTAGGTCCTTAAGTGCGGCTTTTGACTGAATCCAAATTTTACAGAACAAATCATTTTATTAAAAGGAGCACAGCAGAGACATGAAGCTTTTCTTGCCTCCTTTGGTGCTTAAAAAAGAACAATCTTGAAATCAGAAGGCCACAGGTTCCCCACCTTACTGGGGGACCTTGGTTCCTGATAATCTGCCCTATTATCTTGAACTTACAGAATTTATGATGATTTGAAGGACTTTATTTTATGCATTAAAGTCACAATCACATCCTTCTAAATACAAAATGCATTCAATCTTTCCAACCAAAATAAAGTGCAATGAACCTAACTGGCTGGAAGGAGGCTTCTTATTATCTCTGGCAAGTTACTTTGCCTGTTTCCTAAATCGTAAAAGAGAAATCATAATAGTTCTTCCCTTATAGAGTTGTAGTGAGGATCAAACCAAATAATATAAATGATGCTTTTAGTACAGCGCTTGGCACATAGAAAATAGCCAAGATTAGCTTTTGCAATCATTATTAGTATTATTAACACAGGGTGAAGGCCCTTACGAGAAATGGCCATGCATCTTTATGAAAGGAGCTAAATTTTGCTTTCATAAACCCAGCCCTCCTTGTATGGTAGGTTCTAAACCTTAACCACAAAGGCCACAGTTTGGTATCTGTACTTCCCAGACAATACCTTTAAATGTCTCTTTGTCTATTTCTCTGACTAATAAACCATTCACCATTAGTTACTTATGATAATTTTCTGCTGCACAGTTTTATATTTGTTTATTATGTTCACAGCTGTCTTGCCTAGCAAGGATAGAAATATATTATCTCATTATTATATCCAAGTCTCCTGATCAAAGTGCTGTAGCCTTCCATTTAATTTCCTCCAAAGGAGTCTTTTGTCAGGGTAGGATTTTCCTTCCTCCTCACCCCTTCTTTTCTTTACCCCATACATCTTGTAAGGAAAGAGGATCTTTGAGTAGATAAAAGAGAAAGGCAAAGTTTATGAAAGACCAGAGGATCATGGGGAAAGGAAAAAGGGAGAAAAGATCCACATGCTCATTCAAGATTGATTCTGCATGGAAAATGGAAGAGAATTTTTGTACCTTGCTGACATTATGAAAAACTTGCTCAATTAATAGTTAAATTTCTATGGTAGCATCCCAGACTTCCAGACCTGTATAGTAAGGTGCATTAGTCTTGGAGTCAGATTGAGGGAACACTGTGGAAAATGGAAAGTGGGACTGTCCCACCCCATCTTCTTCCAGGTTTCAGTGGAACAGGCCCCAGCTTATTGAGGGGATGAGAAGTTCCAGGTGGTAATTGTCAGGCAGCCACCTCAGAAAGACAAAAAAGGTAGAAGAAACATTTGGAAAGAAAGAAAAAGAGTGAAATCAAACCTTCTGATTGCTCCTGTAGGCCAGGAAATGCTGCCTCTCTAAAGATGAAGGAAGCAAGGGATGCAGCTCAAACATTTGGGGTACAGCACTATTCTGTTGTTATATCCAGACATATCCAGATATGATACCTTCCTGGAATATATAAAGAACTCTCAAAAAAAAGAACTCTTATACATGGCTGATGGGGGAGATAAAATGGTACAGCCACTCTGGAAAAGCGTTTAGCACTCTCTTACAAACCTAAAGATATGTTTACCACATGATCCAGCAATTACACTCTTGGTCACTTATTCCAAGTAATAAAAACTCATGCCTACTTAAAAATGCATACAAAAATGTTTTTTAAACAGATTTATTTGTAACATCCAAAAATTGGAAACAAAGCCCAGATGTCCTTCAGCAGGTGAATGATTAAACAAAATGTGGTATATCCATACTATGGAATATAACTGAGCCATAAAAAAGAAACAGAATATTGATACACTTGACAACTTCAATTGTCTCGAAAATACAGTGAGTGTAAAGAGCCAGTCTCAAAAGATCACATAATATATGTCCATTTACATACTGTTCTTGAAATGTAGAGATGGAGAAGACATTTAGTGGCGCCAGGAGTTAGTGATGGGGTGAAGGAGCGTGGATGTGAATATAAATGGTTAACACAAGGGAAATATTTGTATTGATGGAATAGTTCTGTATCTTGATTGTGGTGATAAGTACGTGAATCTACACACGATAAAATTGTGTAAAACTACACACGCACACACACACAAATGAATATAAAACTGGTAAAATCTGAATCAGCTCTTTGGACTATACCAATGTCAATATCTTGGTTTTGATATTGTACTATGTTTATTATATGATGTTAGCACTGGGGGGGGTGGAAGGCAAGATGACTTCAATGTACTATTTTTGCAATTTCCTAAGAAACTGTAACATTTTCAAAATTATAATTTTAAAAAATAAGTAAATGGTACATGTCACCAAGGTACACTGAAAAAAAATAAGTAAATGAGACCTTTGTGTACTTCTGAACAGAATTCCTTCCAAGATGAAATATTCTAGAGAACAAAAATAGTATACAACAGCATGGCATGGTGGGAAGAAGGACTCAACCAAAAAGAATGCCTTGAACCATTACTTATCCTTTGTAGTTTCCATAATTTTTTCTTCTCTGTAATTCATCGTCTTTCCTTCTTCCAATTACAGACTCTTCTCCCCTGACCACATAGGGGCCTATTTGACCTAGGCCAGGCAAATCAAAATGCTGAATCTCTTTTAGGTGCAGGTTTTGATCCAAGAAATGGCATATAACCCAATCCAGGCCATTCAGAATCTGCTGTCCAGAGTTGGTATTGAATAGGACAGGGGGAGGCTTTCTCTTCCCCAGTGGATTTCAAAAAAGCAAGGATATGACCCCCATACCTGCCAGTAACCATGTCCCCAGCTGGGTGGAATAATCTGAGAAAAAAAAGGCCAACATGCAGAATAAAGTTGTAATAAGAACTGAAAGGAACAAGAAAGAGATCAAGGGGCAAAAAGGGTCCAATTGCTGCATGAAGCCCTGGATCCACTAGGTCCTGAGGCGTGCAGCTCTGCCCATCCTTCGAGAGACCTAAGCCAGTACATTCCTCTATAGCATATGAGGGTATGTGTTGGACTTGCAACTAAAAGTTTTCTGAACAGTGTGATCTCTTGGAGTCTCAATTTCCTCATCTATGAAATGAGAATAAGAATGTCTGACATACCTGCCTCAAAATTTTGCAGTAATAATCAAAGAAGACAGCACACACGAATGTTGTCACTATACAAATGTAAGGGACTAGTAACTGTTATTATAAACAAAAGGAAATAGCGAAAAAATATAGCTCATTTCTTGGAGGTTTTTTATAGGAATTGTATTCCAGCAATTTCAAAAGCAAGATTGAGGGTAAGAAACAAACATTAAATGCCACCATAAATAGAAAAGAAACAGATTATTATGATTCATGTTCAATGAGTCATTAATGACTCAGAAAAACAACCAGAAAACAGCATTCAAATATATATAAAAATCTTCTCTAAAATTTAAAAATTGAAGAAAAGTTTATAAATTTGTGGGGGATGGAAGGTCCTGTGCAGAATTTTTAAAATTGAGCTATACTTACTTCCATTTTGATCAGAAAAATCCTGTTTACATTATGATATGATGCCACTTTTACACACTATATATACATTATGACTAGATCAATTATCTAACTCTTAAGTTCAACAAGTTTCTTGTTTCTTTGTTTTCATCTTATATGGGTCAAATTTCAACTGAGTTCAATATTTTCCTAAATTACAAAAAGTCCAACCAGACTCCTGTACTGACATCAATCAAATTTGATTTAAAGCTAGACATCTACTTGTAATCAGCAAGCCCACAAGACAGCTAGAACCGGGAGGGCTTTGCCCAGCAGTGGCAGACTAAAACCCTATGCACGAAGCAGCAGGTGGGTAAATCTACCCTCAGCACTCAAGAGTTGAATTGGATCCCAGGAGCTAAATGCAGCATAGACAAGTAGGTGGTTATTCCTACGAACCACCTCTAGCTTATGCAAGGGGATATGTAGTAGATGAAAATGAGAAATCAAGAGCGCCAAAGCCAAGAAAGGAAAAGAGAGACAGCAATGAGTATCAGCCACCCTCCGAGTCTCTGAAGTGTCTGGAATCATAAAACCTTTAACATGCACAGTGAGGCTAAGTAGTGCTTGAATATGTGAGGGGAAAAGGAACCAGTGAAAACTGTGTTTTCTTTATAATGAGAGGTCTTGGTGGATTTACTCCTAGCAAGTGGTTTATTCCATTTCCAGTAATTGCCACTGTGTAACAAGTAAAGTCTTGGTTATCAAGCTACACTTTTGACACTTCCTGGAATGAAAAGATACGGGTATACATTTCCTCTGCCATCAAGCAGTCACACTGAGCCAAGGCAATTCTCGTCTTGCATTGGAGAGGCACAAAGCAGTATGGAATGGTGGTTAAACACGCAGACTTACAGTGGACTGTAAACTACCTTGGTTTCAATTCCAAGTCTACCACCTGCTGGCTGTGTAACCAATTGCCATGCCATTTCCTTCTATGTCCACTTCCTTACCGTGGGGTGCCAGAGACTCTGCCTATTCTTTCTTCCATTTCAGAGTTGGGATCACGTACTTGGTTCGGTGGGTTTCTCTTCTCTAAAACAGGATAGAAGCAGAACAGACTCCTCCCTGTTAAATAGTTTCTTACTATCCCTGCATGTAAATCCGTGTGTTTTTTGTTTTCGAGAGGTATAGTTTTACTGTACCCTCTGGAATGACAGAGAGTGCATCAGTGCGCAGGAACCATCCAAAAAAGGGAGTCACAAATGAAGGACAGTAGAAACACTCTTCTGGCACCAGACATCTGAAGGAATTATGATTGTAGAACAGAATTAAAATGATACAAACTTTGAAAATGTAAAAATGCTAAAAACTTTTGACAGTGTAATAATAAAGTCATTGGGGACCAGCTTAGAGGCCACCTACCACAAACGTAGTTTAAAAAAATAAGAATTCCCATTCTTCATTGTTTTTCATAACGTTTTTCTTAAGATACATATTGCAGGATATTTCTTTTGGGGAAGCAATATTTACTTGAAGTTTCAACATTACTTCATTTATACTGTTTCTCTTTTTTCTCTGTCAAATCAAGTAGAATTGAACTTAATTCCTATTATTAAAAACAGCCATTACAGTATGATCCCAATTTGCAAAATTATATCTATCTAGCTATATAAATGTATACATCAACATATGTCATTATATAAATGTGACAAAATGAACCAGAAAATTGTTTTTGTCAATAATGCAAGAACAAGGACACCTGCAGAAAATGCTTAAGAAAGAAAAATGTTCACCAAGAAGACATTTTGCCCCAAAACTTTCAGTCACCAAAGCTTCAAAAGAAAGCCCTTGGCCACTACCCTTGTTTTACAGGTTAAGATCGTGATATACAGTACAACTCATCTCCCTCTTTGGCCAAAATAAAGAGGAATTAATTGGTAACCAGTCATTTCCAACATAACATTCAAATCAAGGATTCAGTATTTTAGAGAGGAATGAGCACTGGACTATGAATGGGAAATATCTGAGTTCTAGTTATATTTCTACCACTAAATTGCTGTGTGATCTTGAGAAAGTCTAGATCCCTCTCTACAGAGTAAGGGTCTTGGACAAACCCATCCAAAGAACACTAGATGTTCAAGATGTTCCAGGAAAAGAAAATGGCACCATGATCAAGAGATTTGGAAAATGCTGAATACTATATTCCTCTTTTGAAGTTTCCCAATGAACATTATTATATGTGCAAGTACTTCTAAAGTAAACAAGTATGTTTAAAATTATTTAATCTAAAGTTGCTCAGTTTATAAGGCTTTTTATGTCATATACACTGTCTTTAATATCACCATAACAATATGAAGAAAGCATTGTTACTTTACAGATCAGAAAATTTTTACTATTAACAAGATCACTTTAACAAAATCAGAGCAATTATTATATCCAATTTAGATTATGTTTCCATTTTAGAAAAGTTGTGACTTGTATTTGAGTTCTAACTCTACCAACGTAAACATGCAGTAACCATATTTCAAAATATGTAACTGGAGAATAGAACACTACTGTTTATTAATATCAAAGTGACCATATTCTGCAAAACAGGGCAGTAACGACTCTCTCACATGAAGCCATGGTAAGAAATCAAACCATGCTTTGCCTAAGTGCTTTATTTTCCATTCCCCCACTAAATCCTTCCACTGCTCATAAAGTCATTTCCAGAAGCAATTATATTTTAAATCATTTAATTTTCAACCAAATGTATTATCCAAAAAGGGATAACATTTTCATCTGTTGCTTCACAAATTCTGTTATTTTTTATGTTGCAAATAAAGGTGAAAGAATTAAAGTTTGAAATTTCCCATAGACCGAATAAGGATAACTTATCAAATAATTACTAAATGCAATCACAAAGGAAGCCTTATTATGCTATGAGCAAAGAGTAAAATGTCTGCATTATTTTAATGGGGAGGAAACATTTTTGGTTTAACCTTTAATAATTACAGAGAAACACGTAATAACACCACCACCAATAGCAATAGTAGCCATATACTGAATACTTACTATGAGTCAGGCACTGACCTGAGTGCTTTATGTATTTCATTTCATCCTCACAACTACCCACAATTTAGACACTATTATTAGTCATATTTACCAATGAAGGAAAAAACAACTAATGCTCAGAGAAGCAAAGTGACTTACCCTAGATCACACAGCTAGCACATGGTGGAGCCACAACGAGAAAAAATATTCTTTGCTTAACTTCTACAATATGCTATTTACAGTCTATCTGCTTTTCCAGGTGTACCTTATTTAAAACATAACTCAAATGTTTAAAAAAAAAGAATAGAGATATAACATGAGGCAATTTAATAGCACCTTAGTAAAAAAAAAATATTTTTAGAAAATCCAAACTGGCCTGATTATATGTGTTTGCATGGACAACACCTCAATACATAGTGATGCATTCTGACGCTAGCTTAGTTCGTACTGTCTTAAACTGAAACCTCAAAGGGCCCTTGGTAGCTATCTGGTCTCACCTCCCATCAGATATTTTCAACAGCCTTCTTAAATGCCTACTGCTAATGACATGAAATCATTATCTCACAAGGAATAACATTCTACTTTTGGACATCTTTAGATATATTAGACTATAAAGTATCACTTTGAGCCAAACTGTCCTTTTAAATTGTACCCATTGATTTTGCCAGTTGGTATAACCCAAATGCTTGGGCCTTCTATATGATCACTCTTCTGATAAGATCCCCCCATCCAAAAGCCCTACCATGCCCTTAGATAGGCAGAGTCAACACAGTAAAAATGGCTTTGCTACCTAAATTAATTTACAGAATCAATGCAATCCCTATCAAAATACCAACATCATTTTTTGCTGATCTAGAAAAAATAATTCTATGCTTCGTGTGGAACCAGAGAAGACCCCGTCTAGCCAAAGCAATCTTAAGCAAAAAGAACAAATTGGGAGGCATCTGTCTACCAGACTTCAAACTATACTACAAAGCTATAGTAACCAAAACTGCATGGTATTAGCACAAGAACAGACACGTAGACCAATGGAACAGGACTGAGAACCCAAATATAAAACCAACCTCATACAGTCACCTGATCTTTGACAAATTCCAGAAAAACGTACACTGGGGAAAAGATTCCCTATTCAACAAATGGTGCTGGGAAAACTGGATGGCCATATGTAGAAGACCGAAAGTGGACCCACACCTCTCACCTCTCACAAAAATCAACTCACAATGGATAACAGATGTAAACCTAAGACATGAAACCATAAGAATTCTCGAAGAAAACGTTGGAAAAACTCTTATGGACATTGGCCTAGGCAAAGAATTTATGAATAAGACCCCCAAAGCAATCACAGCAGCAACCAAAATAAATACATGGGACCTGATCAAATTGAAAAGCTTCTGCACAGCCAAGGAAACTATCACTAGAGTGAACAGACAACCTACAGAATGGGAGAAAATATTTGCATGCTACACCTCTGATAAAGGGCTGATAACCAGAGTCTATACAGAACTTAGGAAAATCAACAAGAAAAAATCAAACAACACCATGAAAAAATGGGCAAAGGACATGAACAGAAACTTTTCCAAAGAAGACAGAATAATGGCCAGCAAACATATAAAAAATTGCTCAACTTCTCTAATCATCAGGGAAATGCAAATCAAAACCACAATGAGATATCACTTAACTCCAGTGAGATTGGCTCATATCCAAAAATCCCCAAACAACAAATGTTGGCGGGGATGTGGACAGATAGGAACACTCATACACTGCTGGTGGGACTGCAAATTAGTACAACCTCTATGGAAAAGAATAAGGAGATACCTCAAAGAATTAAAAGTAGAATTACCATTTGACCCAGCAATCCCACTACTGGGTATTTATCCAAAAGAAAAAAAGACATTTTATAATAAAGACATCTGCTCTCGAATGTTCATAGCAGCACAATTCACAATTGCAAAGTTGTGGAAACAACCCAGGTGCCCATCAATACACGAGTGGATCAATAAAATGTGGTATATGTATACCATGGAGTATTACTCAGCAATAAGGAACAATAGTGAATTAACACATCTGGTATTATCCTGGTCGGAGCTAGAACCCATTCTTCGAAGCGAAGTGTCACAGGATTGGAAAAACAAGCATCACTGGTACTCACCATCAAACTGGTACTAACTGATGAACACTTACATCACACAGGGCAATAACATTCATCAGAGGGCGGGCGGGCGGGAGGGGGGTGGAAGGGATGGGAAAAACTCTCACTGAATGGATGCGGGGAGCACAGTTTGGGAGACGACCACGATTGTGGCTCTGACACGGGCAGAACAGGGGCAATGTGTATGGCCAAAGTGTTGTACCCCCATGATATTCTGAAATTAAAAAAATAAATTAAAAATAAAATAAAATAAAAAAAAGATCCCCCCATCCGACAGTCATCTCTTCTCCAGTTTGTATTTATGCTTCTTCAACCTTTCCTAGCTGAAAGAAGTCTTCCCCATCCAGTTTATTCTCTTTTGGAGGTATCATAGTTTGGCATTGATTCATTTCAATTTAAATACAATATTCATGACATGTTTGAATCAATACATTGGTAGGGTTATTTATTCTGTGATCTGGACATTGTAGTTCTGGTAGTACAAGGTTTGTGTCCCCTTTTTAACAGTTACATAAAACTATTGACTTATAAAAAAAAATACAATTCTCTTTTATATAAACCATTTCTAAGGCAGCTTTCCTTTACCTTATGATATCTTTAAAATTAAGGATTAAACAATTATTTTTATAAGTTTCCTCTCGCTGATTTCAGCCCAGCATTCACATTTGGGTCATACTGAAGAATTCTGACTTCTTCATTTGTTTACCAGGTTGAATCCTCTAAACCTCTTTCAACTCATTCCAGCAATTCCATAGAGTTACTAGACTAGTGTTACCTTTGAACTCTTACCTCATGCTAAATCCAACACTGAAAAATACTTCCTAAATGTGGCATTTGCCTTCTAGGAGAAAAATATGGGTATACATATCTTTCATAAGGAAAATATGTTTAACATTTCATTTAACTACCTGTTTAATTTATTTTTTTCTTTTCCCTACTCAGCAATTCTAAGATTCCTAAAACCGTATTCTCTACAGAAATGCACTTCTAATCCACCATGACATCTTAGTCTGAGGCACACCAGTTTAATCATTAAGAAGATATAAAAAGTTCAAACTTCTCAGATTCACTAAGTGGTAAGAAAAGTAGTGTAAAATCAAACCATAATAGAAGTACTTAAAATAGGCCTATAAATTCATACCTGTGGCTTACCTGGTCGTGATAAGTTTTCAGGCCCTTTCTTTCACTTTTTCAGCTTCTAACTTTCAATCTCATGTTCAATCTTATGGAAAGGACATACACCCTCTTACCTGCACACCGTGCTGGGGACCTATGGAACCCCAGTGTTTCAGACACTGCATTACATGTTGGAGAACAAACCTGAAAGCACACACTCTCTGCCTCCAAGAGGCTCATAATCTACTGGGAGACAAGAACAATTCACCAAACATGAAGTGGGAAAGGGAAGAGCATCTTCAAAGGCTTTAAGGGATTTAAGAGAATGTTTATGTTTGGAGACTAATGTGGCTAAAGACTAGAGTACATATGAAGAGAGGAGCAGCAGAAAAAAAAAACAGGAAAGAGGGACAGGTTGGGTAAAAGGACTTAAGGCCAGCCTGTGAAATATTAACTTGATCCTTTAAGCAAAGGGGTGGGGGAAAGAGCACCAAAATTTTTAAATCAGAGGATAACACGATCAGACCTGTTTTGGAAAGATTCTCGGGTGGTCATGTGAAGAAAGGTAGAAAGCAAAAGACTGGTGGCACACAGTCCTGGGAGGGAGCTACTGTAGTAGTAAAGATGGTGGATGATAAAGGTTTGAATTAGGGAAATGTCAGTGAGAAGAAAAAAGAAGGAAGCTTTAGATGTTTAGGCTGAGGGAGATGACTATCAGATTTCTAGTGTGGGTGACAGAGTTGATATAGTAAAAAGAGTAGGTATAGAGGGGGAAATGGTGGGACTAATGAGTGCATTTCATTTGAGGATGTGTTGAATTTGAGATGCCTATGACGCATCAAGGTAGAAATACCCAGTTAAGAGTTGAAAGTAGGTTCTGGATGTCAGGAAATAAATCATATATGAAGATTAGGACAGCTGATACATTTGACAACAAATGCAGGATGCAAAATGAATTTGCTATTGAGAGTGGAGTAAAACGTGAGGGCAAATTAGGTTCTTTGTGAAGCCGACTCAGAGCTGGAGATTAGGATACAGGAAGCTTGTTGGGGAGGGGTGGCTCTTGAGATTAACAACTGTGAAAGGGAGGGGAAGGACCAGCGCTAAGTAGAGGGAGAGACTGATATGTGATGAAGTCCTGATGAAGGCTCATCTACTCCCCACAGGAGGTACTGGACCTGAGATGGCCCTGAAAAGTGGTCCCAAAATGGGGGTTGGGGCGGGAGGGGGAGCTGTATACCTCTGAGTTGATCAGTCAGTAGATGGAGGCTTCCCATAAAAGTGTGACCTTGACAAAGTAGTTTTCTTCAGCTGAGGCAATCCCCAAAGGGCCATTGTCAACAGCATTTTAAGCAGCAGGAGAAATAAGTTCTTCATTTCTGAAGAGAGATCTGGCAATGCATTGCAGTATTCACTGCATGCACCAGAGTGATCAAGATGAAATTTAACATGGGTTAATAACAAGTACTACACCTGATCACCCAAATACAACTGTACCAATACAGAAGAGACATGACTTAATGCTTGTGAAATAGACTATGGGCCTTTAGTGGACTGTAAGATCAATATGAGTATTGGCATGGCTCTGCTCTAGAAAATAAAAAAAGCTAAAGTAATCTTAGGATCTATCAGTAAAGTTGTAGCATCGAGAACTCAGGAAGTGAGCATCCTGCTCAAGTCTGTTACTGACCAGATCTCACCTGGAGTAACAGTTTCAGTTTGAGGCACCACCTAAACTGGACCATTGATGAACTAGCATATGTCCAGATCAAGATGACCAGGACAGGATGGTGAGGAGACTTTAAAGTCTGCCATGGATAAATTAACTGGAAATCAACCCAGAAAACTGTGTAAAAAAGACTGCTATATGGAAATAGAATTACATGTGTGCTATCTCAGAGGTAGAAACCAAGGCCAAAAACAGATTGTGTCCCATTATAAGGAGGTACTTTCTAAGATGTAAGTAACCCAACAATGGAATGGGCAGCTCCAGGAAGTAGAGACAAGTTCCTGTCACTGACACCCCTGGAAGGGGCTGGGTAGCCAACTATGAAGAAAGAAGTGAGGAGGGAAGGTGGCAAGGAGAAAAGCAGTATTTGATTGGAGGTTGTACTAGATATTTCCATGATCCACTGCAGGCTTCTGATTTGCTGATTGATCTCATCTGCTGAGATATTCTTTAATGTAATAATTTAGATATTTGTAGTCAGAACTTGGTAAATTAAAAATACCTCTCTACCTCCTCCCCTCTGTTTACACTTCTTCCCCACGTCTGCATTTTCAGTGACACGAGAATTGCTTGTTCACACCAAATGAGTTACTTAGTAGGAGGAAATTAGATGTGTTTAATTAAATATATGCAAATGTCATTCTGAATAAAAGTTGCATATCTTCAGAAATAGCACATTTCACAACACTCTATGCATTAGAACAGATTTGTTGAACAAGAAATAAAGGAAATGGACTAATAAAGCCCAAAAGCACTAGTGGTGAGGAAGGCTGGCTATCTTGAAGCTCCCTGACCTCATGAACTATGTGCGTACAAAGACCGTGAGAAGCTGAACGTTGCAACAAAAGAGCCACTCACTCTGGAACTCAATCCTTAAACTCTTCTGCCCGATACCACGACCACTAGCCACATGTGGCTATTTAAACTAAAATTAAGTAAAAATAAAATAAAATTTAAAAATTTAGTCTCTCAGTCACACTAGCTACATTTCAAGTGCTCAGTAGTTACATGCAACTAGTGGCTATCATATTGCAAAACACAGACATAGAATATTTATATGCATCATCGCAGAAATTTATGTTGGATACCACCACCCCAACCCTTTCCTCTGGAGATAATATAATTACACAAATACTACAAATAATGTTCTTCCTCTCCTTCCTTTTTTTCTTTCTTTTTTTTCTGGGGGGGAGGGTGGGGGAGAAAGTTCTCATGGTTCAGAAACAAATTGAATGTATTTACAGTAACATCCTTACAAACTAACCTCTCTGATAAAGTGCCCCCCTCCTTCAGGTGTCATCTAAGGATCACTCCCAACTATTCACATGGAACCAAGAAAAGAACATGTTCAGTGTGTAGCAGATAGCTTAATCCAAGATGAAATTGTTGATATCTAGCCACTTTTGCGTTAGTTAACTGCAACTGATTTGCAGGTTTATTTTAAATAAAATAAATAGTATCAGAAAGGTCTTGGGAATATTCTTTACTAGCAGCAGATTTCCTCCTTCCCCAGCTGCCCACTCTTGCTGTGAATTTCTAAAGGAAAAATAGCTTTAGCAAAAAGAAGATGAAAACAAAGCAGTCATTACATTGCATGTTTTCCTTATATAGCATCCATAAGCTAAAGGCATTTTTGGTATTTTGTTAAAATATAAATGCACATAAATAACATATATTACAACCTATGGGTCTTATGAGGAAAACACAGTTTAAGAATAAAAACCACATGGATCAAGGGGAAAGAATAACTGAGGAGATATTTATATATATTCATGCATAATGTCAAAATTTCCAAATTCTAGACCCAGGACAAAACAGATTGGTTTGGTGGTGACCAACAGTGGCTAGAAACAAAACTGATTCCATTTCGTCTATAAGGTAATATGCTAACACTTCAGTGTCCAGGCCTGCAGGTAGTAGGGAGATTGTGACAAGAGAGCCTTCCCTAGAACTGAAAGTTAATTCAAAGGATCCAAACCCAATAGAAAGGCAAAGGTCTAAAATGTTTGAACATGACAACACAACTTTTCCAGTAAGCCAGATAAGTGTAGCAAGCTCAAGGTGTGGTAAGACAATAGGCAGAGACAGAGATGAATGGGACACAAAGGAGCCAGGGGCTGGGTCCTATATCTGATGAGTTGTGGCATGCCCTGTCATAATGCTGGCACTAGCCAGTTCTATGGTTTGCATTCAGATGGAGAGTGGGGACAAAAGTGGAGGATTCATGAAACACTCTGTGCTCAGACATCCCACAGTGCAGGGCCAGTGATATCTAGAGACCTGCCTACACACGGCAGTATACTAGTGAGAAAGCCAGTGTGGGGAAGGTGAGATCAATTCCTCAGGAAAGGGATTGGCAAAAACCAGATTAGCCCTAAGTAGGACCAAGCCATGAAAGGTGAGGTGCTTAACTCAGGGCTTTCCTCAGCCCAAATCTGCTTAGCAGCAAAGGCAAATATAGGGATGTGAGAGGGAGTGCTGACTTGATCCCTAACCCTAGTTTTGGGAAACCACCTTTATCCAAGATTGCATAGATGGACAAGATAAGGAAGTGGAGGACATTGAGATGTATAATCTCCTTTCTTGCCAGGACTTATTGGGAACTCTGATGAGTATAACAGTACTCGGGAGGCCAGAGAATGTGTGTGTGTGTGTGTGTGTATTGTCTTGATGGTGGCAAGGGAGCAGGTGAATACAAAGAAAACAAGGCCAAGTTGATACTCCCCAACTGCAATAACATATCTTGATAAAACACCCTCTTTGTTTTGCTCATTCTGCTGTGCATAGCTTAAGGCATGGACCTTGCCTTCTATCTCCTTTTCTCCAGTACTCAGAACATTCTGATTAATAGAAAGTTTCATCAATATTCCTATTAGACATTTCCTGGGCATAGCATTGTGAAGACTCAGCAAAAGGAGCCAGACTAGGGTTCCAATGACCCTGCCTGAGCCCCACTTTTCTTATGGATTAATTAATACAACAAATAAAGCTAATCCTAGGTTAAATAGTTTCTAAGAAAACATTTCAAAAAGAAGATACAAAAGTTGTGATACACTGTGATTTCAATTATCATAATGTCTTCAGACATCCCCAGGGTAGTTTCATCCTCAAAATCAAACTGAAAACATCCAGAAAATAGCAGGGTACCATGTTCAATTTGACAAACACCCTTTTTCCAAGTTTCAAGGCACCCTGACTTGACTGTAACTGCACTTGTGCTTGGAATAAAGAGCAGTAAAAATGAAGACGCTCAGCCAGGACTCATCAGGCTCACAGCTGAGTTTAGGAAAACACAAATGGAACTGCAGTGGCTTCAGAGGAGCTTCCCTGCTGAGAACTTCAGCATCTTCCTGCTATCCACCCATACAACCCACAGAAAACTAGTCAACTGATGGAGCTTATTGAAAACTCACACTACTCCATCTGCCCCACAGGATCTCCATCCCATCTACACATGAGAATCATCAGCAAGCTTTCTGTAAAAATGATGTCCTTTCTGATATTAAATCAGAACCTCCTACAGTGAGGTCCAGACATCAGTACAAAAGAAGAAGGAGGAGGAGGAGGAGGAGGAGGAGGAGGAGGAGGAGAAGGAGGAGGAGGAGGAGAAGGAGAAGGAGAAGGAGAAGGAGAAGGAGAAGAAGGAAAGAAAAATATAAGTTCCCCAATGGCCTCATATGCAGCCAAGTTTCAGAACCATGGACAAAGACTCTCTACTTAGTTGGCTTCTATTTTCCATTTGCCCTGATGATAGATAAGTTTCCTAATCTTTAATGAATTTCCTTACTTTAAAATAATGATTATATATATCCTATTCTATTTTTCTCAGGACTATTGTGATTATATGAAACTATCTTATGTGGAGGAGAGGAAGAACATTGATAGCATGTGAGCATTTACAGCTCACATAGGTACTTAAAACACTATTTCAGCCAGAGTAATTAGGCAAGAGAAAGAAATAAAGGGCATCCAAATTGAAAAGGAAGTCAAATTAGCCTTGTTTGCAGACAATATGATCTTATATTTAGAAAAACCTAAAGACTCCACCAAAAAACTTGGAACTGATAAATGCATTTAGTAAAGTTGCAGGATACAAAATAAACATACAAAATTCAGTAGCATTTCTACACACTAACAGTGATCAATCTGAAAAAGAAATCAATAAAGCAATCCAATTTATAATAGTTACAAAAAATTAAAATGCCTAGGAATAAATTTAACCAAAGAAGTAAAAGATCTCTAAAAGAAAATCTGTAAAACACTGATGAAAGAAATTGAAGAGAACACAAAAAAATAGAAAGATATTCCATGCTCAAGAATTAGAAGAACTAATTCTTTCACAAAGTGAAACACAAAGTGTTCTACAGATTCACAAAGTGATCTACAGATTCAAAGCAATTCCTATAAAAATACCAATGACAATCTTCACAAAAATAGAAAAAAATCCTAAAATTCATATGGAACCACAAAAGACCCTGAAAAACTAAAGCAATCCTAAGCAAAAAGAACAAACCTGGAAGCATCATATTACCTGATTTCAAATTATACTACAAGGCTATAGTAACCAAAACAGCATGGTACTGACATAAAAACAGATACATAGACCAATGGAACAGAATAGAGAACATAGAATTAAATCCACACACTTACAGCCAACTCATTTTTGACACAGGCACCAAGAACATATATTGGGTAAAAGACAGTCTCTTTAATAAATAATTCAGGGAAAACTGGATATCCATATGCAGAAGAATGAAACTAGATCCCCATCTTTCACCATATACAAAGATCAACTCAAATGGATTAAATGCTTAAATGTAAGACCTGAAACTATGAAACTACTAGAAGAAAAAATTGGAGAAAAACACTACAGGACATTAGTCTGGGGAAAGACATTTTGTGTAAGACCTTAAAAGCACAGGCAACAAAAGCAAAAGTAGAAAAATGGTATTACATCAAGCTAAAAAGCTTCTGCACAACAAAGAAAACAATTAACAAAGTAAGACATCCCACAGAATGGGGGACAATATTTGCAAACTATCCATCCAACAAGAGATTAATAATGAGAATATATAAGGAATTCAACTCAATAGCAAAAAAATAAAATCCAGTGTTTAAAATGGGCAAAAAGACTTGAATAGACATTGATCAAAAGAAGATATAAAATTGGCCAAGTACATGAAAAAATACTCAACATCAACAATCATCAGCAAAATGCAAATCAAAACCTCAATGAGATATCCTCTCACTCCAGTTAGAATGGCTATTATCAAAAAGATAAAAAATAGCAAATGCTGGTACGGATGCAGAGAAAGGGGTACAGTCATACACTGTTGGTGGGAATATAAAGTAGTACAGCCACTATGGAAAACAGTATAGAGGTTGCTCAAGAAACTAAAAATAGAACTACCATATGATCCAGCAATCCCATTGCTGGGTATATATCCAAAAGAAAGGAAATCAGTATATCAAAGAGATATTTGTACTCCCATGTTTGTTGCAGCACTACTCACAATAGCCAAGATATGCAATCAACCTAAGTGTCCATCAATGGATGAATGAATAAAGAAAATGTGGTACATATACACAATGGAATACTCTTTACTTATTAAGAAGAATGAAATCCTCTCATTTGCAGCAACATGAGTGGAACTGGAGGTCATTATGTTAAGTGTAATAAGCCAGGCACAGAAAGACAAATAACACATATTCTCACTCACATGTAGGAGCTAAAAATGTGGATCTTATGGAGGTAGAGAGTAGAATAGTGGTAATCAGAGATTGGTAAGTGAAGGGGGAGGGAAGACAAAAAGTATTTGATTAATGGGTACAAAAATACAGTTAAACAGAAGGAATAATCCTTAATACTAGAAGGAATAAGTTCTAGTATTTGATGGCACAGCAGGAAAATTATAGTCAACAATAATTTATCGTATATTTTAAAATAGCTAAAGGAAGAATTATAATACTCCCAACACAAAGAAAGATATATGTTTGAGGTGATAGATATTGCAATTACCCTGATTTTGGCATTATACATTGTATACAGGTATCAAAATATCACATGTACCCCAAAAATATGTACAACTATGATATATCAATTAAAAACATACTAACAAAAACCACTTTTTCAGATCTTAAAGCCATTCTTCTATTCTTGGTATACATGGAAGATAAAAAATACTAGAATGAATGAATAAATGAGTGAATTAATCCCTAATTTAGAGTTGAGAAAAATGATGCTCAAATAGGTTAAAGGACAGCCCAAGATCATAAAACATGCCTATCCAACTTCAAAGGCCAAGATCTTCCCATGACCCAAAACTACATTTGGCCCAGGAGAATCTGATTTTTCATTATGCTGCTGGCACTAACTGGATGTTGGTAGGCCTTAAGCCATTTATTATGTCTAGTTATCCTTTCCTGAGAGTGTAAAATAAGAAAATTGAACTAGGCTATCCCTGCTGTTGCTTTCAGGTCTAATTTTCTATAAGAATGAGATTCGATATCCCAAAACATGTCCAGTCCAAGTATTGCTGTTTACCACATATATATTTCTTTATTTTAAATATGATGCTCATTCAAATTAGAAGACACCTGCCATTAAGAGAAAACTCCCTAGAATTCATGTTAGAGTAAGTTATCTCTACTTAAACACAGATTGTCCAACATGTAATAGCCAAATATAAAAAGTTACAAAATTGTTCTAGGTTCTATGATGGTAAATAAAATATGTTGACATTCCACAAGCAAATAAGGTGTGAAAAATATTTTTTGTTAAAGAATGGGAACAAAATAATTTATTCCACCAGCCAAAGTGTACTATGCTACTGGAATTTTTTAGTTGATGTAATAAATTATATACATATATATTTCGGTATATATTTCAGATATATACCTCAGATGACAAAGAAATAGAAGGGAGAAAATAAAAACTATAGAAAAAACATTAATTCAGTAGTCAAGATATAGTGAAAATAAATTGTAGTTTTAATCAGGATTGTGTCCTTGTTTATAGAAACAGAATACAAAAATATTAAATAGAAGAGCAGATTCTGGGTAAAGAACAGCCAGTTCTGTTTTCAGTAAACACCACTCACCTGCTCCAGAAAAAAATAAATCAATTTTACTTTCATCTTCCATTTTCAGTGAGGAAGATTTATCTGCTTCATTTATTGGCTCTCCATCAAACAGTAATCTGATTTGACTCAGTAGAAAATCCTTCCGTTCACAGTAAGAGATTATTAGCTTAATAAATGAAGCTTTAAATTTAATATTAAACTTGAGCATAGTGTCATCCTGCCCTGCCACCTTAAGATGATTTTTTTTTTATTGTTGATTTTTTATTTTGGTTTTTATAATCAGCCACAAGTGACAGTTTCCTCAGGGGCTCCTTCACAAAAGAGGTAGCAAGTCCACCCTTATTAAATACACAAGTGCAAGTAACCTATCATCAATATCCTCCTCTATAAATAGGGATAGCCATACTGACCTTACAATACAATGCTGATAATTACATAAAATCATCTATTTGACCACACAGCAAATTGTAAATTATTAGGGTCTTAAACCTTTAAAAAATCTTATAAAATGTAAGCTGCAACTGCACTAATTATTTTCACCATCTTCCCCTCTAGAACCTATTCTTCTTTTGCACAGATTTTCCCTTATTATTAACATCTTGCATTAATTTGGTACTTTTTTTTTTACAAATAATGAACCAATATTGATACCAAAAAAATGAAACACTTAGACATATCCATAACAAAATATGTACAAGATCTATATGAGAAAAACTGCAAAACTCTAATGAAAGAAATCAAAGAAGATCTAAATATATGGAGAGATATCCATGTTCATGGATAGGGATACTCAATATTGTTAAGATATCAGTTTTCCCAAACTGATTAATAGATTTATTCAATCTTAATCAGAATCACTGGGAGTTATTTTGTAGATATAAAAAAACTGATTCTAAAGTTTATTTGGAAAGACAAAAGAGCTCGAATAGTCAACACAATATTGAAGTAAAAGAACAAAGTCAGAGGACACTACCTGACTTCAAAACTTACTATAAAGCTAAAGTAACCTAGACAGTATGATATTAGCAAAAGAATGGACACATAGATCAATAGAATAGAATAGATTGATGGAACAGAATAGAGAGCACAGAAATAAACCCACACAAGTATAGTCAAATGATCTCTGACTAAGGAGTAAAGGAAATTCAATAGAGAAAGGATAGCCTTTTCAATAAATAGTGCCAGACCGGTTGGATATCCACATGCAAAAAGAGTTAATCTAGACACAGATCTTACATTTTTCACAAAATTGACTAAAAAATGGGCCATAACCCTAAATGCAAAATACAAACTATATAATTCCTAAAAAAAATAACAGGAGAAAATCTAGATGACCTGGGGTTTGACAATGAGTTTTTAGATACAACACCAAAAGCATGATTCATGGGAGAAAAGATTGCAGTGAGACTTCATTAAAATTAAAAATTTCTACTCTACAAAAGGCATTGTAAAGAGAAGGAAAATACAAGTCACAGACTGGGAGAAAAAAATTGCACAGTACATACCTGATAAAGGACTTATACTCAAAATATACAAAAACTCCTAAAACTCGAAAATAAGAAAGCAAACAACAAAATTTAAAAGTTGACAAAAGATCTGAAAAAACACCTCATCAAAGATGTTACACAGTTGGCAAATAAGCATATAAAAAGATGCTCAATAGCATGTGACATTAGGAAGTGCAAATTAAAACAATAATGTGAAACCACTACAAACCTGTGAAAATGGCTAAAATCCAAAACAGTGACAACACCAAATGTTGGCAAGGATGTGGAGCGACAGAAACTATCATTTATTGCTGATGAGAATGCAAAATGGTACAGCCACTTTGGAAGATTGGCAGTTTCTTGTAAAGCCAAACATAGTCTTACCATATGACCAAGCAGTCATGCTCCTTGATATTTACCCAAATGCATTGAAAACTCATGTCCACACAAAAACCTGAATAAGAAAGTCTAAAGCAGCTTTATTCATAATCAAGAATAAAAAAACCTGGAAGCAAACAAGATGTCCTTCAATAGATGAATGGATAAACAAACCATGGTACATCCATAAAATTGAATATTATTCCATGAAAAAAAGAAATAAACTATCAAGTCATGAAAAGACATAGAGGAACCTTAAATGCATACTGCTAAGTGGAAAAAAAAAACAGTATGAAAAGACTGAATACATCTATAGAAGGCTACTATGTGCATTCAGTCTTTTGAAACTATTGTGCCTTGTGCCTTGCTATATTTAATACCCTGATTAAACCCATTGTAAACCAAAAAAAAAAAACATAACTCAAACCATCATATCAGGGATCATCTGCATTTGGGATATTAACCTTTTATAAAATATAGTCTTACGACACATGTTTCAAAGAATAGGGCATTTGGAAGTAAAATGAAAAGTCAAAGAAATATTTGGAATAGTCACACTGCCAACAATTTTGATTCAATTGGTTGATAAGCTGAAGCAAGATTGGCATAGCATCAAATTCTTTTTTATTGTTGCTATGTGTGCCCAAACTTGTCTCATTGCCTTAGTCCCTGAGCTGGGCAGAAAAATGGCCCCCAGAGATGTCCACATTTTAATCCCAGACCCTGAATGTTACATCACAAGACAAAAAAGACTTTGCAGATATGATTAAGGTCCTTGAGATAGAGGGATTACCCTATATTTTCTGTGTGAATCCAATGTAATCACAAGGGTCGTTATAAGAGGGAGGCAGGACTGGGCGTGGTGGCTCACACCTGGAATCCCAAGACTTTGGGATGCCAAGGCATGAGGATCAGTTGAGGCCAGGGGTTCCAGACCAGCCTGGGCAACATAGCAAGACCCTATCTCTACAAGAAAATTAAAAATTAGCCAGGCATGGTGGCACATGCTTGTAGTCCTAGCTACTCACGAGGCTGAGGTGGGAGGATTGTTTGAACCAAGGAGTTGGAGGTTGCAGTGAGCTGTGATTGCACCACTGCACTCCAGCCTGGGCAACAGACTGAGATTCTGTCTTTAAAAAAAAAATATGGAGGCAGAAAGATCATAGTAGTAGGAGATGTGATGACAAAAGCAACAGATAGGAGTGGTATGAGGAAGGGGTCATGAATCAAGGAATGCAGGAGGACTCCAGAAGCTGAAAAGGGCAAGGAAACAGATTCTCCCTGAAAACTTCAGGAGGAATACATCCCTGCTGATACCTTGATTTTAGACTTCTGACCTTCAAAACTGTAAGATAATAAATTTGTATTTTTTAAACCCGTGGTCCCCAAACCCCGGGCCATGGCCCAATACTGGTCTGTGGCCAGTTAGGAAATGGGCCATGCATCACCTCCTGAGCTCCATCCCCCCACCCCCTCCACAACACCCCACCCCACCCCTGGTCCATGGACAAATTGTCTTCCATTAAACCAGTCCCTGGTGCCCAAAAGGTTGGGGACTGCTGCTTTAAATCACTAAGCTTGTGGTAATTTTTTACTGCAGCAATAGGAAATTAATACAGTCCCTGAATACCATCATGAAGTATAGGAGAAAGCTGTCAGCCCAAGTTGACACAGCAGGCTTCAGGCAACTGCCTTCTCCTTCAGTTCAGGATGATGTGGCACCTTGTCTCCACTGATCCTGTTACACTCTTTCACAGCACATGCACGCACTGAAGTATGAAGTCATTAGGGGAAGGAAATCCCTTCTATAGTCTCCCTCCTTTGAATGTTGCATGTACGTGGATTGTTGCACTACTAACAATAGTTTATGGTAATTATTTAAGTGTCTATACAGCTTTCGTATTAGCTGTAACTTCCCTGTTGTTTTTCCATATATTTTTAATCTCCTTAATCTCAGTGCTTAGCAAAAAATTTGTCATTGTACTAAAAAAAAAGTGAATTAAACAGAATTGAATTAATGGGACACATTAATGGGATCTAGACAGGGTGAAACATACACCATGATTTACCCACCTGCAGACGCCAGGAGGAAATCTTAGCAAGTAAGGCACACATGGCCTCTGAAGATGATAAAAAACAACCAACCAGGGCCACAGATCAGGACTGGATAGCAGCAAATTAGCCTTAGTGCTGAGGTCTTCTATGCACCTTAGATTCCTCCTGCCTATAGTCAGGTATGCTCCAAGGGCCTGGCATGTCTTTTTTGTAAAAACGCAACTCAAAGCATGAGATACTTGAGTGATGTGTATAATATTTCAATAGAGGCTTGGCTTTTTCACAGAAGCCAAGTTGCACAGTGTACAGGGTTGTACAGTGACTTCAAAAATGGGCAAAATAAAATTACCATGCTTCTAAAGATGTAACTTTTGAAATTGCTTTCTGGATCAGTTTATGAGTCACACAAGAAAATCAGTCCCATTGTTTACTAGCCACACCTTATTTCTGAGAAAACAAATGGAATTTGTTGAATGAATCAATAAATGAATTGAATACTCCTAAATAACCTTCAACAATTTCCAAAACAAAAAACTTTCACTCAAAAGACAAAAATGTGTCCCAAGATCCAAAGGCATCTTCTCAAAGAGACTATTTGGAGGAAATAGCAGACATTTATACGTGTACCTTTTGATGTCTGTGTTAAAAATCAGTTGCATTTCTTATCCTAGTTCACCATTTTTAATGTAATGGTACATTAAAAATGGACTGTGCCAGCTCCAGAAGGGGCTTATCTTAAAGAAGGTTTGTTTGTTGAGCCCAAGCAAAGCACCCTTGATTTTCTATCACTGAAGCTGCCTGTAATTCATTCATTCATTCAACAAACATTTAAGCGCTCACTCTGAGCTAGGCACTGGAAATACGATGGTAAACAAGATAGATTCCTGACATCACTGAATTTAATGTCTAGCCTAGGAGATAGACATTAAATGAGCAATCTCAATTGTCATGAGTTTTATGTGAAGAGTCATATAGGGTGCTATAGGAATATATAACAAAGAATTTCACCTAATCTAGGGTTTAGGAAAAGCTTCTTTGAGGTAGTGACTTTGAGCTGAGACCTAAACAATAAATAGAAATTAGCTAGGTAAAAATGGCATCAGGAAGGGAAAAACTGGGCTAGATTTCAGGCAAAGAAGTTTGCATGTATAAAGACCCTGAAGTGTGAACCTGAAGTCATGAAAAAGCATGACTGTTTGAGGAATTACAATAATTTCAGTGTGTCTAGAATAGAAAGAGTAAGAGGAAAAAAGGTCGGTAAGTACTATAAATTGAATTGTGCCCCCCCAAATTCATATGTTGAAGCCCTAATCCCCAGTGAGGTGGTATTTGGAGGTACGACCTTTGGAAAGTAACTAGGTTTTGATGAGGTCATGAGGGTGGGCCCTCATGATGGGATTAGTGCCCTTATAAGAAGAGACATTGGAGTGTTCTCCTCACCCTCTGTTTTTCTCTCCCTCTCTCTCTGCCAGTGAGGACACAGCAAGAATGTGACCCTCTGCAAGCCAGACACTGAGTAGGCTTGCACCTTGATCTTGAACTTCCCAACCTCCCAAACTTTGAGAAATAAATTTACATTGCATAAGCCACCCAGTCTGTGATATTTTGTTACAGCAGCTTGAGCAGACTAAGAGAGTAGGTCATAGGCAGATGGTAGGGGTCAAGTCCATAGGTTCCTGGAGCTCATGTTAGGGGTTTTTCTCAGGACCAGACAAGTAAACATGAAGGAAGAATGTTATTGAGATCTATGATGGCTTTAATTTAAGTTGTGCTTCTGTTGTAATTCTCATTTTACCTGATTGTATACATATTTTAAAGGGTGTATATACAACTGGATCCTGATAAATGAAAACCAGGCCATGGGTGGGTCATGGCAGAAAGAGCACCAATAAGCTGGCTCTGAACTTAAGCACCACCTAGCATTAGCTATGCCAAATTGCATGCACTGCCCCTCAAAACAGTGGTTACTTCCCCAAAGCCATATCCAAGCAGTATGATGCCCATCGGTAGTGAGAGATAGTCCTTTCCCAGATGCTGGATTCAGAACTAAGCCCCTAGGTGAAATGATATTTTGCCACAAACTTACTGTTCTATTTTCTGATGCATATTTGTATTAGACTGTGGGACATGCACATCTGTGTGCTCTTCCATGGGTCCCCAGTGTACAAACTGATGTGGCTTGCTCACAGCCAATCACTTTCATGGGCTTCCAGCAGCATGGGCATCTATGCTGATGTTACCCACAAATGTTTTACCCCCATGCTGAGAGTGCCTGAGAGGTGAGAGACATTATACAAAAATTAAAAATAAAAACAAAAAACTCCAATTCTTTTCATCAAAAACACCTTAACTATTGGTACAATCAAATGCTGCATTCATTCTAAATATGGACCACCTTGACATTTAAAGTTCCATGGTGCTTTAAGATTAAATAGCTGCAGAGTGAGAAATTATTGCTATAGTAACAGAGTATCCATGGTTCTTTTAAAAATAAACTTCCATGTCAAAGCAAGAATCCATTCAAACTGTATTAATAATAAGCAAGCAAACTGAGAAGGAGAAAGGTGGTATTTAAAAGCATTGAATGTTTTCCATTTTTATTTCCTTTAAAAAAAACCACGTAACCATACCTAGAATAGAAATTTTGGACTGAATCAAAGGATTCCCATTTGCTCAACACAAAGAGGGAGTTTTGTTTTTTTAAGCATAAACATTTCTTGTTCTTTATACCTTAGCTTTTAATAAAGGGCACAACATTTAGAAATGTACTTGGTTCTTTTTAGAAGAACAAAGGTACCTTTTTTTAAGGGATTGGCTCTTAACTAAATAGGAGGAGGTTTTGTTGAAAACATGGACAGAAGTTAGATTGACTTCATTCTTTCTTCAATTTTCTGTTTGTGTGATTCTTTACATGACCTTAGGTAACTAGTTTTTCCTTCTCTGTATTTTAGGTCAAATGCCTGAGAAATGGGCAAATGTTTCAAGACATCTTACCCAGTTAACTCTAATAGCCATCATGAGTCAAGTGGGTCCCCAGTGGCACAGTACTCACAGATACCTGGCTTCACATCCCTGCTTCATCACCCAGAAACTTTGTGACCTTGAGCTAGGCCCTTGACCTTTAGAAACCTCACATACTTCATCTGCAAGATAGGGACTGTAATGGCTATATGCCTTATTCTACACCGGATTTGGGGGAGAATCAAATGAGGTAGGAGATATGAACACACTCTGGAAACTCTTCAAAAGTAAGAGATTATAATTGCATAGCTCTCCTCTCCTTGCTAAGAAAGGGGTGTGTGTATGTGTGTGTGTGTGCGTGTGCGTGTGTGTGTGTGTGTGTGTGCCTGTGAATTTCCACACTCTTAATGTGGTTAGAGATGTTGGTTTTTCTCAAAACAGATACTATGTTTCTTAGCCACAGAAGATTAAGTGTTTCTGGAGCCACTGCTGGTTTATAGTTAGGCCTGAAAGGGGGAAAAAACAAAAACAAAAACAAAAAACCTCTCATCAGCATAAACTCTGATTAGATGGGAATAAGCAGAGTACAGCTGCCAATAATTTATAACTATTTCCTCATTTTACAGATGAGTGAAGTGAGGCTCAAATAAATATTGTTTCAAGTCCAAGGACACATAATTTATACATATATCAAATCATCACATGAATATAAAGGAACTTTGAATATAGAGGATCTTTGCCAATTAAATATTTTAAAATAAAATAAATAAAAGAACTCCAGAGCAAATCTGGATGAGACTGGAGTGATGCCTTCCAGACAAAGTATAAAATCTTGTGGTTGGTTTAACTTTGGAAGATAAACTGTGAGAAGGAAATGCATCCCTATCTCAAGGACCAGTTGAGGTTTTATATCTCAACTAGGTAAAGCCAATAAAGTTAGAACTAGGCATGAAAGAGAAAGCACACAAGAGGCCTCTAATTTTTTTAAAAAAGGAATGACCATCCTTGGAAACCAAAAGTATGAATGTTAGTGAAGCAAGGATATCATTGTTCAGTTTCCTGGCTTTAAGAGACACTTAGGACAATTTTAACCATATGGAAGCAAGTAACCAATCTAAGATCACACAGCTGACTTAAGGCAGAAAAAACTACCTTCCATTGCAGATTAGGCATGGATCTACAAATTCAAAGTCAAAAGGTAGACTGAGGATGGGTGTTCCTCCTTATCCTCCTGCCAGGAGGCATCAGGATAATAAAATAAACTGGAGCTCCTCTTGGATCTAAGTTGAATTATGAGTTTGGCTCAGAATCACTATATTTGGCATGTATGATTCAATATTTCACAGAAAAGTATTCATTACAGAATTGATTGTTTTACCAGAACTGAGTATTGATGAATCCCTCAGAGATCTTTGTGCACAAGAGGTAACTAGACTTCTGTGTCAACAAATACCAGAGCAAGCCAGCCTCGGGGGAAATGGCCTGAGCGCCATCTAGTGTAAATGCTCTGTAGTAAACGTTCTTGAAATGAGAGGTATTTCCAAGTACCATCTAGTGACAAAGGGAAAAATGCTCCAGGACCAGGGAATTCAGCTGAAATCCTTTGTAATCTAAAGCTAATCTGGTGATGATAAAATATATGCAATCTCCCATAGATAGGAATTAAGTCACATTTCCAAGCATGTGTGTATTATAGTGTATCCCCTTTGGGTTTAGCTGTGAGAAAACTTAGCCTTCTGTGACCCTCCCTCCAGTCCCCATCCCCTGAACTATCACCTTCTCCGCTGAGCTCCCTTAACACTTTGCTCTGGATTTCGATACTCTACTTCTCAACAAAGATAGCAACCAAAATTTAAAATGTATATATAAGCCAGTTTATGTTATTCCTCTGCTCAAATCCTTCCCATAGTTCTTACTTTCATTCAGAGTACAAGTGAAAATCCACCAAAATATCTACATAATCTGGCCCCCAGTTACCACTCTGCACATATCCTCTACTTGTCTATCCTTCACCTGCTTGGTTCCAGCCACAGTGGTCTTCTTGCATTATCTCAAACACATGAGGCATGCTCTAGCCTCAGACTTGTTGATCTTTTCCCTCTGCTTGGATGAATATATCTAATATGTGATATAAATTTGGATTTGGGAAGACTGGTTTTTCAGGAGATGGAGATGGTGTAGTATAGTGGTTAAGAGCATGGGCGCTGGTGTCAAACATACCTTCATTAAATCTGGGCTCCACCACTCACCAGCTGTGTGACTTTGAACAGGTATTTTATGTCCCCAATACTGTTTCCTCATCTGAAAATTGGGGATGATAATGAAGCCTACTTTATAAGGTTGTGACAAGAATTGACTAACAAAAGGCTTGTTCTTAGAAGAGTCCAGGCACATAGAAGTTTCATAAATATTGGCTTATTGGTATTATTAAGATGAAGAAATGCAGGTTAATGATGGTTTGATCAGAGAGTACTCTACCTGGCCAAAGGGCTGGATCAAATGTGTACTGCTCAAAGAATGTAGGCACAACCTTATGTACCATCTGCTTTATTGTACTTACCAAAGAAAGACATACATGGCCTGTGCATCACAATTAGAGATGGCAGGAAGGGATGATGACAAATAATAGAGTCAGGGTGCCTAAAGACCTCACCAAGCAGGAATGCTGGGCCTATGCCTTGATCATGGAGGATAAAAATAAGGTTTAAGTCCAGAATTTCAAATACATAAGGATGGAAGAAGGTCATGTGGCTTAGCAACAGCACATACAAAGATGATAGGGATTTTAGTCAACCGCAAGTTCAGTAGGAATAGGGATGCTGTGTGAATTCCAGAAGTACTAATCTGACCTTGGACTGCATTAATAAATGCACAGTGCTCAGAACAAGAGATGGGCTAATCCCACTCTACTCTGCACAGCTAAAGCAGTGGGCTCATTTCTGAGCAGCACCCTATAAGGGGATATGCCTAGAGAGCAGTCACTCAGATGGCGAAGGGATGACAGACATGTGAGAAGCACCTTAAAGTCCTTAGAATGTTTTAACCTGCAAGTGTGCAGACCCAAAGGGACATGATCACTGTCTTCAAATTCCTGAAGGACTGCCACGTGAGAGAAGGAACAAATTTAGCCATCCCTTTATTCTGGCTTCATTCAAAAAATACTGAACTTTGAAAAGACACAGGGAGAGAGATTTGGCCTTGAACAAAGAAATCTTATCCCATTTAAAACTGTTCCCTTGTGGTAAGAGCTGCTTTGTGATGTAGTCAACTTCTTATTACCAGAGATTTTCCAGTAGAGATAGGTATGAAGAATATTGCAGACACTGTTCAAGCCTTCTGGAGAAGTTGATGAGCCAATGGCAAAGCTTCCAATCCTTATATGAGATAGCTGACAAGGAACAAAACAATCTTGAACCAGAGATGCCAGGGTTGATATGACTGGAAAGTGGGAGATGCAGAGAAGTTAAGGAAGGACTGAGAGACACAGTGAGAAAATGAATGAAGTTTGGGGTGCAAGGGGTTTGCTGCTAATCAGAGTAAAGACAAGACATCATCATCAGCCCTGCCTGAGTCTTCAAGTCCCCCTCTTGCTAGTAAGGCTCAGGGCCCACAGCCTTTCTCAGGGAGAACCTCTGGTCTTCTGGGTAGACACCCTTACAGTTTTCTCTGTCCTCACACGTTCCATTCTCAAGTTGGAAAATTCCTAAGCTACACTTCTGCTTTAGTCTCTACTCTTCAACTCTGGTCAGTTGTCCTTCCCTAAACCCCAGCCCATTGACAGTAGCCTCCACCATCTTATCTTGTTCGTGCCATAGTTTATCCCCAGGCCTAGGCCTTGATCCTGAATTTTGGCCAACAGAAGCAATCTTGCCACCCAGGAGATGAAGGTAGATGAAGCCAAAGAGGGATCACAGATGGATTTTCTATTACAAATATGTCCTTAGATATTGCTTGTCTTCAGAATGCAATAAAGTAAATATTGTATGTATAATATATTATAAGGGAGGGTTGTGGTTCTCATCTATGCCCACTCAAAACAGAGGATGTCTCTTCTTGGGATGATTTAATGTATTCAATTATAAATGCACCATATATTTTTTATTTTGATGGAATTATGTGAAATGGATTTATCTGAATTACTGCTTAACAGGACTATACACTGCTTTGTCCGTGAAGTTGTATGTTGTACACACCCAATTATCAATAGTAAAAAATCAAATTTTGATCAACTGTGATGGAGGAAAGACTGAATTATCTTATTTTTAATTAACAAACTTAATTTTTAGTGCAGTTTTAGGTTTACATAAAAATTGAGCAGAAAGTACAGGGAGTCCTCATATCCTTTCCCCCTCCTTGTCCTAGTTTCCCTTATTATAATATTAACATCTTGCATTGGTGTAATACATTTGTTACAGTTGCTCAACCAATATTGATACATTATTATTAACTAAAGCCCATAGTAATTATGGTTCCCTCTTTGTGTTGTGCATTCTATGAGTTTTGACAAATGAATAATTTCACATAGCCATCATTATATTATCACATAGAATAGTTCCACTGCACTAAAATCCCCCTGCTCCACCTATTCATCCTTCCCTTCCTCCCCCCAAGCTCCAATCCCCAATCCCTGGCAAAGATTGATCTTTTTACTGTTTCTATAGTTTTGCCTTTTTAGAATGTCATATAGTTAGAATCTTACAATATGTAGACTTTTCATATTGGCTTCTTTCACTAAACAATATGAACTTAAGTTTCCTCCATGTCCTTTGTGGCTTTATAGCTTATTTCTTTTTATCACTGAATAATATTCCATTGTTTGTATGTATGACAGTTTGTTTCCAAACTTTGGCAATTATGAATAAAGCTGCGATAAACATCCATGTGAAGGTTTTTGTGTGGACATAGGTTTTCAACACATTTGAGTAAATACCAAGGAGAGCAATTGCTTGATTGCACGATGAGAGTACGTTTAGTTCTGTCAGAAACTGCCAAGCTGTCTTCCAAAGCAGCTGTATGAGTTTTGCATTCCCGTTACCAACGAATGAGAGTCTGTATTGCTCTACATCCTTGTCAGCATTTGCTGTTGTCAGTGTTTGAGATTTTAGCCATTTTAATAAGTGTAATGGTATCACATTGTTGTTTTAATTTGCATTTCTCTAATGACATATGATGTTGAGCATATTTTCATATGCTTATTTGCCATCTTTTTATCTTCTTTGATGAGGTTTCTATTCAGATCTTTTGCCCACATTTCAGTTGGGTTGTTTTCTTATTTTTGAGTTTCCACAGTTCTTTGTATATTTTCAATACAAGTATTTTATTAAATGCACGTTTTGCAAATTTTCCCCAGTCTACAAATATATTCTGTTATCAGTGTACTTTGTGTAAGTTTTAATTTTAATGAAGTCCCACTTATCTTTTTCTTTATTTTCTTTTTCTTTTACTTTCATAGATAGTGCTCTTGGCGTTGTATCTGAAAACTCATTGCCAAACCTAAGGTCATCTGGATTTATTCTCTCTGTGGATGATAATATTACAAAATCAGTCAAAGCATATTTAGCCAAAAAGTAAGGAAATACTTTAAAGAGGTTAATTTATTAAAATAATTAGGCAGTTCTACAACAAAAATAGTTTTATTATATTCCTGAGCTTCTCTCTGCTTTTTTAAATATGTAATTTGCTGTGATTTATCTTCTTATTCTAAATCAGTATACATGGTCATTTCTAATTTTTTAATCTTATTGTTAAGAAGATTCCCCAGAGTTGTATAAGCTTTAGGCCCCACAAAACCTGGATCTGGCCCTGAGTCCAGCCTCAAGGTAGCCAAGGGGCCTTGGGCTCA
Source organism: Daubentonia madagascariensis (assembly GCA_023783475.1). Lineage (NCBI taxonomy): Eukaryota > Metazoa > Chordata > Mammalia > Primates > Daubentoniidae > Daubentonia > Daubentonia madagascariensis. The sequence goes on from JAKFHU010001599.1 coordinate 4,184,700, forward strand.
GAGCTCATCTGCAGCTATTCGAGTAGAGAGAACAGCTCTACTCAAGAGGGCAAGCAAGATTTCATGGCTGGCCTGGCCCACATAGGTATGCAGTTACTGAAAGGCAGGCCCAAGGGTGATACCATTGTCAGTGGCCAGGTTCTCAGGGCAAGCAAGTCAACTTCCAGAAATCCAAGTGTTGTCTCAACTGCCCTCCTGCAAGCATTATCCAAAACTGAACTGCTCCAAAATCAGCTTCTCTGTGTTTCTCTCACCCAACTGCTCAAGCCAGAAATTTGGGCATTATCGTGGAATCCTCCCTTTCTCTTTAATCTTCCATACCTAATCAATCAGCAAGTTTTGACAATTATGTGCTATTAATATAAACATCACTTGATGTCCAGCTTTCTCCCCTCTCAGCCTCCATACACACTGTTTCCTGTGCCTAATCCCTCTAGCTAACTCCAACTCAACCTTCAGGAGTAAACAGATGACATATCCTATGAAAAACTTCCCTGAATGCACTACGGCTGAGTTAGGCACCTCCTCCTGTGAGTCCCTGCAGCACCCAAATGACCCCTATCGCAACATGTGATATATAGTGCTATAATTGCCAAGTTTTAAAATTGTTTTCTCACTTTATTGGATTTTTAATTATAAAAGATAATTGCTCAATAAATATTACAGGTCTACTAGTACAGAGATGTAGAAGGAAATATTAATGAGCTTCCCCTAGTCCTCCCAGCTCTATATAGACTTTATGCATTGCTGTTAATAGCTCCATTACACCACAGCAAGGATCTACTATAATTTATTCAACCATTCACCTATTGCTGAACATTCAGGGTGCTTGTAAAGTTTTTGTTTTTGTTTTTTGCTGCAATACATATCTTTGCACATGCTGGGACTTGCATTTTTGTAGCTTATATTCCCAAAAAACCAAAGGATATGTGTATCTTAAATTTTAATAGACATTGCCAGATTACTTTCCTACAAAGGTAGAAATTCACTTTACCACCAGCAATGCATGAGATATGCCTGTGCCCCACAGCCTTCCCGGGATTGATGCTGTCACTCTATCTTTTTATGTGTTGGGAAAAATAGCATTTAATAGTTTTATTAAATGGTATTTCACTGATTATTTGAAAATCTTTTCATGTATTTGTTGGCAATATATATTCTCTCTTTGGTGAATTGACAGTTAATATCCTGGGCCCATCTTTTCTACTGGATTTTTTACCTATTTCTTAGTAATTTGTAGAAACTCTTTGCCCATTGGGGTTATTAACCATTTATCATATGTGTCACACATATTTTTCTTAGTCTATATGTTTTTTTTTCCTTTATTTATATTATAATATGCAAATAGTTTTAAATATTTATGTAATCAAATATATTTATATTTTTCCTTCATGGCTTCTGGATTTTCAGTCTTACTTAAGAAGGTCTCTCCTACCCCTACGTTTACAAATATTCTTCAATTATTTCTAATTTTCTCCATTATTACTACATATATTTGGCATGTTTTGACCTTAAATTATCTGGAATTTACTTGCCTGTGATTTCCCTGAGGCCAAGGATTGTGCCTGACTGATGATAAAAACCAAACTGTGCCACCCCAAAATATACTTCTTTGGCACATTTAGAGATGGTTATTCAGAGGGGCTACAGACACAGAAATTCCTTTGAAAAGCTGTCCTTTCATGGTGGGGCGAGTTGCATCAGTAGATGAAATCTACATTAGTGAGGTAAACAGCAGATGCAAATAAGCTTTCTCTGAGGTCCCCGTATCTGTTTTATCCAGATCTAGAAAAGATTAAATCACCAGGAAAAGAGACTAAAACTCTGATACTTTTAAAGGTCTGACAGAAAAACTTTTATCACAGGCTACCATACATTCTTTCTGAGGGCAGCTCTGAGATAACCTGAAAAATTTTTATATATAACAAGACAGCCTTTGCTCAGCATGTTTTCCTCCCCTTGCTCTCCCATAACCAGTGTCACTACCTCTCCCTGAGAAATCCCAAGTCCCTATTCTTTCTGTAGCCTCAGAATGGTATAAAAACTTCAGTCATCTGACCCTTCTTTGAGTTTCATATTTGTGGGACTCTTGTGTCCATGTACACATAAATTTGTATGCCTTTTTCCTATTAATCTATTGTCAGTTTATTTCATTTATTTAATTTTTTAAAATTTATAATTGACACATAATTGTACATATTTATGGGTACATTGTGATGTTCCAATGGATGAGGTAATTACTGTCAACCTTATTTTCAACCTTAAATAATGAGATTCAGGACATATGGTTAAATGTGGAGTTTATTTGAGCACAAAACTTGAGGATGGCTGCCCATGAAGCAGATTCCAAAGAAAAGTCAGTGCTCTAAAGTGTACAAGTTTGGGGTTGTTTATGTAGACAAGGTTTAGGGAATTTTAACAGAATTTCAACATCTTTCTACATAAGGCTTAATGCATAGTTACAATTATCTGATTGGTCAAGGTGGTATTTTTCTTTTGGGAAAGGTATATTTAACATTCTGCACTGAAGATGTAACAGTCACAGGGTCTCTTGTGCCATCTGGTCTGAGTTAGGTGCAGGACAGTAAAGGAGGTAGTTAATCTATAACAAAGATCAGTGACTGGAAGGGGGTAAGGTCTGGTCTCTCCTAGTCATTTACAGAATAAGAACAATCAGGAAGAAAGTTAATATATAAGAAGCAGAAGTTGCAACTACATGCTACATGACTCAGATCACAGTCACGTCTCTCTGAAGGCTTAAAGTGTTTTGGTGGTTCCAACAGCTTTTTAAATTGTATTTATTTTTACATTACCATATATATCACCTTAAACATTTATCATTTCTTTGTGGTAACAATATTCAAAATATTCTCTTCTAGCTCTTTGAAAGATGCAGTACATTGTTATTAGCTGTAGTCACCCTATTGTGCAATAGAATACCAGAACTCACTCTTCCTATCTGACTGTAACTTAGCACCCATTGCCCAACCTCTCCTGTTCTCCCTATTCCCCCACCCTCTAGCCTCTGGAAACCACTACTCTACTATATACTTCTATGAAATCAACTTTTTTATTTTTTTATTTTTAATTTTTCTCTCACCTTTATTAAGGTATAATTGACAAATAAAATTGTATATATTTACAGCATGCAATGTGATGTTTTGATGTGCGTATACTTTGTGAAATGATTAAATCAGGATAATTAACATATCCATCATCTAACATATCATTTAAGATGTACTCTCTTAGCAATTTTCAAGTATGCAATACATTATTATTAACTATAGTCACCATGTTGTACAACTGATCTCCAGAATTTACTCATCCTGTCTAACTGAAACTTTGTACCCTCGGACCAAGGTCTCCTCGCTCCACTCATCCCCTCCCCCAGCCACTTGCAACCATCATTCTAATCTCTGCTTTTACAAGTTGGACTTTTTTAGATTCCACAAATAAGTGAGATTTTGAAGTATCTGTCTTTTTGTGCCTGGCTTATTTCACTTAGCATAATGTCCAACAGGTTTACCCATGTTGTCAAAATGACAGGATTTCCTTCTTTTTAAAAACTGAATAGTTTTCCATTGTGTATATATAACACATTTTCTTTGTCCATTCATCCTTTGATGGACACTTAGGTTGGTTGGATATCTTGGCTATTGTGAATAGTACTGCAATAAACATGGGAATGCAGATATCTCTTCAACATACTGATTTCAATTCCTTTGGATATATTCACAAAAGGGGGATTGCTGAATCATATGGTAATTCTATTTTTAATTATTTGAGGAATCTTCATACTTTTTTCCATAAAAATTGTACTAATTTACATTTCTACCAACAGTGTACAAGGGTTCTCTTTCCTCCACATTCTTGCTAATATTTGTTATCTTTTGTCACTTTGACAATAACCATTCTAACAGGTGTGAGGTGCTATTTCATTGCATTTCTTTGATGGCTAGTGATGTTGAGCATTTTAAAAATTTATCAACTTTTAAAATTTTTTAACTTTACACATAATAACTGTACATATTTATGGGGTACATAGTGGATGTTGTGATACACAAAATATATAGTTATCAGATCAGGGTAATTAGCATATCCATCACCTCAAAAATTTATCAATTTTTTTGTGTTGGGAACATTCAATATCCTCCTTCTAGATATTTGAAACTATAAAATATATTATTGTTAACTATAGTCATCCTACAGTGGTATAGAACACTAGAACATATTCCTTCTATCAAGCTGTAATTTTGTATCCTTTAACAAAACTCTCCCTCTCCCACCCCCCTTCTCCCTACACTTCTCAGCTTCTAGTATCCTCTGTTCTATTTATTACTTCTTCAAGATCAACATTTTTTAAGCTTCCACATATGAATGAGAACATACAGTGCTTAACTTTCTGTTCCTGGCTTATTTTACTTAACATAATGTCCTCCAGTTTCATCTAGGTTGCCTTGAATGACAAAATTTCATTCTTTTTTAAGGCCAAATAGTATTCCATTGTTTATATATACCACACATTTTCTTTATCCATTCATCTGTTGTCGGACATGAAGGTTGGTTCCATATCTTGGCTATTGTGAATATGCTGCAATAAACATGGGGGTAAAGATGTCTCTTCAATATACTGATATCATTTCCTTTGGATAAATGCCCAGTAGTGGGATTGCTGGATCATGTGATAGTTCTATTTGTAGTTTTTTGTGGAAACGCCACACTGTTCTCCATAGTGGCTGTAGTTTACATTCCCACTAACAGTGTATAAGAATTTCCTTTTCTCTGCATCCTCACCAGCATTTGTTATTTTTTGTCTTGGAATAACAGTCATCCTAAATGAGGTGAGATGATACCTCATTATGGTTTTGATTTGCATTTCCCTGATGATTGGTGATGTTGAGCATTTTTTCATATATTTTTTGGCCATTTGTATGTCTGTCTTCTTTTGAAAAATGTCTGTTGAGATTATTTGGCCACTGTTAATTGGATTTTTTTTTTTTTTTTTTTTTTTTTTTTTTTGCTGTTGAGATGTTTGAGTTCCTTGTATATTCTGGATATCAGTCCCTTGTTGGATAAATAGTTTGCAAATATTTTCTCTCAACCTGTAGCTTGTCTTTTCACACTGTTGATTGTTTCCTTTGCTGTGCAGAAGCTTTTGAGTTTGATATAATCCCATTTATTCTTGCTTTTGCTGCCTGTGTTTTTGAGGTCTTATTCATAAAATCTTTTCTCAGACCAATGTCCCGAAGTGTTTTCCCTATGTTTCCTTCTAGTAGTTCTATAGTTTCACGTCTTATATTTATGTCTTTGATCCATTTTGATTTGAATTTTGTATAGGGTAAGAGGTGGGGGTCTACTTTCATTCTTGTGCATATGGATATGAAGTTTTCCCACAACTATTTATTAAAGAGACTGCCCTTTTTCCAATGTATGTTGTATGTTCTTGGAGCCTTTGTCTAAAATCAGTTGACTGTAGATATGAGGATTAATTTCTGGGTTCTCTATTCCGCTCCATTGGTCCATGTGTCTGTTTTTATGTCAGTACCATGCTTTTTTGGTTACTACAGCTTTGTAGTATATTTTGAAGTCTGGTAGAGTATAATGCCTCCAGCTTTATTGTTTTTGTTTCAGATTGCTTTGGCTATTCAGGGTCTTTTGGGGTCCCATACAAATTTTAGAATTTTTTTTCTATTTCTGTGAAAAACAGCATTGGTATTTTGATGGAGATTGCATAGAATCTGTAGATTGCTTTGGGTAGTATGGTCATTTTAACAATGTTATTTCTTCCAGTCCATTAGCATGGGATGTTTTTCCATTTGTTTGTATCCTCCTCAGTTTCATCAATCAGTGTTTTATAGTTTTCCTTGTACAGGTCTTTCACCTCATTGGTTAAATTTATTTCTAGGTAATTTTATCTTTTTTGTAGCTATTGTAAATGGGATTGCCTTCTTGATTTCTTTTTTGGCTACTTTGTTAGTTGTGTATAGAAATGCTACAAGTCCTAGCCAGAGCAATTACACAAGAGAAAGAAATAAAGGGCCTCCAAATTGGAAAGGAGGAAGTCAAATTGCCCCTGTTTGTAGACAATGTGATCTTATATGTAGAAAAACCTAAAGACTGTACCACAAAACTCTTAGAACTGATAAATGAATTCAGTAAAGTTACAAGATACAAAATCAACTTTTTTTGATTCTACATATGAGTGAGATCATGCAGTGGCTGTCTTTCTATGCCTAGCTTTATTTCACTTACCATAATGTCCTACTGGTTCATTCATGTTACCACAAATGACAGGATCTCCATCAAAATACCAATGTCATTCCTCATAGAAATAGGAAAAACAATCCTGAAATTCATATGGAACCACAAAAGACCCTAAATAGTTAAAGCAATCCTGAGCAAAAAAACAAAGCTGGAGGCATCACCCTGTCTGATTTCAAATTGTACTACAAACCAAAACAGCATGGTACTCTCAAAAAAAAAAAAGAAAAAATACACATAGACCAATGGAACAGAATAGAGAACCTAGAATAAATCCATTCATTTACTGCCAACTGATTTTTGACAAAGATGCCTAGAACACACATTGGGGAAAGGACAGCCTCTTCAATAAATGGTGCTGAAAAAAATAGATATCCTCATGCAAAAGACTGAAACTAGACCCTTATTTCTCACCTTATACAAAAATCAACTCAAAATGGATTAAAAACTTACATGTAAGAACCAAAACTATGAAACTACTAGAAGAAAACATAGGGGAAACACTTAATGAAATTGGACTAGGGAAGAATATTTTTAATAAAGACCTCAAAAGCACATGCAACATAAGCAAAAATGGGATTACATTCAACTCAAAAACTTCTGCAAAGCAAAGGAAACAAAGCGAAGAAACAACCTACAGAATGGGAGTAAGAATTTGCACACAATGCATCTGGCAAGAGGTTAATATCCAGAATATATAAAGAACTCAAACAACGCAATAGCAAAAAAAAAGAAATAAAACTAATAATCTTAATAAAAAATGGGCAAAGGACCTGAATAGTCACTTTGTTTCATAGACTCAAATTATCACACCTTCAGAAGGGGGAGGGAAGAAAATTCCCTTTCCCCTATACTGACTTACTCATTTATCTGCAATGCTTAGCACAGGGCCTGGAATATAAAAGATTTTCAGAAACACATGTTGTACTAGTAAGTAAATGAATGAACAAGTGAGTAAACAAAATCATGTGTTCTCTTTAAATGCATCAATCTATTCATAACCAATGTATTTAATAAGTGATCAACACTATGCTAGGGGCTAGTAACACAGTTCTTCCTTTTAAGGAAGTCACAGATTAGTGAAGGCAGCAAACTTGTGTGACAGAATCACATTTAGAGATAGTACTTTTGTATCTCTTGCCACTCACTACCAAAAATATCAGGGCAATTAGATATGCAGCACTCATTGCCTCAGGGAAGAGATCACAAGGAAGACAAATCATTTTCTGGCCTTAGAATTTCAATAGAAAAACTATGGAAAAGGCAGTCCCAACTTCTACCACATCCATGGTCTAGATAAAATCTTAATGAAGGGGGAATAAAGGAAAAAATAATAGCTCAAGTGTGTGGCTTTAAGAGCAGAGGGAACCTTTGACCCTTTCCTGGGAAAGACCTCGGAAAGCAGCAAGATTCCCTAGTTCCTCCCTGCCCAACCTGTTGCGAAGAGCAGTAGAATGATTTCCTAGATGACCAAGGGAAGCGTAGAAGATAGAAGATGGTTTTAGGGAACTCCTACAGTTCTCCCATGACCTTGAGGTGGCATGGAAGAAAAATAGGGCTTCTGTGAAGCTTGAGAGGGGCATAGAAGTGACAGAGCTTGAGTTGGCCCAGGAGGGTGTTTTTGGTTGGGAACAAAGTCAGAAAAAGCAATGCCCTGGCATGGACTCTCAGCTTGCAAACCAGCTGGGACACTGTACCACTTAGCAGATGCTACAGAGCTAGATGATGATCAAGGACTAGCTGCAATCCTCCTACCATGCATGGACAATACATAAGCCCAAGAACTTAGGTCCAACCCTGAAGAACTGGAGAAGGGGTAGTGCATCTGAAATGACTAAAATTATTTTGTCACCCAGAGGAAAGGAAGGCTTAAAATATAAATACAACTCAGAGAGAGAAAAAAAGCTGAAATGTGTACTGCTACATATAGAAAAAACAAGGAATTATAATACAATGTGGTAAGTAGAGAGACGTTAAGTACAGGGTAATACGTGAGCACTAAGGAGGGGCACCCTGGTAAAACTCTGAAGAGACAGTGATGCTCACACTTAAAGGTAAATTACCCAAGTGAAAGGATTGGGAAGGAACTTCCAGATAGAGAAGAGAGGTGGGGATAAAGTTTAAGCATGAAAGAAAAGCACACTTTTAGGGCATAAAGCTCAAGGCATGGGAGATACCAGAGATAAGGTTGTAACCTACAGAGCAAATTGAATCATATTATGAGACAGAAATGCTAGCATTAAAGCAAATATTGTGTTTCAGTACAGACAGCTATAATGGAAACAGTTTTAAACATCTACTATTGAAATTTTAAATTATCTATGTGATTTAAAAGGTAGCAAATCTATGCCTCCTGTTTTGGTTTCCTATGATAGGTAAAGATTTGCAGATCATAGTTTAAAATTCGGCAAAGGTCTTTTTATCATTGGTTTGTTTGTAAGGCCACTTTTTATCCAAAAGACCTAGAAGGCCAAAATATTATGGGCTCTGAAAGTGTTCATGGATCTCATTAGTTAACATTGTTTATATTTAACCACTTAGGAGTGGAGTGACTGGTTCCTTGTATTTGTTATACCAGATTAGCTTCTGTACTTTTCCTAAAGTAGCACCGGAAAGGGATGTTGCTCTTCTGAATGTTAAATGTTAAATAATGACCACAGACAGAATTTCATTGTTTCCACTTTGCCCCATTATATAAAGGTACATGATGGGGAGATTTCTAAACGTGAGCTTCAACATGTGTTATGTCTCAATCATCACTTTGCAATGAGACCCCCCAAGTCCAAGAGCATCCAATAGGCAAATGTTTGTGTGGGATCTTCACACAGCTTAGCAGCCAGCTCGGGCTTGTTCCCTCTCTTTGACCTATTTTCCTGGGTCTCATCTAACCACTAACTCCTTTTTTCTGTGATCAATGTGGGTGAGAACACCCAAGGCACAAAGCTAAGCACTTTAGACACATGGGAATGATGTTTCACTTTAAGAAAAACAAACATAGTATGAATGACCACAAACTGCCCACTCAAAATATATAAATTAATTTTAAAAATTATTAATGTTACAAAAATATTCACAACAGGCTCTCTGCATTTAAATTATGAACCATTCTATAAATATTTGTAGATTATACATAAATAAGTTTACTGCATAAAAGGAGGTACACCTGCAGAGAGCAATTAAACAGTTGCAGTGAAAGAGAAATGGAAGCATTTGCTCTTGTTAGCTTTATTTTTAGAGTAGCTCCACTTCACAAACGCAAAGCCACTAGATCTCAGAAAACTATGGCCAGAATTATGGGTACATGATATAAAGGAGAGTTTAGAAATCATCTATTATATTGTATTTTGGTTAATAAGTAAAAAAAATTGGCATTTATGTATGCACATAAATATTTCATTGGTTGACTTACATTTTGTTCTTCCAAAAGTTAACAAAACTCAGATATTGAATTGTTAGACTTTCATTTTATTTCAAATCAATTTAAAACACTTTTGAGTAATGATCATGTGTAAGACACTGCTAAATGTTACGTGAGATATATAAGACACAACCATAGCTGCTGTAGCACTTACAACGTGGAGAAAATAAGAACTCCAACACTTATTACAGGAGGCAGAATGGAATCACACTGAAATACCATTGACCCTTGAACAACACAGGTTTGACTGTACAGGTCCACTTATACGTGAATTTTCTTCTGCCTCTGCCACCCCTGAGATGGCAAGACCAGTACCTCCTCTTCCTCCTACTCCTCAGCCTACTCAACATGAAGATGATGAGGATGAAACCTTTATGATGATCCACTTCCACTTAATGAATAGTAAATGTATTTTCTCTTCCTTACACTTTTCTTAATAACATTTTCTTTTCTCTACCTATATTGTAAGAATACAGTACATTATGTAAGGTCATTAAATATAAAATGTCTGATTTTGAATCAAAAGTATAGTTTATTATATCTCAAACAAGAAGCAGTACAAATTAATCAAAGTATGTGCCTAAACTATCAACACAGTTTTACCATCTTAACGGTAGCTTGTTTATTCCAGCAGCAAAGAAGCCTGGAAAGTGGGTGGCGATGAAATCCTAAAAGGCATTTCCCACAGCTTGTTGAGAATTGAGTATTTTTCCTTGCAAGAAGTTTTCCAAAGCCTGGAAGAAGTGGTAGTCAGTTGGTGCAAGGTCTGGTGAATACAGTGGATGAGAGAGAGTTTCCAAGTCCAGCTTCTGTAGTTTGAGCAGTGTTGTTTTTTGTGACATGTGGTCTTGCAAGAGGATTGACCTGTCTCTATTGACCAATCTCGGCTGCTTAATTGCAAGCATCCTCATCATTTTGTCCAACTGGTTGCAGTAGACATCTGCTGTAATCGATTGACCAGGTTTCATGAAGCTATAGTGGATAATACTAGTGCTGGACCACTAAACACACACCATTACCTTTTTCTGATGAATATTCAGCACTTCATCTTTATCCAACCATTGTGCCAAATGCTTGCAATTGTCAAAAAGAATTCATTTTTCATCACACATAACAATACAGTGTAGAACTGGTGTGCCTTTATGTCGTGACAGCAAAGAAAGGCAAGCTTCAAGACAATTTCTCTTCTGACGCTCGTTTAATTCATGTGGAAACCATCTATCCAGCTTATTTACCTTGCTGATTTGTTTCAAATGGTCCAATATTGCTGGAATAATAACGTCAAACCTTGCAGCTAATTCAAGCGTAGGTTTAGATGGATTTGTTTCCACTACAGCTTTCAGCTCATCTTTATCCACTTTAATCTCAGGTTGCCCACGTGGCTCATCTTCAAGATTAAAATCACCAGAACTGAACTTCTCAAACCATCAACATACTGTGCATTCATTAGCCATATCCTTCCCAAACACTTCAGTGAAATTTCGAGCTGTCTGCACTGCACGGGTTCCACGACAAAACTCATATTCGAAAATAACATGAATTTTTTACTTACCCACGGTTTCACAAAAATTTCTCTAAAAAAAATGTGAAAGATAATCACAAGCCAAAACGTGTGTTTGAAAGACTTAGGATGTACCTTCATGATAAAAATAAAACAAGAACTGTCAAAGTGAAATGTCAGAGATATCAACTGTCAAACTTGGTACTTAGGGAAATCTGACATTTCATACTTAATAACCTTAATATGTGTAACATATAAAATATGTGTTAACTGACTATCTGTGTTATGGGTAAGGCTTCTGGTCAACAGTAGGCTATTAGCAGTTAAGTTCGGGGGGAGTCGAAAGTTAGACACAGATTTTCAATTGTTCAGGGGTCAGCACCCCTAACCCCTGCATTGTTCAAGGGTCAACTGTATACCCACAATATGCTATACGCATACATTATCTCATTGACTGAGGTACACATCATTATCCCCACTGTTAAAGATGGATTAATAAAATGTAGGATATGTATACCATGGAGTACTACTCATCCATAAAAAAGGGTGAATTAATGCCTTTTGCAACAATTTGGATGGAACTGGAGACCATTCTCCTAAGTGAAGTATCTCAAGAATGGAAAAACAAACACCACATGTACCCATTATTAAATTGGATCTAACTGATGAGCACACATGTGCACACAGGAAAGTAAAACTCAGTGGAAATCAAGCAGGGGGAGAAGGGGAGGGAAAAAACCTACTTAATGGGTACAATTAACGCTATTTGGGTGATGGGCACACCCAAATAGCCATGACTCAAGCATTACAAAAGCAATCCATGTAACCAAAAACACTTGTACCCCCCTTAATGTTTTGAAATTTTAAAAAACATGAAAACAGAGAGGCTCAGGGACATTAACTAATTCAATAAAAGTCACACAGCTGACAAATGCCAATTATGATAAATAGCCCAGGTTAAAAATCAGATGAGTTTTATAAATACAAAATTCCTGCTCAATCCACTGTACTTAGCTGCCTCACCTACTACTGGAGTGTAGAGCGTGGGAGAAGCAGTATCAGGAAATAGAACCCCAAAGGTGGGTTAGAACTAGACTGCAGGTACTTGGAATGCTATAGTAATAATTAGTTTTCACTTTATGCTACGTACAATAGGAAGGCATTGAAACCCTTTAAGCAGAACAAAAACATTATCCAATTTTCATTTTAGAAAGATCACTCCTCAGTGTGGATAATAGGCTACAGGAATAGACAGAAGCTGAACAAAAGACCTTCCAGAAGGCTGTTGTAGTTCAGAGGAGTAATAATCATGGTCTAGACCAGTACAGTGACAGTGGAGATGGAAAGTAAGGAATGCTAGTGACATCACACATGCAAACTCAGTCTGACTTTGGAGACTTGATCCAGAGGAAAAGTGTGCATGAGATGCCATAAAGGTCTCTCAGCTTAACACTAGGGCACCTGTGAAAATGGGGTGACTATTAACTGACATCAAAACAGAGAAAGTACAAATTCAGGATCTAGCAGAAGGTGATGAGAGGGCTTATGAATGTTTCCATGATTTTTTCCCCATGGAACATATATTTATTATAGCCTGAATTTTCATGATGTTAAATAAGCAATTTGTTTACTCAATTTACTGGCCAATTTGGTGCAAATGTATCAGCAAGGCAGGTTACTTGAAATATGCAGAGCAGCCCGGGAATGAGTCTTAAACACGATTACATCTGATAAAGCGAATATTCTTTTCGTCAATGTCCTCTGACGTTTAGAAGTCCAAGAACTGGGCACTGGTTTCAGAGCTCAGTAAATTAATAGATATCAGCCACTGGCCACTTTCCAGAGAAGCGTCACAAGATACCTTAACAGGAACTGAGACTTTCAGTGAAATCCTAACAATTTCTTTTCACAGCAGCTGAAGTACGTTATCTTTTCATGCAGAAAATCAGGAGACCAGATGAGGGCAAAATCTCTAAAACTTGCCAGCTCCTGAACAGCACAGGAAAGGAAAAAGCTTTTGAATACTGGGTTTTCAAACACCACTCCTCCTCACCCTTTCAGGCCTCTGTCTCCTCAGAAAGCCTCCTAAAGGCCATCTCCACATTTAAATCAAAACATTTAAATGAATACTGCATTCTAAGGTGGTTTTGTAAGAAGACAAAATTCTGACTGCTCAGTAGTTTCATCCTGATATCAGTTCAGACAGAGACGAAATATGGTGGGTAAAGGTTCCAGGAAGTGATCATTAGTAAGCTTCAAAATAGTGGAATAATATCATCTGAATCCATTTATTCATTCATACATTCATCCAGAAAAGCAGTATACTGCAGTGATCACAGGCTGTGACATTGGGCAAACATAAGTTAGACTCTCATCTACCTCCTAGATGTGTGACATCAGGCAAATCACTTAATTGGACCCCAATTTTCTCATCGGTTAAATGGGAGTGATACAAAAGCATAGTTTACATGAGATAATGCAAGTAAAATGTTTAGTGCAGTGCATGGCACAGAGTAGAAAACCAAAGAGTAGTGAGGTTAACCCTCATTCAACAAATATTTATGGAACAGCTGGCATGTGCAAGTCAATGCACTGCAGGCTGCACAGAAACGAAGAGGACCCTGCTCTCCAAAAGCCTGAATCTGGAAACTTGAATTGGAATAAGGAAGTTCCATGAGCCTTTTTCAAGAGTAAGGCACAAAAATAAATAAATGGGACCTGATCAAATTAAAAAGCTTCTGCATAGCCAAGGAAACTATCACTATAGTGAACAGACCACCTACAGAATGGGAGAAAATATTTGCATGCTACACCTCTGATAAAGGGCTGATAACCAGAATCTATACAGAACTTAGGAAAATCAACAAGAAAAAAATCAAACAACCCTATTAAAAAATGGGCAAAGGACATGAACAGAAACTTTTCAAAAGAAGGCAGAATGGCCAGCAAACATATAAAAACTTGCTCAACTTCTCCAATCATCAGGGAAATGCAAATCAAAACCACAATGAGATATCACTTAACTCCAGTGAGATTGGCTCATATCAAAAAATCCCCAAACAACAAATGTTGGCGGGGATGCAGACAGATAGGAACACTCATACACTGCTGGGGGGACTGCAAATTAGTACAACCTCTATGGAAAGTAATATGGAGATAACTCAAAGAATTAAAAGTAGAATTACCATTTGATCCAGCAATCCCACTACTGGGTATTTACCCAAAGGAAAAAAAGACATTCTATAATAAAGACATCTGCACGTGAATGTTTATAGCAGCACAATTCACAATCGCAAAGATGTGGAAACAAGCCAGGTGCCCATCAATACACGAGTGGATTAATAAATGTGGTATATGTATACCATGGAATATTACTCAGCAATAAAAAACAATGGTGAATTAACACATCTGGTATTATCCTGGATGGAGCTAGAGCCCATTCTTCGAAGCGAAGTATCACAAGAATGGAAAAACAAGCACCACTGGTACTCACCATCAAACTGGTACTAACTGATCAACACTCACATCACACAGGGCAATAATATTCATCAGGGGGCGGGCAGGCGGGAGGCGGGTGGAGGGGATGGGAAAAACTCTCAATGAATGGGTGCGGGGAGCACAGTTTGGGGGATGATCATGATTGTAGCTCTGACACGGGCAGTGCATGGGCAATATATATAGCCAAAGTGTTGTGCCCCATAATATTCTGAAATTTAAAATAAATGAAAAAAAAAGAGTAAGGCAGACATATTTATGCCAACTCTTCTTTCTTTCCCCATCAACACTGCTGAACATATTATCTCTTCTCTAGGACTGGAATTCTTGACTTTTACACAATAACCACTACAAGATGGTTTGGGGAAAAATAGATTATATAAGAAAAATAAAATATTGATGAATTATTCACCTTTTATTCTACTCAAAAGAAATAGCATGATACAGTTCTATGCTTTCAAAGGTAAGACTCAAGTCGTTATTATTAAGTGTATTTTGAGAAACACTTCTGTGAGCAATTACTGCAGTACTTGTAGAATGGCTTTAAAGTTTAATTTGTTAAAATAATTGTTCATATCTCCAAATGAGTGAATCAGATACAAGCAGTCTCAAAACACAGTTAGAAAACTAAGATTTGATTCTTCAAGAAAATGTTTGAACTGTGAATTTGTTTTGTCTTCCAGTCTCCATATCAAACATTCCAAAAAAGTCCTTCTTACACTTTAATAACAAAATAAAGAGACATCTAGGGGAGTGAGAGTTCACTCTTTCCAGGCATCCCAGCCATGTGCAAAAAAATAACTTGTTTGCTTAAACCAAATGTTTTCAAATAACTGGATATTTGTATTATTTCCAATTTTTGGAATAAAAGCAGTTTATGATGTAAAAACCATAATAATTTCATGGTTTCTAAATCTAATTTCCAGATGGTATTTCTCTAAAACATTTAGAGAAAAACAATAACTCAGAACTGAAGAAGTTTTCTAGCATAATTTGATTTTGCATTCTTACAGATAAGAGGGTTTGATGTTCAAGGTTTCACTTTTGTATGTGGTGGAATCTTATCATATCTTCTAATCAAGCTATGCTGCAGTCAGATGGTTGTAAAGGCTACTCCCCTGGGACCTCTCATTAAAATAAATTATTTTGCTCCTAAGAATATTCCAGTACATATAATTTTAAATTAATAGTTTCCTAGCTACATGGTAATGCCACCTTCCATCAAAGGACAGGTCCAAATTGATATGACAGGATCAGCTGCAAAACAGAGCAGACTCCTAGAGACAGAAACTGAATTCTCACAACAGACTATGAAACCAGCAGAAATGTTCACAGGCACTGGAGCACCTACTCAACTTCTAAGGGATTAAAAATAACAACCTTGAACCTCAATCTTTCCACTCGACTGGATTAACCAACAAGCTTATTTCATACATTAAACCATATTTTTCAGAATTATATAATACCTGTTTAAACCAGACTGCAATTAGCCCTTTTCACTACTCATTACCAGAATTATACATTTCACAGTTACATTGACCATAGATTAATTTTTCTACACTGTTTTACATTTTCAAATGCCCTTTAGCCATAAATATAACAACAATCCCGAGTGACACATTCAGTGATAACAACTGATCATGTTCTCTCTCCAGATCTGTTTTTCCTAAAATGTTAGTTTTAATTAGCCTTACAAATTCAAAGGAGTGTCCAGGTCCCCTTTACGCCAGCACTCAAGGAGTTATATTTTTACTCAAATCCTTAGTATTTCTTTTACCCCACGTGCCACAAAAGAGGCCATAAGTTCTCTGGGCTAAAATGGTTTCTAAAAAATAGAAAGTTCAAAATCAGGTAATGAATTCTTACCACCAAATCTCTTTCTGTGAGACATCTCTCCTCTGCTCATCACTTCTTGCAAGTTAAACAGAATGAGTGCAAGTAAGGATCAGATTCAACATTCAGGTACCAATCTTGTGGGCAAAGGGTCAAATCCAGGGCTTCTTCCAGCTTGTCTTCTGTTTAGTACCCTAGCCTTGATTTCACAAAGCCCCTTGAGAAACAGAACTTTGGGATATTAAAGTTGGTTGCCAAAAACTAAACACAAATTTGCTATTATCTCTCTGTCTCTCTGTCTATACTCTCTTTACCTTCATCACTCCCACCCCACACATATTTCAAAACTAATTCCAGTTCCCAAAGGTGTGTCTGAGGACACACATAGCTTTACATATATGTATAGGGAAATGATTGAAAGGTGAAATATTTTCATATGTGTGTCCACTAATAAATTTTTCTAGGAAAAAAAAAAGATTTACCTTTTGGTAGTGGGAGGAGGGTGTAGTGCAACTATTTATATTGTTTCAGTTCTGTTTCTTAAACACTCACTGTATGTATGATACTAAGTTTTGAGGAGGTGTAAACGACATAGTAAATTAGTTCTGTGCTGTTAAGACAGGTATAATAAAGCAGGAGTCATGATGAAGATACGTGAAAACATTCCAAAAACATATAATTCAAATACACATTTAGCTAACTAAATAAAATGATAAAAGAATATGCACAGGAGAGGGGAAGGTTTCCTGGAAGGGTTAGTATCAAAATATATGAAACTCATGAAATTTTGAAACAGGCAAAGGGCAGTGTGGTAGCAAGAAGGTGGCATAGCATTTAAAACTGGCATAATGCCTTGCATTAAAAATTAAAAGGAGCAAACAAACCCTGCCAGTTCTCCACAGCTAGGACTTAAGCAAAGTATTCACTCTGAATTTACTTACATCCAGAGGTCCAGAAGGATATGCCAGCCAGGATTTGTTTATCTGATAGACTCATAGGCACAGTGAAGGGATCTTGATTGACTAGGTTAAGGGCAAATAGTTGCCTCCCAAGAAGTCAAAGAATAAAGACAATCCCTTCAACCTCCCAAGCAATGAATAATATGTGTATGAGAGAGTGAGGGCCCAGGCCAGAACAAGCACACTGGTGGGAGGTCAGTGGGAATCAGAGGAAAGAGATGATTTTGAGTACCCCACAGTGTTGGGCCACTTAGGACCCCAGGAATACTGTATTAAGCCTCTTGGAATGGTGGAATATAACAAAGAATAAATCCAAAGAATCATGTCACTCATGATGACATAAGACCTGAGACCATGAGAGCATAAGGCAGTAGTGCCTCTGGACAGACTAAGGAGAAAGACACTGCAGGGCATTGGATCTACAACCTCACTCTCCCTCCTCCCTCTTCTGTGAGATGGCTGTTGGAAATGGAGGTAGAAGAGAGGGATATTCTGGGAAGAGGATATCCTGAGTTCAGATCCTTGATTCTGTCCTTCCTGGTGATTCTTCACAGGACCAACTAAACAGCTAAAAGTAACCTTGACCACATATATGTTGAAGCCTAGACAGGATCCATGATGATATCTGAGATATAAAACCTCTTAGAAAGAAAGGTCAGGAGTAGAGCCTCACTGCTTTTATTGCTGGGAATTTAGTTGACTAGAACCTAAAACTTTGTAAAATGAGCTTGCCTCTCCAGTGGAGTAGGGAACACAGAAAACTCCACAGTTGCCTGGGAGGTTGAACAACGAGGGTAGGGTGGAGTTTAGTTCACCTAGTAGATTTACTCACTACAGGGAGTGGAATATCTGTATGCAGTTCTGGGAGAGGCCAGCTGCCCTGTCAAGAACAGCAGGCTAAATACAATCTCTAGCAAAATCCTAATGGCATGTTTTTTTACAGAAATAGAAAAACAATTCTATAATTCATATGGAACCACACATACAAAAAAAAAAAAAAAAAAAAACCCAAATAGCCAAAGCAATCCTGATCAAAAAGAACAAAGTGGAGGCATCATACTTCCTGATTTCAAAATATATTACAAAGCTAAATAATTAAAACAGTAGAATACTAGCATAAAGACAGAGATATAGACCAATGGAACAGAATAGAGGGGCCAGAAATAAACTCACACATATATACTCAAATGATCTTCAACAAGGATGCCAAGAATACACAATGTGGAAAGGATGTCTCCTCAACAAATGGTGTTGGGAAAACTGGATACCTACATACAGAAAATGAAATAACCCTTATCTTATATCACACACAAAAATAAACTCAAAATGAATTAAAGATTTAAATATAAGACGTGAAACTGTAAAACTCCTAGAAGAACACATAGCAGAAAAGCTTCATGACATTGGTCTAAGCAATGATTACTTGGGTGTGACACCAAAAGTACATCAACAAAAACAAAAATAGGTAGAACTACATCAAACTAAAAAGCTTTTTCACAACAAAGGAAACAATCAATAAAATGTAAAGGCAACCTATGGAATGGAAAAAATATTTTCAAACCATTTTTGATAAGAGATTAATATTTTAAAAATATAAGGAACTCCTACAACTCAATAGCAAAAAGTAACACAATTAAAAAAAATGGCAAAGGATTTGAATAGATGCTTCTCCAAAGAAGACATACAGGTGTATGAAAAGATGCTCAACATCATTAATCATCAGGGAAATGCAAATCAAAACCAAAATGAAATATTACACTTGTTAGGATGGCTATTATCAAAGAAAACAAAAGATAAGTATTGCTGAGGATGTGGAGAAATTGGAATCCTTGTACACTGTTAGTAGAGAAATAAAATGGTGCAGCCAATATGCAGAACAGTATGGAGGTTCCTCAGAAAACAAAATACAGAATTACTATATGATCCAGAAATCCCAGTTCTGGGTATTTATATCCAAAAGAATTGAAAACAAGATCTTGAAGAGATATCTGCACTCCCATGTTCATTGCAGCATTATTCATAATAGCCAAGATATGGAATGAACCTAGATGTCCAACAACAGATGAATAGATAAAGAAAATGTGGTATAAATATATAATGGAAATATAGTCAGCCTTAAAAAAGGAAGGGAATACTGCCATATATGACAATATGGATGAACCTGAGGGACATTATGCTAAGTGAAGTCACAAAAGGACAAATACTGTATGATTCCACTTATATAAAGTATCTAAAATAGTCAAATTCACAGAAGCAGAGAGTAGCATCGCAATTTCCAGGGGCTGCAGAAAGGGTAAGGGTTAGTTATTTCTAATGGATATAAAGTTTTGATTATACAAGATAAATAAGTTCTAGAGATCTGCTGTATAACAAAGTGACTATTGTTAACAATACTGTATTGTGTACTTAAAAATTTGTTGAGGGTAGATCTCACGTTAAGTGTTCTTACCACAAAACAAAAGGAAGGGCATTAAAAAAAACTTTTGGAGGTGATAGATCTGTTTATTACTTTGATTATGGTGATGGTTTCATGGGTATATTCATATGTCCAAACTCATTAAATTGTATACTTTAAATATGTAAAAATTTTGTATATTAATTATACTTTAATAAAGCTATTGAAATTTTTCTTTTAAAATAAAATCTGATTTTTTTAAAAAAAGATCATAATGGTTTTCTGGAACATAAAGAGAGGAAAAAATCCAATAGCGCAAAGCAAGATATAAAGAAATGGATTTAACAAGTAAAAGTTGAAGACACTGAGGAAAGATCCAGGAAACCTAAGATATGATTACTAAGAGCTTTGGGAAGAAAAGGGGAATAGACAAGAAGTAAATCATCAATGATGTAATAGCAACAACTTTCTTGAGCTAAAGAATGACTTAAGTATTGAGATTCTAAGAGCTTGCTGTAGCCTAGGCAGGGTTAATGACATAAAGATATATAGTCGTCAGCATTGTGGGGGATTGGTTCTAGGATTCCCCTGCACATACCAAAATCCATAGATGCTCAAGCCTATTATATAAAATAGCTTAGTATTTGCATATAGCCTATGCACATCCTCCTGTATACTTTAAACCATCTGTGGATTACTTATAATACCTAATACAATGTAAACAGTTGTTATACTATATTATATTTTTACTTGTATTATTTTTATTTGTTATTTTGTTGAATATTTTCAATCCAAGGTTGGTTGAATCCATGGATGTGGAACCTATGGATATAGAGGGCTGACTGTAGTTGGATCTACCCTGTTTAAACTGTTAAATGCCAAGGATAAAAACCACTTTTAAAAGCTTCAATAAAGAAAGAACACATCTGCCTAATATCCAGCCCTGTAAAAAAATAAAATAAAATAAAGAAATAATAGTTTTTTTGTTAAGGAAAGAGAAACAGACTAGCATCAAGCATCTCCTGTGCAATACTAGAAGCTAGAATAAAGTGTAGCAACAGCTCTAGTTTACCGAGAGAAAAGAATTGTGATCTAAGAATCCTACATTGCCAAGGTCTCTCTTCTAGGAAAGAACAAAGAAAAGATATTTTAAGACTTCCAAGGGCTAAAAAAACACTTTCTGAAGAACTCACTCAAAGAAGTATTTTAGTCAAAGGAAAAATCAGAACAAAAATCTCCTGAACAAAGTATAAGAAACAGCACTGAACAATGAATCATATCATATTTATAATTATATCCAAATGAATGAAGATTAATGACACTGGAAACTAATAAAATGGTTTTGTAAGGATTCTTGAAACAGAAGAGACATTTTCTAATTGAAAATATGTACAGCCTGAAACTCAAATTCCAAACTATCTCAGAAAAACCCAAGAGATATAGGGTAAAGGTGGGGGGAGTTGGAAGGTGTTCAAGAGTGGGAAAGTAAAAGTCTTCTAAAGGTGTTGATGGAGAAGGGACAGTAGACAAGTAAATGACTTTGGGGGAAGAGGGAAAATAGTTTATTAAATTTGATGTATCAGTAAATAAATGTAGATATAAATGTGCATGCTACCATACAAAACTGAGATTCCATTTTTAAAAAGATTTACAAATTCAACTACATATAAATCAAGACTTTCTACACAGAATAAAATCCCTTAAAGACAAGTAAACTGAGAAAAATACTAGCTACTTTTTCCACTAAAAAGCACTAACATCCTTAAAATATATATAGAAACTTTAAATCAATAGGAAAAGATCAATGATTCAATAGCAAAACAGGTAAAAGGATATGAACAGACAATTCTCTTGGAAGATACACAAAAAACTGTTGACTGTGTCTTCCTCTGGAGAAGGGCATGCAGTATCTGGGAGACCAGAGGGGAAGGATAAATTATGTCGCATTGTATACACTTGTGTATCTTCTGAATTTGGAGCATTGGATATTTTTTCCATGTTAAGGTAGATTAACAACATAACAAAAAATATTCACTCACATCACAATCCCACTGGGTGTTCTACTTGAAGCTTTTCATACAAGTCTCATGTTCTCTCTGTCCTTAGGTCTGTCTTCCACTAGGGCCTCAAAGTCCTCTGTTAGGTCCCCTGAGTTTAGTTATCCCATGAGCAAAGAAAGAGAATAAGAACATAGAAGATCATGGGGAACCTTTTAGGGGACAAGACTTTCAAGTGATACACATCACTTCTATTCACATTTTATTGACTAGACCAGTCCTACGGTTCCATCTTGATGCAGGAGTGCCGGAAAATGTCATTTAGCTATTGAGCCAGAGAGAGAAACCAGGTTGGTGAGCCAGACTCTGCTCCAATTGCCTATTATTAAAATCTTAATATTTTTAAAGAGAAATAAAATAAAGGATATGTTAAGTTATATCAGGCAAAAGCAAATGAAAAAGGTAACAACATACATATTGTTTAAAGGATAACCCAAGACACAAAGTATTCAATGGGACAGAGAGAAATTTTGTGATGGTAAAAACTAGAACCTACAAAGGTTAACAAAACAAATCTAAATCATTATGCAACAAACAGCATAGTAATGAAATACATTAAGCAAACCCTCTAAGAAGACAGCAAGAACTAAAAAAATAAAATCTCAGATCGTTGGTAGAAGTAGGAGTGGGGGGAGGCTATGCCAAAAAATCCATACAGTACTTGAATAATGTTATTGGCAAACTTGATTTAACACACACACACACCCCTTTGTATCCTATAAACAACAACACATTTTATTGGAACATTAATAAAAATTGATCATATATCTGTTAACAGTAAAACCTAATTAGACTCTCAAATTTAAAGATAATGTAGTTCACATACTCTAACAACAATTCAATAAAAATAGAAATTAACAACTCAATGATGACAACTCCACCACTTAGAAATTTAGGAATACTCTAATAAACACCAAATTCAAGGAAAAAATTAAAGTTATAAGTTTTCTAGAATTTACCAAAAAGTAAAATACCTCATAGGAAAACCTACAGGACATAGCTAAAGCTGTACTCAGGAAAATGAATAGAATTAAAACATTTTATTATTAAAAATAAAAAAGGAAATATTGAATATAAATGAACTAAGCGTTCAGCTAAGAAAGTAGAAATACAACAACAAAACGAACCAAAACAATAGAAGAAGGTTAAGTGGCAAAGATAAAGGCTAAAATTGCTCAAATTACACTAAATTCATCCAAAATTATAGAAAAGGTATGGATGCAGGTTACATTTAGGCATTTCTTGAACAACAGGGAAAATAAGGAAGGGAGATCCCGGTTACAGAAATTTTCCTGGTGGACTCTGAGTTAAAAAAAAAAAAAAAAAAAAAAACACTTTTTTTTTTTTTTAACATTTCTTGTGACCATGAGTTTAGGGTACAGGGTCCATCAAGGCATAACTTCAATTCTCAAAGGTCATATTCTTACTAGACAAGCTGCAACTATCAGTCACAATGTTATTCAAAAATCTTAGACAATGTGATTTAATGAATATGAGTCAAAGTCTCTCGTCCCCTATAGAGACTGTTGGCATCGTAAGAGACAGTATCCCTGAACCATACTCCCATAGCAATTTGTGCACATTACTGTCGCACTATTTATCACACTGTCCCATGAGTTATCTGCTTGTGTGTGTTTTCCTTTGAATCCCTTAGGCATGGGACCATGTCTTTTTCTTTTTGGATCCTCCCAGTATCTCCCCAGAACCTAACTCAAGAAATATTTGGTAAACAACTGAATAAAGGGATAAATGCACAGATACTAAGGAAAGAGCCAAAGGGGGCAGAGAATCAAAAAATCTCTCTTTGTGCAAAAAGTGACCTGCATAATGAAGGCACCACAGGCCCATTAAGCTACAGATGACAAGTATTCAACCGACAAAACAACACAAGGAAAAAGAACACATAGATCATGCAGGAACGTTAGCTAACATTTTAACCAAGAGACAAAGATGTTTTTCAACACTATGCAAAGATTTCAGAAAACTATTTATTATTTTTTAAAACCATTGTCAGCCTCCAACACACACATAGTAATATTCTAAGCTTCTGGAAAATCACTAACAAGACAGGAGACTGGTTACTGACTAGGCTACCCTTGTAGTAATCATTAGTTTCTTTTGCTCCTGGGGACATAGATAAAATCTGATTCAAAAGAAAAGAAAAGAAAAATCAAAGAGGAAGTGTGAAGGTTGTGGTAAATGAATGCTGGCTCACAGAATAGAGATGAAAAGATCTATTGACATTACCCACACTATCCACATTCACACAGATTGAAAACTTCAGGAGAAAAGTTGCCTTTTTTAGTAGACAGTTCTACTGCTACCCCACCTCTTCTATCCTATCTACAGTTCCACTGAACTTGTTGCAAAGTCTTTAAACATCCAAGAGAGATGTGGATGGTTTCAACAGTGTACAAGAAACTAGTGAACATAATAAGTTGTGTAAAGCTCTGAATGTATGTAGCCAAAGGTGAGCTTTTCTCAATTAATCATAGAACTTTCTTCTTCCTGTAGTCACTGATACTTTCATCTGCCACCCTGAGTCCAAGTACAACATCAGAAGTTAATAGAGTTGAATGGCTTCAGGCTTCATGGCTGGGAAGGCAGCTTGGCTACTGTACTTTGCTAAAGTTGGGGCTGGAGATGTGGGGAAGAAAGAGCTGAAGACAGTAATTGTTTGTCACCATTCTGTTCACAATTCTGCATAGATATCAAGCACTATGTTTAATCTGCCCCCACATTCCACCCCCTTTGCCTAGTAACTTCCATGCATCCTTTAGTTCTCAGCTAATTTACACATGACTTCTTCCAGGGAGTTGTATTCCTAGACCCCCTAGACTAACCCCATAGCATCATCTACTGCCCTATCATAACAGCCATCATGTCTCATTGAAATTGCTTGATTCATGCCTATCTTCCCTACAGACTATGTGTATAAGGTCAAGAGCTGTGTCTGTCTCATTCACAGCTGAATCCCTCATAGCAAGCTCATTGCCTGACATAAAGTAAATGCTTAATAAATGTTGGGTGAGTAAATGAATCAATCAATACACAAACAAATGAGCAGGGATGTGGCCTATATTTAGGTAGGGCCAGTGATCAAACAAGGTTTGGATAAAGAAACTTACATGAGTGAATACACGTAGTACCCCTGTGATATTGGTTATTTTGTTAAACATATTATATAAATAAGAAAAAAAGCCCAGAGACATTAAGTAACTTTTTCCAAAGTAAGAAAAATAATCAATTTAGCTACCTTGTCCTGTGGATCCTGGGTCTCAGGTCTGATTTGGGGGACCAAGATTATTGGTCTATTTGCTATTTAGACAGGAATGGCTCAGGAACAAGGAGGGTAAACACCAGTAAATATTTGAAGAGCCTTCCCAGGTCTGAGAATAGGTGAATAGCCAGATTGAATAGCTGCTTTTTAATTGGATCTAAGCAATAGGACTTTTTACAGAACAATGTGCTAGAAAAAATATGGAATTTGTAGCCAAAAGATTTATATTTCACCCCTTCCCTGTAAGTTACTATTTTTAGGATCACCTTGCTAAGACTTATAACCTGAGACCCACAAAATTCATCTATAAAGCAGGGAAAATAAAACATCATTTTGCATGTTATTTTGAAGAGCAATTTACACTTGGTGGCTAGCACAACGTCTGTCTCACAGTATACATTTGATAAATTTCCATTTATTGGAATAGAATAAAATAGAATTGAACTGAAATATTCCTTCCACAAACTTACAACCTGGAGTTTCACTTACTCTTTCGTCATTCCTGACATAGAGTAGGAGCTCTATAATCAGTGAATTGAAATTGAATAGCCAGGCTCAAATAGAGAGGTTAGGATCAAATCTTTTAGATTTGTTTTATAACTGTTAGTCAAGTTGAGGAGATACTCCTCTGAAGAAAGAAGGCCTGTCTTAAGAGAATTCAGGTCAACAAATCTTCATTCAGCACCTGCTATGTGCAAGGCCCTGTTCCAGGCTTGCTGGAAGATCATATAGGGACAGTGAGGAGATGGGGAGAAACAAGGAGATGATAATATCTGCAATATCCCTAAGAAACTGACAGTTTTCTAGGCTACTATTGAAAAGTCCAGCTCATTGGGATGCATTGCTTTCCTTTTCTGAAAATACCTTCACTTTACTAGTCTAGCTCCCATTAGTACTACTTAAAGTGTAATCTGAATCAACACTCATTTTCTATGCATTTTCTGGAACTGAGATATGGAAGTCAATTGATGCATATGCATGGAATTGAATACATTAGGATTTTCCTTATTGAGATAATCACTCAAAAGATTCAAGAGCATAGAAACCTAAATTACACTCAATCTTCTCATTTGATTTATTTTTTTATTTTTTCATTTATTGGAAGAAAAACTTGATTATCATTGTTCCCGTCATAAGAGTGCTGCACATTTGATTTTAAGTGTGCTGCCTCCAAGCCATTACCCAGGTAGCCCGGTCAGGAAGTCTTCATCTTTAGAGATGAATCATCATCAAGGACCACTCACTCTTCCCTGGGTTTGGTTCAGCTCCCAACCAATAAACTATAGGCTTTGTCTTCTCATTTCTAAAACTCATATATAAACACAAACTCATCAAAATAAAATTTTATACTGCAGTTGACAACCTATGTGAAAAGTATATGCACCACGGGATTTAAAAACACCTAAAAATTGCATTTTTATAATAGATTACTTGACAAGCTTTTAATTTATAATGCATCCAGCACCCTTAGGATATCATGAGAGACTCTGGATGGATTTTGTAATTCTTCTCTGAAGACAGTACCATTACTAACTCTCAATTCTTGGGTGTTCATCTGTGCAGTTAAAAAAAATGGCTCCATGACAAACCAAGGTATTAGGATCTAAAACACTGATTAGTATATGAATCCTCTAACCTAGAAAACTTAGATGGAAATAATCCAAAAGGGTGTTCACATATGACTTGAGATACTCCCTTTTTTGGGGGGGAGGGGGAGAATCAGGAAAGAAGCACATGAGTCAATGTCTGATATTGAATCTTAGTAAGACATTTGAAATAACACACTCTTTGAGTTATAAATGGCCTCTGAAATGACTTGGTCTAACTCTCTCGTTCTACAGAGGGAGAAAGTGAGGCCTGAAGAAGGAAAGGCATTTTCCCTGAACTATTTAACTACCAGTCAGTGTTAGAGGTGTGGGGTAGAATCTGGTTTTCCTGATTCCCAATCCAGTGTCCATCCTATCATAAGGGCATATGCCAGAAATCATGACAATTAAAAGGTCATATGACAACAGACCAAACTAAAATAGAAAAGAAGGAAGCACACAGAAAGAGAAAAGGACTGAAAAGGCATTTTATAATTTACCATGGAGTAAATATTGGCATCTTTGTGACAGGGGTTGTCTGTTTATAAATTTTTAAAAATGGATCACATATTTATAAGAGTATATAAAACACATATGTGCAGTTTGGAGGGGACAGCAAATTATAGTTCATGGGCCAAATCTAGCTTGATGCCTCTTCTTTTAAATAAAGGTTTATTGGAACACAGTCACATATAGTTGTTTGCATATTGCCTATAGCTGTTTTTGTGTCACAATGGTAGAGTTGACTATTTGTAACAGAGACTGTATAGACTGCAAAGCTGAAAATATTTGCTATCTGGCCCTTTACAAGAAGTTTACTGTCCCCTAGTTTAAAGAATACTAATACTAATAAAATGTACTCATACTACTACTAATAATAAAATGAACTCCCAAGTACCCAACACCCAGGTGAAGGAAACAGACCCTTACCAATACTTTAAAAGATCTGTTAGCACCTCGCCTATCACATGCACCTCCCTCCACTCATACATTGCTGTGTTTTGAAAAGCCAAGTATGGCCACTGTTGTCATTGTTAGATGAAGAAATTCAAGAGAAGGTAAGCCAAACAGAGTGTAATTTTAACTTCAGTGAGAGTTTATAAGAGCCCTTTCCGGAGTAACAGTGAGCAAGTTTATGAGAGAGACCTGAGAAACAAAATGAGCAAAACGCTCAGTATACTTGGGTAATCTGGCAGGGCCGTCATGTGGTTTGGTACTGGATATATGACAGGAATGTGATCAGGTAAGTAGGTTGTTCCTTAGTTTTTGTTTCTAGGTTCCTCCTGGAGAGAAAGCAGAAATCCTCTATTAAGGTGAAATTGTGTCATAGGCTGATCCAGGCAGAAGGATCTAGAGAGCAGATCAGGAAATTTACCAGAAAATGGTCAAGCCAAGGATAGATAAGAATCTGGGTCAGGCTCACCTGGACACTCTGTCCTTAGGTTAAAGAAAAGAGTACAATGGTGGCAGCATATCTTGAGTCACATTACTGTAATCTGGACTGGTTACATCTGGGGTACAGCTGTCATCCTGGGGCTCTGTTCACCATCCTCCTGGGATTCTCTTCACCATTTTCCAGTGTCCCCTCCCTGTTTTCTCTATCCCATATTTTCCTCTTGATTTTCCCTCTCATTTGGTGGAAAACAACCTCCAATAGTTCAGAAAAGTTTGAGAAAGGTTGAGAAAGGGTATATGGGAAGTGAAAGTTTTAGTGATCTAGAATTTCTGAAACATTTATATTCTATCAAATATTTGATGGATGATTTGGCTGACACAGAATTTAGGAAACCACTACTGACACCAAACACACACAGATACATGCACATGAGCTATTAATTCCCCCACTTATTTGGGGGATACAGAATTTAATGGAAGCAAAAAGCCCGATGGAACAAGGACAGGCTACTCAGGGCAGAAACTGATGACATTCTCCACACAGGCAGTGGATTACTGGAGTTGAGAAGACAACTGGATTTTTCCCTGCTACTGCCCTTCTATACTCCAGGATTACTCCACAATAGCAAAATAACTTATACAAACAATCTATTTTGAAAATGATTGCAAACACCAAGCTGTCTTATTTCTCGAACCAAATTTAGCAGCTGCAACACCATACAACACTAGTAATGGTATTCCATGCAGTTAAGCATATGTAAATGACAACTCTTTGTATATATATGATTGTTTTAGTTTGCTAGGACTGCCGTAACAAAGTACCACAGATTGGGTGGCACAAACAACATAAATTTATTTTCTCGCAATTTTTAAGGCTAGAAGTCTGAGATCAAGGTGTTGGCAGGGTTGGTTTCTTCAGGGCCCCTCCCTTTGGCTTGCAGGTAGCCATCTTCTCCCTGTGTCTTCACATGGTCTCACCCCTCTGTGGGTGACTGTGTCCTAATCTCTTCTTAAAAGGACACCAGTCACATTGGATTAGGGCCCACCATAATGACTTCATTTTAATTTTATTATCTCTCTAAAAATGTTATGTCAAAATTCAGTCATATCCTGAGGTTAGGACTTCAACATATGAATTTGGGAGGGACAGAATTCAGCCCATAACAATTACTGAATTTGATTCTGTTTTATTTCATAAAGAGTTTTCATTAAGGAAATGAAGTATGTGAGACTTCACTTTATGTGATGCACCATGAGCTGTTCTTCCTTTGTAGCCTCATCTGTGTTTTCTGCAATTTTTTGAATTATATTCACACTGGTCGAGATTTTATTCACAAATTACTTTCATAAGTACATGGTGCCTATGTCTTGCAAACAATGATAACCTGAGGTAGCAAACACATCAACTTTGCAGCAATGGCATTGAGTTATCTGTATAGGCATGCACTCCGAATGCATCTAAGTTTATATTAGCATTACTTAGCACAATGCCTGTTGAATAATATCTGATAGTCATTACAAACATTAAAAGATTAAAAAGTAATACAATTACTATATAAATTTAACTATTTTAAAATGGAACGTAAAGATTATAAATTTTCAATTACTTTCTCATAATTGTAACAAAGGTATGAAGTGAAGAATCTAATGTTCTACAATGACAATTAAATTGATCATACTTCAAAAACTAAGGTCATGCTAATTCTGGATTGTTCTTGTATAATTTCTAACAAAATTTTGATCATGGCTGATCATAACAGTCCACTTATAAATGGTATGTCACTCTTTCATACACTTTCATCTTATACATGGAAAATTCACATTCATGTGTGCACAGCAGTCTAGTCAGCTTGACTATTTGTTTACCTTGACAACAATAGTGAGGTTTTAAAATGTTAATCTATGAAAAATTTCATCTTATTACTACCCCATAGCTATCTTTATATCAAGTTGATTAAATAGCATTGTCCCTAGACAATGGGAATTGAAAGAATATATATTGCATGTATACACACCTGAATATATTTTGGTCCTCTGGGAAAAATACAGAATCTCATTTCAAAGTATTCAAATAGATGATGGTACAGCAAAGGGGCTTTCAAAATATATAACCAACTGAACCAAATAACTTATATCAGGTCCTTGGTGGTAAAATGTCATTTTGGAACTGTGGCATGGTAATAGCCCCACTATAACATAGGTAGACTACCTAATACCATGGGCATGAAATTAAAGTGATGATGGATATTACCCCCAACAAATACAGGTTCACCAAGAGCAAGCAACTGAATTATTAATAAATTCTAACTCCACCACTACTTTAGGGAAATTCCTCAGTGATCTTCTCTGCCTTAGCTACTTTAACTGTAAGAATTAACCATGTCTCTAAATGCCTAAGGAAATAGGTGATGGCTCAATAAAACCAGGCAGTATGAGTGAGCATTCTCAATAGATATGTCATATCAATCAAAATGTGATAAGCAATGTTGATTGTTACCCTGAATATGGATAGTTCCTATGATGCCTGCTTAGTCAATGTGGCCAGGGGATCTGGATGCCACATAGGATCTGAATACTAGAAATAGACCATGTTCTCTGGTCCCAGTGAGAAGGAGAAATGCTAATTTCTTGGATTGAACACTGGTAAATGAAAACATCATGTATATGCTAGGCAATTTATTTTTAGGTTCTACATTCAAACATAGTAAATTTTAATATTGAACAAGCTCAGCAATTCATAGGAATGAAAAATATAAATATGAACTAATGACAAATATATGATATTTCTAAGAAACCCTGGTACAATGCAGAGGCAGAACAAAAAAGTACTTTGGGTAAGTATCTCAGTACCTATAAGTCACATTTCAGTGCACAGGAAGTTCACGTTCATAAGTGAACTCCCTAGGGGGCCACAAAACAATCAATACACCTACTTTATCCTAACTGAAATGAGTTGGACAAAAATGATGACAGAATTCTATATAAGTCTTCCTTCAACACCATAGAAGGAATATCTATTCCCTATTAATAAAATGAGACAATATTTTTTTTCCATCTCATGATGACTATATGCCCCTAGGTCTCCAGTGGCCTCTGTGGTGGGAGTGGTAGCTGTCCCTTGTCCTTTTCACTGCCCACCCATCTGGTCTATGGCTGGGAACTAATGGCCTGTTATCTCCCAGCTCAGGGAGGGCCCAGCGGTCCTCCCGGTTAACTTGGCCTCACTTCAGTTCTCATCAGCATAGCTTGCTATCCTGAAATCTAGCTGCATCTCTCACTGCATCCCATGCCAAGTCTGTCCTGCAGTCCTCAACTACAAGATCACTTTATCCCATTGTTGTGATTCTCTTCATACGTTCACCATCAAGCACTATCAGTTATATTCCACACTCTTCCTCAGGACTTGTGGGACCTCTAGATGCTTTTTCTGCTGCGTGGAAGACTGGGAAACTCTGAGGATCTAATCTTAGGCCCTCTCCCTGCCTAACCATGCTATGCTACTCCTTTTCTCCCTTTACCCCATGTGGTTTTGGGAGAACATTGTAAGATCTCTCAGATTTAAGAAGCAGAGCAAATAGTTTTCTTGTTTAGGCTTTCTTCTCAACCCCAGGCTGAAGATGTGAATGTGAAACACAGGTGTCTCACCATCTGATTCCCATACATCTGATCTCTTTGCTTTTCCTCATTTCACAAGTGACTAGGAGGGGTAAGTGTACCTGTTAGGGGTCTTAACTATGGGCAATAGGAACCAATATTGCCTAATTTAAACAGAAAATGAATTTATTCCTAGATACTGGTTAGTTCAAAGATTCCAGAAGGGCTGAAGAACAGAGCAGAGACACATCATGGCTACACCACAAAAGTAGCAGAAGACATTACTGCCACCGCTGCTGGATCTAGGCATCACTGGTGCTAGACAATGGATATGGCTGCCACCACACCAATACTATGCCTGCCAGAATGGATTTTTCACAATCCCTGCTTTGTATCATTAATTTGCCACTGAAGTTCTGAGGCAGGGGTATTTGACTACATAGGCCTAGTTTCAAAGGAGAATGAGGAAGCAAGTATCAGGCTTTTTCAGATTCTTTAGTGAGAAGAAAGCTCATAACATAGGCACTGCCCCCAAAATAGGAAAAGGATTCAGATTCTGGGCAGCAAAAACATGCCAACTATCCACTACAGTGTGGACTTTCTATTTCTTCTACCTTGTTAGCCCTTTTCCTTCCTAGGTGGTATAATCAGGGAAAGTTACCCCTCCACCTGTCCCAGGTGCTATAATGGTGCAATGGCTACTGGAGACGTGATTCAGAGATGGGGGAACAGGAAGAGACATCATAGATTAATATTTTCAAAATATCCCCATTAAAATGGAAAATTAAGAAATTAAAATCACTGTTACATAAAGCTTTAATGTCAAGCCCTGCATATTATATATAATAAAAACTATTTTGAGATTCGGATTTTGGATTTGTTTAGAAGTCTTAATGCAAATGCTTATATAAAGCATATACTACTCAACAACCCAAGTTTCAATTTTTTTAAATTAGCAATGATGTTTTGCCATAGGCTTATAAATCAAATAAGAATTTCCAGTTTTGGAGCTTGAACTCTATCTCTAGAAACAACAATGCCTTACTAACTATATTTTGTTTGTTTTTGCACATGATATTTTGTCTTTGTTTAAATCACAATAAAAATCTGGCATATAATTGTTGGGACCACAGAACTTTTCTGTATTTATCCAAGATTTCAGCCGCACTGATTCAAAGAACTAAATGTGAGAGGGCAAAGATGACTCCTTCTGCAGAATGTCTTTGCGGATAATCAAGACACAGGTACGTTTCCATATGCAAATCACCTCTTTGATAAACCTTCCTTTTACATGGGAACAGTAGACAACCCCCACTAGCAAACAGGAACTCTTACACAATGTTATCCAAAAAGAAGCATAGATATGCTTCTAAACCTCAGAAGAGCTTTGATACATGCAATGAATGACAAGATTTTTATTTAAAGCAGAGTATCCTTATGGTTCCAAAGAATCAGGGATAGATTATGAAAAATTATGAGTAGATGTGAATACCTTTTGATACAAATCTTGGCATGGATTAAAAAGTTATCATCTGATAACCTCAACCTCATCCCATTTTTTTAAAGTAATGCTCCTCAAAAGCTAGCCTTACTGCCCACGACATGCCATGCAACTTACTCCAAGCAACAATGGTACCCTAGGTAACAAAACAAAACTTAAACAAGTGTCTCAATTTTAAACATTATTTGAGGAAATTTGATTCTTAAAAATAAGTAGAAAGGAGGTTAATTCCCAAAAATATTACTGTCAACCTTAAATAATAAGATTTAGAAAATATGATTACGTACAGAGTTTATTCAAGCCCAAAGCTGGAAATGGACATTCTGGAAACATAGACTTCAGAGAAATGAGGTCAGTGTTCCAAAGTTAAAAGTTAAGGTCTTGCTTATATAGACAGAAGACAAAGATATTTAGTAGGATCATGACATTTTCTATACAAGGTTGGTTTATGAGTTACAACAATGTAATTAGTCACAGTTTGTTTTCTTTTCTGTATAGCTTGTTTTCATTTCCTTTCCAATTTAAAAGAGTATATTTAACATTACATCTTAGACAATGTGATAGTCATGAAATCTGTGTGTGAGAAAGGTAGAGGGAAGTTAATCTATAAATATCAATGGTGAAGAGGGTAGGGGTCTTCCCTGGCACCCTTTAGTCCTTTACAATATTTTATAAAACAATGTAGGTATGAAAGAAGGCTAATCTATAATCAGAGAAATAAAGGTTACAGCTGACCAGGTTAAAGCTACTTTTTGATGTGACTCAGGTCCCATAATCACATTCCCTTAAGGCTCAAAATATTTTAAAATTCCAATAGCTTATATTTTGAATTATTTATTTTCACATTACAAAGCTGCAGTAATAAAAACAGTATGGTACTGGCATAAAACAGGCATAGGCAAATAGAGCAGAAGAGAGAGCCCAGAAATAAAGCCTCCCATATGTGGTCAAATTATCTTTGACAAAGATGCCAAGGCTACACAATGGGGAAAGATTGTCTCTTCAACAAATGGTGTTAGGAAAATTGGCAATGCACATGTAAAAGAATGAATTTGGATCCTCACCTTACCTTATACCAACTAAAACTGATTAAAGACCTGAATATAAGACTTGAAACTATAAAATTCCAAGAAGAAAACATAGTGGAAAAGCTTCATGACATTAAGTTTGGCAATGATTTCTTGGATATGATACCAAAAGCGCAGGCAACAAAAGCAAAAATAAATGAGACTACATCAGACTTAAAAACTCTTCTACACAGCAAAGGAAACAATCAAGAGTGGAAAGGCAATGTATGAAATGTGAGAAAATATTTGCAAATCATATATCTGATAAGGGGTTGATATCCAGAATATATAAATAACTCCTGCAACACAACAACATAAATCAAATAACTCGATTCAAAAATGGGGAAAGGACTTGAAGCCAAGATGATACGCAAATGGCCAACAGGTACATGAAAAGGTGTTCAACATCACTAATCAACAGGAAAATGCAAATCAAAACTACAATGAGATGTCACCTCACACCTGTTAGGATGGTCATCATCAAAACTAAAGATAACAAGTGTTGATTAAGCAAAACGGGAAAAATGGCAAGAAAGGGGTTACCTCTGAGGAGCAGAAATAGAGGGGGTGTAAAAGGAGACTAATCTTTTGCATTATAAGCATTTTGGCACAATTTGAGTTTTTAAATCATGTGCATATTATTTGGCATTAAGTGGGTAACCACCAGAAGAATTTAAAAAAAAATGATGGTTAAAAATGGTTACTTCTAGGAAGTGTGTCTGAAAATAAAGATGAGTTAGGCAGGCGAATATTACATTCCATTGAAAACCTGTACTATTTTATATTTCTAATCTTATGCTTGTGTTACTTTGATAAAAATTAAAATAGAACACCCCATTCCCTACCCCAGCAAAAAGAAAGCAGAAAGTTGTAGCTTATACAAATAAAGAGAAAATATCTATTAATACTAGTCACAAAGAGGGACTGTGTTTACCCTGTAAGCTTTCCTAGTCAAAACCGTCTCCTTACTTCTGGATTAAGACAATGTATTTTACTAAAGCAATCAAGACTCGGCCTCGTCAACAGGAAAAGCAATGTCTGATTGTGATAAAAAGACAGTCTTGAAGAAATATGTGTCAGAAACCATTCCATATCAGTTCATGTAGATTAACGTCATTTTTTAAGCTGCTGCATAGATTCCATAATGTGGAGATACAGTAATTAAACTATTCTCTTTTTGATTGAAAAAAATATAACAAATATTGACAAGAATGTAGAGAAATTGGAACTCTTGTACACTGTTTGTGCAAATGTAAAATGGTGTAGCCCCTATGAAAAATAAGTATGAAGATTCCTCAAAAAAATTTTAAAAAGGAACTACCATATGAT
This sequence comes from Daubentonia madagascariensis, assembly GCA_023783475.1. Classification (NCBI taxonomy): domain Eukaryota; kingdom Metazoa; phylum Chordata; class Mammalia; order Primates; family Daubentoniidae; genus Daubentonia; species Daubentonia madagascariensis. The sequence continues at coordinate 4,220,371 of JAKFHU010001599.1, forward strand.
CCAGAAATCCCATTTCTGTGTATATATCCAAAAGAATTGAAAACAGGATCTTGAAGAGATATCTGCACACCCATGTTCATTACAGCATGATTCACAATAGCCAAGAGGTGGAAGCAACCCAAGTGTCCATCAACAGATGAATGGATAAAGAAAGTGAGGTATATACATACAACAGAATATTATCCAGCTTTAAAAAAGAAGGAAATACTCTCTTATGTGACAACATGGATGAACCTTAAGGACATTATGCTAAATTAAATAAGTCAGTCACAAAAAGACAAAGACAAAGACTGCATGATTCTACTTACATGAGGTATTTAAAGTAGCAAACTCTTAGAACAGATGGTAGAATGGTGGTTTCCAGGGACTAGAAGAAAGGGGAAAAGGAGAGTCACCTTGTTCAATGGGTACAGAGTTTCAGTTTTGCAAGATGAAAAAGTTCTAGGGATGTGTTGCACAACAAGGTATATGTAGTTAACACTATGGTACTGCATACTTAAAATGGTTAAGGTGATAAAAAATGAATAAACAGGAAGGAGGAGAATAAACAGGAAGAATCAACAGAAATGGTAAAATAAGAAGAATAATTTAAGCCTAAGCAAGCAGAAGAAAATAAAATAAAAATTAGAGCATAAATCAATAAAATTGAAAACAAGAATAGGTGAATAGATAAACAAACTGTGGTACATCCATCCAAAGGAATAAAAAAATTTATTCAGCAATAAAAAGGAGCTATCAACCCATAAAAAGGCATGGATGAACTTTAAATGCACACGGTTAAGTGAAAGAAGTCAGTCTGAAAAGGCTACATGCTGCATGATTGCAATATTGACATTTTGGAAAAAAAACAAAACTATGAAGACAGCAAGAAAGATCAAGAGTTGCTGGGGGTTGGGGGGAGAAAGGAGAGTGACGTAGGTAAGGCACAGGAGATTTTTTTGGGGCAGTGAAACTATTCTATATGATACTGTAATGGTAGATACATGGCAGTATGCATTTGCCAAAACTCACAGACCTTTATGGTATAAAGAGTGAACCTTAATGTATGTAATTTTTAAAAAATGCTTTGGAAGGTAGGGGGATCCCAGGACAGAATGTAGACTATGACAAGAGAATCTAATTGGCTTACAAATGTATGGAACAAGTTCACTGAATGGGATGGGTAAAAAGGTCCTGACCTAAATAACTTTGGAAATGAGTAGAGTCTGTAATACTAAAGGCAAAAGGAACTACACATGTATTCTAACTGGTAAAGATGTTTCCCACGGGAGTACAGAGGCATGGATTAACCATTCTGATACTGCTGTGCATGTGTACTGGAATCAAACAATTAAATAAATGGATGGAGGACAGTGGGAGCCAAATTTCTCATTGTTGGAGTGGAAGTTTATAGGTAAGCAATGGCAGTAGCCTAAAATGATGTATGTGTAATGGATTAGAGCTGGAGACATCAGTATGAACTCATGTTTAGCTTTATATAGATAGGTTACATACAGAAATATTTATAGATATGTGTATATATGTGAGTTAGTATACACACGTGTATGCCCTTGCTCTGTCACCTGAGAGGACCTAAGAGCAGTGACACCCCGCTAAGAATGAGTACACCTAGCACGCAGATCTTGGTTGTTTCTAATATCTTCTTCAATAAAAGAAACCAGGGTTACTTGGAGATACTGTATGATACTGAATTCTAGGACTGAGGCAGGAACATTCTATAATAGGATGAGCCTGAATCATCTTATAGTGCCAAAAAGGAAATCCTCATAAAAAATACCTACATTGATAGGAGTAATTCAAAGGGACACCAGAGTCAATTGAAAGAGCTTCCAGTAGCCAAAGCTGGAAAAACTTGAGCAATAAAATAAACAAAATAGTATTAGATTATAACACAAAATATAAATAGTCATGTGCCCATACTGATATACATAAAAGACTGAATAAGTAAATCACTGAGTGAAGAGAAAATCTCCCATAAAGAATACCAAATAATTTGTGTAGATACACGATCCTCAAGGTTATAGAACATAACGTTTCACTCCTTCCATATTTATAGTGACTTCCTTCCTAAGAGTATAGTATAGAGAGAGTTTAAAAAATTAGAAGTGAGTGACATTACAGGGTAGAAATCTCACAAATACTACTTCATCCAGGTGATGAAGTCAACACCAATAGTGATAAATCATATTGATATTATGCACCCTTGATATGATTTGATGAGAATGGCACCTTATCTCTGTGGTCTTCCTTCACAAAACGCATAACCCAAGTATAATCATGACAAAAACATCATACAAATACCAATTGAAGGATATTTTACAAAATACCTGAACAATACTCTTCAAAACTGTCAAGGTCATTGAAATCTAAGAAAGTCTGAGAAACTGTCACAGCCAAGAGGTGCCTAAGGAGACATGACAACAGAACTAAATGTAATGTATCCTGGATGTAATCCTGGAACAGAAAAGAACATTAGGTAAATGCCGAGGAAATCTTAATAAAGTATGAACTTAATTAATAATAATGCATCTATATTGTTATACTCATAATGAGTATAACATAATAATTTTATTTTTATTTATTTTGATTGACATATAATAATTTTAAATATTCACAGGGTACGTAGTGATGTTTGGATACATATAATTTATAGTGATCTGATAGGCATAATTAGCATATCCATCATCTCAAATATTTATCATTTCTTTGTTTTGGGAACATTCAATATCCTCCTTCTAGCTATTTGAAACTATTACTAATACATTATTGTTAACTATAGTCATCCTACAGTGGTATACAACACTAGGATTTATTTCTCTTATCTAGCTGTAATTTTGTGTCCTTTAACAAATCTCTCCCTATCTCTTTCCCCCACCTTTCCCAGCCTCTTCTGTTCTACTTTTTACTCAAATGTATGATACAAATTTTAAATATTACTAATAAGAAAAACTGGGAGGAGGGAATAAGGGAACTCTGTGTTATCTTTGCAAGTTTTCTATAAATCTAAAACCGTTCTTAAAAAAGAAAGTTTAGTTAAAAAAAAAAAGGAATGCCTCACACCATATACAAATTAACTCATAGTGGATCAATGACCTAAATATAAGAGTTAAAACAGTAAAACCCTTAGAATACTATAAAAACTATAAAACCATTAGATACAACATCAAAACAACAAGCCACATAAAAATAAATATGTTGGACTTTGTTAAAATTAAAACCTTTTGTTCTTCAAAGGACATTATCAAGGAAGTGAAGTCATCACACAAAATAGGAGAAAATAATTTCAAATTATATATCTGATGATGATCTAGTATCCACAATATATAAAAATACCTCTTATAATGCAACAATAAAGTGATGAATAATTCAATTAAAAATGGGCAAAGGACTTGAACAGATTCCTCCAAAGAAGATATACAAATGACCGATTAGCCCATGAAAATATGCTGATCATTAGTCATTAAGAAAATGAAAATCAAAATGATCTTGAGATAATAGTTCATACCCAGTAGCATGCTTATAATTAAAAGACAGGCAATAACAAGTTTTGGTAAGAACGTAGAGAAACTGGTACTCTCACACATTGCTGGTAAGAATGTAAAATTGTTCAGCCTTTTTGGAAAAAAGAGTTACCATGTAATCCAGAAATTCCACTCCTAGGTATATACCCAAAAGGATTGAAAATAGGTACTGAAACAAATACTTGTGCACACATATTAATAGTTTCACAATAGCCAAAAGGTAGAAACAACCCAAATATCTATCAACTGGTAAATGGATGAACAAAATGTGGTATAGCCATACAATGGAATATTATTCAGTAGTAAAAGGCAATGAACTACTATTAAATACTGCAACATGTACAAAATTTAAAATCATGATGCTAATAAGTGAAAAAAATCCAGGCACAATAGGTCACATATGGTGTGATTCCTTTTATATTAATATGAAATGTCCAGAATAGTCAAATATATAGAGACAGAGAATAGATTAGCGTTTGTTAGAGGTTGGGGAGAGAGGACAGGGAATGACTACTAATGGGTACTGGGTACCTTTCAGTGGTGGTAAAAACGTGCTGGATTAGATAGTGGTGATGGTTGCACAACTCTGTGGATAAATTAAAAACCATGGAAATGTATACTTTAAAAGGGTGAATTTTATGGCATGTGAATTATATCTCCTTTTTTAAAAAATAGAATAGAAAGGAAAGAGGAAGTAGGTCTTTGCATATAGTAAAGAAAATGCTCTATCTTGGGGCACAACAATGTCTGCTTAATTAATCCTCTTGTTCTGAAATGGGGTAATTCACAATAAAAAGTGAACAGTTGTTCAGATCTCAGTTATCAAAACTGCATGTCAATGCCCCTATAAAAAAGCATATTGTGTTAGACATCTCTGGGCTATTTTTTTTTTAAAGTATATTGTGTTTTCAGGGATGCTATTTTTTTCCATAAGATTCCATAAATAATGCAAGACAGGCACTAGAGAGATCTCGTAGGCCACTTCAGGAACAGGGGGTGATGGAGCTTCTAGAAAAATTTTGCAGTCAAGATTTTAAAAACTCCATACCCCACATCCTCTAGCTGTAACTCTAGGAGACAGAAAGACTTACAGAGACATCTTGAAGACATCATGGCTTGGGAGAGGAAAGGAAAGATGGATTCATGGGTCACCCAGGAAGATGGGCTTCACAGGATACCCATGGATCCCCATGGTGTGTAGGAAACAGTTTAGTACCTCCCCTGAAGCCCACAGTGTCATGGATCTGAAAAGGCCTCAGAACTTATTAGGTTATTAAGTATGGAATGTCCAATTTCATTAAGTACTAAGTTTGACAGTTGATACCTCTGACATTTCACTTTGACACTTCCTGGGTTTTGTTTTGTTTTGGTTGGTTTTGGTTTTGATTTTTTTAATTGTGAAGGTACATCCTCATTCTTTAAACACATGTTTTGGCTTGTGATTATCTTTCAAATTTTTTTTAGAGCAATTTTTGTGAAACCATGGATAAATAAAAAATTCATGTTATTTTTGAATATGAGTTCCTTCGTGGAACCAATACAGCATAGACAGCTCAAAATATCAACAAAGTGTTTGGGAAGGATGTGGCTAATGAACGCACAGTACATCGGTGGTTTGAGAAGTTCCATTCTGGTGATTTTAATCTTGAAAAGGAGCCACGTGGGCGACCTGAGACCAAGGTGGATAATGATAAGCTGAAAGCTGCAGTGGAAGCGAATCCATCTCAACCTACAAGTGAATTAGCAGCAAGGTTTGACGTTATTATTCTTCAACAATATTGGACCATTTGAAACAAATCGGCAAGGTAAAGAAGCTGGATAGATGGGTTCCATGTGAATTAAATGAGCATCAGAAAAGAAATCGTCTTGAAGCTTGCCTTTCTTTGCTGTCACGACGTAAAGGTGAACCACTTCTACACCATATTGCTATGTGTGGTGAAAAATGGATTCTTTTTGACAATTGCAAGTGTTCAGCACAATGGTTGGATAAAGATGAAGTGCCAAAACACAGTCCAAAACCAAATATTCATCAAAAAAAGCTACTGGTGTCTGTTTGGTGGTCCAGTGCTGGTATTATCCACTACAGCTTCATGAAACTTGGTCAGTCGATTACAGCAGATGTCTACTGCAACCGATTGGATGAAATGATGAGGATGCTTGCGATGAAGCAGCCGATATTGGTCAATAGAGACAGGCCAATCCTCTTGCAAGACCACATGTGGCAAAAAAAAGTGCTGCTCAAACTACAGAGGCTGGACTTGGAAACTCTCTGTCATCCACTGTATTCAGCAGACCTTGCACCAACTAACTACCACTTCTTCCAGGCTTTGGACCACTTCTTGCAAGGAAAAATATTCAATTCTCAACAAGCTGTGGGAAATGCCTTTTGTTATTTCATCGCCACTCGCTCTCCAGGCTTCTTCACTGCTGGCATAAGCAAGCTACCGTTAAGATGGCAAAACTGTGTCCATAGTTCAGGCGCATACTTTGATTAACTGTACTGCTTCTTGTTTGAGATATAATAAACTACACTTTTGATTCGAAATTGGACACTTCATATTTAATGACCTAATACATGAAAGGCCATTCTCAGCAGGTACAGCAGGAACTTTAGGTTGGGACTAGATAGGAATGAAATATCTCAGTAGGTAAAGGCATGGAGAGGTGATGATGACTAAAAACAAGACAAGAAATGTACTAAAAATAAGTACATTCAGGATACAGTGGCATGGGCTGGTGCTATCCTGGGGCCTAATATCCACCCAACTGTGTGTCTTAGCCCAAGTTCCCTGGAAGAAAAGCCCAACAGGAAGACATCTGAGAAGTGTGATCCCAGTGACCAAGGATGAGGTACAGGAGAATGAGGCAGGAAAAGGGGAGAGCTGAAATACATATATATTATTGACTCAGCCATTGCAAAAGGCAAGTACTTAATCTCATGGAATGCCTGAGAGGCTATATGAAATGCACCTTCCAGAGAAAGAAAGGGGTAAGCAATTATCAACTAGTCTTCATGCCCCATGGGTCAAAGCTTCACCCCATTGGGCATTAACTCCTCTCCATTTCCATGCTATGCGTGCAGAGGCTGAGTGGTTTCTGAGACATCCTACATTCCAGTATCAATAAGGCAAGAGACGCTATTGGGTAGTATGTGCAAAGCAAGTGCCAAACTGGACACCTCAGTGGTGGCTGAAATAGCAATAGGATCTGAAGGGATGCATAAGAGGTGTCAGATACACTTAAGTGAGCACATCAGACCTAAGTGTCATTCTGGAGAGAAGATAGGGAGAAGAATCCTAAATTGCCTATATATACATTCCAAATCAGCTGCAAAAACCTGAGGTTTCAAAATTGACCTTGAATGGGAAAGATTAAGTTTTCTCCTTTGGAGCTGAGATGGTGTTCAAAATAGAGACTAAACTGAGTTATACAAAAGTCATTGTACTATTTCAATGTCTGAGTTTAGTGACCTGTAAAATTCATCTCTACTAAGCATTCATTTAGCAATATGCATTCAGCAAATATTTATTGAGTGCCTACTGCACACCAGCCCCTGCACAATGTGTCATGGGGAGTATAAAGATAACTAAAACTTAGTCTCTATTCTCAAATTGCTCACAGTCTCATGGGGAGTAAGACAGCTATATACCCAACTGCAATACAGGTGGTAAGAGCTAGCTATTTGAGTGACCATAACCAAGCCCTCACCACTTCTGGGCCTCAGATCCCAGTAAAATGAAGGGTTATAATAGATTTCTCTAAGATTTCTTTACTTATTGACACTACGTGAGCCTTTAAGTATCATACAAAACCAGATAAACCCAATATGAATGCTACATTGATTAGTTCAAATCATGCTCCCCACCTGCCCCTTCCAGGGGAAATTGTTTCAGAGAAAGCAGGATGGGAAACTATTAATCATCATGCTCACTTGTCTAAAACAAAGCCTAATTGACATTAAAACAGTTTCTGACCTCACTCAGAGGGGCAAAAAGCTAGCTTTTAAAATCAAATCCAACATTGTACACATTTGTCATTAGCAACTGTGAAGTATCTTTAATAGCTGAAAAACCAACTAGCACAGTATTTATCAAGTGCTTGCCTGACATATCTTACCCATTGGTTATCCAAATTAACTTCTCTGTTAATTCAAATGCTCCCATTCCTGCTCTCCAATTTTAATTCCACCCTTTTTTCCTGAATTCCACCTACACTAACCATCATTTCATGACTCTACTAGATGAAGAATGTACTCACTCAAACAGACCTGCCTACAAATCCTGACTCTACCACTTAAGCTATGTGACCTTAGGAAAGTTACCTAAACTCTCTTGATTTAACCTTTACTCTCCTATAAAGCAGAAGTAATAGCATCTGCCTCAAAGAATTGTATGATATAAATTAGATTTCATATAGAAAATGTCAAACAAACAGTAGTTATTTTAAAATGATAGCAATAATTTGAACTGATTTCAAACTGGCTAGCGTTGGAGTCATACATTGGAAAAGTGACCAAAGGAACAGAAAGACCACAGATCTTAAAAATACTCTTCTGACAAAATAACCAGAGGTATCCTCACCTTTCTCTTCCACTGACCAGTATCTACTTTAAAATTTATAGGGATGGGTTGGAAGACAAAAGATGTTTTCTTCACCTCTACCTCAATGCTTGTCAGACTTTAGTGTGCTTAAGAATCACCTAGGGATCTTATTCAAATGCAGATTCAGTAGGTCTGAGGTGGGGCCTGACTTTCTCCATTTCTAACAACCTCCCAGGTGATGCTGATGCCGCTGGTCCAAGGAAATGGGGCGGAGTTAATGTCCAATGGGGCAAACTAGGACCCATCTCTTACATGCATGGTAGGTGGACATAGGTAAGTTGCTAAATGTCCAAGGACCAGGCTTGGCTGCCTCTTAACACGTTCTTCATATGGAAGTAATTTTCACTACTTGAGCAGGGACTCAAAAGTTTGTTGGATAAAGAAATGAAGGTATAACAACTTACATTTTAAAAATACAGATGGCTCACAAATTTAAACTTATACAACCATGAAAGTATTAGAAGAAAAGATGGTGGAACACTTACTTTATAATCTCATAGTTGTTTCTAAGCATGACACAAAATTCAGAAGCTCTAAGACAAAGATTTAATACTTGGACTATATGAAGTTATATAATATCTACATGAAAAATATACAATGAACTAAGTCAAAATCAAATGGCAAACATGTTTTAAAAGTTTTAACATAGATGATAGCATTCTATCTTATTACATAAAGTATTCCTACAAATCAAAAGGAAAAAAAATCCTTAATAAAGAAATGGGTATAGGATATGAACAGACAATTCATAGAATAGGAAATACCACAATATTTTAAACATATGAAAAATAAATATTGAGCCTCTTTCATTATTAAAGACAGTCAAAATAATAACTATTTAAGGCCAATTTTTCTATAAATTAGCCAAGATCAAAAAGCTTAATTATGCACTGTGTTGTCTAGAGTGTAGTGGAAGTCTCATGAATTGTTGGTATGAATGCAAATTGGTATAGCTTATATGAGAGGAATATAACAATATTAATCAATATTAAAAATGCCACCAACCATTTGACCCAGTAACTCAACTGCTTGAAATTTTTCTCACAGAAATAGTCATATACATAAAGAGGTTGTACAAGATTATTTAATAAACATTGTTTGTAATAGCAAAGACTCAAAATAACCTAAATGCTCATCAATAGGGGACTTGTTCAAAAAGCAGACTACTAAATAGCCACTACAAAGAGTTCATAAAGATAGCTCTATATGCACGGAAATGGAATGATCTCCAAGTAATATTGTTCAATAAAATATATAGCCATGTGAATGTATTGCATACCAAAAAAATAGTGGGAAAAAATACCAACAAGATAGTTTAAGCACAAAGAAGCTGGCATGCCACTGGATAACCAAATTTAATGCCACTGTGTAATTATGACTCAAAATTTTACTGAGATATCTTCAGTAATATCAATTATTTTTCAAGCAAAAGTTTAATAATATGAATTACTAGATCTGGGTAAAATTGCTGACATATACTCCTAACTTTTGAGGGTTAATCAGATTAAATACTTTGAAATGTACCAAATGAATTTTTCAGCCACATTTTTACTAATATAGTTTGAATGAATGATAGGTTCTCCCTCATACAAGATGGACTGTATCTAGATTTAAGGTGTATCTTCAGTTCTCCCAATGAAGGGACTTTATATTTCAGACTTCGCAACAAAAATTATGTTTCCTGCACATTCTTTCTTTCTTACAAGTATTATCTTTTCCTTAAATATATGACAGAGGAAATGAAATGCACAGCAACATGTCTACCTTTATACTCTATAGAAAACACTATAGAACATATAGAACTAGCAAAGGAATATTTCTGTCTCATTTGTTTGTTTTAAAGTCTAGTGATTTTGTGGAATCACTGCATCACGGTGTAAATGATATATGAAATGAAAAATGGTCAGTTACCTTTACATGGAGAATATAGAGGCTGCTTTGTAATGTATTTCCCAACTGGACTATTTGCTACAATAAAGGTAGATTCTCACCCTCAAGTTGCCTTGATGCCATATGCGACATCCAGTTCTACTTAAGACCTGAGGGAATCCGATGTTTGGAAGCAGTTAGAAAAAGCATAGAAATACCAATCCTTGTGACCAGGTCAGTGGTTTAATTTTTAAATGGTTAGGCACCCTGCAGGGTGAAAAGATCAGAACCAGTTGTTTAAATCAAATGTGTACAATGTCATACCAATTTTAGTATTTAGCAAATTAGTGGAAACAGTAATAAAAAAGCTGAAAGGTCAGTGTTTTGCTATAAATATGTTAAAATATTTAAAATATTACTTCAGCCTTAGTTTTAGATTTGAATTGCCCATGGGCTTGTAGACATGTACATTCACATACAAGTAGAGACAGTACTACTAATTTTGTGTGGTAATGATGATATCTCTGGGATTATACACTGTTTCCAAAAGAATGTATTTCCCACTGCCCAACCAAACTCCTAGGCTATCATAGATTCTTGTGAAATATAGTAGATGCTTAATAAGATGCAAAATCCATGTAAGGAATTACAATACATATGAAACTGAACCATGCTTCTTTCACTAAACACAATTTTCTCACAAAATGTCTATGCAAACTTATTAAGAAGCTATTCTGTAATGTGTCTTTGTATATTCACATAGAGCATTTTCAATTAATATAACTTACTTTTTTAATTTACTACCTCCTGCACCAAGATGGCATACAATATATTTTCCAAGATAAATTATTCAGTGATTGGAACCAATTGTCACATATGGATCCCAGAACTGAGGAAAAGTAGGATTTAACAAGGTCACTGTAGAAAAGACTGCTGTGTAACCGTTCGAAATCATTTAAATTTAAAAAGATTTCATACCTACAAAAAAATATATTAAAGTGTCAGCAACAGACTGCTTGATTGCTTTAACAGAAGCTGAAGGATTTGGTAAACTCATCTTGTGGTGAGAGAACCATTCAGGAGCTCAGGCAGAGGTGGTGAGGGGAAGCAGATGAGAGGGAGACATAATGGGAAGCGGGGAGAGAGCAGCTGAGGAGCAGAGACAGGAGGGATGTTGTGGCTGAATGCAGACCAGCAGCACCACATTTTCACCTCTTGATCAGACCCTTTTGCTGAGGCAGAGAAATACAGGGTAGGGGTTGGACCATTGCCACATTCTCCCTTGAATTTAGTCTAAACTGATTCACGTGGTAAGAAGGCACAGGAAGAACTTATGACTGCTGTAGCAATGAAAACCAGCCTTCAAACAAACAAAGGACATAGTCAGTTAGTGAAATAAAAAGACAGCTGTGGTTCCTGAGAGACTTAAAACTCAGCAGCTCAGGGAAGGGGGTGCACAGGCAGAGGTGCAAGTCAAAGGAATGTTGGTAAGCTTCTGATCAGAAGAGGTTTAAAAGGGACATGAGCTATGACTCAGGATATTTTGTCAGCAAGTCCAGAGGTGGAAAAATGTATACAGTGTGTGTATATTTAGGAGTCACTTACCCTTGACTTACAGCCTAATAACATAACCTTTTCATATGTTTTATTAACTAATGGTAAGTCTTTCTTTGACTTAGTAGTTTTCTTTCCATAATAGTTTCCTTTAACAAAACAGCATCCAAAATAGTATGAATTCCATATAATGTCTAGATACAAGATAAGTATACCAACATGAATACTTTCCTATGGTCTAGAAATAACCAACTGGAATATCTGAGTAACCTGCTAATTGTATAACAGGAAACATAAGGAAATTATATGAAGAAAACTATAAAACATTGCTGAGAAATATAAATGATTTGAATAACGGAGAGACAAACTGTGTATTTGAATGGACTAAGTGGCTATTTCGAAGATCACAATAGTTCCAAAAATAATATGCAGTTTAAAAATATTCCTGATAATAATACCAATGGAAAAAATACCATCACGATTGCTTGAAACTTTCCAACATTATTCTGAATTTTATCTGGAAGAAAAATCAAGCAAAAGTAAGTGTGACACATTTGAAAGACAAAACAAAAAGAAAAAAGGGAAACAACTTGAAAAATATTAAAATATATTGTAAAGCTATAATAATTAAAATAGGTTAGTAACATAGAAATCAAAAAAAATCAAGGGAAAATATCAGAAGTCCTGAAATGGACCTGAATGCATGTATAATCTTAACATATTATGACGGAATTATCTCAAATCAAAGAGGAAGAGACAGATTATTCAATAAATGGTATTGTGGAAATTAGCTATTTGGGAACAAACAAAACTAACTTTCATCCTTACCTCATGCATGGGCCAAAATAAAATCCAAATGGATTAAAGTAAAATTCAGTATTAAAAATTGGGAAACATATCAGAAAAAGAAAATAACGTTTTCTACAACTATACATCTGTTAACATCCTAAATATACAGATAACTCATATAAGTTGAGAGCCATTAATATTCCCTAAAATACAACATGTGAGGAAATATTCAGCTTTGTTAGCAGTTGAAACTGCAATTCAAATCAACATAGAAATGCCACTTTCCCACCTACCAAATTGGCAAGAATTTTTAAATGTAATACTCTGTATCTGTGCTATCAAATATGGTAGTGACTAGCCACTTGAAACGTAGCTAGTCTGAATTGAGATGTGTTGTAAAGTGTAAAATACACACTGGAATTTGAAGACTTAGTACAGAAAAGATAAAATATATCTCATTAATAATTTTATATTGATTACATATTGAAATAATATTTTAGATATATTGGGTTAACTAAAATATACTAAATAAAATAAATTCATCTATTTTTTCACTTATTTCAGTGTGGTTACTGTGATTTAAATTATATATGTGGCTTACATCTGCAGTCCCCAACCCCCAGGCTGTGGACAGGTACTAGTCCGTGGCCTGTTAAGAACCGGGTTGCACAGCAGGAGGTGAGCAGTGAGCAAGCTTCATCTGTATTTACAGCCACTCCCCATCACTCGCATCACTGCATAAGCTGTGCCTCCTGTCAGATCAGCAGCAACATTAGATTCTCATAGGAGCACGAATCCTACTGTAGACTGCTCATGCAAGGGATCTAGGTTGTGAGCTCCTCATGAGAATCTAATGCCTGATCTGAGGTGGAGCTGAGGCAGTGATGCTAGTGCTGGGGAGCAGCTGAAAATACAGATTATCATTAGCAGAGAGGTTTGACTGCACAATAAATGTAATGTGCTTGAATCATCCCAAAACTATCCCCCCCACCCATCCGTGGAAAAACTCTTCCATGAAACTGGTCCCTGGCGCCAAAAAGGTTGGGGACCACTGGTTTACATCACATTTCAAGTATACAATATTACTATCTGATAATGAGGGGGCAAAGAAATAGTTACTATCATACACTATTGGTGAAAGTACAAATCACTACAGCAGTATTTCTGGATGGCATTTCACTGATATGTAACAAAAGCACTTATTTTTGTAAAAAGCACTGTAACCTTTGACCTAATAATTCCATCTCTAGGGCTCTATCTTAAGGAAATAATTAGAACCAGAACAATGATTAGACAAATATAAATAATTCATATAAACATATTTATTAATAATAGTGAAATATTAGAAACATAAATGTTTAATAACAGGAAATTAAATTATAGTGTGTTCATTTATGACATGATGAAATACATGATACAAAGTGAAAAAAAACAGGATATAAAACCACATATGCATTATTACCCCAAACGTGAATACACACACACACACACACACACACACACACACACAGATAAAAGACTGAACGAAAATGTACTGACATCTCTTTCTGAGCTGTGAAATTATCAATTATTTGTGCCATTTGTGTATGTTTATTTGTATTCACAAAGTTTTGCTAGTAAGCAAATATTTATTTTCACTAAAAAATTAAATTTTCTTTTTGGAAGAAGTTTTGCCTTCCAATTTCTTCAAACTGACACAAATCATAGCTAGGTAATAAGGAAATCACTAGCAATGAAACTCTTGAGTAGAGGCCATATGTTTGCTTGGGGAATACCTTAGTTATACTTACAAGGTAGCTCAAAAAATAGAAAAGGATATGAAATAGGGTCAGGTTTCAATGTTTAAGTCAAACTAGCTTAACTAACCTTTTATCCTGGTCTAAGCTTCTTTGCCTGCTACCTGTTGGGTCAGGAACTTAATAAGCAAAGGAGACTAGACCTGGAGCAGAGGATTGACGGGTATAACAGACACACAAGCTTTAATGCTTTCTTACCTCATTGCTCAAGAAAAAGCATTTTAAATGCCCACATGTTATTTAGAAGGATAAATATCCAGCCTCACTTCCCACTCATCCATAAGTAGTTAGTTTATTTCTCATGCTTTCTGCTGCTAAAGAGGTCAGAGGCATTATTGGTATGTGACTGATGGGAAAAGATTGATTTACCATAAGTGAGGGCAAATGTACAACTTTGCCCAGCTCTGTTCAACCTCATACTGAAGTCTCATACCAAAAAGAGGTGTGTTAATGTCATGTAAGTAGGCATCAGAAAGAGTGTAAGCATTAGTGACCCAAGTATTTGTGTCAATGTCACAATAAAGATTCAATTATCCAAGAAGCCAAAAAGATGCAGTAAAACAAATTAGCTGGATTTATGCATAGCAACAGAAGTGAGAAATTGCCTGGTTTGCCATACAAAATTTGGATCTTTTGAAGAGACCTTTCCTTAACTTTTATTTTATTTTTAATTATTATGGGAATATAATAGTTGTGTATCTTTATAGAGTACATGCGATGTTTTGATACAGGCATACAATGTGAATTAATCAAATCAGGGTAATTGGGGTATCCATAACCTCAGGCATTTATCATTTCTTTGTGTTAGGAACATTCCAATTCCACTCTTAGTTATTTTTAAAGTATACTCTAACTTATTGTTGATTGTAGTCACTTTGTTGTGCTATCAAATGTTATTCATTCTACCTAACCATCTAACTATATTTTTATACCCATTAACCATTCCCACTTTATCTCCTCTCCCCACTACCCTTTCCCAGCCTCTGGTAACCATCATTCAATTCTCTGTCTCTATGAGATCAATTGTTTTTAATATTTAGCTCCCACATATAAGTGAGAACATGAGGGATTTGTCTTTCTGTGCTTGGCTAATTTCACTAACATAATGTTCTGCAGTTACATCTATGTTGTTGCAAATGACAGGATTTCCTTCTTTTTGTGGCTATATAATATTCCATTGTGTATATATACCACAATTTCCTTATCCATTCATCCATTGATGGACACTTAGGTTGATTCCAAATCTTGGCTATTATGAATAGTGCTGCAATAAACATGAGAGTGCAGATATCTTTTCGATATACTGAATTCCCCTCCTTTGGATATATACCCAGCAGTGGGATTGCAGGGTCATATGGTAGTTCTATGTTTAGTTTTTTGAAAAACCTCCATACTGTTCTCCATAGTGGTTGCACTAATTTACATTCCCACCAACAGTGCATGAGGGGGGTTCCCCTTTCTCCACATACTATCCAGCATTTGTTACTGCCTGACTTTTTAATAAAAGCCATTTCTAACTGGGATGAGATGATATCTCAGTCTAGTTTTGATTTTCATTTCTCCAACAACTAATGATGTTGAGCATTTTTTTCATATACCTTTTGGCCATTTGCATGTCCTCTTTTGAGAAATGTCTATTCAGATCCGTTGCCCATTTTTTAACCAGATTATTCAATTTTTTCCTATTGAGTTGTTGGAGCTCCTTATATATTCATTTTCATTAAAAAATAAATTCTTATTCCTTTTTCTGCATCTTTGACTGACTGGGTTAGTTTGAGAGCCTGTCTTCAAGCTCTGAGATTCTTTCTTCTGCTTAGTTTAGCCTGTTGTTGAAGCTGTCTGCTATATTTTGAAATTCCCTAAATGACTCTCATTTTTTAAAGTTCTGTTATATCCTTTCTTATGTTATCTAGCTCTTTAGTGACTTTTTCATTTTATTCATTGATGTCCTGAAATATTTTTTCTTATTTTTGTGTGTTGGTTTTCAACTTTCTCTTCAATCTCATCCATCTTCTTTGCCATCCATATTCTGAATTCCACTTCTGACATTTCAACAATTTCCTTTTGGTTGGGGTCCATTGTTGTAGATCCATTGTGATTCCTTGGGGGGTGTCAAACTAGCTCGTTTTTTCATGTTGCCAGAGTTCTTTTACTGGTTTCTTCGCATGTGTAACCTCTTCTCTCAGCTCAGGGCAGATAGGCTTGCAGCACACCTGTTCCCCCTTTGCTTGCAACTCACCTATTAGTAAGGAGGAGGAGAGGTCCCTAGATGGAGTTTTTGTTATCTACTCTGGAAGATTGACCTGGCAGGGGAGGGGCAGATGCAGTGAGAGCCTATAATGCAGCTCTTTTGTGTTGTCCGGTCCCCGTGGGACTGTCACAGTCCAAGCCAGTACTGGTGGGTTGTTCCCCAAGCCACTGTTGGGAGCTCAGTTTGAGGACTGCATGAAACCTTCTTCATGGAGGCTGGTATTGCAGGAAATTGCTCTACCTGGGTTTCCCCATGGGGGTGACAGTGGCAGCTGGGCAAGGCTATCGTGAGTGTTCTTGAGTGTCAGGCTGTGGGCATAAGTTCCAACCAGGTCCAGGCACCATGGCAGCTGAGGCTAGGGGGTCCCTAGCAGAGCATTGGACCAGGGGGGTGGTTCCTGCCAAGCAGTCAGTGGGAGCCTTTGGGGTGGGGCTGTGGGGCCCCCACAGGCAGTGTGGAGCCTCAAAACAGGGTCTGTGGAGCCCTGCAGCAGTGCTGGAGCTTCAGGGACAGAGCTATGGGGTCCTGCAGCAGCACTAGAGCCTCAGAGGGTAGGCCATGGGGCCTGGGGCAGCACTGGAACCTTGGGGGTGGAGCCACAAGCCTGGGGATAGCAGAAGCCTTGGAGTTGGGGTGTAGGCTGGAGGCAGTGCAGGAGCTGTGTGGATGGGGTCGCAGGGGTTGGACAGCAGAGCAGGAACTGTGGAGGTGGAGCTGTGTGCCAGGGTGCAGCACTGGAACTTAAGGGGCAGAACCGTGGGGCTGGGCCACTGGGCAGTTGGGGCTCTCCCTCTGCCCAGGTCCTGCAGAGATAGCCCACAGGGCTTCTCAGTTGACATCTGTGGCTCCCCTCCTGTTCAAATTCCCCATGGGGGGGAGGGGAGCTCTAGTCACTGGGTACATGAGAGCGTTCACTCTGCCTGTTCCTTCCCCGGCCCAGCAGGGGTGACGCAGAGGTGGCTGCAGCAAAGCCAAGCCTATGTAGACCTGGTGTTATTGACCTGCAACTTCATAATAGTGTCAGTTGCAGCAACCTGGGAATGGAAGCCTCCAGTCCCTGCTGTGCCTGCTCTCTGGAACGATGTCTCTGCACAGACTCCAATTAGCTCCCTGATCAGTCTGGAGGTAGGTGGTGGCACGGGGCCCCCTCACAGCTTGGACTGCAGTTCCTGTAGGGGGTGTGTGGAACCCCAGGGTTCCTCCTCCTGTTCTTCCCTGCATGTGGATGCCTCCTCCAGGTACCTTCCGATCTTGCAGAGTGGATCACCCGGTCACCTTCTCCTTCACTCTTAATGTCCCCAGTGGCTCCTCTGGTAATTCACAGTGCTTTCTCCAAGAAGGCACTGACCTGAAACTTTTGATCCTCTCCTTGAGAGCAGTACCTGCAGGCTCCTTCTAGTCTGCCATCTTGCCCCTCTCAGAGATTAATTTTTTAAAAAACTAAAGAAATCCTCATATATTTAAAAATTAAGAAATACTCTCCTAAATAATCCATAGCTACAGAATAAATGATAATGGAAATTTAAAAATGTTTTGAACAAAACCATAATAACTAATACATAACAAGTCTCATGGTATGCAGTTAAATTAGTTCTTAGAGAAAAATGTATAGCCTGAAGAACATATGTTAGAAAAGAGGATAATCTAAAAATAAATGACCTTAAAATTTAGAAAGAGCAAAATAAGTCCCCCAAAATAATAGAAGTTAGGAAATACTAATAAAATAGAAAACAAACATAAACAAAAACTTAAAACAATCCAAATTCTATCAACAGGAAAATGGATAAAGTGTAGAATATTTATGCAATGGAATAATATATATCAATAAAAAGGTACTATTATACTGAGAAATAAAAATACAGATGATCAAACCAAAAGTTGATTCTTGAAAAAATGAACCACATGTATAATCCTATGAGGACAGTGATTAAAAGATAAAGCACATTATTAAGTGTAAGAAATGAAAAGAAGACATGACTACAAATATAACAATAAAAATAAAATGTTATTAAGGATAACTTTGTTCCAATAAGTCTAAAAATGTAGACAAAGTGGGCACACACCTCAAAAAATTTAACTTACCAAAATGTTGTCAAGAAGAAATAGAATGTATGAACAGTCCCATAACTATTACATTCACGTGTGTGCACACACACTAAAAACTAAATGGAGAGAGATCAACTTCACTGTTAATTATCAAGTTGTATTAATCATTTGAGGAAGAAAAATTCCAATCTTAACATCTGTTCCAGAAAATTGAAAATGGGGTACACTCCCCAACTCATTTTATGAGGCTAATATAACCTTGATATCTAAACCTGAAATAATTTGAAGAAGAAAATTATAAGCCAGTCTTACTAATGGGTATAGATATAAATAAAGTCCTAAACAAAATAGCAGTAAACCAAATCCAAAAATACATTAAAAGGATAATACATTATGTTCAAGTCAAGTTTAATCTCAGAAACTCAAGGTTGGTTTAACATTAAATAATCAAAAAATATAGTTCACCAAGTTAATAGGTCAGGGGAGAAAAAAAAATTATGTCAATAGATGCAGAAAAAGCATTTGATAAATTTCAACATCAAGTCATTAAAAAACAATTCTTAGTAAATTACAAATAGAAGGTAACTTCCCTACCCTGATGATAGATGTCTTCAAAACATCTATTAACAGACATCATACTGAATGGTGATGCATTGAAATCTTTTTCTTTTTTTTTTTTTTAGTGCAGATCAGAACCTTCGGTTTTTCACACTTTATTAAAATGAGTAGACAACTAGTCTACTAGTTGTAGAACAAGATAGGATGCCAGCCATGTGAAAATGAGTCCTTACCTGCAGAGGTGGGAAATGGCAGCATACACATATCTGCTTTATAGTTTTCCTTTGACAACACTGAACTTTATCTGAGCCCTGTGTTCCCAGAAAGCAGCTACAGTTAAGAAATCCTCCTTTAACCCTATTGTGTTCCAAGAAAGAGTAAACCACAAAGGATCACCCTGTTCTTGAAAATAGTCTTCATGACTCAGAAAACACTCACTCACTGTCCACCTTTCCTCAGGACTCCTTGTTAGTTTCCTCTATAAAACTCCAGGTTTTCTCCCTTTCTTTGAGATGAAATCTTTCCCTTTGAAATTGGGAACAAGATAAGAATGCCCTCCATCTCTACTGCTCTTTGACATTGTCCTAGCCAGCACAGTAATACAAGAAAAAGTTACAAAGGGTATAGGAGTAGGAAAGGAAAAAATTTAGCCATCATTAGTCGTAGATGATTGGATTATTCAAATAAAAAAACCTTAAGAATCTACAGATAAAACATTAGAATTAAGAAAAATAATTTATTCATTAATAAGCCATTAGAATTAATAAGAATTAATTTAGGTTTCCTGTATAAAATATCAATATAAAGGCATCAAGTTTATATTTATATATAAGCAATAACAATTTTAAAATCTTTTTAAACAACTGCTATGTACAATAACATAAATATATCAAGTATCTAGGAATACATCTAATAAAAAAATGCAAAAGAGGGAGGATTATAAAATTTATTTAGAGACATTTAGGAGATATAAATAAATAAAGAGACATGCTATAGCCAAGGATTTGAAGACTCAATATTGTTAAAAATGTCATTTCTCCCAAAACTGACATGGTGATTTAATACAATCCCAATCAAAATCACAACAGGAGGATTCCAATGCCAGCCAAGATGGAATAAGTCCCTTATATCCTATCTCTCCTACTGATTACAACTAAAATCTCTGAACCAAACACAAAAACGACTACCTAAGGGTTCTGAAAATAAATAATAAAAGGCAAACTGGGGAGGTGATGCACAACTTATAAAAGCAATTGACACAGAATTGATTTTCTCAGGTTTATTTCTTCTTTTACTTTCCAACTTTGACCCAAATGTGGCCTCAGTCATGGAAATATATGGTGGGAGGAGGTATCCAAAAATCTGAAAGAAGGCCTGTCTTTTTAGCCAGAAGACCATGGGAAGGGGTATGGGAGCCAGTGAGTGTTACAAGAACCCAGAGCTGGAGAAGGGGATCTTATAATTCTGGGTTTGGATTATTAGCACAAGTCCCAGGCTCAGCCCTGTCTTTTTGGCCATGCTACCAAAAAAAGGGACCAATGGTGAATGAGAGGAAAATTCATTTTTCTGTTTTTTTCACCATCAATTTCCAAGAACATTGTGTGACAGCAGCACGAACAGCTAAAACTATCAGAGAATCCCATATTTCTCACCAGGAAAAAAGAAAAACAGGAAAAGGGGGCATTATGGCCCAAAGAGTGTAGAGGGAATTCTCAATAACATTTCTCTTGCTCTTTTCAAATAGAGATCATCCAACCTGGAGAAGAAAGAGGGAAAAGTTTGGGGGGGTGGGAAACAGATGCCCAGAAACCTGTGGAACAATATCAAATGGTCTAACATTCATGTAATTGGAGTTCCATGAGAAGAGACAAAATTGGTACAGAAAAAATATTTGAAGAAATAAAGCCTAAAAACTTCCTACATTTGGTGAAATAGATAAATGTAGATTTTTAAGAAGCTCAGTTAACTCTAAGCAAGATAAACTCAACAAAACTATGCAGAGACATGTCATAATCAAACTGCTAAAAAACAAAGATAATGAAAAAATCTTGAAAGCAGCCAAAGAAAAATTGATACATTACAGCTATAAGAACACTGATTCAAATAACTGAGAATTTTTATCAGAAATCACGAAGACAGGAAGACAGTAGAATAACATCTTAGAGTGCTGAAAGTAAAAAGAAAACTATCATCCCAGAATTTTATAAGAAAGGAAAATACCTTTCAGGAATTAATGTGAAATAAAAACATCCTCAGATAAAGAAAAATCAGGGAGTTCATCACCAGCAGATCTGCTTTAGAGCCAAAGGAACTTCGTCAGTCTGAAGAGAAATGATACCAGAGAGAAACTTGAAACTTCAGAAATGAAGAGAAACAGAAATTGTAAATATCTGGGTAAGTAAAATAGACTCTTTTTTTCCTCTTAAATTATTTATTTTTTATTTTATTTTTCGAGATGGGGTCTTGCCATATTGCCCAGGCTGGACTTGAACTCCTGTGCTCAAGGGATCCTCCTGCCTTACCTCTCAAGTAGCTGGGACTACAGGTGCGCGCCACTACACCCGGCTTTCCTCTTAAATTACTTAAAATGTGTATGACCGTTGAAAGCAAAAATTGGCATCATCTAATTTTCAATGTATATAGATGTAATACACATGAAAACTTTAACAAAGTGGGGAGGGCAAAGGGATCTATATTGTTAAGCTTCTACATTTTACTTGAAGTGGTAAAATATTAACTCTAAGTAGACTGTGGAAAGTTAGGTTGGCATATTGTAACTCTTATAGCAAACACTAAAAAAATACAAAGAGATGTAGCTAAAAAGTAAATAGACATATTAAAATAAAATATTCAGAATAGAGAGTATATAAATTAATTGAATTCAATGCAGAAAGGAAATTCTTTTCAACAAACATTTCAGGAAACATTGGATATCCTCATACAAAAAAGAACTCTGTCTCTTATCTCACATCTTATCCAAAAGTTAACTCAAAATGGATTACAGACTTACATGTAAAATGGAAAACTTCCAAAGAAAAAAACTTTGTGACCTAGAGTTAGCAAAGAATTTTCAGATATGACAACAAAAGCATAATGCACAAAAGAAAACATTGATAAATTGGCCTTCTCCAAAATTTTTTTAAGAAACAACATTTCTTTTTCTGCAGAAGACACAGCTAAAAGAATAAAATGACAAACTGCAGACTGGGAAAAATAGTTGCAAATCACATATCTGACAAGAGAGTTCTATCCAGGATATATATTTAAGCTCTCAAAACTCAAAAATACATAAAAACAAAAAACCTAATCAAAAATGGTAAAACATTTAACAGATCCTTCACCAAAGAAGATACACACATGGCAAATAAACTCATGAAAATCTGAATATCATTCATCTTTAGGGAAATGCAAGATAAGACCTCAACAAGATATCACTACTCACTTATTAAAATGGCTATTTTTCTAAAGACAATAACAAATGCTGGAGAGTATGCAGAGCAACTAGAACTTTGCTACATTACTAGTGAGAATGCAAAATGGTACAGCCATTTTGGAAAAAAATGTTGGGCAATTTCTTATAAAGTTAAACATACACTTACCATATCCCAGTAATCCAGTAATCCCACTCCTGAGAAACAAAAATTTATGTGCACACAAAATTCTGTAATGTGAAAGTTCATAGCAACATTTTCATAATCTTCAAAAACTTGAACCATCCAAATTCCCTTCAATGAATGAGTGGATAGACAAATTGGTGCACATCTCTACAATTGTATGCTACTCAGCAATAAGATGGAATGAACTATTGGTACATGCAACATTTGGAAAAAAATCTCAGAGGCATGCTGAATGAAAGAAGCCAGACACAAAAGCTGTATCAAAGGTTGCCAGACATTAGGGGTGTGTGGAGTATTTGACGATAGATGGGCAGCATGAGGGCATTTTCAGGGGTGATGTAACTGTCCTGTATTTCGATTGTGGAGATGGTTCCACAACTTTATGCATTTGTCAAAACTCATAGAACTGCACACCCAAAAGATTTCATTTTATGAAATTTAAAAATAAAAATTAAACTTATTTAAATCCCAAAAGCTTGCATCTGTAAAGTGTGTGAGAGTGAGAGAGTGTATGTGTTCATGCGTGTGCGTGAGAAAGAGAGAGAGATTATGTTTGTGCATGTGAATTTGACAAACTGATTCTAAAAGTTTAAAAAACTAGCAACTGATTCTAAAAGTATAAAAATTATATGGAAATCTACTGGGCCAATAATAGCCAAGACAGTCTTGAAGAAGAATAAGGTGAAAGATCTTGCTCTGTTAAACATGAAGATTTATTAAAAGTATTAGTAATTAAACTAATGTGATATTGGTGCTACAATAGACAAGTAGAGCAATGGGGAAAGAAGAGAGTCCACAGACCCATGTATATAGCGACACTTGATTTACAACAAAGGTAAGCACGAGCCCCGCCCCCTGTCAGATCAGCAGTGGCATCAGACCCTCATAGGAGCTGGAACCCCACTAGGGACGAACTGCGCGTGCAGGGGATCCAGGTGGCGCGCTCCCCTTGAGAATCCAACTCCTTTTGATTTGAGGCGGAGCCGAGGCAGCGACACACCCCATATCCCCCCTTCCCCCATCCATGGAAAAATTGTCTTCCACGAACCCGGTCCCTGGTGTCAAAAAGGTTGGGGACTGCTGAGTTAAATTTTAACCCACCCTTGTATAATCAATTCCAGGTGTGTTATAGACCTAACGGTGAAAAGGCAAAAGTATAAAGCTTTTTTTTTTTAAAGTATAAAGAACAATATAGAAGAATGTCATGTATGGAAAGATTTCTTAAACAAACACAAAAAGCATTAAGCATAAATAAATGATGGATAAATTCTTTCAAGTTTAACTTATATCAAAGTTCTATATGACTTTTCCATAAAATTACCTTAAAATTAAAAATAGTTCATCAAAAGACAAAATAGACAAGCTATAGAATGTAAAATGGTATTTGCAATATCAGTAAAGGACTCATATCTAGAATATATAGAGAGCTCCAAAAAATAACTGAGAAAATAAATGGGAAAACATGTGAAAAGCAACTTCACAAAGAAGTCAAAATAGTGGGTGTTTATGTGGAAGGGCTGCATGAGCAGAAGGGTCTCTCTGGGGCTTCTTGGTGCTGATGCTCTTTTTTATTTACTTGATTGCTGGTTACACAGATGTTCAATTTATAATTATTTATTATTCTATATATCTATGTTTCTGAATATATGTTTGTATTTCATATAAAAGATAAAAAATTACCAAAATATATTTATAGCCAATTATTTCTATAGCATATTCTAGCAAAAGTAGGTAAGATTGTAAATTGTCCTTAGCTTTATTTATAATAAACATTTACTTTAGGCAGGAGGTGAAAGTTGCATTGCTCTAAATCACTGATGCAATAGAAAACTATTTTCAACATTGTTCATTGATAATTGTCTTCCTATTCGAGTTCAAATCATCTGTGTTCTCACTTATACTTTAATTGTTGGAGTAAGAATATGAGAGTTTGAAAACTAGCTCAACTACTTCCTAGCTGTGTGGACCTGGCTGAACAAGTTACTTTGCCTCTTTGAACCTCTGTTTCTGCTTCCTTATGGGAGTAATAATAGTATCTACGTCCTCTGCTTCTGCTGAGGATCAAATGAAATATCTTATGTAGACTGCTTAGCACAGTACCTAGCACACAGTAAGCACCCAATACTTGGTAATTATAATAGTTATTATGACACATTTATAATGATCTTACTCCCCAGCCAATTTAGGTAAGAGGAGTCAGCCAGTCTTGGCTTGCCTTCCAGTCTCTGCTACTTCTCAGTTGGTGACTCTTTCACCTCTCATACTTCAATTCTGTCACATGTAAAGTGGGGATAAGTACACCTCTTTGGATGTAGGACTTAAATGAGAAAATATATGCAAAATCTCAGTGTCTGAAATACAGCTGATACCCCTAAGAGTGCGGTTGTATCACTGCAGAGGAGCTCACTATGGGATAACCCCATAGCACAAGCTCAGAGAACTAGTCATCAACTTAGATTTCTGAAATGGTTTCCCATTGAACCTCTTCTCCTTGAGCATTCTCAAAATGTTACAGCTGTAGCTGTTCCTCTATTTCTAGTCAAATGTGGTATCCTTATTCCCCATCCCTGAGCTTTCATTTTTTTGATGGATGTCGTTAAGCTAATAGAAATTTCAGAAAGCCATACACATTCCAAAATTAATCTAATTATAATCTATGTACAATCATCTTTCACTTGACTCAAACCCTGATATCAATTCTATGACCATGATAAATTACTAGCTATGTGACATTCAGGTAAGTTTCTACATTTGCAAACAGAGGTAGTGGTAATATTGAAAACTTACTGAGGCCTACCAGTACTGGGTACCAAAGAAGGTGCTTAACATACTTGAGCACTTACTTTTAATACCCATAAACCATAAGAGATAAGTATTATTATTGTCATTGTTGTTATATTCATTTTACAGATGAGAAAACTGAAACTCAAGGAGGTTAAATAAAATGTCTAATATTATACTGTAGATAAATCAAGATTCAAGTCCAGGTCCAGGTCTCTCTATTGCCAAAATCCAAATTCTACTGTACCTCATGGCTTCTCAATGAATGGAATACCCACTTTGTGACAGGCAGCCTACATTCATCATCCTTATAAAGTTGAAAGATTAAAGGAGCTATTAATTATAAAATACCTGGTATAGAGCCTGACATGAAGCAGACACACAAAAAGTTCTAGCGCATGTAGCTCTCATTCTTCCAGTACTGTTTGTCAAAAAACAAAGCAATAGAACAAACAAAATACTCTCCTTTTGACTGAATAACAGAATCTGCAAGGCTTCTGTTCTTCCCACATTTCTATTGTTGAGTCCATCTATATGATAATATACACAGTAACATTGTTGTAAAAATGTCTTGGAATGTAAGCCACTGGAAGCACATTTCCCATGGAACGGGAATCAAAATGACTCGGTTTAAAATTGAACGAACAATGATACTCAGTTTTTTTATGTCACAGCGAAAATTCACAAACTCGTGAGGACGGTCATTCCGGATGCTTCAGAGGACCCCCTGTATCCCCCTGAAATTGTATGCAAAATGTGTGTGTTTCAGCAACAGCTCATTTTTCTGGATGTAGGATTCTTAACTTCCATAAGATTTATGTAGGATCGTGATCCCAAATGCTTCAGTACAACCAATATAAAATAAATTCAACTTTTCAGAAGGCTAGGTGTTTTAATTGTCCCCTCTTCACTTCATTGATGAGGGAAGGATCCCTACCCCAGGGTTGTGGAGATGGCCAAACACACGATACCTGACACTGCACAGATGAGATCAACAGCAATTTATTAGTCACATATATTCACAGCCCAGTGGAGGAGGACACTGTACACCATGTAGGGCCACACAGGGGTTGTACTTGGGAAAAGAATGAACGTGCAGTAGCTGTGGGAGGCACAATCTATAGTATCGAGAGGATGGGGGTGCCCCTGAGTCCTGTGGGAGTATGTGACTAGCTCATTTGCCAGCTGCAGGCTGTCAAAGAACTGAAACCCATTACTCAAGGATAAGCAGGAACTGCACTTGGTCCTGGTGATAAGGGGAGTTGATTGGCTGAGCAACCTTATCTGAAGGAGCAGAGTGGGGAGGTGTACTTGTGGTTAGGCCATCTGAAGCCCACCTGATTTTACCACCTTTCAAGGCAGCATGTCACATTGGTCCCAACCTGGGCAACATAGCAAGACTCCATCTCTGCAAAAAATTTTAAAAACTTAGCTGGCTGTGGTGGCACACACCTGTTGTCCTAGCTACTCAGGAGGCTGAGCTGGGAAGATCACTGGAGCCCAGGAGTTTGAAGTTGCAGTGAGCTATGATATGAGCATGCCAGGCAGCAGAGCAAGACCCTGTTTCAAAAAAATTTAGGTCTTATGGTATTATACCACAATAGGCTGGTAAGATGTATTAAAAATCTTTAAACCATATATAATCTTTCACCTTGTGGCTCCTCTTTTAGAAGTTTATTCTTAAGAAAATAATTAGATATTTTCACAAGATTGTTTTCAACAGAGAAAAATTCCAAGTAATGTAAATGTCTATCATTGGGGAAAAAGTTAAATTTTGGTACACTCAAATAATGGAATACTATCCAGTCATTAATTAATTAATTATTTGTTTTTAGAGATAGGGTCTTGCTCTGTCACCCAGGCTGGAGTGCAGTGCCATCATAGCTCACTGCAACCTCGAACTCCTGGGCTCAAGTGATCCTCCTGGCTCAGCCTCCCAAGTAGCTGGGACTATAGGCATGTGCCACCACACCAGGCTAATTTTTTTTTTTTTTTAGAAATAGGGTCAGGCTACATTGCCCAGGCTGGTCTTGAACTCCTGGCCTCTTATGATCCTCCTGCCTCAGCCACCCAAAGTGCTGGGATTACAGTTGTGAGCCACTGTGCCCAGCCAGTCATCAACTTATAATGCAGAAGAAAATATAATGACATGACATGAAACAATCTCCAGGTTTTAAATAGGTTTGAATAGGTTTTAAAGTAGACCATATATGATTCTATTTTATGTATGTTTGCATAGAGAAAATGCTGGAAGTATATGTGCCAAAATGTTACCAGTGATTTTCTCTCCATGTGGGATTACAGATGATTTTTATCTTTTTCCTTTTGCTTATGTACGTTTTCCAAAAATTTCTATAAAAATACATGTTAATTTTGTAATAAAAAAATTTTCACCTATTCACCAATTGCATGTTTGACTTAACACAAAAGCAACCATCAATCTCATAAAGGTAAACAAGTTGGGGGAAAAAGATGTTATTAAAAATGAATGCTGAACTGCTCATTCACTTTTGAAATGGGCCTGTGAAATATAAGCTGCGGCTGAGCTTAATAAATGTAAGGGCTTAATACTACAGTTACTACAGTTCATTTTCATATAACAATTTATATTCTGGCTTCACTTTTCACCCATTATGTATTTAAACAATGCCCTCTCTGTCGGAGAAATGCAACATTGCTGGCTTTGAAGATAGAGGAAGGGGCCACAAGCCAAAGAATGTGTGTGGCCTCTCGAAGCTGGAAAAGGCAAGGAAAGGAATTATTTAAAATCCATTAGAAGATTTAGAGGCTAGATCCTCTAGAAAAGAATGCAGCACTGTGGATACCTCAAATTTAGCCCAGTAAGACCCATTTCAGATTTCTACCCTACAGAACTATAATACTAATTGTGTTGTTTAAGCCACTAAGTTTGTGGTAATTTGTTACAACAGCAATAGGAAACTAAAACAGCAAAGAATTCTATCACTCTTCCAATATCTTCCCTCCTCCAAACCCCTTTCTCTTCCTAGATGCTTCGTAACCTCATTTAAATGCTGGTAATTTAGGGAGACAGATAAAGAAATGGCAAACGTCAAAGCTCCTGCTTTAATAGATTTCCTCTGTGAAGATGCAAAGACTAGGAAAACATATTTTTAATCTTTTGCTCACTTAAAATTAACTTGAAAAATATTGTGACAGATGGTGTCCCTCATGCTGCCTTAGCATTTTGGCATGTTCCACTTAATATATCTCTTATGTTCCCAACTCAGAGCAGAAAATCCAATTATTGTAAGGGCATTGTAGTGTTTTTGATAACTTCACGTTGGTACATTTTAACAGAAGAGATGAGAAGACACAGTGGACAGTTACAGGTGAGAAGCAGGAGAGCTAGAAGGTAATGTACTTTGAACAAATGTAATGAACACTTCATGTCTAGGCCATAAACTACTGCTGAGAAGAGAATGGGGAGGAAAGGGTAGTATAGCATGTACTTTAGTCTCTATGCTTGCTCTCACTTATTTCATCAAAGCCCATTCTGCAAATTATAACAAATATGTGAATTCTGCAGCATGGTTCATATTTCTAGAAAATGTCAAATAAACAATTATCATTATTGCAGTTACTTTTTCCAACATCTGTCTTCACAGTAACCTGCTTTGGAAGCAAAACTGGTGCTATCATGTGAAAGATTGTATCCCCCAAGACTCATATGTTGAAATCCTAACCTCAAGGTGATGTTATCAGGAGATGTGGCCTTTGAGCGGTGATTAGATCATGAGGACCTAATCCTCAGATCAAGAGACCTCAGAGAGCTCCCTTGCCCCTTCCACCATGTGAAGACACAGAGAAAAGACACCATGTATGAACCAAGAAGCAGGCCCTCACCAGATACCAAATCTGTCAGTGCCTTGACTCATTAATAGTATTTGACAATAATTCAGACTCCCTAATTACAAAAATTTTACTTTGGAGAACATCAATAAATGGGTCCTCATCCAGTGTTAAATCTTCATTTCTTAACAGAAAACATTTTTCAGACATCTTCAAATAGTCTTAGATGTTCAGTGATATCATTTGATAAAATTTTACATTCCTCAATGGTTGTCTTTACCAAATACTTCTTTAAAGTTTCAAGAGAGCCAAATTTATTTATTTTGATTTTGAAAATTGAATAAAATTTGTCATCACTTTCAACACTGACACTTCATTTGCAGTTATAAACATAGTAATTCTTCAACCTTACATTGCTAAATTAAGGTTGTTCTGCTTGTTAGAAGTTTCACAAAAAAATATGCAAGCTGGAGCAACCATTTTGTATTTGAGAGAGATTCATCTAATGGAGTTATTTGTCAAAAGGGTAGGGTGTACTTTTTTTTTTCCTTGCCTAATATGCTATTCATATCCTTGACTCAGTATAGTCAATGAACTTCAGTGTGAGAAATAAATTCTGGAACTCACTGCCCATATCATTAGAAATAACTGACAAATGTCAAATTAAAGTCAATGGCTTAATGAAAATGAAAAATTATATGCCATCATTTCATATAGTTATGAAAGATGCTCATAAACTATTAATATTTGACAGGAGAAACACTTGTGAGGGAAAAGAGAAAAGGGGCTGGAATAGGTAGGGAGAGCCTCAGACCAGGATGCAGGTCTGAGCCCTGTGAAGGAGGGTTGGGTAGGAAGAGTCTCAGATTGCAACACAGTGCTAGGAAAATTCAGAACAAGCCAATAGGGAGTCCTTGAGCTAAAGCCTCCCATCAGAAGAATCCTGAATCTTCTAGGAATAGACCTGCCTTAGTATTCTGGTCATGCTTAGTCCTTGGCTTAGAGAAGCCCATGGGAAGCATGGCCTTGGCATGAACTTAGTGATAGATTTCTGAGCACAGCAGCTAGAGCTATTTGTCAATTCTTCTCTCTGCAGCAGAAGTTCTTAAAAGCACAATTTCATGGCTGACAAGGTGATGGCATATAAGGACAGAGAGATAATAGGGCCAGATCACATAGGTCCATGTAGGCCATTTTAAGGACTTTGGGTTTTATTCTCAGTGAGATGGGACTATTGGAGAGTTTCAAGTAGGGGAGTTAATGTGACTTAAATTACATATTAACAGGAATATTGTAATTGTTATGTTGATAATATGTAAAGGGGATGAAGGGAAAAAGCTAGGAGATGAGTCAAAGGCTATTTCATTAGTTCAGGTGAGGGATGACAATGGCTTGGTGTCTTAGTCTGTTTTCTGCTGCTATTACAGAATACCAGAGACTGGATAATTTATAAAGAGAAGAAATGTACTTGGCTCACAGTTCTGTAGGCTGGGAAGTCCAAGATTGATGGGCTGGCCTCTAGTGAGGGCTTTCTTACTGTGTCATAACATGGTGAAAGGTATCTCATGGATGAGTACAAAAGACAGCAAGAGGAGGCCAAACTCGCTTTTATAAAAACCCAGTCTGATAACCAATCCACTCCTGTGATAATGACATTAATCCATTCATGAAGGCAGAGTCTTCATGACTTAATCACCTCTTAAAGGTCCCCCCTCTGGACATTGTTGCATTGGGGATTGAATGTGTCCCCCAAAGTTCATATGTTGGAAATTTAAACTATAGCACTTGGACTACAACTTTATCAAAAGAGGTGGTAAGAAGAAGGTGGTGTCTAGATATATAATTTAGAGTCAACAGAATTTGCTTATGGATTGGATGTGGAGTGTGTGCACGAGGAGTCAAAAATTATTCAAAGTGTCTTGGCCTGAGAAACTGGAAAAATGGAGTTTCCACTAACAGATGGAAAAGACTGGGGAAGAGCAGGTTTGAGGGGGGACTATCAGGTTTTCTGTTTAGTCAGGTTAAATTGAAGACGTCCAAATAGAGATGCCAAGTTAGATATGAATCAGAGGAGAGGTCCAGGCTGGAGATAGAAATTTGGAAATTATGAGTATAGATGGCACTTAATGTTATAAAAATAGATGGAACCACCAAGGGAATTTAGATAGACAAGAGAAGAGGGCCAAGAACTGAACCTGGAGCACTCAGCTTTAAGAGGCCAGGAAGATGAAGAGAAACCAGCAAAGGATGCTGAGAAAAAGCAACCAGTGAAGCTAGAGGAAATGTGGTGATGCAGAAGCCAAGACAAAAAAATGTTTCAAGTGTGCCAAACCAAGTCAGATGCTGCTGTTAAATCAAATACATGAGGCCTGAAATTTTGACCATAGATTTTGCAACACTGGTGATCTTGACAAGAGCAATTTCAATGAGAGTAAAAACTTGAGTGGATTGCATTTAAGGGAAAACATGAGGATAGGAATTGGAGAAAGTACAGAAAACTTTTTTGAGGAGTTTTTCTTCAAATGGGAGCAAAGAAACATGCTGGTAGCTAAAGGGCAATGTGGAGTAAAAAAAAAAAAAGGAGTCTTCTTTCATCTGCTATAAGGTGGCTTTCTTTAAATTATGCTTTACACCAGGGGTCAGAAAACTTTTCCTGTAAAGAGCCAGATAGTAAATATTTTCAGCTTTATGGGCCATATGGTCTCTGTCACTACTCAGCTCTGCCATTACAGTGCAAAAGTAGCCACAGACAATACAGAAACAGATGAACATGGCTGTGTGCCAATAAAACTTTATTTACCAAAATAGGTGGCAGGCCAGATGGGACCCGTGAATTGTAGTTTGCCAATCCCTGCCTTACACAGTCTAGCTCCAGTAACTATTTACAATAGCCAATTTTCAAAAATGTATTAAGTACCTACAACATGGCAAATACTTTTCAAATTGTTACGAATATAGTGGTAAATGAGAAAGACATTGGCTCTGCCTCAAAGAGCTCTCATTCTAGGTCTAGGTGCATGACACAGGACTCCAGGGCAAAGTGCCAGCCCTTGCCCCCTAAGCCTCCTCCTTATCCTCCTGCACTCTGCCCCCAGGCCACATGCTAATTTAGTCATGTGGACGCATTCTGAGGCTGCTTTTACCTTTGCCAGAAGTAAACTCAGAGCTCCTTTAAGTCCCACTCATGTTTTCTTTCCCTTAAAAAAATTCCATATTTTCACAAGACAGCAACCTTTACATAACAATCCTGCAACATCCCTTGCGTTTTTAAGGAAATTATGAAAATGTGGCATTTCTCTGCCTCTTCCAGCCCTGGAGTCTCTCTCTCACATATGAGCACAGGCATCTGTCACTGTACAAATGTGACAGCCCAGCTCCTCGTCTCTTCCGGCTGACCTGCCTGAGCATCTCATTTATCTCCTGTGGCAGGTGCAGCCATGTCTATGGAATCCAGGTTCTTTGTGTGCTTCTGGAGCAATTTTCCCAAACTGACGCGGTCTCTGGGAGGTCACTCCATGTAGGCAGGGAGTAGAAAGGTGAGACTGTCTCCAGCACTCACTGAAACTGGACATTGCAGGTTTCCGTGCTGGTTGTCACTGACCATGTCCGTGGGGGTATTCCCACCTCCCTTCCCCCTTCTTCCATAATCCCCATGAGTCCCCAGTTACATCTCCTGACATCAAATGAGGCTGTGGATGTGAAAACTCTTTGCAATCAGCTGAGTTCCATATAAGGTCAAAGTCAGAATCGAGAATATGGCCATAAGCTACAAGTGTTAGAAAGATGATTCTAATCTCCTAAAAAAGGAGGAGGAGAAGGAAAGAGGGCGGTGGGGGAGGGAAGGAGGAGGCAGCCACGGAGAAGGCAGCAGCGGCTGTTATACAATGGAGAGAACTTGGAAGTTGAATCTCAGCTCTTATCACCGTATGACCACGGATGAGTCCTCTTAACATCTGATTCTCCGTTTCTGCGGTTGTCAAAAGGGGGTAGTGATACCTCCATTAAATAAGGTAACTTTTGAAAATTGCTAGGCCCACATAAAGACATTCAAAAGATGTTTTCTGTATCTGAAAAGCAACCAAGGACAGTCTGGTGTGTTGGCTGGTTCCTTTTTACAGCTGCCTGCTGAATCAAGAAGTCACTACTACAGCTCCAGAACCATGCCAGCACTGCTCCAAATTTCACCAGCCAAAACAGATGTCTTGCATGCTGCCTCTCTCCCCTTTACCCCAGTTCCAAGTCTGAGTCTCATGTGAATGCATTTGATTGACAGAACCTAAGTCATATCCAGAACCTCAGCTGAAAGAGAGGTTTCCAGCCTCTGCAGTACAGGGAAACATTCTATGAGGAGGCTAGAATGGCTGGTAAATCAGCCAGTCCATGGTTTCCTGTGTGCTTTATGTGGTAAACCGAATTTCAATCCCTATGACATTCACCCCCTGGTGTCACACCTGTGGATATTACACGTTAAATTACATGGCAAAAGGGACTTTACATTCCTCTTCTGCTGCATCTTTCTACTTCCCATTCTGCTTTTAAAGGCTCAAGATATTACATTGGTTCACTTGCAAATGAACCCAAGACAGTGAGAGTGTCCTGGATTATCCAGGTAGGCCCAGTGTAATATCATGAGCCCTTAAAAGCAGAATGGGAAGCAGAAGAGGAATGTAGAGAGATTTAAAGCCTGAGAAGGACTCCACCAACCCACTGTTGCTGTCTGGAGATGGAGGGAGTCACAGGGAAACCATAAGAAGAAACTGAATTCTGCCAACTACCTGAATAAGCTTAGATTCTCCCTATCTGAGAGCCTTTCAAGATGGTCAAGGTGGCTCAAGTCAGCCACCACCTTGATTTTGCCCTTGTGATACTCTGAGAAAAATACTTAATTAAGACTTCCTAGATTTCTGCACCCATAGAATAGTGATAATAAAAAATGGATATTGTTTTAACCTGCTAGATTTGTTGCAGTTGATTATGACAGCAATAGAAAACTGATATAGTCTGCATCACATTACTGAGCTCAACCCCTCAGTATCACATTGTGCCCTTCTTTCTTCCTCACCCCACACAATAAATTCACCATCAAGCCTTAATGCTTCTTGGGGAATGGGTCCAACATCCAGCCCTTCCAATACCCTTTCCTACTGCCCTGGCTCAAATATCTTTCTCTTGGACTATTGGAACAGCCTCTTAACTGTTTGCCTGCCACCTGTCCCTCCCAATACTTGTCAAAGTGCCCCACATCCATCCTAACAAAGTATTGACTTTTCGCATTTCTGAATTATTTATTTATATCTTTACAACAAGAATGTTTCTCTTGTAATTAAAACAATAAGATCATATTACTAATCTGCCAGAAAAACAAAACAAAAGCCTGTTCATTTTCATGCACCAAACATTTGTTGAGTGTCCATTATGTGCTAGGCATTGAAACATAGTGAGAGAGTGATTGAGACTGGCTAATTATTCATTAAACCCATTTCCTCCTCTTCTGGGCACACAGACTACATTTCCCAGCCTCCGTTGCAGTTAGATGTGGCCACGTGACTGAATTCTAGTCAATGAAAAGTGAGCAGAAATGTTAGTGCCACTTTCAGGCCTAGCCCTGAATACCTTCCCACAAGCCATTTCCCTTACTCTTTCCCCTTCTGCCAGCTCGATGCAGAAGAGCACAGCAGCATTGGAGGTCATGTGGTAAGATCATGGAACATCAGGAAGGAAGAAACATGGGTTCCTAAATCAATACTTGGAGTAGAATCACCTTTCAATCAGAACTATGACTTTGGACTGTGGGTGAGCAAAAAATAAACTTCCACCATATTGTATTTGGAGCAGCATACATTTGGGGGTTTATTTGTTATAGCATCTAATGTTATAGTGTTAGCTCTCATGGAACTTAAAATTCTAAACTTCTTAAATCAGTATACAAGCTCCTTTACAATATTGCCCCAACCTACCTTTCCAGCTTTATCTCTTACCATTCCTCACTATGTAGTCTGTATTACTGCCTCAAGTGACACAACAGGCCCTTTTCTAACTCCATATATTTGTACATATTTTTCTAGTTCCCTAAAAAATACTTCCTCACCTTCTTATCCTTGCTAACTTCCACTCGTCATTCAAAATCTGGTTCAAACATTCCCTCTTAACTGGTATCTTTCTTTACTTCCCCAGGCAAAGTTATTGGTCCTGTTGTATATATCTTTTAATAAGTCATGAATATTGCCCTGTAATTTGTGCTATAATAGTAGATAAAGTGATCATCTCAGAACAGTTTTTACTTCCTCATTGAATATCCAGTGTCTGGTATATATTAGGTAGCCAATAAATCTTTGTTGATTTGATTGAATTTGCTGTACATGCTGTCCTCATGTATGGATATATGCCATTAACCACCATGCTTAACTTTATATAACCAACTTCCTCCTAGTCTATATGTTATATAAGTTGCATAATAGCCTATCTGGTACCCTGACTCCACAACCCACCAACCCAACAACCTGAATATATTTAATGTCCACATGTCAGTTCAGCCCTGCCCCTGACTGTGGGACAAATCCTGATCCTAGGCAGGGAGGTGCTAGTGTGCTTGCTTGTTCAGCTGCTGGTTCCCCTGTTACATTAGCACCTCAACCTACTTTTACCTGGGTTCTCTACCTCATAGCCATGTCTCCCAATGACTAGGCATCCTAGATTTTACCTTGAACCTCAATAGATAAAATTTTTGCCTCATACCCTAGTCCTTTTATGACTAAGTCTCTGATATTTGCCATACCTCTCCAACAAATGGCTGCAAATTGGACTTCTATCAATTGCCTGCCACATTCGTTCTTTGGATAAATAATGCATATATAGGCTTCTATTTGGGCCCTACCAAACAATACTAGTGTCCTATCTGTCCTTTCCCACTTGGAATGATATTCCATGTTTAAGATATGTTCTCTAGTTGTCTACAGGTACAGGCAGGTAATACAAATAAATGAGGCAGGAATATTATGAGACAATAGGGAATGGTGGGAATTGGGTTCAATAAGCTGACTGTTTGACTATTCACTGGATTCGAGTAGTGTGCCCTATACAGTGAATAAATGATTAGTGATCCATAAGGTCCTTCAGGAAAGTCTGCTCTTGGACAGTATTAATATTTCTATTACAATAGTACAGTAGTTTTATATTTGATTTTCATGTGAATTAGTAGTATTTATATTATGATACTCTCCATTAGCAGATTTTCAAAATTAACATAGTTCTTCTCTGTTTTGTTATAAAAATTAGTAATTCACATCCCCTCATGCTCAATAAATATTTGATGAATAAACAAATGACAAAATAAATGAATAAGGAAGAACAAATGTGGCAACTGATCCACTGAGTCTTTTGACTTCCAAAAATGGTCTTCTAGCCTCTTAGCAGCCTCTAAGCAATATAAGCACTATCACTGATTATAAAGTGTATTTCTTATACACAAATGACACTCAAAACTTAGACACACACTCCCCCTCCAGGTACGAGGTGTGCAGATACATGAACAAGTACTACTTGCTCTGTACAGTAGAAGGTTTTGGGTGTTAGCACTAGCCTTTGAACCAGTTAGTATGAAGTTATAGAATACTAAGCCTGGAAGCCTGCAAAGTTAATTCATGAAATTAATAAATATTAATAGAACAAATATTCTGTGCCAGGCCTGACCCCTGTTCTGGAAGAGCCCACAGCCTAGCAGAGGTGAAGCTAGCCTGGCAGAAGTACCATAACAGAGACAGAAACAAAGAGTCCAGGGAAACAGAAGAGGGAAATTAAACAAAGCTTCATAAAATGAAAAAAAGAAAAAAGTAAATAAACTGTATGAGGCCTTTACATTGTTTTTAATTGACACATAATATTTGTACATATTTATGGGATACACGTGACATTTTGATACATGCATATAGTGTGTAATGATCAAATCAGGGTACTTAAGCTATCCATCAGCTCGAACATTTATCATTTCCTTGTACTGGGAACATTCAAATCTTCCATTCTATTAATAGTTATTTTGAAATGTACAATATATTGTTATTAACTAAAGTCACCCTACTGTGCTATCAAACACTAGAATTTATTTCTTCTATTTAACTGTTTGTTCATACCCATTAAACAACCTCTTTTCATCCCCCTGGCGTGCACACACACACACCCTCCCCAGCCTCTGGTAACCACCATTTTACTCTCTACCTCCATGAGATCAACTTTTTTTGCTCCCACATATGAGTGAAAACATACAATATTTGTCTTTCTGTGCTGG
The DNA here is from genome assembly GCA_023783475.1 of Daubentonia madagascariensis. NCBI lineage: Eukaryota > Metazoa > Chordata > Mammalia > Primates > Daubentoniidae > Daubentonia > Daubentonia madagascariensis. Next base: position 4,257,845 of record JAKFHU010001599.1, read on the forward strand.
CTTATTTCACTTAACATATGACCTCCAGTTCTATCTATGTCTCTGCAAATGATAAGATTTCATTCATTTTTATGGCTGAATAGTATTCCATTGTGTATATATGCCACATTTTCTTTATCTATTCTTCTGCTGATGGACACTTAGGTTGATTCCATATCTTGGCTATTTTGAATAGTGCTGCAAACTCTGAGAACAGAGCAAAGGGCACCAAAGAGATTGCGTGCCCAAAAGATAACCTAATAGAAATGATAAATTTTAAAATATCTTTGTAGATAAGTATTTTAAAGATGCTATGATCACAATTATTAAAAAATACCATAGAGTCACAGATTTTAAGAGCTAGTATTTTAGAGATTACCTAAAATTGCAACCTTCACCACAACCCCCACCTCTGGTAGTACTCCAAAGATCCTTCGCCTAACTCTACTTTTTCCCCTTTTCCATAACACTGCTAAAATACCATAAACACCTTCTTATTTATTATATTTATTGTTTATCATTTGCCCTCCCAGGCCCAACTAGAATGGAAACCCCATGAGGACAGGGATCTTTGCCTGTTTTGTTTACTGATAGATCCAAAACATCTACAATAGTGCCTGAGCAGCTATTCAATAAATATTTGTAGAATGAATAAATTCCAACTAACAATCCCCCTTTTTAGAGTTGAGCAAACTAAGGTCCTGAGAATTTCAGTGCCTTTCTTGAAGTCACACAGCTTGTCAGTAGCAGCAGCACTATGGCTAGAATCTAAGTCTAGTCCACTTAGACGCTATAGTTCAAAATAAAGGAATGAAAATCATTTCCTTCCCTCCTTTCTTCTCCCTCCCACACACACTTTACTTTTGACAGATAATAGGACTCAAAGGCTTCTTCCTTCCAAAATAGTCCCCTATACATCATAAAGGCTTAGGTAATGCTACCCTGCATCAAACAAAAAACCAAATCATTCATATGGTTCAAAATGAAAAGCTTCCTAAGTGCAGTAAATGACATTTTAAGAAAAATGTACTCTTTCCCTTTGAAGCAGCCTGAGTAGCATATCATTATGTAACCTGGCTTATCCAGCTACAGTCAGCCTCTGTCTCATGGGTCAGGCAGCAAAGTAACTTGTTGGCTGGACAACTTTTCTAAATACATTTGCTCGCTTTGGTGCACTGCACTCAGATCCCCTTAAGAATCTGTGGCTTTCTTTCAAGGTGAAGAACAAAAGGGTTTGTTTGACATTTTTTCCTAACAATTTGTAGAAAAATACCCTGTAAACCACAGAGCTGGGAACATCCCCTAATCCAATTGTCAACAGGGATCATATCACAAATTCTCTTTGTTAAACCAATTTCTTAACTCTTCCTGGTATAATTAGCTCTGGGTCTTGTATCGGGATTTAGCTTTCCAATTGTGGCAATTCTAAGTACGTCAAAATGCATACACACCTGGGGTTTACTGCTTTACCTGAGTTGCTTTTGCATCTGTTATATAGAAATAAAGCCACCTATTTCCCGCACACGTTAGGTAAAGAGGAAGTGATATTTTTAGAACAGAAGCAATAGAGATAATTCAGCTCAAATTTCTCCATTGCATTTGAGTTAGCAGTATAATCTCAAGGCACAAAAGGGAGTCACAACTTCCCAAACACTGCTCTTTGTGGTGGTGGAGGGTTGGTTTGGGGAATTGGGGAAAGAGAAAAGGGACACAAAAGAAGCACTAGGAAACCAGAATGTGGGGCATAGGCTAAATCCTTACTGATGACCTCAACCCAGAAGCTGGCTCCAGAATACATGTGACATTGGCATATGCTTTTAGTGAGATGAGGTGACAGAAAACATTCATCCTTGAGGCCACACTGGTTACCCGCCTGCCAGTGAGCAAAGGCAGAACAAACCCTATCCCAGTTTGCAGACACAGTCTTAGGGAAACTTTAAAAATTATGCCAGGTAACAAGGATGAGATGTACTGGAAAAAAAAAATTATGCTAGGTCCTCTTTGAGAATGAGGACAAAAATAAGTTGTACTCCCTGCTGATGTGCCTGGGCTGGGGACTCACACCTGACCACACAGAGACTATCTGAGGCAACAGCACTGTCCAATCGGGGCTTTCATGCCTTCATCAAAAAAGGTCTGTGTGTCACTTCCTGAATGGCCTGAGAAAGCCCCCTTTGCAGCCTGGGCAATGAGAGCTTCCCTTTTCCCTCAGGATTCTCAGGCCCTATTCCTCCCCCTGGCCAAAACAATAGTCCAAATCCAATTAATAATCATTTGACTGTGTATGGTACCTTACATTCGATAAATTTTCACACACACCATTATTCCACTGATCTGTAAAAGTCATCTTCAAAATATCCAAAATCTGGCCAATTCTTACCAGCTGCACTGCTGCTACCTGGTTCAGGTCACCATCATCTCTCCTTTGGATTATTGCAATAGCCCCCTAATGGGTTTCCCTATCCTCTCCCCCTCTACTGTCCATTCTCAAAAAAGTAGCTCCAGTAATCCCTTTTAAAACTTAAGTTGGATTGTGTCACTCTTCTACTCAAAACCCTCCAATGGCTTCCTATCTCACCATGACCTTTGAAGCCCTACATGATCTGGCCCCCCATTACTCCTTGATCTCCTCTCCTATTCCTCCCCTCCCCCACACCCTTTACTCTATAAACTTTGGCTTCCTTGCTGCTTCTTGATCATGCATGGTATGTTCCTGCTTTTAAGCCTTTGTTCTGTTTGTGGTAACAGTTATGAATTCTCTTCCTACATCAGATGTCCTACACCTCCTTAAGTTTGCTGATTCACCAGAAGGAAGCATGAGTTAATAGCAGGTTATACTCATGGCTAAGATTTATTACAGCAAAACATACAGAGCAAAAGCAGCAGGAAAAAGATACGCATTGACAGACTCCAGAGAAGCCCAGCACAAGCTTCTGATGTCCTTCCTCATCCAAGGCCACATGAGACAGGCTTTTTCTCTGGCAGCAAACTACAGAGACAAATGTGGAATGACTCTGCCAAGGGAAACACATTTGAGCCTCAGGGCCTGAGGCTTTTATAGGGGGGTAGGTCACATATACACATCTTGCTAGCAATCGGCCATGGCAACTGAAACGCAGGACCTCAACAATGAAACCAGGTGCACATCATCAATCTTGATGCTTGTGCAAAGCAATCATGACAAGCTGGTATGGTATGGTTTATTTCTCCAGGTGTACACAACAAAACAATCAATCCATCAGTGATATAAAGAACATTCTGAGAGTTATATTCCCAAGGATTGGCCAAAAATAAATCGAGGACACTTGTAGACATTCAAGAAGTGAACAGCCAGATCTGCTGTGTTAACTCTTTCTTCACACTCCCTAATCTTGCCATGCTTCCCTGTAATAGAATATATTTCCCAGCTCCTGATAATTTAAATACAATTAATTCTAAATAATTAAATACTTATAATTAAATTTAAAGAGAGGAAGTCTCTGGAAGAATTGTGGGAATTCCTATTGGCCACATAAACAAGCAAAAAATAAATATTTGTGTTTGTAAGAGCCTGGGAAATTAGGGTTGGTTGTTGCTGCAGCAGCAGCTAATACCTCATTCTTTCTGTTTGAAGTGCTCTTCCCCAGATCTCTCTTGCCTTATTCTTTCACTTTCTCCAAGTCTTTACTGAAATCTGCATTCCCATAAGGCCTACACTGATCACCCTGTGTAATATTATAACCAGCTTCCAAAATCCTTCCTGCAAATTTCTGATTCTTCTTAACCACTTCTATTTTTTTCTTTAGCACTTATCACCTCCTAAAATATAATTTACTCATTCATTATGTCCTCACTCCCCACCACTTGTTCCCTGCCACCCCCACCCTGGCTAGTACCTAGGACATAGTGGGTGCTCAAGAAATATTTAAAATTCACTGAATCAGGTAGATAGGGCACGCCAGGGATTATTATCTCCACTTTCAGATAAGGAAAGTGAGGCATAGAGAGCTTAATGACTCAAGCAAGTCATTTTTTAAGTGCATAAAGTTGAGTCTAAAACCAGGCAGTAGGATGACCTAACCTCTGACCATATAAGGGTAAAATCCAAAGTAATACTAAAATTATATCCAAGTTAATTTTGTATATCTAAGGAAATTGTATGATCCTGTAAATATGAATCATTGCAAGAGATCATCAAGTTAAAAGGCCTTTAAAATTACATGGAAAATATATTTACATATCTTAGAACCCCTCCAGTTCAAAGATCAGTAAAGTTAGCAGGAAAATACATGTAATAATAACAACAGTTAACACCTATATATAGCACATACTATGAGCCAGGGACGATTCAGAAGTTTTTACGTATATTAATACGTTTAATCCTCATGACAAACTTATGAAGTAGTTTCTAGTATTATCCACATTTTACGGATTAGAAAACTGAAGCACAGAGAGTTTAAGCTCCTTGTCCAAGGTCACACAGCTAATTAGTGATAGAACTGGGATTTGAACCTAGGCAATCGGGCTCCAGTGTCCATGCTTGGGCACTAAGCACTACAATATATCTTAAACAGCACAGAATTATAAGTGATCAACTTGGGTGGGCATTGATAAACCTCTCTGAGAAACAAGTAAGTATTGCGAGTTAGGAGACCCATTCCCTTTTAACCACAGTTGTCTGAGATATAGTGACTATACAAAAAGGGCTCAGGATGACACAATGGGTGGTTCCAAAGACCTGTAGCTTCAGATCTCTTACCTGGCCGATATCTCCTGTTTTAAGTAACCACAGGAATTTGCAATGGTAGCTATTTTCTTTAGTGAGTACAGATCTTTTAAATGTGGGAAGATTTAGAATTAAGAAAATAATGGTTTGAGAGAATCAGACTATATTATCTTTTTGTACATATTTGATATCTATGTACTTGCAATTTTAAGAGAATTTGACCTTTTAGAGTGACAGCCTTGTAACTCCAATTTAAAATGTGAGACTGAATAACTGATTATACTTACGATTTTAAGTGGAATTTTATTGCATTCTTTAACACTGTTAAGAACATCTATAAGAACTTTTGGTTCACTATGTATATAAATTCAATTTATTACAAAAATTATTTAATACCCTGGAGGCTTTGCTTGTTATCAGGCAGTTAAAAGACCTAAGAAAGGGAAATGAGTACTATATATTAAATGCATAAATGTAGTTTAAAATATTTGAAGGTGTTTAATTGACTAAGTTGGTAAATGGGACCATACATTATTGAAAAGTCATTTTAAGGGTTGTTAAAATCTATTAGATTTTTAAGTAGAATTATATTTGTATTCAGAACTCAAAAGCAAAGGAAAAACTAGGTTTGGGGATTTATAACTTTAATAAATTGAATATCAATATTTAAAACCCAAAGAAAACTTCTGAATAATCTGTCTTGAGAAGACCAAAAATTCACTTCCAAACACCTAAGCTCTCTGACCTGGGTCCAGTGACCTTCTCAAGCCATTAAAATGGACCAATTTTCACCCCCATCAGGAAAACTGTAACTAGTCTGTTCTTCAGTACCACACCAGATTGAGCAGATCTAACTTATAGAGCAAGGTGACTTTTTAGAAAATCCTCTGAGGAGTTTTAAGAAACTTTCTTTCATGGAATCTAGGAACCCTCAAGGATAAGGAGGTAATATTTATGAAAGATTTGCAAATGTTCTAATACAGACCATTTTTGTTGTGCTCTTTTCCTCTGAGGATAAAGTTCTTCAAATAGTGTTCCCTGGCTCTGGTAATCCATATATTCAACAATCAACACTTTTATACCTCAGTATTGATTTGCTTGAATCTTTGAATTGTTTTTAATATCGCAACCCTGGAGGGGTGGTTTGCGGCAGAAAAATCTACTTCCATTAAAATTCTAAGTGTCAATTCACTAAAAAAAATTTCCTTTAGATTGACATTGAATTGAAGGAAAAGTTTTCTAAGTCCTTTCTAATTGAATCATAAATCTGAAAAATACCTTCTGAAAGCTATGAAGAGTGCTCCCTGAGAATATGCCATCCTTCATCCAAGAATCTTATGAATTAGAATACCCCCAGGAACCTAACATACGATGAATGTGGAACTTTATTTAAATTCAGAAAGTTGCAGCTATGTTGCACATACTGAAAGATAAATTGTGAATCTGTATATAAGAGTACAGTATTTGATATTTAATAGAATTTGTAACTCAATTTGAAGCCAAAGGTATGTTTGGTTTGAGGTGAAATTCAGCAACTAAAGAAAATTAAAAGATGTGACATAGGAAGACAAGGAACTTTAACTTCTCTTGGGCAAGAAGCTTCACCTTTGAGTTTTGGAATCTTCTTCTAGCCAAAAGGGTGTAGAGATCTCTGACCTGCCTATATCCCAAAGTTGTTATGAAGATCAACTGTTCTGAACTTTATTAATTAAATCAAGTATGGCTTTTTTTCTTCTCTGTAAAATGCTGTGCAGTGATGATGTAGTTATTCATATAAAACTGAAGAAGAATAATTGGCCAAATGCATGATGTGATATACACATCATTAATGTTTCCAAAGATAATGTTTGAATCTTTCAGGAACTTATTGGCCCTAATCTAACCTCCTGCAGTGATTCTGGTTGTGAGGAACATTAAGCCCATTATGATGGATGAAATCTTCCATTGACTAATCTGGTATTAGATCACTGAATGACATGATGAATAATAGCAGATTACATGCTGAATTCCATTATCACTTTTGGACAATGGAAATTACTCTTCTCAGTTTTCAATTATCTCTATTTTTACCTCACCAGTCTTATTTTTTTAATCTATCTTTCCTAATTGTTCTGTATATGAGAGAAAGGCATCAATAACATTCAGATAGGATATAGCCCATAATTTTGCAGGACTCCAAAAATATTTGCTAGCACACAAAAACTAATTACAGAGAGTTTATAAAAGGGTCTCAGTCTTCATTAAAGGCAGAACTATTATTTTTTCCCAAGTCACTTTCTAATTGTACTCTTTAGTATTGTTGACAAATTCAGAAGCTTAAGACTCAATTATGGAGACTACTTATTGACCGCAATTCTGTCCCTGTTAACTGTTCCTATTATGAAGAATTAGCAAAACCATTAGATTCTATCTCTAATTCATGAGGAATAGTTCTCTTGATGAATTAGAACTTGAACATCTGATTAATGGCCTCTTAGAAATACATTCTCCTAAAATGATTTTCAAGCCATAAGTTGGCAATCCTCCTGTATTCTGAATTACAACTGATATAATTCTTTTATTTTTTATCTGACTTCTGTCACTATGATTGAATTCAAGGTTGGTTATGAATTTTTGCACATACTATAGGACATTTTGCTGGTACAAAAACCTGAGAATCAATAAAAATTGGTTTACACAGTATATTCTTAAATTATCATCTCTGCATGTGTGAAAAAATACCTTGAATTGAGTGAAAGAGATAAAAGAATAAGAGGCGTAATGAAAAAGTCCTAGTGCGCTGCGTGCAGGGATGGTAGACAAGACTCTACCTCCTGAGCCTTGGACCTATTTTCTCATCCCACCTTTACCACAAACTGCCACTTGGACATCCTAATCTTGGTCTCTTTTTCTGCTAAATAAATGACTAAATGATTATAAAGCCCCCTCCAGTTCTATAATTTTATGATTCTATGCATTTTAATAAAAATAAAGAGGACACTGCTACAAGAAATTGTTCTCTATCCTTTGCATTCCAAGCTCCCAGTTTCTGGTTTCTACCTAGAACAGACGTTAAGTCTTGAAGTGAATATTTCTTCTTTAATAATTTCTCATTTTCTGTGGGGGGTGTGTGTGTGTGTGTATATATATATATACACACACACACACACACGCACTGGATATACTACTCAGTCATAAAAAGAATGAAATCATGTATTTTGCAGCAACATGGATGAAACTGGAGACCATTATCTTAAGTGAAAAAAACTCAAATAGAAAGTCAAATGCTGCATGTTCTTACTTATAAGTGGGAGCTAAATAATGGGTACACATGGACATAGAGTGTGGAATCATAGACAATAGAGGCTCAGATTGGTGGGAGTGAGAGGAGATGCATGATGAGCAATTGCTTAATGAGTACAATTATTCAGGTGATGGATTCACCACTGCACAATATATCCATGTAAAAAATTACACTCGTATCCCTTAAATTTATACAAATAAAAGGCCAGGTGTAGCGTGGCTCACGCCTGTAATCCCAGCACTTTGGGATGCCAAGGTGGGAGGATCACTTGAGGCCAGGAGTTCAGGACTAGCCTGGACCAAGACTCCATCTCTACAAAAAACAAAATAAAATTTTGAAACATTAGCTGGGCATGGTGGCACACACCTGTAGTCCCAGCTACTCAGGAGGCTGAGGCAGGAGGATCACTTGAGCCCAGGAGTTGGAGGCTGCAGTGAGTTATGTTTATGCTCCACTGCACTCTAACCTGGGCAAGTCTCATTTTCCCCCAAAGTCACCAACAGATCTTCATCACATATTCAGGAAGAATGAACTCAAGTTAATAAATAGTTAAAAATAAGAACCACATTAGACTAAAGCCTCCCCCCGAAACACAAGCACATTTTTCCACCTGTATCTCCCCAAATTATTAATACTGGCATATACAAATCATGCCAACCGTTCTTAAAGAAGATAAAGAGTTTATTTTTCCCACCACACATACCAGAGAATATAAAGACACTTATCTAGATAATTCAAGTTCCCTTATACACATACATATACACCCACATCTCTTGCTCCAATTACCCAGATATATCGAGAGAGAATATAAGCAGAACAGAGTCCAAGGTATGTTAAACCTGTTTTCACAGATTTGAAGAATGCTGGAGAGATTCAAATACTTGGGTAGGAGTAGGACTAAACTTCAAGGTCTCAGATACCTATAGAGTAGTGAACAGCACAATGGATCAGGAACCAGAAAGCTTTAGTTCAAGTCCAAGGTCTGCCCCTTACTAGGTATGCAAAGCAATTCACCACCCTGAGTCTGAGCTTATAAAACGGGGATGCTAATTCTGTGGCCCTCACAGAATCATTCTCAAGAATTGAATGAAATAAATGTCTGTGAGAGCACTATGGGCTGTAAAAGTGCTATGTAGTATGATTCCATCCTTGCAAACCTCAGATCCTGTGAAAAATCCTTTGCCTCTTGACTGTATTGAGTAGCTAAACTCTCCTACCCTTAATATTGAGCAATGTGGTTGAGGGAGAAAACTCTGAACTCATGGTAGAAGACTAAGATTCCATGTCCCACGTGGCTCCTCACTATGTTTCTTTAGATCTCCTAAATCGGAAGCCAGAAGTCTGGTTACATGCCCATTCAACTTCTCTCTTAATCACTAAGAGAAATTCAGAACCAAGCAATGATAACTGAAAACTTAGCTAGAGAAACTTTAAAAATGGCTAAAGCTAAGCCTAGGCTGCCATATTAAATTTAAAGGCCTATGAAGCACACCTCTGGAATGAGTGTGAGTAATATTTTTAAATATGCTCAGAGCCTGATGGGACAGGAATTGACCTTTAGATTTAAATCAGCAGAGTAGGAGGAAAAGATGACTGGGTTTGACAAGGTGAATTTCTCTCCCAGAGAGAGAAACCGCAGAAGGGTCAGAGATTGTGGGAAGGCGAATAATAGCCTCCAAAGCTATCCACATCCAGATCCCTGGAAACTGTGAATGTGACCTTATATAGCAAAGGGACTTTGCAGATGTGATTTAATTAGGTTAAGAACTTTGAGATGGAGAGATTATCTTGGATTATTCCAGTAGGCTCTAAATGTAATCACAAGTGTCCTTATGAGAGGGAGGCAGAGGAGAAATATGACAACAGAAGAGGAAGGAGGAGATGTGACTGCAGAAGCAAGATGTTAGGCTGATGCAAGGGAGGGGCCAAAGAATGCAGGCAACTTCTAGAACCTAAAAAAATGCAAGGGAATAGATTCTTCCCTAGAGTTTACAGTGGGAGTACGGCCCTGTGAACACTTTGCTTATAGCCCAGTGAAATCCATTTTAGACTTCTGGCCTCCAGAACTGTAAGATAATAAATTTGTGTTGTTTTAAGTCTCTAAATGTCTAGTAATTTGTTACAACAGCCATAGGAAGCTAGCAAAGTGATGCTTAATTCACTCTATGTTCTTTCAACACTCTTGGCTTTAAGGCTGACTTTTCATTACCACCTGCAGCCACCCTCAGAAAAGTTGGTCAGTATATGGGCCTCAGATTCTTGGGCCCATGATTTGCCCAAAGCCTTGGAGTAAAGAAAGCCAGCTTCAGCATATGAATACTTCCTTGCAGCTAGGTCTGTTGACAGCTGAGGCTACTCAGTTGTCTGTGGTTATACTACGGGTTGGAAACTGAGAAACAAGACACCCTTTATCTTTCAGACACTGTGAGAATAATTTCATTTCATTCAAAATATTTAAAATATAACCTAGTAAACTGTTTTAGCTATATAAGTCATTTCAAAAACGAAATACAATACTTCATTTCTGTTGGTTTTATGAGAGGTGCTACTCCCTTACGATCACATATGACAGTGGCTGACTAACTTGACATTTCCTAGCAATAATTATGGTGCCACTATCTTATATGTGTACAGCAATTTACAGCTTATATAAATTCTTTCACCCTCACTATAATGATACTGGAGGAAATAGTATTACCCTTATTTTATAGACAAGGAAACTGAAGCTCAAAAGAAACTTTCCCAACATCTCAAAACCTAATGAAGTCACAGAGCAAAGACTAAACCTGGTCTTCTGACTATATAGTGCACAAAACAAAATCACTATCCAAAAAAGATAAGTGGGCTGCTCCCAGTATTTCTACCAATGAGCAGGCAGGATTAACAAAAACAACCTTGCTTATTTATCAAAGTTATAATTTTTTATTAAGTAATATATATTTTCTTCTTTGTTGTCTTTACAACCCAAAATTACTTTACTTGAGAGTCACTGTGATGTGCTGGAAAAAGAGCAGAATGTAGAATAAGTCACAATGGTCTTCAGACCCAACTGTGTCTCTTTTCATCCATGTGACTATATGACATCCAAAAGGGAACTTCATTTTCTAGGCTTCAGTTTCCTATGAAACCCATAATATATATGTAGAACCAATCCCATTTTACAGATAAGGAAATAAAGTCAAGTTATTTCCCCAGTTTAATACAGCTAATAACTAGAAGACATGGAACATAAAAGCAAGTCTTTTATTGTTTCTATTGTTTTTTAAATTGACAAAATTGTATATATTTATGACATACAACATAATTTGATATGTGTGTACATTGTGGGATAGCTAAATCAAACTAATTAACATATCCATTTATTATGGTTATTTACATTTTTGTAACATATTTATCACATATTTATCATTTTTGTAGTGAGAACATTTAAAATCTACCCTTGCAATTTTCAAGTATATAAAATACATTGATATTAACTGTAGTTGCCATATTGTACAATAGATCTCCTGAACTTAGTCTTCCTAACTGAAATTTTGCATCCTTTCACCAAAATCTCTCCAATCCCACGCCTCTTCTCATTCCCTGGCAACCATCATTCTGCACTCTGCTTCTATGCCTTTGATTGTTTCAGATTCTACATATAAGTGAGATCATGCAATATTTGTCTTTCTGTGCCCAGCTCATTTCACTTAGCATAATGTCCTCCAGTTTCATGCATGTTGTCACAAATAGCAGGATTTCCTTCTATCTTAAGGCACAATAGTATTCCGTGTGTATATATATATACACACGAAAATAGGATATATATATCCTATTTTCTTTATCTATTCATTCATTGATGGACAATTAGGTTGCTTCTATAATTTGACTATTGTGAATGTTTCAATGAATGTAGGAGTACAGATCCCTCTTCAACATTGATTTCATATCCTTTGGAATATATACACAGGAATGGGATTACTGGATATGTTAGTTCTATTTTTAATTTTTTGAAGAATCTTCATGCTTTTTTCCATAATGACTGTACTAATTTACATTCTCACCAACAGTGTGCAAGTGTTCCCTTTGCTTCACATCCTTGTCAACACTTATCTCTTGTCTTTTTGATATGAGCCATCCTAACAGGTGTGTGGTGATATCTCATTACAGTTTTAATTTTCATTTTCCTGATGATTAGTGGTGTTGAGCTTTTTTTTTTTTTTTCCATATACTTGATGGCCATTTGTATGACTTCTTTTGAGAAATGTCTATTTGGGTCCTTTGTCCGCTTTTTAATTGGGTTATTTGTTTTGTTTTTTTGCAATTGAGTGCCTTATATATTTTGGATATTAACACCTTATCAGATGTATGGTTTGCAAATATTTTCTCTCATTTGTAGGTTGTCTCTTCACTCTGTTGATTATTTCCTTTGCTGCGTATAGTTTTTTAGTTTGATGTAATCCCATTTGTTTATTTTTGCTTTTGTTGCCTGTGTTTTTGGTGTCTTATCCAAAAAATCATTGCCCAGACCAATGTCATGGAGCTTTTCCCCTATGTTTTCTTCTAGTAGTTTTACAGTTTCAGATCTTATGTTTAAGTCTTTAATCCATTTCTGAGTTGATTTTTTGTATATAGTATGAGATAAGGTTCCAATTTCATTCTTCTGCTTGTTGATCTCTAGCTTTCACAACTTCATTTATTGAAAAGACTGTCCTCTCGCCACTGTGGTTTTGGCACCATGTCAAAGATAAGTTGATCATAAATGTGTCAATTTAATTTCTTGTCTCTCTATTCAGTTCCATTGGTACTTCTGTGCCAGTACCATGTTGTGTTGATTACTATAGCTTTGTAGTAGATTTTGAGATCAGGTAGTGTGGTGCCTTCAGCTTTGTTCTTTTTACTCAAGATCGTTTTGACTATTTAAGGTCTTTTGTGGTTCCATCTAAATTTCAATACAATATTATCAGAATTCCAATGACATTTTTCAAAGAATTAGATAAATTTTAGGATTTTTATAATACTGTGAAGTTTTTCTAATTCTGTGAAAAATGTCATTGGAATTTTGATAACATTGCATTGAATCTGTAGATCACTTTGGGTAGTATGGACATTTTAACAGTATTAATTCTTTCAATCCAGGCATATAGGATATCTTTCCATTTATTTGGGTCTTCTTCAATTTCAACAATGTTTTCGGTGTACAGAACTTTCACCTAAATCAGGTCTTTTGAATTCATGCTTTCATTTAATTAACAAGTAGTTTTTAATTGTCCATATCGGGCTAGGTCCTAGCAATACAAAGATGGAAAATACATAGTGTTTTCCCTCATGGAACTTACAGTCTTCTGAGAAGAGATATAAAGGTATATAGGCAATTATAATGGAGTATGATGAGATATGGTCAGGGTGCTACAAAAGCACATGTGAGGCATTCTCAGAAGAAGCAACACGTACAGTTGTAAAGAATAAGGAGTTTGCCAGTCAAAGTGGCAGAAGAAGGACAGGGTTTTTCTGACAGAGGATGTACCTTGCACACAAAGCCTCAACGCACTGTACTATGCACACCCATGTCTATTAGCATTGTACCTTCTGGCCCTTAAGCTTAAACAAGTGGTCCTAGACACAGTTTTGTATGGCAACCAGTGTATTCCCATGAGCCCCTGGTTTTTTTAAAATGGTTAAATTTGTATAGCATTCAGAAGATCAGTTGTCTGGCTCTAAATGTCATGCATTCTCTTTTTAAAATATTGTTGTTCGGGGAATAGGGATGCCAGCTGGGTATCACGTTTTAAAGGGATACCACATTTAAAAATCACCAGTGAGGATGATTTCTGACATCAAAGCAGACCGTGACACAAATATTCAGAGTTCATACCAAGAGGGAGCAGCTCCCAACCTACTCAACATAAAAGGCAATTGAGACTGCTATTCAAGACTGCCAGAGCTATTTTATACTAAACAAGATGCCATATATAAAGGTTTATGGACAAGTTAAAGATAGAACTCAATCATTTCCATTTTTTACACGAACACATTTCTCTACTTTAGACGCCTTCTCATCAGATCCAAGACAAAGAATAAATCAGCTAAAATACTTTCTTGAAAGGTTTAATGTATCATTCTAGTGGATGTCTTCTTTCACTGTAATAAGATTATCCCATTTTCAGGGGCTGAATATGTCCCAAAATTTCTGCAATATATCTCTGAGTTATAAAAGTGTTTTTGCTTTCTGCATAACTGACTTGATTGAGAAGCAGCAATTTTTATATTCCATAGTATTAAAAACACCAAGGATTAGAGCAAAGAAGCACTGTTGGGTTCACTTCATTATTCAACCTAATTTCTTGAAAATGAAATGTGATGAGTTTTTAGGAAAAATTTCCTTTTCCATGACTGAACCCTTTAACAGGCTATATTTGACTTTAGAACATGTGCAATCTGAACTGAATATTGAAGATCTGTTTAATCTTAGACCAACTGGAAAGCCATCAAAGCCACTCCTCTGTTTCCCTGCTTGCACTTAAAAGGAAATGAATTCTCTTTTTTTGAATACTAAGTACAATGATCTTCCCCAGACTCTTTCCTATCTTTTCTGGATGCAAACATGAATAGGCCAACAACACAATCCAACATTTACAAATTGCTAGAACAATGATCTCTGTCCTAATTCTAAAATTAGAAAAATAAAAAATCTTGGGCCTACACAATACTGATTAAAATATTCAAGTTTTTTATCCTCTAAGTCATGGGAAAAATAGTGATGTTTATTATAAAATTATATAGACCCAACTAAAGAAACATGCCTGTCCAACTCCAGACTATCGAGACTATGTGCCAGAAGTTTAAGCAAGTTGTGGAAAAGGCACATTTTATTTGGATGTAGCTGTCTTGATCCAGCCATTTTTTTTTTTTTTTGGCTTCAATGTATCAGTTTTAATCCCTGGGACAAACCATTAAACTTGCAGCTTGGAAAAAAAAACCCACTAAATGTGTAAAACAGATATCTTCACCTCATCACCTTGCTTCTCCTTCTGGCCCACATCCATCCCAGAGTGTGGATGGAGGATGGGGAGTGAATGCAGAATGGGTTCAGTCTCAGAGATGGGGGGAGGTAGGGTGAGTAGAAATGGGATAGGGGTTACATATCACCTGGTACATAACCTGCATAAAACCAAGAGTCGCACGCTTACCATATTCACTCATTGAATACAGTAACAGTCATCATTTTAGCAATTTCTCAGAATGTAATTTTTTCTTGAATGGTCTACATCTCACATTCTCAGGTTTCACCTTTGACATTACATTGATCACATAAAGTTACTTTCTAGACAGATATAGATACTGATGTACATGTAGAGACAGAGGCAAAGAGATACAATCTGATCGTCTTACTAATGAAACTATTTATTTGAAAATCTGAATATGGAATTTTATTGGCAGATCATAGGTAAGACATTGGACTGGGGTAAAGATGGAAGCAATGAGGAAAGCCATTTGGACCACAACATGATCTTATTCTCTGCTTTTAAGGGCACAAGAAATCCTAAAATTAAATATATAACTTTTCTCTCAGTATGTAAACCTAAGCCACAACTCTGGTATAAGAGTAATATCACTTTACTTTTTCTTTTGTTTTTGAGACAGATTCTTGCTCTGTTGCCTCAGGTAGAGTACAGTGGTGTCATCATAGCTCACTGCAACCTCAAACTCCTGGGCTCAAGCGATCCTCCTGCCTCAGCCTCCCAAGTAGCTGGGACTACAGGGATCCACCACGATTCCTGGCTAATTTTTCTATTTTTAGTAGAGACAGGGTCTCACTATGTTGCCCAAGCTGGTCTCGAACTCCTGAGCTCAAGCAATCCTCCTGCCTTGGCCTCCCAGAGAGCTAGGATTACAGGCATGAGCCACCGTGCCTGGCCTCACTTTACTTTTCTGTAATCCTAGTTGATTTCTACTTTGAAACTTCCTTCATTCCACTTGGTAGAAATTTAACCTCAGTGAATTCATGGATCCATGTTTCACCTCTGCGATATCTAAGTTCTGTAGAGACCTCCATTTCCCCTCTACCATAGCAGAGACTCCCGCTAGCTTTACAAACATCTCTCCCATTCTGTTTGCACCAGGAATCCTCTGTCACCTTAAGACTTAGGCTTTTGGAAGCCATAGCTAGTGAGCCTTCTCAGTTTCTGTGGTCTACCACATCAAATCCCTCCTCTGAGGCAATTGATTCCATCATTCAACACATTTACTAGTGGATCACTACATCCCAAGCACCATTCCAGCAGTGAACAAGACAGAAAAAAATCCTTACTCTCATGGGGTCAAACAGAAAACATGTACTTAACTATATAAAATGCCTACTGTTTCAGTTGCAGATGGGTTTTATGGAGAAAAATCAAGCAGGGGAGAGAGTAGGAAAGGAGGTTACAATTTTTAAATTTTAGATTAGCTGGAAGATTAAATGTCACTATGAAAGTGACATTTCAATTAAAAAACGGAAGGAAAGGAGGGAGTGTGCCATGTGAACGTCTGGCGGGAGGGCATTCCAGGCCCAGTGAACAGCATATGAAAAGCCCCTAAGGCAGAAACAAGGAATCCACTGCGACTGGAACCCAGCATGCAAGAAGAATAGCAGATGAGGTCAGAGAGGTAGCAGCAGGCCAGATGGAGGAGGCAATCAGCACGGAATGGTCTCACAGAAGCCTAATGCAAGCCACTATGAAATTATAAATTTTCTTTTAGTCACATTGAAAAAATAGGTGAAATTAATTTAAATGACATATTTTAATCTAGTATATCCAAAACATTTAAACATATAAGCAATATAAAAATCATTAAGGAGCTCTTTTACTTCTTTTATACTAAGGTTTTAATATCCAATGTGTATTTTACACTTATGGCACATCTCAATTTGGACTAGCCACATTTCAAGTGCTTGATAGCCACCTGTGGCTTGTGGCTACCTTATTGGACAGTGCAGGTCTACCTACTTGAATGAGGGGAAAGGTAAGGAGGAAAAATACCAGGAAAAACATCAATTAATATATCATTGACATCATCTCATCATGCACACGACATTCTATTTTCTATAATGTTTCTTTGTAATGCTGGTTTAGAGGCAGTGTTTTTTTTAATCTTTTCCTTTTCTGATTATAAAAGTCATATGTACCCAAAAATACAAACAATATGGAAATGAATAGTGGAAAGTGGATTTTTACTCTAATCAGGTGAGGGTTAAGGATAGCAAAGGGTTAGGCAGCCTGTGTCACATAGTACCCGCTGTTTGACATCTTGACACCCTATTTTATTTCAATCTGAAATTTCAATTTCAATTGAAAGCTGTTTCAATTTTCTTTTTCTAAAGTGAGATTTGAAAGAGCCCAGAATCTATGGACAGAAAATTTTTTTTAATTTCAAAATATTAACGGGGTACAAATGTTTTAGGTTACGTGAATCATTTTTGTAATGCTTGAGTCCTGGCTATAGGTGTGTCCATCACCCAGATAGTGTTCATAGTACCCATTAGGTTGGTGTACTCCCCACCCCACTGGTTGCTTTCCACTGAGTTTTACTTCCCTTTGCACACATGTGTACTCATTGGCAAAGAATTTGTGAGAAAATCTTTAATGAGATTGTGTACATTAGTAAGTAACTTCAAACTCATGGTAGCAGAATATTTTCTAGAGATTAACGTTGTATTTGTTTCTCATCTTCTGCACATCTAATGCACTCAGAGAAGGTCGGGCTCAAGAAGGGGTGAATAAATGTTTAATATAGTCATATTTAGAAGCAGAAGGTCAGGGTAGTGAACCTGAAGCTGAGCGAGCCCTGGATCTGCAACTGACAATCAAATGCACAGATCTGGTCCAACTCTTTTTCTCCAGTAGGTTTGTTTCAAGCTTTCTTCTAGCTCCTCAAACCTCCACACCCACTCTTCCACACTCAGTCTTAGACTCACTGGAAGTTTTGTTCCACAGGGACAGGTATATTTTCTTCTGTTTTCTTCCCTGCTGTATCTCCAGAGCCTAAGGCAGTGCCTTACATATAGTTTGGTGCTCAAAAAGTATGTTGAGTGAATGAGCAAAGTAGGTAGCATTAGGTTTGAACTCCATCATCTCCCCATAGCCAAACCTGCAAACCTACCCCATTTGTGTGCTTTTAATTTTTCTCTCTTCCAATTACAGTGGACGACCTGCTCCTACTCCTCTCTAAGGTGATCCTTCCACTGGGATTCTGGGTCCTATCTTCCTCCTGGGCTTCACAAGGCCTTCACTTCTTCCCTAACCCCCTCTCTTTGTGGCATTAGTATCTCTCAACTTAAAGAAAAACCCTCTCATGAGTACACATTCCTCCCCCCCACCACACCCATTTCTCACCTCCCTTTTACAGCTAAACTGCCCAAATACTTGTCTATACTCACTGTCCCCAATTCTTCACCCATTCTCTCTTGAATCCACCCCAACCTGCCTTTTGCCCACACCAATGACATCTAGGCTACCAAAGATCACTGATGACATCCATATTGACTAACCCAATGGATACTTTTCTGTACTTATCTTATGTAGTCTCTCAGAAATACTTGCCACAGTGAAGCACACTCCTGATTTTCCTTTTATCTCAGTAGCCACTCCCCTCTCACCTGTGCTGGCTCTCCTCCTGCAGAGATTGAGAGGTTGGGGTGTCTCCCCAAACCCCATATTCATCCATCACTGCTCTCTTTCCCTTACCACCATTTTCAATACATTAGCCAGCCCTGGCATTTCTATTTCCAAAATGTATGTTGATTCTATCTGCCTCTCTCCCTCTTTACCACCTTCCTCACCTAAATTACACCCTACTATGTCTCTGACCCCATACTGGCCCCTACAGTCTATTCTTAGTTTAGCATCCAAAGTGATTCTTTTAAAATCTGTCAGATCCGTCACTACCCTGGCTCCATGGCTTCCCATGGCTCCCCATTATAACCAAAGTAAAATACAATGTTTTTACCATGACCCCTTCCTACCTGCCCAGGCACATTTCCTACCACCCTCCCCTTGTTCACAGGACTCCAGCCACACTTAGCATTCTTGCTATTCCTCAAAAAATCGAATATCTTTCTTGCCTCAGAGTCTTTGTTTATACTATTCCTTATGCTTGGAAAGTTCTTTCCATTTTCTTAATCTGGCTGGTTCCTTCTGTCCTGGAACACTCTGCATAGATGTTACCTCTGCATAGAGGCCTTTCCTGATGACTCTAAGTCGCCCCACCCCTCCAATCTTCCTTCTGGAGCTAAGCTGTTTGTTTGTTAACTCCATAGCACTTATGACAACTTGAAATTATTTTACTTGTTTTTTCTCTGTCTTCTCCACTAGACTGTAAGCTGTTTCAGGTCTCAATCTTGTTCACTGCTGTGTTTTAGGGGTCTAGTTCAGTATCTGGCTCATTCCATTATAGGTGCTCAATAAATGATTGTTAACTACATGAATGAATGAGTGAGTGAATTAAGAGAGGCACATGGTGCCCTGGAGAGATGCTGAGGGAAAAAGGACAGGGGGAATTGGTGCTGCCTTCCTAGTTCAAATAGTTGATCTCCATCCGTGAGACTAACATTCATAGTTGAACTGTGACTGAGAAAATGCTGGAGCCAGTGGATAGGGAGAAAAACTGCAGTGAGTGCCTATTAGCTGTGCTCAAACCAAGGGTTGACACCAGTCCACAGGTCCTGCCTTTGCCTCAAGCCCTGACCTGCAAACTGTACAGTCACAGCTTGAAGGTATTACCAGTCCATTGGCACTACAAATCCTGACCAGCCAGATTTTTCAGCCATACTTGAGAACAGTCTATGCCCCAGGAAATTTGTAAACCATTAGAATCAGCAAACCACTGGACATACTTATAGGGTGAGAGAAAGAGAGATTGTGACACGCTCAGAGCTGGAGGTGCAGGTGAGAACACACTGCTGTCACAATTGAAGTTCAAGACAAAATGCCCTTTTAGAATAAGAAAGCAAAAAAATGAAATGTCTAGGTTTGGCCAGTAGTCTTAATCTATGCTGCTTCTACTTCCTAAAGGCATATGCTGCAACTGAGTAGTGGCCTTCTCTGACCTCAATATTTGTAAAGTGGAGTTAACAATAGCTACCAAAGTTGTTGTGAGGACTGAGATAATTCATGTAAAACAATTAGCACAATGTTGGTGCATAGAAAATGCTCAATAAAGATTTATAATTTTGATTATTAGTATGAGTAATAGATATATCAAATGAAATCATTCTTACAGCGTGAAGATCCAATTCGATGATGAGTGTAAATAACAATGCCTAGAACTTAGTAAGTACTCAACAGATGGTAAAAATTACTAATATTATTTTAGTCACATATATTATTTTTCTCTTAGTAGACATGTGAAATAGATAGAAGCAGGTGATGCCATTTTAGAGCTGTGGAAACAGGCTTCAAAAGGTGAACTAACTTGCCAAAGGTCACACAGCTAGTAGATGAGAGAGCCTGGACATGAGCCCAGATCTTAAGACTCTTGTGTTAATGCCATTATGATTACTGAGTGTGTGGTGGTGTCACAGGTTATATCAGGCCAGATGCCTGTTTTTGTAAATAAAGTTTTATTGGAACACAGCTACACATGTTCCTTTACACATTGGCTATGGCTGCTTTCATGCTACAACAGCAGAGTTCAGTAGTTGTGACAGAACCCACATAGCCCAGAAAGTCTAAAATATTTCCTGTCTGGCCCTTTACAGAGAAAGTGCCAACTCCTGCTCTAATCCAAAGGTTTTTTAATGACATTGTAAACTAATGTTTTATCTATATATAATCATTTTGTAAGTTATCAATTAAAAATGAAGGATTAGAAACAGATTGTCACCTAAATTCAGTCTTTTTCAAAAAGCCAAGTGGTGGTGTGACAGCATCTCTTGTAACCAGTGGTCCTTGAAGCTCAGCAGGGAGGGCTGCAGCAAAAAAGCAGAACCCTAGAAAAGATTTTACTACCATGCACTTTTCAAGGCTTCTACTACCAGGTGAATGCAAGAGCCCTTTGACCCCAAGCATCAGTGCCACCTGCTGTCAACCTTTCCAGGCATACCTTCAAACTAAACAACACATCACCTCTTCCCTTTTCCTGTTACTTCACTTCAGTTGCAATAGTGGCAGTCATCCCAATTTGCTTGATCCCTGGAACCTGAGCTTGCAAATTTGAGACTGTAACCTCAGCCAACAACGATAATTATCTGGCCCCAGAAAAAAAGAGCATGAAACAAATGGAACCATCATTTGTCATAATGACTCTGGCTGCTTAGTCCTAGATGTGCAGAGATGTTTTTGAGTACTAGCCAGGGCCCTGTCCCATCTGGAGGTCAAGACTTTGCAATTCCATTAAATGTTTTGAACCCAAAAAGATTACACTGTTCCCCTCAAGGAAGAGTTTTTCTTAATTACTGTAGAGTTGGCCCTTCCTTTTAAACAGGTGGTATGGAGAAAGTGTCTTATCAATCAAATCTTTTTGCCTTTCAACTTCGTCAAGGTCCCTAGACAGCAACTTATGATGAGTGATCTGCTATAGAAGTTACTAAAAGAGAACAATTTTAACAAATGTCATTGTTATAAAGTCACTGACTTTGAACATACAGCTTTGAGTGTTTGATGTTGTAATATGAATCATTGATGCTTTCTTCCCCAGTGACAGAGTAGCATATCTTATCACTGCTATCAAACTTTCAGTTTGAGTAACTTCCTGTGATTGTGATGTGCATAGGGCTATCCTCATCACTCTTAAGGTTCATGCAGTTGACTGTACAAGGAATAATATGGGGGGGTGTCTTTATTCCTAAATATGTAAATATGTCACTGTAAAAGAAAGTTAATTGATTGGCAATGGAAATGAGGTGTTTTCTTCCTGGGTGAAGGGACACACATTGATCTTTAAATGCAGTAGAAATTGGAATGTTTTACACTGGCTTATACTTTACGTAAAGAATTAGTATACTCAGTTGGAGAGATACAGACTGCAATCTGTAGAAAAGCTATTTCTGAAAACATAAGAAAAATAAATTAAACTCCAAGTAAAGGGAGACATCAGATCCTCAAAGGAGACATCTTTAAAGAATGCAATACTCTAAGGTATTTTAATTCCTAAATATCATTCGTAATCTAGACATGGCAATACTGAGGAAACAACCAAAGTATATTTTTATGCTAATTATACCAGAAATATACAAGTCTTTATCATATTTATGTTATTATCTTCCTTGAGGGCTAAATTTTGGTTCAGCTTCTACCAAAATGGGATCGGAACCAGAATAGCATTAAAGAGCTCACCCACAATCTAATTACCAATTCAGGCCAAGCACCCTCTCCTTTTTCTTATGTATACAGAGACAATGATTAACTAAAGAAGCAGTAGCAACGTGGTTTTCTTGGAAAGGATATATGTTAAGGCATCACACAGAGAGTTAATGTTTTAGTCACAATTAAACAACCTTTCTGGGAAAAAAGTCCACAATCCATAAAAAGAAGTGTAGGTACCTATAGTGAAGCCATGTGGAAATGTGAGCTCCCTTCCAATGTACGAGGAAATCCTACCTCATGAGTCTCGGTGGGAGGCAGAGGCCACTTCTCCCCTAGAGAAGGTGAACATGCCGAACACTTGCTTTACCAGCTTCCCTTCCTACTGGAGTATGGGCATCTCTTCTAGATGAGCACTCTCCTGACTTCCCTGATGGTAAGAATCACCTGAGGGTCTTGTTAACACCTACACAGGCCTATCTCAGGGAGATTCTGACTTAGTGTATCTGAGATTAGGTTGGGGAATGTTTACCTTATAAGTATTCAGGTGATTCTCATGATAAAAGAAGCCTGGTGACCAAACATTGGCATAGAATGGACCTGTGGTTCTTTACCTTGGGTGCACATTAGATTCACCTGTGGAGATTTTAAAAACTAGGATTCCTGGAACCCACCCCAGACCAATTGAATCAGAATCATCTCTGCAGTGGATCCCATGTGTGAAGCTTCTTCACAGGTGATGCCATTGCATAGTGAAGCTTTAAAAACCTTCGTTTAGGCCAAGGCTTCACCAAACAGGTGCTGAGACTTAGATGTAAGAGTGATGGAAGGAGAGGACAACTGTGAGTAGGAGTCAGTGGTAATTGCAGCACAATCAAGTTTCCAGGGTGGCATGGACGGTACTGTTACTGAAAGCATCCTTCATCCAGTGGTCAAACATCAGTGGTCCAAACTATAGCATTCAGTAAAGTAGTGTCTTTACTTTGTCCATTCTTTGGTCTGATTTGGAGCATTGCTTAAGGTTGCATAGTCCTGAGACTGATTTTCCAACATTCCTGGTGACTCTATAAGCTAGCGAACACTATTAAATTTTTTCTCTATGTAAATCATCCACAAGTGGTTTCTGTTGGGTTCAAGTAAAAATGCAAAGTATTACTAATACAGAGTAGTGGGGGAAAACCCTGACTTTGCAGGAAGAGAACCTAAATTTGAATCCTATGTGACCTCTCTGAGGCTCTATTTCTTTATCTGTAAAATGGGAATGCTGCCTAGTTTTAGAAAGCTGTTGTGATGATTAAATTAAACAGTAACTTGAAGTGCTATTGGCAGGCTCAAGAATCTCTCTCTGAGAGGAGCTTAGGGGTAACAGTCTGGAAAGGGGTTCAGGGACATAATCTTGAAGCTTTCTTTGCATAGCAAACACAATATGTTTACTTTGATCATATATTTACATGCAGTGACTTTGAGAGTGGTTTATGGAGATTGGTGTCCAAAGCCACTCCTGGGAACTGCCACTAGAAAGGGCTTGGCACAAGCCATTAAATGTTATTTTCCACTTTCATCCTTTAACATTTAATGTGCAAATCTACTCAAAGAGCTCAATCCTAGGAAAATAGGATTCCAGAGCCTGTAGAAAACTATTGTTCATTAGTTATCTAGTCTATTGAATAAATAACTTTGAGTTATAAAATTCCAGTATATTTAAAGAACATAATTTACATACACCACATATTTTCCTCTGATATACTTAATTATGATCCCACTTCCTATTTATAGCCCTCCTTTATGTGATTAAGGATCCAATATGTGGCCAATGTCTTACAATCAGAAGGCTATATTTTGAGGTATCATTCAATGTTACCTCACTCAGTAAGGTCTTGCATTAGTTTGTTGCTATGGCAAAATGGAAATTAAAACTTGAGAATTCTAAATATGATATCTGCCAGACGGGTAGGATACAGACAAAATGTATTTCCATTATGATGGCAATTTTTTTATAACTTGGCTCTCCACTTCTTCTCTCCCACTCACTCCATGTGATCCCCAGCCCCACCCTGTCCTCACAGGAAGATAAATCACTTCAACCACCTAAGATACTATTATCTACGTTTTTCCATACTCACACTTCTATACAGACACATGCCTACATATATATCTCAAATACAGGCATTTTTTCTTTTGATAATTGATTTATAAAGATAAGATAACAAACATACTCTTCTGCATCTTGCTATTATCATTTAACAATATTATGTGGAAATCTCTCCAAATATTTTTCTGATAATTTTTATTTCAAAATATTAAGGGGTACAAATGTTCTTGTTGCATGGATAAATTGTATAGTGCTGAAGTAAGGGCTTTTAGTGTGCCCATCACCAGAATAGTGCACATTGTACCCAATAGATAAGTTTTTATCCCTCACCTTCTCCCAACCTCCCCCATTCTTAATTTCCAACGTCCTTTACACTACTTTATGACCATGTGTACCCATCATTTGGCTCCCACCTATTAGTGAGAACATGTGGTGTTTGTTTTTCCATTCCTGAGATACTTCACTCAGGATAACGGTCTCCAGTTCCATCCAAGTTGCTACAAAAGATGTTATTACATTCATTTGTATCACTGAGTAGTGCTCCATGGTATATATGTACACCACATTTTCTTTACCTACTCATCAATTGATGGGTACTTAGGTTGATTCCACATCTTTGTAATTGTGAATTGTGATAAACATTCGAGTACAGGTGTCTTTTTGATATAATGACTTCTTTTCCTTTGGATAGATAGCCAGTAGTGGAATTGCTGGATTGAATGGTAGGTCTGCTTTTAGTTCTTTGAGGAATATCCACACCGTTTTTCATAGAGGTTGCACTAATTTACAGCCCCACCAACGGTGTATAAGCATTGCTTTTTAAGCACATCCATGCCAACTTCTATTTTTTTTTAATTTTTTAATAATGGCCATTCTGATGGGGTAAGGTGGTATCTCATTGTGGTTTTAATTTGCATTTCTCTGCTAATTAGTGTGTTGACATATTTTTCATATGTTTTTTGGCCATTTGTCTATCTTCTTTTGAAAAAACTCTGTTCATGTCTTTTGCCTTTTTTTTGATGGGGTTGTTTGTTTTCCTGATTTGTTTGAGTACTTTGTAGATTCTGGATATTAGTTCCTTGTCAGATGTATAGTTTGCAAATATTTTCTCCTATTCTATAAGTTGTCTATTTACTCTATTGATTATTCCCTTTGCTGTGCAGAAACTTTTTAATTTAAGTAAGTCTGATTCATTTTTTTTGTTGTTGCTGTATTTGCCTTTGGGGTCTGAGTCATAAATTCTTTGCCTAGGATGATGCCTAGAAGAGTTTTTTCTTATGGTTTCTTCCAGAAATTTTATGGTCTCAGGTCTTATATTTAGGTCATCCTGAGTTAATTTTTTGTATATGGTGAGAGATAGGGATCCTCTGTCATTATTCTGTATGTGGCTATCCAATTTTCCCAGCACCATTTATTAAATAGGGCATCCTTTCCCAGTGTATGATTTTGTCTGCTTTGTCAAAAATCAGTTGGTCGTAGCTGTATGGTTTTATTTCTAGGGTCTCTAGTCAATTTCATGGGTCCATGTCTCTACCTTTATACCATTACCATGCTGTTTTAGTTACTACAACCTTGTAATATAATTTGAAGTCAGGTAATGTGATACTTCCAGATTTGTACTTTTTGCTTAAGATTGCTTTGGTTATTTGGGCTCTTTTTTGGTTCTATATGGAAGTTTGGGATTATTTTTCCTAGATGCGTGAAAAATAATGTTGGTATTTTGATAGAAATTGCATTGAATCTGCAAATCACTTTGGGCAGTATGGGCATTTTAATAATGTTGATTCTTCAAATCCATAAGCATGGGATGTTTTTCCATTTGTTTTTGTCATCTATGATTTCTTTCATCAGTGTTTTGTAGTTTTCCTTGCAGAGATCTTTCACCTCCTTGGTTAAGTATATTCCTAGGTATTTTATTTTCTTTGTAGCTATTATAAATGGTATTGCATTCTTGATTTGACTCTCAGCTTGACTTTTATTAGTGTCTAGAAATACTACTGATTTGTGTACATTGATTTTGTAACCTGACACTTTGCTGAATTTATTTATCAATTCTAGTAGCCTTTTGGTGGAGTCTTTAGGGTTTTCTAGATATAAGATCATATCATAAGCAAACAGGGATAATTTGACCTCCTCTTTCCCACTTTGGATGCACTTATTTCTCTTGCCTGATTGATCTGGCTAGGACTTCCAATATAAAGTTGAATAGAAGTGGTGACAATGGGCACCTTTGTCTTGTTCCAGTTCTTAGGGGGAATGCTTTTAACACTTCCCCATTCAGTATGATGTTGGCTGTGGGTCTGTCATATATAGCTTTTATTATTTTGACGTATGTTCCCTCTATGCCTATTTTGTGAGGGTTTTTATCATGAAGGGGTGCTGGATTTTATTGAATGTTTTTTCTGCATCTATTGAGATGATCATATGTCTTTGTTTTAGCTTCTGTTTATGTGGTGAGTCATGTTTATGGATTTCATATGTTGAAAAATCCTTGCATCCCTGGGATGAAACCCACTTGATCATGGTGCATTATCTTTTTGATGTGCTGTAGAATTTGATTTGCTATTATTTTCTTAAGGGTTTTTGCATCTATGTTCATGAGGGATATTTGTCTGCAGTTTTCTATTTTTTTGTTGTGTCATTTCCTGGCTTTCATATCAAAAGAATACTGGCTTCATAGAATGAGTGAGGGAGAGTTCCCTCCTTCTCCATGTTATGGAACAGTTTCAGTAGAATGGGTGCCAGTTCTTCTTTGTAGGTCTGATAGAATTCAGCTGTGAACTCATCTGCTCTGGGGCTTTTTTGTGTGTGTTGGGATATTTTTTATTATTGTTTCAATCTCGCAACTCACTATTGGTCTGTTCAGCATTTCTGTTTCTTCCTGATTCAGGCTTGGGAGGTTGTGTGTTTTCAAGAATTTATTCATTTCCCCTAGGTTTTCTAGTTTGTGCATATAGGTTTTCATAATAGTCATGGAGGATATTTTGTATTTCTGTGGTATCAGTTGTAATGTCTCCTTTTTCATTTCTGATTGAGCTTATTTGAGTCCTTTCTCTTCTCTTTCTGGTTAATCTAGCTAGTGGTCTATCAATTTTGTTTATATTTTCAAAGAATCAACCCAACTTTTTTTCATTGATCCTTTGGTTTTTTTTTTTTTTTTCCATTTCATTTAGTTCTGCCCTGAGCTTTGTTATTTCTTTCCTTCTGCTAGCTTTGGGTTTGGTTTGTTCTTCTTTTTCTAGTTGCTTGAAGTGTGACATTACGTTGTTAATATATGATCTTTCTGTCTTTTTGATGTAAGTATTTAAAGTTCTGAACTTTCCCCTGGTGCTGCCTTTTATGTATCCCAAAGATTTAGCAAGCTTGTGTCACCTTTTTTGTTCAATTCAAAAAATTGTTTTATTTCCGTCTTGATTTCATCAATAACCCAAGGATTGTTCAGCAGCAGTTGTTTTATTTCCATGTATTTGCTAAGTTTTGTGTGTTCCTGTTGTAATTGATTTCTAGTTTTCTGCTACTGGGTCTGAAAAGATACATCGTATGATTTCAATTTTTCTAAATTTGCTGAGACTTATTTTGTGGCCTAACATATGATCTATTTTTGAAAATGTCCCAAGTACTGATGAAAAGAATGTATATTCTGTAGTTTTTGGGTAGAATGTTTGGTAAGTGTCTGTTAGGTCCATTTGTTCTAGAGACCCATTTAAGTCCATTGTTTCTTTGTTGATCTTCTGCCTTGATGATCTGTCTAGTTCTGTCAATGGAGTGTTGAAGTCCCTGGCTATTATGATGTTGCTCAGATCTGGTAGAATTAGCTTTATGAATCTGGGAGCTCCCGTATTCGGTGCATATATATTTAGGATTTTTATATCTTCTTGCTGAATTGATCCCTTTATCATTATATAATGACCATCTTTGTCTCTTTTTTAACCATTGTTGATTTATAGTCTATTTTATCTGATATGAGAGTAGCTACTGCTCATTTTTGGTTTCCCTTTGCACAGGACATTTTTTCCACCCCTTTACCCTGAGTTTATGAGAATCTTTGTGAGTTAAATGGGTTTCTTGGAGACAGCATATACTTGGGTTGTGTTTTTTTCTAACATTTTCATTTAGAATTATTTTATTAGTTATTTATAAATTATAGTAATTTCAGCATTTTTTATAAATTATGGCATTATTATATATTACCACATTAGCCATTAAGTGGTCATTTGATGTTTTAGATCTCAGTAATGTTCTGACTTCTACTCCATATGTCAAAACTGTTCATGGTAAAGCTGAAAGCAGTGATAGTGGAGCTGAGTCTGAGGAACAAGAGGCCCAAGAAGAAGTGAAAGGAGCAGAACAAAGTGATAATGGTAATTTTTGGATAATGGGTTAATAATTTCACATTAAATAAAAGGGTATGAAGACATTTGGGCTGATTTGGTATTGTATAAGATTAACACTGGTGGTAGGATGTGGGCTGTTGACCCTATACCCAGGTTTGCTGTGGACCAAAAGGCTCTCCTACAGAATATAGGGACAGCCAGCCTCATGCATAAATGTAATAGGTGTTAATTGAAGGCTGACAAGAATAGGCCACTCTTCCAAATATGCTGCCTTAGACAAGTATTATTTTAAGATATTGTTTCTAGTATGAATATGCATATGTTACCAAGGATAGGAGACAAGGTAAGTTCTCAATATCTTATCAAAAATAGAAGGAGGGCATTAAGACCATTCACATTCAATGTTAGTATTGATATATGAGATACTGTTCTGGTCATTATTTTGGTTGTTCTCTCCTTTTTGTTATTGTTTTATAAGAGCTGCGAGTTTTAACTTTTGCATGTTTTTACACTGGAGGGTATCAATTGTCCTGTTCTATGTATAGAACACTTCTAAGCATTTCCTGTAGGGCAGGTCTAATGGTGACAATTTCCCTTAATGTTTGCTTGTCTGGGAAAGACTTTATTTCTCCTTCATTTATGAAACTTAGTTTTGTAGGATACAAAATTCTTGGCTGGCAGTTATTCTGTTTAAGGAAACTAAAGATACGACCCCATTCCTTTATGGCTTGTAAGGTTTCTATTGAGAAGTCTGCTGTTAGTCTGATGGGTTTCCCTTTGTAAGTTACTTCATGTTTTTGCCTCATGGCTCTCAGGAGTTCCTCCTTTACATTGACCTTGGCCAGTCTGATGACTGTATGCCTTGGTGATTCAATTTTTGCAATCAATGTCCCAGGCATTCATTGAACGTCTTGTATATGGATGTCTAAATCTCCAGCAAGACCAGGTACGTTTTCTTTAATTATTCCTTCACATAAGTTTTCCAGGCCTTTTGCTTTTTCTTCTTCACCCTCAGGGATGCCTATGGTTCTTATATTTGGCTGTTTTACATAATCCTATATTTCTTGTAGACTTGCTTCCTTTTTATTTTTGACTGACTGGGTTTATTAGGAAGAGTTGTCTTCAAGCTCTGAAATTCTTTCTTCTGCTTGGTCTAGTCTATTTTTAAAACTTTCCACTGTGTTTCATATTTTTCTAAATGAATTTTTCATTTCCTAAAGTTGTATTTTTTTAATATATCTATCGCTTTAGTAATTTTTCATTCATTTCCTGAATTATTTTTCTGCTTTCTTTGAGTTGGTTTTCCATTTTCTCTTGGAGCTCATTGAGCTTCCTTACAATCCATATTTGGAATTCTTTATCTGTCATTTCAGTATTTTCATTTTGGTTGGGATCAAACCATTGCTAGAGAGCTGATGTGTTCCTTTGGTTGGGGTGGGGTCCTTTCACTCTGATTTTTCATACTTCCGGAGTTCTTGCACTGATTCCTTCTCATCTGGAGCAGCTGTTTTTGGATTTTCTTTTGTTTGGATGGGACTCCCCCCCTCACTTATAAAGGTATGCTTGTAGCATAAGTTGGGTAAGGACCTTTGGCTTTGTTTGTGGGCACTTTGATGGGGGTCTAGGTTCTGGATGGCTACCTTGGCTATAGATATCCTTAGTGTGGTGGTTTTCTCAATTGCTTGTTATTTGTAGGCTGTGGTATACTATGTACATAGGCAGATTCCCTGTCTTTTGTTAACAAAAGGAGATGAAGGTCTTTTAAATCCTTTCTCTTTCCCCAGCCCTGTGGTCTTCTTAACAGTATGAATTATATTGGGATGCCCAGTTTAATCTCTAAATCAGTAGGTGGTGCTTGTGGGTAAGAGTCAGCCACACCCTCTATGATTGAGTCGGTAAATGCTGTAATAGGTTGTACAAGTTGTCCTCCCTGCCAGTTGGTGGCACTTGCCAGAAAGAACCAGTTGCAGTGTTTTGTTTTGGTTTTTTTGTTGTTGTTGTTGGGGGAGGGACCTGTGACCAGCTCTAGCTCCTCAGGAGAAGCACTTGAATGTCCCAGGCAGTGGGCAGGGTCCTGAAGCTTCCAGGTGAGTCCTTATTCTCCACCACAGTACAGGTGGGAGAAAGAGCGAGGCTCGGCAGGGCTGGGTCAGGTGAGCCTGCCTTCAGGCTCCAAAAAGGCAGGCACAAGAACTGGGTCAAGGGTCAGCTCCCAGGACACTTGGGAAAGCCACCAGGGAGGGGTGAAGTGGCCCTACCAAGCCAGAAATTCTGCTCGTGGGGGAGGGGTCATATGGGATTCACAGACTGGCTGTCAGGAGTGGGTTTCACTCTTCTCCCTCTTCCCTTGCCCTGCAGATCTCCTTCCAGTGTCTGGCCATAAGCAGCAGCCCAAACTAGCTGATCTCACCAGCAATGGTACCACAGGCTAGCAGCTTCCCTGCCCAGGATCCCACCCCAGACTGAAAGCATGACTTTCCTGTGGGAGGAGGGGTGTTCCACGAGTGCACTGCAGCTCAGACCCACACTGCACTCTCCTATTAGTTCTGCCCATGTGGGCTCCCATGCACCCCAAGATAAGTTCACAAATATCCTCTCTGTGCCCCCAAACAACATGATCGAGTCCTGGGGGTAAAGGATCCAGCCCGTGGGCCTGTTCCCTGGTCCCACAAGTTCAATCCCTGACCATGCCATGGAGAAGGCTGGTCCCAAGTTGCCCAGGGAGTGCTCAAGCAGGTTTAATGTCCATCTGCTTTGGGGTATGCCCTGCTCTGCTGCAGCCACCAGGCTCCTGCAGAGCCAGCAGGCAGGAAGCTCAGGGTTTGAGCACCCCTTGGTCAGCTACAGGTCTTTAAAATGAAAGGTGAGCCCCACTCTATGTGGAAGCATCAATGTAGTGGGCATGTCAACAGAAGGGAAGCAGGTGCTCCTGAGAGCCCAAGCTCAATTGTCCCTTGGGGCACCCATGCTGACTCATGTGGGAACTGCCATGGCTGCATTGGCAGCTGTGGGCAGGGGAGGGGAGGTAGAGGAGAAGAGTCTGAAAGGAGGAGAACTAGCACTCTTGTCCCCTTTGTCCCAAGGGGCTCCTCTGGCTTGTTGTATTCTCCTTTCCCCTGTAGGCAGCCTGCCCTGAATGTCCAAGCTCCAGGATCACACAATTCCCCTGGGACCCACTGGCCCCTGTGGGCACCACAGTCTACGAAGGCATTGGGAAATATTTGTGTGGGGACCAGTGACATGAAAACTGAAGGGCTGAAGCTCCCTGAGGAGGACAAGGGCACACAATGGGTGGAGAAGCAGTATAGCGCCTGCCACTGCAGCTTGGGTCTGTGGTGAGGGGGAGCAACCCCGAGGCGGCTGGCAG
Source organism: Daubentonia madagascariensis (assembly GCA_023783475.1). Lineage (NCBI taxonomy): Eukaryota > Metazoa > Chordata > Mammalia > Primates > Daubentoniidae > Daubentonia > Daubentonia madagascariensis. The sequence continues at coordinate 4,289,866 of JAKFHU010001599.1, forward strand.
CCTGGTGCTCTGTTCTCATAAAGCTCCCAGTTCACTGGCAGCAGTAGCTTTTGGGCTCGTGAGGATAGAGAAGCTCTCCAACAGTTCAGGAGCCTGCAGTCTCCCAGAGATGTGAGGGGAGGAAAAACAAACACTGCCACCTACCTTCTCCAAATTCCTCAGGGGTTGATCTCTGCCAAAACCTTGCTCCTCTTGTTCTACTCCACTTCTTCCCATGGAATCTCTGGTAGTTTCTGAGGCTTTTTCTTCAGAATCACACCTGGGCTATGTTTTTTTTTTTTTCATCTAAAACTTTTTCTTCTTTCTGAGACGATCTGGTGACTGATGTCTCTAGTCAGCCATCTTGCTCCCCCTGTTCTCCAAATATTTTTTTTCTTAATGGCTGCATAATATTCTATGATTTAGATATATCACATGTTGTTCTGCCATTCTGCAATTGATAGTTGTCTGGTTTTCTTCTACCTTTTTACATTATCAAAAAAATCACAATTAACATATATATGTCCATACATGTGGAGGTTTCTATTAAACATAAAAAAGGAGTTGTTCAATATGTGCTGTTTGGGGTACAAGTAACAGAACTCTAACCAGCAATGGTTTAAACCAGGAAGATATTGTTTAGTGAACAAGAAATCTATTGGAAGATAGTCCTAGGGTTTGTTTGAGTGTTCAAAGACATCATAATCTAAATCCAAGCTCTTTTTATCATTCTATTCCTCCATCCTCAGGCTTGTTGCCTCTCAGTCACAAAATGCCTCCTGCAGCTCCAGACATTCACACAAGATTCAAAGCACAATGGGAGGGAAAAGGGCAAACACACTTCTTATTATATCGTTCTCTATAAGGAAGAAAAAATCTTTCACATACAGCCCCAAGTAAACTTTCTCTTACATCTAGATAGCCAAAAACTGTGTCATACATACCCATCTCTAGACCAGTCAATGGGAACAGTATGCCATGATTGGTTTAGGCTGGGTACGTTGCCCCATCAACAAGACCAGGTCCTGTCAGCAAATTAAAAAAAAAAAACAATGGAGAAAATGACTGTTAGAAAGGCAATTAAGTGTCTTTCAGAATAAGATATGGAGTTGATTAATATGCTACTTAGACATTCTCAGTAAAATAGTCAACCAGTGTACATCTGAAAGAAAACAATGATTACATTGTACCAAAAAGACACACAGCAATATTTTTAAACTTTTTCAAAAACTTTTATTATTTTAAAGCTGAAATATAGCATATTGTTCTTTTCAGTGTTATTTCATACAATATTCCCTATATAGGTGTTTCCAATAATTTCATAGATAATTTTAATAATTATATTTAAGCTTCTATCATAATTTTCTTTTACTTTTAATTGACAGAATAATTGTGTGTATTTAGGGGATACATAGTGATGTTTTGATGCATATAATATATAGTGATCAGATCAGGATAATTAGCATATACACCAACTCAAACATGTATCATTTCTTTGTGTTGAGAACATTACAGCAATATTTCTATATAGCATGTTCTGTAGAAAAAAACTGAATATTTAAAAGGCATTTACTAAGTAATACATAAGGCTATATAGTTACTAAGTTATTGACATATAAGGCTATGTAGTGACTAAGCATTATGCTAGGTACATCAGTGGGCCTGAAGAGGATTAACAGATGGCCCCTGCCCTACACAATTTCAACATATTAATAGCTACTTTGGAAGAGACATGATAGATCTAGTCGTGGTTCTCAACCCTGGGTGCACATTAGAATCATTTGGAAAGCCTGTGCAATGCTTATTCCAGAGCCACGCCCTAAACCAATTAAATCAAATCTCTGTGGGAAAAGCTGGATCAAAGGATCAAGCTCCAGGGCAATTCTAATGTGCAGCTAAGGTAAAGAACAACAGCCCTAAAGGAAACAGTCAAGAATCAAAGTTTGCTCTCTTGTTTGCACCCCTTTCCTCCTCCTGGCTCATGTCCCCAGGAGCGGTCCACACACACAACCCAGAAGCCCGAGGCCCAGCAATACTCCAAGATCTGTCCGCTTTCCATTTTCAACACTCCTCACCCCTTTTAAGCAAAATGACGTACCCTGTGGTCATGTGCTGTCACGGCAACTGACCTGCTTTATTAACTCACACTGCCTCGTAGGACTTTCTGCTGGGATTCTTTCGGAGACCTTAGCCCAATGGTGAGGGTGCTGGGCTGGTAAGAGAAAGGGTTATGGAACCTGACATACCAGTGTTTCCTACAGAGAGATCCTGCATGCTCTGTCTGGATGGACCTGTCCTCTTCTGCTTTTTTCCACCTGGCAAGATTTTGCCCATCCTTCAAGGTATAGGTCAGATAGATTCTGTGATGCCTTCTTGACCCCTGGGCATGGTTGCATATGCCTTCCTCTCTGCTAGCGGGGAACTAAACTCCTCCTGCTCACGGTGCATGCTCTACTGCCACATTGTAGCAGAGTTATTTGTTTCCATCTGCAGTGGGCTTTCACAGGGCAAGGATCTCCTCTCACACTCCCTATGCTCCTTGTCCCCACTCCGGTACCTTGGACCAAATCTCTTTTGTAAACTAACTTATTTTTTGAATCTCACACTCCACAAACAGAACTATGAATAACATCAGCTCTCCAACTTGCCTAAATGCTGTGGTGGAATTCTCTAGTATAGTAACAAATGTCTTTGACCAAATTTTCTTTGGGGTCCTCTTATTTCTTTTGTAGTTGTTTTTAATTATCATATTTCAATATTCTAGCTTACTTCAGCAAAAAAAAGGTGAAAGGGAGAAATGATGAGGTATATGTTGTTGTAAGATCTAGATAATTTCTGAATCTAAGTAATGGGTATATGGAGGTTTGTTATAGATAACATTTATTTATAAGTTTGTATATATAAATTTATATAAATATATTATACATAATATATTATATATAATTTAATAAACATATATAGTATACTTATATAAATTCATATAATATATACTTGTATAATGTACTTAAATATGATATGTTATATATTATAGATGTATAATATATAATTTTATATATGTAATATATAATGTAATTTATATAAATATGTGATGTCATATATTTATCATGTATAATATATTGATATATTATATAATATATGTAATTATATGAAAATATATATGTAATATACTTATAATAAAGTTTATGTAACATATATTTATATTTAATATATTTTAAATTACAGATATTATATATTATATAAATACATAAATATATTAAAAATTATAACAAAACATATATAACATTATACATATGTGACATTTTTAATAGTACAACAATTTTTAAGGTTTAAAAAGTTGTTTCTAGATGCTTATAATTGCTTTCGAGTGTGTTAATACTATACAATCTTATGTTATCAGTATCTACACTGTCTTATGACTTTGTTCTAATAACTATATTATCTTTTGGACTTAATTATTTTCTGCTAACTGTTTAATTCTCAGAGGAGTTCTTGTCATTTTAGCTGGATTTTAGGGTTTTTTCCCTTGGTGTTTTATTATTTCTAAATTACTTCCTAATCTCATAAAACATTATAAACCTACTTTTTCTTTCATTGTTTTTAGCAATATTGAGTAGAGATGAAACTTTTATGAAACTGATATATAATGCCTAATGATTCCATAAATACTGTCCACCATCCTTTTAAGGACCATCCAAGCTAATGTTCCCTGAGTGACCCTCCCTCTTCTCATCCCCCTCCCCTGCCCAAAGATAGCCACTACCCTGAATGTCGTGCTCATCATTCTCAGGATTTTTTTATTGGTTAGCCACGTGTTTGTCTTCTAAACAATATGTTGTTTAATTTTAAATGTTTTGAATTCTCTATAAATAGAGAATTCTTCAACAACTTGCTTTTGTTGCTCAAATTACACTCTATTGCCAAATGAATACTTTTATCTTTTCAGCAACAATGCATGAACCCTATACTAAGGTTTTTATGTATTTCAATCATATATATATATATATATATATACACATATACACACACACACATACTTACATGCAACATGCTATGCTTACTGTAAAATGTTCATTTAGATTTATCCACATTTTCTACTTTTACCATTCTTTATTCCTTCTTGTATCTCCACACTTCTACTGGGGATTATTTTCCTTTTGTGTGACTATTACCCTTTATATAGATCTGCTCATAGATAATTCCCTGTTTTTGTTATTCTGAAATCTTTATTTTGACCTATTCTCTTTATATGTTTTGAAAAGTTCTCAGCTATTATCTCTTCAAATATTGCTTTGTTCCTTTCTAATTCCCTTCTCATTCTGGGATATCAATTTTAAATACGTGTTCAAGCTTCTCACTGTATTGTCTGTCTACTACCATCTGTTCTATATTTTCCATCCTTTTTGTTTCCTTGTAGGTTTTTTTTTATGAATTATGATCTATTTTACTTACTAAATTCTTTCTTCAGCTGTTAAATCCAACAATTGTAGAACTTGATTTCTCTTGCTGTTATTTTTTGGTGTTGTTCTAGAATTTCTTTTTGGTTCTCTTTCAAATCTGTCATTTTTTTATACTTTCCAGTCCTCTGCAGAAATTTTTAAGTTGCTCTCATCTAAGGCAACATATTAAGTTGTAACTATATTCATCTGCTTAGTGAAAAACCCATCCAGAAATGTAAGAAAATGGGAATCCTGTTTTTATTTTCTATCCTTTCTGCTGTTTCTTATTAATAAATTGTCTTGTTTGCTCCTGAGTCTAATTATATTTCATTGTATACTAAATATTATATTTGAAAAAATACATGCAGACCTTAATTTCTTTGGGAGACAATGGTATCTTCCTCTAGAGAAAGTTGTCATTGGTTTCTGCCAGGTATCTTCAATCACTTGAACCTAAAGTCATCTTAATCCCATTATGGGGATTGAGATTTTCTTGGCTGCCCAGGTGACACAAAGGCAGTCACAGTATGTATAAGTGCCATTTTTCTTTCAGTTTACCATTATTCCTACAATGCTTCCTTCCAGATTCTCAGTGTAAAAGAAGGGCCCACAGGCCAAATCTGGCCAGTAAACCAAATCTGTCCTGTGGCTTACTTTTGCACATGACCCATGGACTAAGAATGTTTTTTACATTTTTAAAGGGTTGAAAAAAAATCAAGAAGATAAACTGGAGACCATATGTGGCCCATAAAGATATTACTCTCTGGTCCTTTACAGATAAGTTTTCCACCCTCCGATATAAAGCATGGAATTGTTTACCAGACCCCCATTTTTGTTAGATCCTATATACCAACTTTTGTCCCCTAGACCTGCAAGGCTTTTAAAAAGACACTCAGTATCTCAGTTACCTATTCCAAATCAGCAAACTATCCTAGGGAAAAGGGGGACCTTGAGTGCCAGGCCTACTTCTCCATATTTCTGTCTTCTCCCATATATTTGCCTAGTAATTCTTTACTATCTTTTTAGCTCTTTTATGCTTTTAAGAAGACAATTTCAAAAGATGAATTAAATATAAAAATATTCTTTAAAAAGAAGGTGGACATGAATTACCTTGTCTACCATTACCCAAAGAAAAAGGCAACAATTTTTTCAGCTCTATCTTCCAATTTGTTAAATATATTCATTTAATTTACATGTATTAATTAAATATATTATTTTAAATTTCAATTACATTTTATTACTATAAATTATTTCATTGTTTTTCAAAGTTTGATAACTTTTATAATCTTACTGCATGCTCATATTTTTAATCTCATGTATCTTTAAATATAAGTATATCTTAAATTTGGTATCTTATAATTCCAATATCTAAAGTCTTTTTTTATGAATCTTCTATCATTTCAGGTGGCTTTTGTTCATCGTGCCTTAATTTTTCATGTGTTTTGTGGTTTTTTCCCTGCAAACTCACATTTCTTTGAATTTTAATCTATGTGAATTCTTTGAAGATTAGCAATACGATAGATTCAATACCCTTCCACTGAAAATAACTAATAATTCTGGATGGATAAAATATGAAAAACATATTTTTAAAATGCATCAATAAGCTGGCAAGTAAGTAAGGAATATGCAGAGGCTAAAAAGTGAGAATGGCCACTTAGAAAGGTAAATCTGTATGAAAGTCAATCCCTAGACACTTAGTTGTTCATTGCTCAGTCTACACAAATGTGATAGCCCTATATAGAAAGTTAAGATGTCAATCAACCTAAAATTAAATTGAAAAAGAGAAAGAAAATTAAGATGTCCTCACTAGTCATATTAATAAAATATTGAAATCTTAGCTTTATTCCTGAAGGTCAGACAAGTTTTCATGGAACAGTTGCGACAGTAATTAAAATCATTCACACATGTTTACAAGAGACTGAATACAGTCATTAATCATCAATTCATAAGTGATCAGTTGATGACTGCCCCATAATAGTATAGCCTACGTGGACAAGATTGATGAAGCTCACCCATAGCCAGTTCTCCTCCCCAGCTGCATAAAAGAATGTACTCCTCACTCTCTTTACATTATGGGAGAAACATGTGAACTGGTTTTAGTGAGTGAAATATGAGCAGAAGTGGTAGATGTCACTTCCAGACGCAGGCATTTAAAAGCCCCTGCATGATCCTCTAGCTCTCTTCCTCTGTCTCATAACAAAGGACATGTGTTGATGTGACGGAACCAGAAATTACCCCAACAACTAAGTCACTTCCTGGTGTACAGCTACCCAGGAGTCTCACCTGACTTGCACTGTACCCACATGTGCGAGAAATAAAGCATTTTAAGTTACATAATTAATATTTCAGAGCTAATTCATTACTGCAGCATAGCCTAGCATTTCCCTGTTGGATTCCATCCTACAAAAGCCAAAACCCAGATATTTACCCTGAACCATTACAGACATAATGCTAACAATGGCAGCAGAAGCAGAAGCAGCCATTACAATTTTATTGAGTCCTTACTTTTTGCCAAACATTGTGCTAAGCACTTTGCATACTTCAATCCTTCCATCTCCACCACAATCCTATAAGATAGGTACTATTAGTATCCCTCTTTTAACTTATAAGAAACCCAAATCTTAGACAAATTAGGTAATTTCTCCAGGGTCTCAGAGCATGTGAGTTGTCTTGGCTGACAACACATCCCAAATCTTTCTACTCTTCAACACTGCCTGTAACATTTCTCTCTTTCGAGAAATAGTTATTCAGGGCCTATCACATGCCGGGCACTTAACTACTGCATCTATAGAGTCCAGGAAACAAAACGGGTCACTTTCCCCACAGAGGCTAATGTCTAATTTCATACAACACATAAAATCACACACAAATGTTCACACACACAATCACATGTTTTCACACATAGTAACACATAGATTGCTTCTTGGACCAGTTCACACTCACATATTTAAGATGCAACTGTTTATTCTTTTGCATTCATCAAATAAATGCCAGGAATTGGGAATACAAAGTCAAGAGACATGGATGGTGTCAATTCCTAAAAAAGATTACCTTTTAGGATAGAAATCAAATAATTTTTCTCCTGGAAGAATGGTTAAGTGGAGCCTATGAAGAAATCCACAAGACAAACTCAAATTGTATTACACTTATAAGTCACACCTCAAACTTTGGCCAGCATAAATTTAAAACTCACACACTCTCTATGAAATCAATGGGACTCTGCATATGTTAACCCTAATAAACCCCATACTGATAGTTATAGCTTATTTCTCTTAGAATGGAGCTATTCTCACCCTTAGACAATTTTTTCATTATTTTCAAGGAAACCTATTCCATGACACAATACTATTACTATTACTAATAATAATAATGTGCTATTATATATACACACATATATGCATACATATATACATATACATGTATACATAGATATACAAATATTTAATCCTCATATCAAACCTATGAGGGAAATGCTGTCATTATTTCCTATTTTATAGTTGAAGAAACTAAAGATCAGAGGTGAAGTGATTTTTCTGAGTTCACATAGCTTGTATCCCAACCCCCATATACATCTGTTCATTTCCCAATCTATATAGTTAAAAACCCATCCTCAAGTGTAATTAAGTAGGAGTTAACATAATAAAAACTGACCTAAAAATTGAGATCATAATCTGAAATCTTTCAAGGAAACACATTAAGCCCATCTTCCTCCAGAGCATCCAGTCCATGCCATGACTTAATTTATATAACTGTCTTCATACCACCTAACAACAATAGACAGAAATTGGCTGCAGGCTTCTGCTGAGGAAAGAAGCCATAGCTTCTACCCATTGAATGAACCAAGAGTAGGCCTTGACTCAGAAGCAACCAATCCATATAAATTAACCAGCAATGTACAAAGTTGCAAGGATAATTCACTAGACCAACTAGATTCTCACCCAAGAATAGGAATTTTTAAAAAACACAGAGAAATAGTCAGTTAGTAGTTTATACATTCATTCAACAAATATTTATAAATCAGCTGCTATGTGCCAGGCATTGTTCTAGGCACTGGGGATACAATAGTGAACTAAAACACAAAAACAAAAGAAAAACACAAAATACAAGATCTTTGACCTTTCAGAGTTCATTGTCTAGTGGGAAGAAGAAAAATATAATTGGTTAAAATAGCATTACAAATGATAACAAAAAGCTATACAGAAAAGTTAGCCAAGGAAAGTAAATAGGGAGAAATGTTAAGAAAGATGGAGTAGAGTTAAGATGGAAGTAGTAGGTGATGAGATGAAAAATTTATTTTTAGGAGAGGTAACAAAAGCCTTGTAGGTCATTGTACCCTGATTGAGATAGCAAGATACTGGAGGCTTTGGAGCAGGAGATCGCATGATATGACTTAAAATTTAAAAGAATCACTGCGGATGCTATATTGAGATTAAATTGTATAGGGCAAGGGTGAAATAAGGGAAACAAGTTAAGTGGCTATTATAATAAACCAGAAGGAAGGTAGTAGAAGCTTGGACCAGAGTGGTAATAGTGGGGGTGGAAAGAAGTAGTTGAATTTTGGTTATAATTGTCAGTAGAGGCAACAGGATTTGCTGACGTATTGGATGTGGGATGTGAGAGAGGAAAGAGTCAAGAATAACTCCAAGATTCTAGCCTATGCAACTAGAATAATGGCTTGCCATTGCCTGACTTAGAGAAAGCTGCAGAATTGGTCAAACTGGGGGGAGAACACCAGGAGTTCTGTTTCAAATGTATCAAGTTTAAGATGTCTGTTAGCTATTCACGTAGAGATGTCAAGAAGGTCTCTGGATATATGAGTCTCTTATATTTAGAGAAGAGGTTTGGGCTAGAGATCCAAATTTGGGCATATAGATGGTATTCTAAACCATGGAACTGGATAAGTCAAAAAGGAGTAAGTATAGACAGAGATGAGCTCTGAGACTGAGTCCAGAGGCAGCCCAATATTTAAGGGTAGGAGATGTGGAGGAATCAGAAGAGGAAATGAAGGAGTGGCCAATAAGGTAGAAGCAAAATCAGGAGAGCACAGGTCTTGAAATTCAGGTTGAAGTGTTCAAAGGAGGAAGGAATGATTAACTATATCAAATACTACAGCTAGGTCAAGTATGATGAAGAATGATAATTGACCACTGAATTCAACAATGAGGAGTTCTTTGACGTTGACAATAGCTGTATTAGGGGAATGGTGAGGATAAAATCCTGATTTGAGTAAGTTCAAGAGAGACTGTGAAGAGAGGAAATGAAGACAATGGCTACAGACAATTTTTTCAAGGAGTTTTGCTATAAAAGAGAGCAGAAAAATGGGACAGCAGCTAGAGATGGATGTGTGGCCAAGGTGTTTTTTGTCTGGTTTGGTCTGGTTTTAAGAAAGGAGAAATTAAATCATGTTTTTATGCTCACAGGAATGGTCCAGTTAAGAGGGGAAAAGATGACATTTTACTAGGTTCTAAGGATACAATAGTGAACAAGAACATGCATGATCTCTGTCATCAAGGAGCTTATATTCTAATGGGGGAGTTAAATACCACATCAATCACAATATAGAATGACAAACTCTAGTAAGTATCATTAAGAAATCCAAGATGCTGTCCAAGGGAAATTGAATAGATCAAGGAATGAACAAGTAAACTTTGACTTAAAAGATAAGTAAGAGACGGTGGGAAGTGAACTTTTGTTCCAAAGGATGGGCCCCACCAAACCTCTGAGGCAGAAAAGAGGTTGTCATGTTGAAAGAACTGAGAGGCAGCCAGTTTAGATGGAGCACAATAGGAGATAAAATGGCTGAAGGATAACTATGTAGAGTTTTTGAGGGATTTTGGCTTTTAAGAACAATGAGTGAGCTCAGGAGCTGTTGCAGAGTTTTGAGAAGAGGAGTAATGAATGTAGTTTGACAGAAGTTGTTAAAGGATCCCTTGGCTACTGTACGTATGCTAGACTGAAGGGGAGCAAATGGGGAAACAGGGAGCTCAGTGAGGAAGCTATTACAGTAACCAGGCATGAGATGATGGTGGCTTTGACTAGAAGGTTGAAAGAAGGTTGAGATGCGGGATGGAGATAAGATACTTTTCGGAAGTAGAATCAACAAGCTACTATCCACACAATTGATGCTACAGAGGAAAATATCTTCTCAATTTTATCCAGCATTGCAATTAGTGGGGATTCAAGAAATATTTATTAAGTAGAAATTCTTGAACATTAGGGCATTGAACATTAGGGTCCACCCCTACATCAGGTACACATGGTGGCAAAAGAAGTAGCATCTGGTCTCCCTCACAGACCTGGGCTTAGTGGCTTGGTTCCAATAGTGGAGAGTGGTGGGCATAGAAGACAGAAAAAGATCTTTTCCTCCTTTTGCAAGGCACTGAAGCAAAAAGAGGGACCTATCCAGGGAGCCTCTGCCTAAGTATGTCCATAAAATTGTATGCTATGATTTGGGTAGCAGAAGGGAATACAATGCCTTGACAGTGTCCCTTCCCAAGCAGCCAAACACATGCTTTACAACACAGGCCACAATGCTTCTCAGGGCAAAAGCATCACATTGGGAGGCCAAGAAAGTTTTTAGGTGTCTCAAATCATCAGACTCTGGTCAAGACTTAACTACTGTCTGACTCGTCACACCAAGTATGCTGCCCCTGTCACCCCAGGCTCCCTCTAATTTTAGTTCATTCAGGAAGCATTTCCTGCATCTCTATTTTATGTTAGGCCCTGTGCTGAAAGATGAATAAGACACAGTCCCTGCACTTGTGGAACTTAGAATCTAACAGGAATAAAGAAAATATGCTGTCCTTATCAATATTAATTGCAGTTTAATTATAGATTTTATTGTAATGTTGTAATCTTTTTCACGTGCTTGCTCTCAAGGATTGCCAGGGTTTGGTATTGAATGCTGGTATTTTAGCTTGCTCCCCAATAAAATGGAAAATGTGAAACCTAACATCTAACATCTATTTACCAGTATGACTTTAGATTTGCTTTGTCTTAATTTCTGTTTGACATTTCCTCAGCAGTGGCTTTTAGTTTCTCACTTAGTTGAGTATCCAATGACCTATAAACAAACATTTGAGAGGTCACTCTCTTAAAGAACCTGTCATCATCCTTTTTGTAATGAAAGAAATCCTTTTGTCAGGTGGTTACTTTCATGCTCACAATGCATTTGTTTGCAACCAGCGATTAGCAAGACTTTCACCACCCCCTCCTCTTTTTTCATTTTCCTAAGGAGTCTGCATAAATAGCAGTTAATTGGGTTAAGCTGGCCATTCCCTCAGCTAGGTCAGAGAGAGCTAGAACCCATGAAAGCCAACTATAAGTGCTTGGGAAAATTCCTGGAGGACACCTGTGGCAACCCTCTGTCTGCCCTCCTTAGGTGCAAAGCCCAAATCACTCCCTTTAATGTTTGCGTTCATGTTTTCCTATTTTATACTTTTTTCTCCTAAAGCAATTATATTACTTACAGTGTTTATGTTCTGAGTTTCCAAACTTCTTCTACGTCTTCCAATTTTCCTTTTAATTTTTCAAATAAACGTGTCTAGTAAGTAGATGTGAGAAGAAAAGAACACTTATATCTCCCCTAGAAATTTAATAGTCCCTCAGCAATAACAGAGGGAGTGGATTCAAAAGCACCCCGGAAACTGTTAAGCTCTAAACTAATGCATGTGGTTAATACAATGATGATGATAATGATACCATGGTCCTGATAGCAATGTTACTAATTAAGTGTATGACCATAACTGATGACAAAACTTCAGCTTTCCTATCGGCAAAGCCCATCACTTCCTTATTAAGGCTTTGAGAACAAATAAAGCAATACAACCATTGAACCAATACTACTTTAAACAAGTCAATAGAAAGACCGTGATATATTAAACTCATGCTGTTCCTAATCACACATTGTACTATGCACTCTGTCAGCTGCATCCAATCCTGAGAATTGAAGCTGCTTGACTCTTGCAACTGACCTTGATGAGTTCCATGCACTCCTAGGAACAAAGTTCTATACACATCACAACCAATGAATAGAATTATCAAGCAGAGCTACTAAATCATACCTCTATATCAAACCAGGTTGAGAGGGTATTAATTTGTTTCACAACATGTTTTCCTATTTCTGCCGAGAAGCGCTATCTTGACAGCCCTCTGTTAGAGGTGTTATCAAAATGAAGACTTTTCTGCCAATCCTAAAGCCAAGTCCTGTACTTCTGTTGAGTGTGTGAAGAATGGAGTGTGGTGAAATGCACTTCCCAGGGTATGCTATTAGATCACCTGCCCTCCCTTTGTCACATGAGTGTCTCAGCAAATCAAAGCCACTCTTCTTGAAGATAAACTATGAACTACTTTCTGTTGTCTGTCAGATCATTTGAATGAATGCAAAATTGGAGTAGGGTTTGTTCTTCAAGGATGAGAATATTTCCTTTGTGGCTTCAGTGAAGGGAATGTCAAGTGTGACTCAAGAAGGATCTATAAGTGTAGTAAGACTTAGATAAATGTGTTGAAATAATGCAAAGGAATCTCACAGAAACATGTTTATGGTGCCTTTTCTGGACAGAAAAAACAATTCAACAATCACTTATTGAACTCCATGTGAGGTGCCATGCACTGTGCTGGGATCAGGATTAGCTACATAATTTGCAGAGCCCAGAGCAAAATAAAAATGTGGGGTCTCTTGTCCAAAACTCGTTATAAATTTTAAGACTGTGGCAGCACAGCACTAAACCAAGTGAGGGACTCTTCAAAGTGCAGGGCCTTGTGTGGGTGCAGAGGTCACATGCCCTGGCTGGGGCTCTGTGATAGTGCAGACAAGAAGTGATAGCGACTGACTTGGTTCTGCCTGTGGGTGCCAGGGAAAGTCGTACAGCAGAGGTGATAATTGAGCAGGGGCTTGAGGAGCAGACATTCTCCAGACAGAGAAAGAAGGAGGATCCTGGGAACAGAAAGGCATTCTACAAAGAGATAGCAGTATTTATTTACCCATTTAACAAATACTGAACTCCTATTTTGTACCAAGCACTATGATAGACATCAAAGACCCGAAGATGAAAAAGACACAACCCCTGTTCTCCAGCAATTTACAGTCTAGTGGAGAAGACAAACAAAAAAGAGGAGAAAACAGGCATTCATTCACTCATTAGTCAACAAATATTTATTGAACATCTACTGTGTTCAAGCCCTGGGATAGGCACCTAGGATATGATAATAAATATCTTGACTTGGTCCCACAGTCGATTGGAGAGATGGACAACTTAGCAATTATAATGAAGTGTGATATGTGTTTTGACTAGAGAACCCAGAAAAACTATCTAATCCAGTGAGGGTAGGAGTGAAGTGGGAAATTAAGAAAAGCTTCCCATAAGAGTTGGGGGAGGGTAATTATAAGTCATGTTTTAAAATTTAGACTTTATTCCAAAAGCAATGGGAAGGCATTGAAACTTTCAAATAGGGGTGAGACATAATGACTTTAAAATCACTCTGGCTATTGTGAGGATTAAAGGCAAGAAAAATCACAGTGTATTTGAGGACTAATATTCTGAAAGGGAAAAATGCACATTTCCATCTTCCCCTGAATGGCTAATGAGCAAAAATTGCCTTACTCAGTTATCTGCTAAGGAAAAAAAGCATCATCTCAGGCTTTATCTGTGATGTCATAAGCCAGACTTGGCCAAAAAGAATGGCATTAAGTATCTGTGTGTACATGTTTGTGTGTGTGTACATGCATGTGATGAGCCTCGTGTTATCATCAAAAACCATGATTAGCTCTTTCAAAATGCAGGCATTTTGCCAGGAGATTTATAAGTGATTACTATGCCCATATTGAAATAAAGATAATACCCAGACAGATCATAGACTAGATCAAGTCGTTCTTCAGCCAGAGACTGGTTTTCTTATTTTTGTTTTTATGAGTAGAGTCTTTGACAGATAATAAATACTCAATAAATGCTTGCTTAGCAAATTCTCTTGCTTGGTATCTAAGAGCATTGCTCCATATGATTTGACGTAAGATCACATGATCATGCTTGCAAGCTATTTCACCATCTTTGTTATCTGACACAGCAAGAGAATGTCTGCCATGATCTTTGAACACTGCTTTGAAAGAAGTTGTTGATGGGAATCTCCTTTTAAATCAGCGATGGATGTGCTTTCGGCAGTACTGGTTTTTAGTAGCCTTTCTGAAGAGATATGTGGTTTGTGACGTGACTGTAGTCAGGACTGAGGTGGGGTGGGGTTCTAGTAAAACATCCCTGAGAACTTGGAAATGGGGAAAATAAAGGTACCCTCTGAGAGTTAAACTTTAAAATCAAGATGTAATGAATCAGAGCAGAGATATGCAATCACGTTTAAGACAGAAAGCCTCCTGTGCCTGCAGGACTGCACAATAACCATACTGAACCCATAAACATGACTAAAGAAAAAAATGTGTCCGTCAGTAGGGGGCTTGGTTACCTAGGGAAGCAGAAGATATTTAATAGTAGCAGAAGCAAACGTTGGCAGCATCATCCAAACCCTATCATAGGATAAGGGTTTCTAACCCCATCATCAAGGTCATCCTTGTAATGAATATGAAGTTGAACTAGTTTATCTTTAAAGCATTATACACTCTATTCACATAATGTATTCACCAGGTTCTGGTTCCATTCTCACTATGTAATTGTCTGATTATGGTTTTGCTTTCAAGGAGATCAGCCTATAACTGTCATTCTCACCCTTGGTTGCACATTGGAATCACCTGGGGAACTTTAAAAAGTACAGATGCCCGGGTCCCACCACAGAGATTGTGATTTAATCGATCTGGGAAAGTTTGACCTCTTCTGCCCCCATCTGGACGCCCCCAAATCCTCTGTCTTGTCTGATTGCTCTGGCCAGGACTTCCAGCACTATGTTTATGATATTATACATAGAAAACCCCAAAGATTCAACCAAGAGATTACTGGAATTGATAAATGAATTCAGCAAAGTCTCAGGATACAAAATTAATACACACAAATCCATAGCCTTCATATATGCTAATAACAATCAAGCCAAGAAACAAATTAAAGATGCAATACCTTGCACAATAGCACCAAAGAAAATTAAATATTTAGGAACATATCTAACTAAGGAGGTCAAAGACCTATATAGAGAGAATTACAAAACACTGAGAAAAGAAATCGCAGAGGATGTAAACAGATGGAAAACCCTACCATGCTCTTGGATAGGCAGAATCAACATTGTAAAAATGGCTTTGCTACCTAAAGTGATTTACAGAATCAATGCAGTCCCTATCAAAATACCAACATCATTTTTTGCCGATCTAGAAAAAATAATTCTATGCTTCGTGTGGAACCAGAGAAGACCCCGTCTAGCCAAAGCAATCTTAAGCAAAGAGAACAAATTGGGAGGCATCTATCTACCAGACTTCAAACTATACTACAAGGCTATAGTAACCAAAACTGCATGGTATTGGCACAAGAACAGAGATATAGACCAGTGGAACAGGACTGAGAACCCAAATATAAAACCAACCTCATACACTCACCTGATCTTTGACAAATTCCAGAAAAATGTACACTGGGGAAAAGATTCCCTATTCAATAAATGGTGTGGGGAAAACTGGATAGCCATATGTAGAAGACTGAAACTGGGCCCACACCTCTCACCTCTCACAAAAATCAACCCAATGGATAACAGAGTTAAACCTAAGATGTGAAACCATAAGAATTCTAGAAGAAAACGTTGGAAAAACTCTTATGGACATTGGCCTAGGCAAAGAATTTATGAAGACCCCCAAAGCAATCACAGCAGCAACAAAAATAAATACATGGGACCTGATCAAATTAAAAAGCTTCTGCACAGCCAAGGAAACTATCACTAGAGTGAACAGACAACCTACAGAATGGGAGAAAATATTTGCATGCTACACCTCTGATAAAGGGCTGATAACCAGAATCTATACAGAACTTAGGAAAATCAACAAGAAAAATCAAACAACCCTATTAAAAAATGGGCAAAGGACATGAACAGAAACTTTTCCAAAGAAGGCAGAATAATGGCCAGCAAACATAAAAAATTGCTCAACTTCTCTAATCATCAGGGAAATGCAAATCAAAACCACAATGAGATATCACTTAACTCCAGTGAGATTGGCTCATATTAAAAAATCCCCAAACAACAAATGTTGGCGGGGATGTGGACAGATAGGAACACTCATACACTGCTGGTGGCACTGCAAATTAGTACAACCTCTATGGAAATTAATATGGAGATACCTCAAAGAATTAAAAGTAGAATTACCATTTGACCCAGCAATCCCACTACTGGGTATTTACCCAAAGGAAAAAAAGACATTTTATAATAAAGACATCTGCTCACGAATGTTTATAGCAGCACAATTCACAATCGCAAAGTTATGGAAACAACCCAGGTGCCCGTCAATACACGAGTGGATTAATAAAATGTGGTATATGTATACCATGGAGTATTACTCAGCAATAAAAAACAATGGTGAATTAATACATCTGGTATTATCCTGGATGGAGCTAGAGCCCATTCTTCGAAGCAAAGTGTCACAGGAATGGAAAAACAAGCACCACCGGTACTCACCATCAAATTGGTACTAACTGATCAACACCTACATCACGCAGGGCAATAATATTCATCAGGGGGTGGGCAGGCGGGAGGGGGGTGGAGGGGATGGGAAAACTCTCACTGAATGGATGCAGGGAGCACAGTTTGGGGGATGTCCACGATTGTAGCTCTGACACGGGCAGTGCATGGGCAATATATATAGCCAAAGTGTTGTACCCCCATAATATTCTGAAATAAAAAAAATAATAATAATTGATCTGGGAAATGGCCTGAGCATCAGAATTTTAAAAGCTCCCCAGGTGAATCTAATATGTAGCCAGGGTTATGAATTACTGGCTTATTGGAAGAGAATAAGTTGTTCTACAGACTTAGGGTACTCTGGGTCTAGTGACAGTATGGCAGGTATGAATGCCTATTCACAAACTCAGAAGTATGATAAAAATAATTTCCTTTATTTTTCCATAGCTTTAATTTCTATTTTGAGTCCCAGGTGGGGGAAATTCAATCTTGGTCCCCTCCTTTCTCCTGAGTTTCTAAGTAGGTAAGAAGACATTATTGTGATATGTTCAGTGTCTTGTTCTGGGTCTCATGTCGCCTCACATCTACTGAGCAGTCCTCATTCCCATCTAGCCGTCAGTCCACACAGATCACTGCTACATCCTCCTTGTCCTGATCACAAGGCCTCTTCAAGTTTACCATTTCTCTGTGCTTGTCTGTGCGGCTCTCAGACAGACAAGAAATAATCTGCTGCTCTTGTTCTACTTTGGACTTCAGGATATTCTATGAAGCTTTCTCAAGCCCACCCACTGACCTCACCATTCAGACATTTCTTCCCTGGGATCCCACTGCTTCACTAGACTCTACTTGAGAAAAGGAAGGAGGAAGCACAGGTCTCATCTGCTCCCAAATTTCCCAAAACTGTTTAAAATTATAATTGTGCTCTTCTACCTCTGGGGCTCAACCTAAGGAGGCAGGGACAAGAACATGTACTCAAGAACCGTACCAAAATCTAAGCTCTCTGATTTCTCACTGACTTCCTTTCCCTCAGTCTAAAGAATCCTTAGCTGGAACAGAGAAATTGTGCTCTCATCACAGCCAAAACTAGCATTCATATTACTGCTTTAGTTCTTCCCTTCCCACCCAGCAAGAGTTTTGAAAGTCAAAAGCCAAGAATTAAAACCACAATGAGATATCACCTAACTCCAGTGAGCATAGCTTATAGCAAAAAGTCCCAAAACAATAAATGTTGGCATGGATGCGGAGAGATAGGAACACTCGTACACTGCTGGTGGGACTGCAAACTAGTACAACCTCTATGGAGATACCACAAAGAACTAAAAGTAGAACTACCATTTGATCCAGCAATCCCAATACTGGGCATCTATCCAAAGGAAAAAAAGATGTTCTATAATAAAGACATCTGCACTTGAATGTTTATAGCAGCACAATTCACAATTGCAAGGATGTGGAAACCACCCAAGTGCCCATCAATACATGAATGGATTAATAAAATGTGGTATATGTCTACCATGGAGTACTACTCAGCCACAAAAAGCAATGGTGAACTAACACCTCTTGTATTATCCTGGATGGAACTGGAGCCCATTCTTCTGAGCAAAGTATCACAAGAATGGAAAAACAAGCACCCCACTCATCATCAAATTGGTACTAATTGACCAGCACCTGTGTGCATATATGGAAGTAACATCCATCAGGTGCGGGGCAGGTGGGAGAGGGGTGGAGAGGATGGGTAAACTCACACCTAATGGGCGCAGTGTGCACTATCTGGGGGATGGGCATGGTGGTAGCTCTGGTTTGGGCCGTGCAGGGGCAATATATGTAACCTAAACGTTTGTACCCCTGTAATATTCTGAAATAAAGAAAGAAAGGAAGAAAGAAAAAAAAAGAATTAACTTCTCTGTTCCAGTCTGTCATCTTTCCCCTGAGGCAAAGAATGGTGCAGCTATAGCAGAGGAAATGAAGAGAAGGATTGTTGAAAATACCAGGGAAAGAAGCAGAGGTTATTTTATCATAACCTCTGAGGTTATATATATTTTCTCAGAGGCAGAATATTATCTTGCCATGACATTAACAGTTCTCATTATAAAGTAAAAAATTGGAATTTAAATTACTATTTGGATTTTCATGTCAGTATACCTATAACAGTGATTCTTAACTTTCTTTGCATCATCCATGGACCTTTTTAGGAATCTACTTCAACTATAGACCTTCCCCCAAGAAAAATGCAATAGGCACATGTTTTGCATACAGTTTTCAGGTGCCACAAGATCATCTGAATCCCAAGACCCCAGATTAAAAACTACTGACCTAAAGGAAAAGAATATGTTGGTCATGCCAATGCATATTCTCATCCCTGTGAAAATTATTTCTCAATGTACAGTAATAACTGCTCATTCTGGCTTTACACATCAGTCTTATGAAGCTGGTCACTATGAATCCAGCTCTGAGACCTGAATACACTCTCAGTGGGCTAACTAAGCATGCTCCTGTGCTTATAAGACTGACAGATGGCCCTGAACCGAGGCCAAACACTGTGAGGCTTCCTGTGCTAAAAGAGCAGCCTTGCCTCCAGCACACATATTTTTCCACTCATTTGAATTTTCCATGAATAGGGCATCTTATCCACACGGCAAAGCAACCTACCAGCAAGACACTGGTGTGTGTCAAAGACTGTGCTGAAGAAAACAACAGTTACAACCTAATATGGCAGGAAAAAACAAAATATGGACCATCTAGGACAGAGCTCTGTCAACCAGAGCTCACAGGCAATATACAGCCCCACACTGCCTGTTTGTGTAATAAAGTTTTATCGGAACACAGACACACCCATTTATTTACACATTGTCTGTGGCCGTTTTCCTGCTACAACAGCAGAGCTGAGTAGTTGCTACAGAAATTATATGGCCTGAAAAGCCTCAAGTATTTCTCCTTTACAGAAAAAGTTTGTTGACCCCTGCTCTAGAGCCATGCTTCTTAAACTTTCATGTGTCTATGAATCATTTAGGGATCTTGTTAAAATGCAGATTCTGATTCAGTAGGTCAAGGGTGAGACTAGACATTCTGCCTGTCAAACAAGCTCTCAGCTGATGCCAGTGCTGCTGGACTAGGGACCACCCATTTGGTAGCAAGGGTACAGAACTCTGAACTTCTGGGTTATTCACCAAGTGTTCCCTGTGTCTGAGGAAGGTCCTTGAAGAAGGTTTTTCATCTTTACAATAGGGCAATACATATATCTTGCAGAGTTGTTAATTACATATGGCATATATTTAGGACCTCACAAGGTGCCTGGCACAGAATTATCTCTCCATAAATGGTAGCTAGTGTGGTAGAATGCTCTGCTTTTTATCTCTACCTCTCCTAGCGGAAGAGGTGCCAGAAAACTCTCATAATTGGAAGGACAAATCACCACAGAAGTATTAAATAATTATATTATTTTTTATAGGTCTAAGCTTTCTTGAGGACAATTAAGTTCTATTGTCCAGCATCAAAACATCATGTTGTACAACTTAAACATACACAATTTTTTAAAGCTACCTGTATTTTATCCTGGCTGAGCATGACAGGGAAACAATAAGAGATACATGTATTTTTAAAAGGTATATTTTTCAGTTTTCTAGACCTTTCCCTAAAGGGTTGAGGGCCTCGCAGGTCCATTTTAAACTTTTCACTGTAAGCTCAACTCAGTTCCAATTCATGGAGAGAGAAAATGTATTCCTAGCTTAGATTTAATTTTCAATCTCTCTTTCCATTCTTTGAGAACACATTACAGAGTCCTATAGCCCATATGCAGCCCATGTCACACATGATGCAGATATGTACAGAACACCATACTCTGAATAGGCATGCCAAAATATACACTGCACCCTGAGTTCAAATGTCTTACACTGCTTCTTCTCAAATGTTTATGGCAACTGACAAATAAAAAACTGCCTTCATATGTTCTGGGAGATTTTATCAGTTGAAATGATGCCTCAGGTTATCTCAGTGAATTCTGCTTTTAAGTGGTTCAAAGGGTGAATGGGTAATTTAGCCATGAGTGTATACATATGTCCAAACTCACCAAATTGTATACATTGATTATGTGCAATTTTTCATATACCAGTTATATCTCAGTAAAGCTGGGGGGTACATAGTAAGTGGGGACAAAAAATCCTGAAGCATTGGCTTATTTAAACGGCATATTCTTTCAGCAGGACTTTGAAGGAGTATGCCCCCTTAAGATACTGGGTTATCTGGGGAAGACATGTCTGAAGCTGTCCCTTGACAAATGTGAGTTTTGAAGACCTCAGTAGAATGTGTTGGACATGCAGAATCACAGCACACAGTAAGCCACAGGCTTCAAAATGATACTGGTCTTATCCTACTAGCCATAGAGAACTGGTGGCCTTCCTGGATTCAGTGAATTCTAGAGAATAATTATGAAGGATTAATCCAGACTTGCCAAGCTATTTTATGACTATACTGGTTATTTACGTATTTTCTCTCAGCTATAAGCCCACCTTCTATACTCTGTTCTGTGATTCTAGGGCTGGGACACATTTTTCATACTCCCATGCCAGTTGGCTCCCTGTTGGTTTTGCTGATGAGAGGAACTAGCAGGAGATTAGAAGATAAAGGGAGGAGAGAACAGATTTCCTTACTGTTTAAGGTTACTGTTGGCATGGCTTCCGCAGCAGAGAACAGCTTTGGCTCTAGTATTCTGTTTCTTCAGGAACTCAAACATCTGTGGAATCAATTTCCTATATTTAATCCCTGCTATATGAAACACCTAGAGTGGATTGGTTTTCCTGACTAGACCTAACTCAAAGTTATCAGGTCAAGACTGGTAAACCAATAAAAGAAGTCCACAAAACAACAAGAGTCTCAGCCTCCTCAGCTTCTTTCAAACTTCTTCAGGGTGAGAGAGAGGTCTTTGACCAGATATTAAGATAGTGATAGGATGTTGCATACAGGCTGATGTTCTAGCATTTAATGGCTCTACTAAGTCCTCCATCATTCACACAGATACCAAATTTGAAAGCCTACATGGGGTGTTCAGCCACTAAGATGAAGGGAAAGACATTGAGAGTCATTCACTGTGAGAAATACTTCAGCTACCTGGGGTACAGAAATTTGAGACCACTATTTTCCACACCTACAAAAACCCCAAACCATAAAGGTTTTTAAAAACCTACAAATTAAATTTGGTGGGCACCATTCCAGACTGAGCAGGAAAAAAAAAAAAAAAAACAATATGGCATTCTGGATACATGACTACGATACCACCAGGAAGGAGATCGCAGAATTTACCTTTTATTTCTTGATATGTAGGCGAAATCTCTAGCTGCTAGCTGATTTCTGCTTTGGAGTAGGTGAGGATGGAGAGAATTCTGGGAACCCCACTCAGTATGCAGAGAACCTTAGAGACCAATTATAGGAAACATGCTGGCCAACTTCTTAAGGAATACATCTATCTCATGGTAGGAAGACTCAGGAACTTTCCTGTGCTCAAATAGTAAAGAATGTATAAGAAAGGTGAAGGCAGTCAGCTACAGATATTACTTCTTGCCCCAAGGACAACTAGTAAAGAAAATTGCCCCCATATGTGATAAATCAGAGAGAATCAAGGAAGAATCTGAGTGTAGCTTTCCAAGCAGCACTTGAGGGTGTGCTTCCTGACTGGAGATGTGGGAAAGAGGAGGGAAACTACTGAGTCAGAGTAAAGAGATTAGGGCAGGGAAACTGCCTGCCCTGAGTGGTTTTCTTTAATTCACAGAAAAGACCTAGAAGTAGGTTAAGAGCCATATAAATCAAAACTCTGGCCCTGAGTGGCAAAGGGAAGCAAAAAAAAAAAAAAAAAAAAAAAAACCATCTAGCATCCAGGCTCAGCTACACAGCACTTGGGAAGCCTCAGGAAAATACCACCCACACACCAGAGCACTGCTTTCTGTGGGGGAATTTCCATTCTAAGGACCTGGATAGAAAACAGAGCTATGAAGACCTTGGGAAAATGCTTTCTGCTCCCTGAGGACAAACTAAGAAGGGAGATCAATATGAAAAGTTTGTAAATCTCTGCTTTAGTGAGAAGGGTACCAGGAAGTCATATTGATCATATCTCAAACAATAATCACCTTTAAGCAAACAAAGGAGAAATAGGCAGAGATAGAGTATGCCCCACCCTTCTTCCCCCACCCAAACAAGTTGAAAATGTGAATCCCATAGTGTTCTTATAAGAAGAGATAATAGGATCCTGAGGAAAGAGTTGGGGGATGTTTCTCTGGTCAACAAAGGATGAACACTTGAGTCCATTTGGCTCTGTGATGTAGGCTGATGCCCAGGTGGAGCTAGGACCTGGCTGAGGTGGGGTGGGGTGGGTGAGAGACTATGCTGAATCATGAGCAATAGCCAGCAAGAAGGAAAGAAGGATCTACCCCAGGACTGCAGCCCAGGTTACAGCCCACCTATGCAATCCACCACTCTCTATGATTCTCAACTTCATGGTTGCTGCAGGAGACAAAACTATCAAGCTAGTCACCCTAGTCACTAAGTCACATCTCACTTTCCCATTTCTGTACTTACATGGTGGTGTTCATCATTCCTTTTGGTGGTTATGTGCACTGGGGGCTGGAGCTTATATTCAACACTCTAGGGATAGACTAGAGCATGCTAGTGCACCCAGAGCAGGGGAAAAAAGTATAGCCATTCTTGTTATATCATTCTTAGAGTGACCCAGCAGGGTATAGTAGAAAGCACACAGACTCTGGAGCTGCAATGTCCATTATGACAGCCAGTAGTCATATGGAGCTCTTTGCATTTGTATTAATTTAATTAAAATTGAAAATGAAGTTCTTCAGTTTCACTAGCAACATTTCTACTGTTCAGTCGTCACATGTGGGTAATGACTGCTATACTGTACAGTTCAGATATGGAACATTTCCAGAACAGAAAGTTGTGTCAAACAATGCTGCTCTAGAATCTCAAATCCTGGCCCTGCCACTTCCTAATTGTGTGTTTTCAGGCAAGTTATTTTACCTCTCCGAGCCTCAGTTTTCTTGTTTGTGAAGTGGAATACTAAGAGAATCTATCTCACAGATAAGGATCCAGTGAGATCATGTGGGTACTCAGTAGAATGTTTGGCACATAATAATAATGATTAGTCATCTCTCCAAGTAAACTAAAAAAAAAATACTGAAAGGAAATACCCAGCAGCCTGATTCACTGGCACTCTCCAGCGTCTTGCATTGGGCACACATTCAGTAAATGTTTATGGAATGCCCCGCCAGAAAAACACATGGCTAAAAAATGGAACTGCCCTTTTTACACTGTACCCAAACAGACCAGAATTCCTTTGATACTTCATGTTTCCCAGAGAAGGAATTGTGGAGCCTTCTAGTAAGCTGTCTTTCACTTTAAGAAGTGCCAGGTAATTCCAATTTCATAAGGATGAGGTTTTAAACCATGAGCAAAGCAGACAACCAGCCAGGTTTAAGATAAGCTCAGGAATTCTTAAGTAACAGATAAATTGCCTCAGATAAACACTGGCCAAGGGAAGAGGTAACCTCCTGGGAATAATGAGCTTGGAAGCATCTGCATTCAGACATTGACATTTTCCCCCAAATGCTTTTAATTATCATTATTCCCAGTACATTTGCAAGAGAAAGCCTAAAGCAGACTTTCTGAGCTGACAGAAATTATTATTGGCAATCCAAGCAGCATCAGTTGGGGCTGGAGTTCGTCAACTATAGCTGGTCACATTTGTGATATCAGGTTCAGGTTGTGCAACTTCCCCACCCTATCCCCCTCTTACTAGCTTCCTAACCCTTTTAATGCTTCCTAGGAAAGCAAGTCAAAAGAGGCCAACTCTCTTAATCCCCACAGCTCCCTTGATGTACTTGAAAGATGGAGAGGAGAGTTATACAGATGCTCCTCGACTTTGAGGTTATCTCTCTATAAACCCATCATCAGTTGAATATATCATAAGTGGAAAATGCATTTAATGCACCTAACCTACCCCTAACCCTAGCCCTATATTCAGATTGTAGCACCCACCATCCCTTCCCATCCCTAATATACCTGGGGTATCCTGCAAGAGAAACTGCCTTGCATGATTTGTCTAAGAGAAAAGCAGGCCAAAAGAGGCCAACTCTCTTGATCCCCACAGCTCCCTTAATGTACTCAAAAGACAAAGAGGAGAGTTATACAGATGCTCCTCGATTTTGAGATTATGTCTCCATAAACCCATTGTAAGTTGAAAGTATCATAAGTGGAAAATGCGTTTAATATACCCAGCTTACCGAACACCATATCTTAGCCTAGCCTACCTTAAATGTACTCAGAACACTTACATTAGCCTACAGTTGGCCAAAATCATCTGGCAACACAGTACGCTGTAGAATATGGGTTGTTTACCCTGGTAATCACGTGACTCACTGGGAGTTACAGCTCACTGCCACTGCCCAGCATCACCAGAGACCATGGTACTGCACATCACTGGCCTGGGAAAAGATCAAAATTCAAAATTCCAAGTACAGTTTCTACCAAATGTGTATTTCTTTTGCACCATTGAAGAGTAGAAAAAATGTAAGTCAAACCATCTTAAGTTGGGGACTGGATGTAGTTCCAAGAGGTGATTTGGGGGTGGGAGTAGGGAGGATATCAGAATTTACAGCAAATACTATTCTGCTTTCTCTTTATTGTATCAACATTCATATCGGTGGGGTAGATCAGAATGTTAAGAAAAAGTTTACAAATTGTGTTGTCTTGTTACATTTTCTGTTGCGTATAACAGAATACCTAAAACTGGGTAATTTATAAAGAAAAGGAATTTATTTCTTACAATTATGGAGGCTGAAAAGTCCAAGGTCAAAGGGCCGCATCTGGTGAGAGCCTTCTTCCTGGTGGGGACTTTCTGCAGAGTCCCAAGGCAGTACAGGGCATCATCTGGTGAGGGGGCTGAGCATGCTCATTCAGGTCACTTTCCCTCTTCTTATACAATCACCAGTCCCTCTCCCATGCTACTAGCTCAGGAAAAGATCAAAATTCAAAATTCCAAGTACAGATTCTACTGAATTAACCCATTAATCCATTAATCCATTTATGGATTAATCCACTCATAAGGGCAGTGCCCTTATGACCCAATCACCTCTTAAAAGTCCTCATCTCTCGATATTGCCACATTGGGGATTAAGTTTTAACATGAGTGTTGGAGGGCACATTCAAACCATAGCATATGCATACAGGACTAAAAAGGAGCAGTGCCACCCACTCTCCCTTGATGACAGGGAGGTGTCACCACAAATCAGTCTGGAGCAGTATTTGAGAATTAGGTGGATTTTAGCATGAGAACAAGGTAGACTCATCCCTTCCCTAGCAGGCTCTCTACATCAGTTGCTCACGAGGGAGAAGACCCTAGACTTTCCTCTCCTTATCCCACTGCTTTCCTCCTCTAAATTAAAGTTCAGAACTCATCCTTATGAAGCTTCTATCCCTGGACCTACTATGCCTGGTCCAGCAATCAAGAAAAAGAATCATGAGCCAACAACTTCAGCAATGGAGCAAGCTGGAGCCATGGACAGGAAAAATGCAGTCTTCCCACCAATGGCCACACTACAGAGGCTTCTGAGCAGAGAAAGGATTCAAAGGTACAAAGACAGAGCACAGGCTCTTGTCTTGGGATAGGATAGGCAACTATAATAATGAGAATGAGGACAAGAATAAATCAAGATTGATAATAATAATGATAGTAACAATAAGTCAACTATGTTGACTGAGCACCTACTAGGTGCCTGTTGGGTTCCACGGTGAGTGTTTTACATATAGCATGTAATTTTATCCTTACAATCACCCCAGGGATCAGTTAGAACTTGTCAGGAAAATAGAATACTCTGTATTTCAAATGGAAAAGTTGAATACAGGAAATTAAAAGCTTTGCAACCATTGGAAATGCTAGGGGAGTGAAAGTCAGAAAGCCCACTTTTCATAAATCCAAAAGTGCAGAGACCTCAAGGAGGTCACTGTGATGATCTCGGCTGCTGTAGCACTTTAGCGAGGGAGTCTCAAGAAGATCCCCAAAGCCAAGGGAAGGTGATGCAGATGATCCAGCTTTTTCTTCTCTTTTGCTTTTCAAAGCTCATGCAAGTCCCTCCCACTGGAAGATTATAACCCAGACTCATGCTGGAAAGGGATTCTCTGAAAAGTTGTTCCAGATTTCTCCCCTGTGAGCCAGAGAAATTTGAGACAGGGGTGGGGATGATGCTAGATTGACAAGAAATAATCCAACCCACTTATAGGCATCTTGATTCCTATTTATAGATGAGAAAACTGAGTAGATTTCCAAGATTACACAGCTAGAAAGCAGTAGAGGTGAGACCAGGTTCTTCTAACTTTGGCAAGCTGCCTTTTCAAAACTAGACAGTGAGTAAGACCTACATGTGAGAGGCTATGGGGACCCAAATAGGAACAAAATACAGTCCATGCTCTCAAGGATCTTAGTCTTGTGGAGGGAGAAGACTGAATTAGAAACATGGCAAAGTAGGATGCAAGTTTAAAGGAGTGAAGATTATCTGTGAATGTGTGAGTTTTCCTAAGTTGGGCTAAACATAGGGTAATCATATGTCCCAGTTGCCCAGGATAATCCCCTTTAGTTTAGCCTTTCTCCTGGTGATTTCTTTTTATGAAGAAATACTATTAATAGTTGCATTAAAATAAATCCAGATGTGTTTGGTACCCTCTGCTTTGTGGATCCAGCTTTTGCTGAGGTTTCCTCTGGTAGTGTGCGAGAGGCATGTGCAGTGCACAGAGTACCCACTTTAACACATTATTAAATCTAAAAGATGACCATGTCTGCTGATCCATGCCTAACACTTTCCTTTCAAGGAAATGCTGCAGCACACTACTGCTAAAATGAAGTGCTCTCTGACATGAGGTGTTATGGACAGCTACCTCCTGGTTTCAGGTGGTACAGTAGGACTATTTATCTCTGTTGCCCTAGCTAGCCACTTGATATAACAGTCAGTTGTGCTGTGGACCAAGTCTTGACCTGCAAGTTGCTCAAAGCAGAATATGTTAGGTGTACATAAAATATGTGTGGGGAATAGAGACAGCAGCCTTGCCATAAAGTGTAGGGAAAGTAATCTGATTGCTCTTGCTACAGTGGATCTGTCCTTTCCTGTATGGTATAAATTTACAATTATTTATTTTATTGTTTGGCAATGTTTCTTTTTATTCTGCAATAACCCCTTTGGGAAATAATAAACTCAAAAAATAAAAGATTATATTTAAAAATTAAGTACCAAATTTCAATTTCTCAAGAAAATTGATGATGAATAGGAAACATGCACAAAATGCTTACTGACATTTATTCTCCACCATGGGAGCCAAAGTGATATCACTGCCCACATGACAACCAGAAGACACAAATAGGCTGAAGATGCATCAGCATCTACTTTAAAAGTTAGTAGTTATTTTAAGAAGACTGCCCAAAGAAAATGTGCAGCTGCAGAAGGTAGGTTTACATATCACTCTGGGAAGCATGATTTCCATTTAGATCAAATGACTGTTCTTAATTAATTTAACTCATTTTTCATTCCAAATTTTCCAGTGCTTTGAGGAAAAGTAAAGCTACAGCTGTCAATGTGTTGGTTCCATTAGCACAAGAACTTCTCAAAGAGTTAGTTGTATCCAGGTCATTAGATGCTTCAAATAGAATATGCAATAATTATTTCATTTCTTTTATCCAATTCATGAAGTCAAAGTAAAGCTTTGGAAGCTAATGATGGTGAAACATCTGACTTTGTTGTGAATTTTCTTATAAATTCAATTAAAATTTCAACATTGATTTTGACACTGAAGATAAAGTATTCGTTTTTGGAGTAGCAATACAAATACAAAATACAGGTGGAGCACAGTGTGACTGTAAAAACATTTTTACTAATTTAAGAAGAAACCTAGAGAGCAGAAATGTACTTTATTTGTGGTACACACACAATTCATATATGCACAAAGAAGTTGGATGTCTCCCAGATGAAATAGAAGCTGTACTTGTTAAAATGTACAAATGTTTTTATATGTACAGTTATATAAGTCAACTAACTACATTTCATCAAGAAGCTAATTTGAATACCAAAAATTACTCCAGCATGTCAGTATATACTTTCTGACTTTGATGGCCATCATCTACTGGATTTAAAACATTTTTGACCCTCTGAAGAACTACATTTTAAATCAACCTAAGTGTTCTATAAAATTAAACTCTGTGAAAAATTAGTCATCTAAACTTTGAATTTTGTTCAAAATCATTTAAAATCTTAACCTGAGTCTTTAATAAATGGATTGTCAAAAACTTCCCCTTTTGAAACTTTTAGCAAATTCTAATTATTTAAAACGAAGTTTGCAAAAGACACTAAAATATATTTCTACAAAAGCAAGAAAGGAACTGACACAAATCAAACAATGACAGAGCATATGGTATGCAAAATTTGATTTTTAAATTCTTTAACTGTGCTTTGGATTATCCCTGTTTGTGGGTAAAGTATCTTCAAGGAGCTCCTACTTTTAGTTGGATAAATATATATTCTGTACCATAATGGAATGAAATCAAGAGTGCCTATGATTTTAAACCATTTAAGATTGTCAGAGAAGTAAAAAAAATCATAGATATAGACAACATATTTGACAAGTTTTTTCTTACAAAAATCTTTGTTGAAGAAAGCGTCTCTGAGTAGAGACAAAAAGTCAGTACCTGTGAAAAATTTTTGGATTAAAATATTCACAAAATTAAATATGAAAAAATGAGGATTGAGATTATCCTTTTTTTAGCAGAATTTTCTCTGAAATGACCAAATGCCTCAGCACCCATGGAGGTTGTATTTGCTCAACTAAAAATATTGTGGCTCACAGCAAAGATATCATTAAAGATGTCAGTAGGACCCCCCCTGCAGTCCCTGCCTCTGGCCTTCTTGGCGCATCTGCTTCAGTCTTCTTTTACAGCAAACTCTTTTTTTTCATATAACAAAAAACCTGGCAAACAATGCTTCTTAATTTTGCATCTTATAGTTTTAGCCATTAGGTGATCCTCTGAGTTCCAAATCTAAAAATCCAAGAGAATGGATTCATTGGTGAAGAGTCGGCCAGATGCTTTTGGCTACTCAACACAGGACATCATTGCACAGCCATATGGAAGGCTGGGAGAGAGGTGGTTTCTAGAAGTCAGATTGCAAGGGGTTTAGTACAACTGAGTTATGAAGAATTGGAACTGCAAGTATAGTCTTCTGTCCAGAAGTTTCAATTTGAAAGGGATGGAACAGGTTAGATAGACCCGAAGTTCTCAATTTTTTCACCATCATGATCTCTTTTCATTTTTCCCTCCCCTCACTAGCACCACTACCCTGGGGACAATGTCTTAAAATATATTGTTTATTAATAATAATGGGGATCATAATTTTTCTTAATCTGGATTAGCTGCCCATTAGAGCTTCTCAAAGTCACAGATCAGAGCTCCCTTGAAGGGAAGGGTTGGTAGACAGTGTAGGGAGCCTTGCCAAAAGAAAAGGGACGTATTTTTCTCCAAGGCACAGGGGAACAGTGAGAGAGACAAAGAAATTCTGAGGTAGAGAGGGTGCTTGTAGAGACAAATGCTGTAAACTGTGAGTGTGAGAGAAAAGAATACGAGGGAACACTTGTCAGAGGACCTCAAGCTAAGTCCTGTGATGAGAACAGGGAAGGCAGGTGTATGTACACAGGAAACTTGAAATCTATGGAAAAGAACTGGAATAGCTGCTGTGTCAACTCAATGAGAGCAGAAGTCAGACTCACAAGATTGCCTATTTCAATTCAATCAATAGTCACTGAGCATTATACGCCTGTGCTCTGACAGACCGTAGGTTACAAAGACACACAATCCAGATTTTGCCTCCTTTCTAACAAGAAATGGTACCCTGCTACCTTGGCTTTCCTAACAACACACTTTCCTGCTTTTCCTCCTGTTTCTCTACCCTCCTTCTCAACCCCCTTTGAGGGCTCATTTTCTTCTGTAGTTCTCTTAAAATGTAAGGCTTAAATAATGGTGGACATCAGGTTTCAGTCCTAAGCCACCTTCTCTTCCTACTTTACACATTCTCTTTGGGTGATCACATCCACTTATACTGCTTCAAGTAGAAGCATTCTGTTGCTGACTGCCAAACCTCTATCTCCAGGCCTTTTTCAAGGCCTAGATTCATATGTAATGAAGGGAAACAAATGGATATTTTAAATCAAAACTAAGTGTGGCCATTTCTCTCCTAGGGGGTATCATTCATATCAGTGGTGAAATGACTGTATACTCTGCCCAGAATCTATATATCTATACCCAAAAGATATATACCATTGTTATGTTAGCGTATCACATTAATGAATCTTTGGATATGCAAAGATGGCTTGAGGAAAGAAACTACAAAGAAATTAATTGCATAATACAGTGGGAGGTTTTGTTTTGCTTTGCTTTGTTTTGCTATTGTTTGTTTGTTTCTGTTTACTAGGAGGCACTGAGAAAGGGAAAGGAGAGAGGGCAAAGCAATTCAGGAGGAGGCTGGAGCCCAGGTTGGCAGAAATGGTCAAGGGCTTCTTAAGAACAAGGTCGACAGTTATTCATTTATAAATAATACTACACTGCTGTAACCCAAACCCCTTTCATCTACACAAATCATGAGTGAAGTTTGTTGCATACACAATGGCCTTGTGTGATTGGGCTTTTGGTTTGAGTTTTGTGAAAATTAAGGGAAAGGAGCTTAGTTCAACAGCTGGAGTGATATGGCACAGAACTAGAACAGGGAGATGATCCAACAACTGAGCTAATTCAGCGGAGGCCAGAATTGAGGTCTAGAGGCAATGAGGGAAAACATTAATCACCCCCTCAAGAATCTGTAGAGACTTTGGGAAGGATATGAGGCTCCCACTGCTTGTGGGATGGGGTTTGAATCATTGCCATTTAAATTTCAAAGGCGGTGTACCTCAGCAGACCATGGTTATACATAAATCTAACTCACCACAGGACATCCCCACTTAGAGACTGCCCAAGGGACAACAGCTACATCATGGCCACAACTGACTTCACACTCTCAAACCCCTACTGCTGCCTGCTCCACCTGTAGTTTTCTGTATTTTAGTGAATGGCAGTTGTCCATATCACTCCTCCTTATCCTTCTCCCCACCATATCCCATCAATCACTAAGGCTTATTGTTTTTACCTCCTAAATATCTATCAAATTCTGCCTCTCTCCCCTCACTCCCTTGGTTCAGGCCACCAGTGTCCCCAGCCAAGGCCTCACTGACTTCATGGCCTCCATTCTCACCCTCCCACCGCTCCCTCTCTATGCAGCAACCAAAGTAATCTTCCTAAAATGTGGCCAGATCACATCACTCACTCCCCTGCATAAAACCTTTCAGTGGGCACTCATTATCCTTAGGATAAAAGAAAGTCCAACTTTCTTAGGTTCTTTGTGATCTGGTTCCTACTGGCTTCTCCACCTTTATCATGGTTCCCTCTTTTATTTGGATTCTCCACTTCAGTTGCACAGAACTATTTTCAGTTCTGGGACTGCTTCATGCTCTCCCTTTCACCTCTTGGATTTTGCAAATGCTGTTTCCTCTGAAATAGCTGCTGTGTCAACTATAAGAGAGTAGAAGTCAGATTAGCAAGGTTGCCTGTTTCAGCCTAGATGCCACTTCTTCCAGGAAGGATCCCCTGACCATCCCCTTTAACTACTCAGGGTTATGTGGCTCTCCTATAGGTTTTCTTAGCATCTGCTGCTTCCTCTGTCATATCCCTACTGCACTCACTTTAATTGCCTATTTATTTGTCTCTCTCTCTTACCAGCTTGTAAGCTCCATGAGGGCAGGGATCATGTCTGCTCATCTGGTTCACAGCTATATCCCTACTGTCTAGTACAAAGCCTGGCTTATAAAAACCATTAAAGAAATACTTACTAAATGAATAAATGACACGCATGAAACATTTTGCAGTTTATGAAGTGCCTTATCTCACTTTAACTTTACCACTCTGCGAGAAAGACATTATCATCACCTTGAAGCAAAGCTCCCTGCTATTTTTATAACTAAGTTTAACATAGACTACATTTGTGAAGTTTTCTTTAATTTAGGTAAGAACTATCTGAAACATTAACACATAAGATCTTTAGAATAAATTTGACTTATATAAATCTTTCAAAAGTAGCGTGATAATAACTAACTGCTAAAAAAGTGTCCCGCAGGAAAGGTCACCCTGTTAGATGTCCTTTAATAAATACAGGACATTCTGCTGTGCATAGCAGAATATTTTTTGCATTCATAAATGTTGTGCTAAAGTCCCACAAAACATTTAATACTCTTAAGTGGATTAAATATGCCTCCTATGATCTGATTTATACGGTGAATGTGCCAAGCAAAACCTTTCTCCACAGAGAGATCAGATTGTGAACTTCAGTTGAACTCTGATAAAATTATCATAAATTCCAAACTAGTGGATCCCAACATAATGAGATTTTGCTTTAAACTCTTCTTATGGAAGGGCCAACCAATCTTTGTAGACATTTTAAATGTAGACATTTTAAATGTGTCAAAAATGTTCTAAAATCATACTGTTTAATATAGTAGTCACTAGACACATGTGGCAGAGCACTTGAAATGTAGCTAGTGTGAAGGAGGAACTGGATGTTTAATTTCACATTCCTTTAAGTAATATAAATTTAAAAACTGAAGCAGTATAATTTTAATATTGATTATATGCTAAAATGAAAATGTTTTGGATATACTGGGTTAACTAAAATATTAAACTTATTACAATTATTTTTGCCTATTTATTTTTTACTTTTTTAATGTGGCTACTAGAAAATTTTATTAAATAAATTCCATACGTGGCTCACATTATATTTTTGTTGGACTTCACTGTTCTAAAACTTGTCCTAATGTTCAACTCAGATAGGAAAAAGAAATGTACAATGTATGTAAAACAGCACTTGCAATTTTATAAGGCTGTGCTATTTATCCCCAATAGTAAGTTAAACTGTTTGCACTAGATGGTTTCCTAACACCTAGGAATGTTAAATGCCTTCCCAACCCATGATAGCACCAGATCGTAAAGCATGTTCTGGGAGAGGGTAACTGAGCAAAAAGCATTTACCAAATTATACTACCACATTACTTATCCAAATTTGTTCTTTCTTCAAAGGAACGGAAGTTGTTTTATTCTTGTAGTTGTTGTTTTTGTTTTTTATTTGTCGGATCGTATGTCCATTAATGAAATCTTACCTGGAACTTCAATGCATACAATGATATAAAGGGATACTGCTCTGGTTAAAATGGAGACAGAGATTACAGAGCTGTGATCATTGGCCTTCCTCTGCTGCAACCCATGACCCCAACACATACTTCTTGGCAGCCTTTGGCATCTCTGCACAATCCTAGGGCCCTGCCTAGGATGATAAATAGTGTGACCAGCACAGCTCTAGAATACAGCCTAGAATCAGAAAGGAAAGAAAAAGAGCCCTTGAGCATTTGCATGAGATATGTCAGCAGTCAGATGCTTCTATGGCCACACGTCCCTTTAAACAGTGTTTCCTGCAACCTTATCAAATCTGTTCTTTCTCTCTTCTTGAATACACAGTTCTAACACATTCAGTTATAGTTTCTCAATTAACTGCAGGAAGCTAAAAGACGGGCCTCGCAGAGTGGTGGGGGTGTGAGGAGATTGTGCAAGCAAAGAGAAGATGAAAAAGGGAAGAGATTATTGCAAGCAACAGGAACACTGGTAGCTCTAAGCAATGAAAACAAGACAGAGAAAGCTTTCCAAAGCTGGTACCAGAATTCACGTAGAGTGACAGGC
The DNA here is from genome assembly GCA_023783475.1 of Daubentonia madagascariensis. Lineage (NCBI taxonomy): Eukaryota > Metazoa > Chordata > Mammalia > Primates > Daubentoniidae > Daubentonia > Daubentonia madagascariensis. Next base: position 4,324,708 of record JAKFHU010001599.1, read on the forward strand.
TGGGGCCACTGAGTCTAGGGATGAGTTGTCCCCTACCTCTTAATAGTTCCTGAGGAGAGCACTGTGTCAGGACACAATGAAATCATTGATACTCCTATTCACCTGGAAGCTTTGAAGAAAGAATCAGTATGGTTTACTCTGGTCAGTATAGAAGGTGAAGCAGTATACAATTCAATCAAGCAATACAGTCATAAAAAAGCTAAAATAAACCAAGCTTTGGTACTTAAAGGATAGCATCCAGCCACCTAAATAATTCACATATGTGAAATAGCTCATGTCCTACCAGAGTTTGACATATTAGGTGTTATGAGGAAGGAAGCCTCCATGAATGACAACATATAACTAACATACATCTCTAAGTAAGCAACACATGCTGAAAGTATTCTGTGCCTATGGACCTTGGAAAACGAACAGAAAGTTTGTTCCTATAATTCTTCCATCTCATACAGCTATAAACTGAGTCTGTGTTCTGACAAGTATTTCCTGAATCAAAACAGCTGCCTGGAAGCTAAGTCCAGATTGCTATATTACTGCAGACTTATATAATACAACAGACATCTTTCAAGGTTAGTGGGGGCAGGAAGGGAAGGGCATGGGGAAAATCACAGGAGGCCCAAGAGGGAGGCCATTTGGGAATGGAAAAGAGTGCACAGGGAAAATAGCAGCTTCTTTGCCAAAAAAAAAAAAATCATTATGGGTCCTCATTTCACCCCTGGAGCCCACCAGAACACCACAGCTATTGGCACAGAAGGAATGTATTCAAGAGAAAAAGATGCAGATGGTGCTTACTATTCTTTTCCACTGGAAGTGTGCTGAACATGTAGGTGATGTTATGGGATCTTTGATATGACCTAGATTAGAAGTAATCAGTAAGAGACCTTAGCATTTCTCTTTTGCTAGAGAAAACCTCTCAGGTGGCATGATGTAAACAGGAAATAATGCATTAAGTAGAAGGGTGTTGGCACGTAATGGGCCACGTCAGCTCATCTCCTGAGTAAAGCTGCTATTCTTTTGGTTATGACCACCATAGCAACCTAAGAAAAGTGCTATTATACAGCCACCATGATTGCAATGATTTTCCTTCTCACATACAGTTCAAATGACCTGTGTGGTATGTTTAAGGAATATGTGCAAGAGGCAAGGTGAACCATTCCTTATGGTAGAAAGATCATACACTAAGAAACAGGAGACTTGTGCATCTTTGGGCAGGTCATCTCCCCAGTATATCTCAGTAAAATGAGAAGATTCAATACAATAACCTGTAAGTGTCTCCTATTATAGTTCTAATAAAAAACTATGATATGGTACATAGAAACTCATGACTAGCAGTAGGCAGTACTTGTGGAACCCTCTTGTTCATGGGTGTGCCATCATCCCACTAACACACGCTCAGTCTCTAACAATGCCATTACTACATGGTATTGGACTGGGGTATCTAGGACAAAATGCCCTTTGTGACTGATGGCAGTAGACTCACTAGATGTCTAGATGTGGCTGGTAACATGCAAATTTTTAATGGAATGTCCAATTGTTCTGATGAATTTTATGAAAAGATTAAGACTATCTGGTTTCATAATGCCTGCCACATTCCCCTTCCCTGGGAGCCCCCTCAGTTACCTCATTTAGGGGCAGTCTTACTTCCCTTGTGACTCACATCTCAATCACTAATTCTAAAGAGTTGAAATGTTCCTCTCTCTCAAATTGAGCAATTTCATTGTATGATACAAAAGTACAAGAAACATTTAATGAAATATTTATTCCATTCAGGATTTTACATGATGCCAGTTTACATGAACAACCCATTTCCAATTAAAAGTTTATTTTAATGACAACTGATCGGAGAAATCCTTCCATAGTATTCCCCTAAATTGACTGGCACCAGCAATTTTCCAAACATCTGGTGGTGCTCAAGAGGGATTCAATCCCTGCTGCCAAAATCCTAAGAGCTTTGAGTTTCCTGTGAAGTGATGCACCCTGTTCTTATGATTATTTTTCAATTTCAAATATAAATCTCTATGTACAATTGCTTATATCCAAATATCCTGCACATAGTAGATATGTATAATATAGTTGGCACTAATCAAATAATCAGTGAGAATCTCATGCTAAATAAATAAGCTCCCAGGAGGGGATTAATTACTTGAGGAACTGCCTTAACTCTTTCATCCCACCAAGTCTCCATTTTATAAAATTAATTAATTTTAAATCCATTAATTATTATTAATACTTATATTTAAAGGCGTCATAATTTACAAAATCTATTCCCATTTTATGGATGAGGAAATCAAGGCACAGAAAAGTGGTGAAGTAATTTATTCCACTTATTAGTGGTTTTAATATCTTTTGTACCTAGAGCAGACTTCTCTGCTACTTTCAATAACTCAATAACTCACAACATGAAGTCACATCAGCTCATTTTAGATTCTTTTTTTATTCCAAAACAACCCTGGGACTGAAGGGGAAGAGAAGAGGTTTCCAGTTCCCCAGTAAATTGTGGATTTACTTCCACAATTCCAGTCACATAATTACTGCTTAGTGTGTCTGGGTAACCAACTTGTCAGTGGTTTGCATGGTGTGAATCTTCCCTATTCCTGTCCTGCAAATTGTTTTTTCTGCCCTGAAGTGAAAATATTTTATTTCTAAAATTTTAATTTATAGCCTCATAATTTTAATGTTTCAAAAGCACCTATGCATATATAGATGTTAGATATTTCTTGTTTTTAGCCATTTTTAACAAAAATGGAATACAAAAATTTTGGTTTCCATTGATGCCCGCTCCTTTTGATCAGTGGTGATCTGGAGGGCATTCTCACCGGGATGTGGAAGCTCACCACAGACAATTAATAAGCTCTATTGGAATAAAGCTATTTTTATGATAGCAATATTAAAACATTAATGAATAAAAAAGCCAAATCATATACATATGGGTATGAATTGCACAACTCAATGGCAATGTTCCTACCATGTTGCATTGCTGTGTGTCTTCACACAATGAAGTTACTTCCTCCTACAGCTTCTGTCCATCCCAAACAATAAAAGGCACACATGATCAGTCCTTAGCAGACATGTGATGACACTGGCAATTCTCCCCATCACCTCTCAGTGACAACCCTCCTCCTCTTTAGATATCCTGTGTTTTCCTGCTCTAAACCTTCCTCTTATCAAAGAAGAACAGGATTTCAGTTCAGTCATTTTGGGGGATAGTAAGAACATTCTAGAAAGGCCCTTCTACCCATTGGCTTATGGAAAACCATCCCCAAGTCCAGGTATAAGCCACAGTTCAAGGTCTACTAGCCAGCTCCTGCTTCCCAAGAATGTCACGGATAATATTAACATTTCTGTATAAAGGGCTAAGGAAAGGGAAGGCAAAAATTCGCATATCAACTATTTTTTTCTCTCTGGTCTATGCATGGTCGGATGCTTTGCTGGACCAAATTATGCTTATTGTCAATGCTATGATCCTCTCAGGGCAAAATATAGCCACAAGAATTTTCATACTAAAGATAGAAATTTAGAGCTAGAAATGATCTTAAAGATATTCTAGTCTAACCTCTTCATTTTAGGGATGAGAAAGTGTGATACTCCAACACAAGGAGTAGCTTGCCCACGCATGGCCTAGTAAGTGGCAGAGAGTAGATTGTGCTCAGAGAATAGAAGAAGCTTGCACTTTACCCTACCTACTCTGACTTGTGTCTTGAGTTACAGTTTCTCTGGGGCTTGGTCATTAGCAAGCTGAGGTTCTAGAGACTGCTACAGATCCACCCCAAGGACAAATTGGAAGGCCGGGCCCAAACCTAAACAACCACTAATAAATAATAGACCCCTCTCTACCTGTCTATACCCAGGGACCAAAAAAATGGAGATGAGTGGTGCCTGAGCACATAAAACCAGAAGGACACTGTCATCTTCTTTCTTCTCAAAGGCTGAGGTTTCACCACATTTTAGTGACAGGATGCTGCCATTTGCTCATTTCTAATTCCCATTTTCCTGACAGTTTGTTCCTCCCTTTCTTTAACCCCTCCTTCTCCAATTCTACCAAAATCACATTTATGTTTTCCAGTATGTTACATTTTAATTTACAATGAATGTTGTTTGTCATTTTCAAATCTACTTTTCCTAATGTCCTTAAGTGCATTTCTATGTCTTCCATGAGACCTTTTTGTCTTTCTTGGGGGAAAAAAATATGTTTATTACTAAGAAAAAAAAAAGAAAATGCTGAGAAGCAAAAATAAAAACAATCCATAATCCCACTACCTCTGGAATTAATACTGCTAACATTTGCAAATTTTCTGAGAGCGACTTGAGTCATTGTAAGGCTTTCCTCCAGTTAACAATAGCAGGACTATTAGATCCATGCACCTTATTCTATCAAAAAATGACACTTAACCAATCATCTTTCTAACACTTGACAGCACCTAGCTAATTTCTGCCTCAGGACATTTGTACTAGCCATTCCCTTTGCCTGGGATACTTCTCTTACACCTTCTCATGCTGGTTCCTTCTTGTCATTTCAGGTTTCTGCTCTTTCAAAGGAGCCTTCCTTTACCAACTTCCTCACATTAGAACCCAGTAAATTTCAATAATATCACCCTATTTTATTTTCAACATGGACTTATCACTACCTGATATTTTCTTTTGTATTTCTTTAGTTCTTTATTGTCTGTCTCCTTAAATAAGCTCTATGAAGACTGTGTGTGTCTTGTTCACCATTAAATTCCCCAGTATAAATCACAGTTCCTAGCACATATGAAGTGGTTAGTAATGGTTTGAAAGAATAAATGAGCCATGGAAAACATGCATTTTCAGTTAAATTGAATGATCTGTGCTCTCCTAGGTTATCTCTATCTCTTGTAGCCAGTAGCACAGGGGTACCTGTGAAGTCTGTAGTCTTAAAAAGCACTAACTGACCCACACAGAGTATAAGCCTGTGACATCAGCCTTGTTAGTGTTATCACTGAGAATTGTCATCAGTTCCCTCTTTACTTTAAACTGGTCATAGCACTGGAAACATCTTGAATTCATTGAACACCACACAGTATAGGCAATTTGAATAAATATAAATGGTGAAGCATGCCTTTTGTATTACTTCTATATTCGCTTGAAATACAGTGAACTTATATGCTTCTCTGGACAAGAATGTTTCTCATAAGTAGTTACCATTTCTATACATTTAATCAAGACCTACCATTATGATATGAGATGAACACGAGATCTTATCCCTAAAAAATGTATCTTATGCTTAAATATTAGTGGTCAAACCAATCTTGATCTCTAATCTTCCAGGCACTCACCCAGTTCTTCTTCTTGAAGAAGGCAAAAAGAAGACCTTTTGCTATATAAAGTCCACTTGTATAAATCCAATCTAATTTGGGGAAAATATACACCATACATATTCAATCAGATTGTAATCATGTAAAAAGTTAACATTAGAACTTCCTTTGAAGGAAACAAAATTCTCCCATTGTGAGTGGCAATTTAGGAATTATGCCTAATCTAACTTTCAGGGAGTAAATGGCCAATACTAATAGGCAATAATTGAAGTCGTGGACTTAAAAGTTAAGAATCTTGGTTCAAGTCTCTGATCCACCACTTACTAGGTAACCTTGGGAAAGTTACTTTAACCTCTTTAGACCTCAGTTCAGTCATCTATAAAATAGGTAATAATAGTGCCTACCTCCCAAATGGGTTATAAAGGTTAAATAACATATACTTCACTCAACAAGGTACCTACTACATAATCAACATTCAACAAAAAGTAGCTAGTATGACTCTACACATAGAAAAAATTATTTATTTAACTCCTTTATCAAATGCAAATATCTATTTAGTACTCACTTGGAATGAAACAGCTAGGCACCATCTAAGACATAGGAATAAATCAGCAGTAGTGTCATTTCTCAAGGAGTTCACACCTGAGTACAAGGGATAAGATCCATACATAAATAACTAGAATCCAAAGGAAACTGTGGCCAACTGCTCTAAGAAGTGAAATTGTTATCAGTTAGGATTCTTCCAGTTGAAAGTGACAAAAACCCAACCCAAACCAGTTTAAGCAGAAGGGTAATATATTTGCTCTTGGATTCAAAGAAAGAGCCACAGGAACCACCTCAGGGGCTTGGACTACACACTTCATGCTCTTGGGTTGCCCAATCTCTCTCCCTCTTTCATTCATGACATTGATCCACACTGTTCTACTGAAGGAATAATTCTTCCTTGTTATAGGAATTATGGCTACCACAATTATTGGTATTATTATTGGCTGGACTTAGATTACCTACCCACCATGAACTACAAGAAGGGGAGAAAAAATTCCCCAAAAGAAGGTGGGTACAGGTTGCTGGAGAGGTATACAGAAAATGTGTCCACTAAAATCATACTCTGATAATACTAGTCATATTACATCATACTAAATAGTTCTATATTATCAGTATGAATACATTTTTATCATTATACCATTGGAGAAATTCTTAATACTAAAACCAGTGATATTTCTCTTTCTAGATTTCTTGTCTATTGTTTATCTAGGAGGAGCTGAAGAGGAATAAGCTAGAATTTTGAAAATAATCCTGGCTACAAGGAACTCAATCTTTATCAGATTCTTAATGATTTAGAAATCCTATGTAGTCAACGGATTGATTAAAGGTGGAAATAGATTAAGCTTCTCTTAAGAGTCTTATAACCAAAATCAGAAGAAACAATTAATTCTCTCCAAAATCAGTCATAAGCCAGCCAGCTGAACATGAAGAGTATTGTTGAGAAATACTTATGCCCAGGAAGTAGGACAAACTTCACAAGTCCATGAAACAGGAAAATGTCTCATCACCCCAGAGGCATTGTTGAAGCTCAATAGAATCCACTGTAGTTCTGACAAAGATTAATAAAAGCATCTGTAAAGACAACATGAGGCAAGCATTCTTCCCCAGCATCCACACTTTGATAAGTCAGAGACTGCCGTTTGCTTTTCCAATATCTATACTCCCCTTCTTCCTTAATAAAAGAACCCAAATTTTTAAGCTGGACACATTACCATGTACCTAAGAAAACTAAATTTCCAAGATCCCTTTGCAGCTTGGAGTGGCTATATGGTCTAAGTTCAAGACAATAAGATGTAAGTGGAATTCTAGTTTGGTACTTCCAAAAACTTGGAGGTGATACCCTTCTTACTTCTTCCCCTTTTCTGCTGCAGAGAATGTGGATGCAATGGCTACAGCCAACTTTGTCTCTGAGGGGACCTTGGAAATGTAAGCCAAGCATGGCTGAGCAATAAAATAAGAGGAGCTTGGGTCCCAAACACCATGGAGTTACCATTCGAGCCCTGAGCTGCCTCTCACCAGCTGAAATAAATCTACATCTTGTTTAAGGCACTAATTTTTACATATGTGTTACAGCCAAACTTAATCCTAATTGATGCAAAAGATGTCCTTAATCAGTATCTTTTATTTCATTTGAATTAAGAATGCTAATGGCCTATTTTCTGTGAATACACAGCCCGATACCATCCTGAAAATAGAAGGCAAATGCTTTATAGTTTTTGAGCCATTACACATCTTTTTGTAAATTTAACATTGCTGTTACATGAATGATAAACCTAAATTAATACAAATGCTTTTATGAAGAATGTTTTCATTTTTCTTTTAATAATGTTGAAATGCTAAGATAAATATAAAAATGAATCTAATATCTTATGTCAGCCCTATATAGTGTCATTGTGTAACTGAATAGTTTAACACCATTTTAGATGAGTCAGCTCTGAACAGCTAGCTCTAAGAGGTGAATTAATCTAATTGTTCTGTCAATGCTTATACATTTTATGTTAATGTTGGAAGGCTCTTCCATTGAAGTATTATGTTCTTGTTTTTAATTGCTGGCAACTCTCCCAAGGAGGTAATAGAGTTTGCACCAATGACAATGAATGAATGGAATTGGAATTTCAGAATTTTTTAATTATTTAAAAAGAGTGGTACTGCTGAGACTGTAACCAAGTTAAATCCAGAAAAGTTACCTTCTCTCTCTTCACAGATAATAAAAATTTATAGACCAAATGCTATGGTTCAGGTATGGTTTGTTTGTCCACACCAAAGCTCATATTGAAATTTGATCCCCAGCATGGTGGTGTTGAGATGTGGATCCCAGTGGGAGGTGTTTGGTTCATAAGGGTGGGTCCCTCATGAATGGCTTGGTGCTGTTCTCATGGTAGTGAGTGAGTTCTTACTCTTGCAAGACTGGATTAGTTCTCCCAGAAATAGATTAGTTCCTGGGAGAGTGGGTTGTTATAAAGCCAGTGCTCCCCTCAGGTTTTCCTCTCTTCCTACGTGTCTGCTTCCTCTTTGACTTTCCCTGCCATGTTATGATGCAGCATGAAAGCCCTCACTAGAAGCAAGGGCTGTGCCCTTGAACTTCTCAGCCTGCAGAACCATGAGCTAAATAAACCTCTTTTCTTTATAAATTATCCTATCTCAGGTATTCTTTTACAGTAACACAAAATGGACTGACACCAACATCAGTGAAGGATACAGCATGGATCCTTCAATAGTGTAGATAGGTTTAACTGTCTACACTAGATGGTCAAGTGAAATAGATAATGCAATGACTTGACTTAATTTTATTAGCCTTTCTAGTATTATACATCAGTGACTTTCTTTATTCATTCTTCCACCCATCCAATGTAGTATGAGTACTTACATCCCAGGCAAAATCCTAGGAGTTAAGGGTATAAGGATAAATAATATGTGAGGAAAGGCAAATAATCCAGTGTGGCTACAGGAGAGGGTACATGGGAACATAAATCAGGAGGTTTTCCTATTCATTCATTCAGCCCCACCATTCAATCACTTAATGATTACTGAATATCTACTATGTGCCTGGCTAGGAACTATGGATATGGAATCAAATCAAAGCATAAATTTATCCTACAAATTATTTAATTGAGAAGAAGGTTGAATATTACCTACATAGGAGCTAAAATATTATATGTATATGAAGAGAACTTCATCTTATAAGTAGTGTCACAGAAGGAAAATGTAGCCCAAAAGGAGCTCAGACTCAAGCCACTATAGTCAAAAATTCATTCACAGCAGCCAACAGGACATTTATTCCATGGTTTTCAACCACTCTGAAAGAGTATATTCATGTCTAAGAACCACTGTCTGAGGCACACTGTCTTATGTACAGCTGGCGCTAAATTAAAGTTTATGAAATTGGATTGATTTGGGAAAGTCTCATTGCCACATGGTACCTAAGAAAATTTAACAGATCTCAGCCATATCATGGCAAAAAGGGAAAATGAAGCTTATGCACACAGACTCACAGCATTCAGACTTCTTGCTAGGGCCAACTTGATCTCCAGGAGCATTTTTCTATCACACACAACTAGCCCTACCTCCAGGGCAGTTTTTCTGTCTCTTCTGCATAAGGAAAAATGATGAGACTCTCTTATCTGCTTTTACTTTCAAGTAACTTCAAGGGAGGAGCAGTTTCCAGCTTTTCAAAATTCCATGGATTTTCCACAGGCAGAATCTCGACTATTAATATTAACCACCTCCAGCTATCTCTTGTGTACTTTGGAGACTAAGGGATTGAGAACCATTTCTGTATTCCTGGGTCCTTGATAGTCTGAAATTGTTAGTGATGCAGAATCTGAGACACAATCATTATTTCTTCAGGTTAGGCAACATACAAAATGTTAGTGAATACCATAGAATGGAGGTATGGGAATCCTTGAAATAATGTGATCAAATTACAAGACAGCAAAGGAGGTAAGAATCAGTCTAGAGTAAGAGAATTTTTCCCCCACTATGCTTGATATTTGTCCTCAAAATGATCCCATTTCAATTTTGAATAACATGATTGCCAGGAAGGCAAACACAATCTTTTTTTCTTAATTAAAAAATTTTTGTGATAATTGTAGATTCATATGCAGTTGTAAGAAATAATACAGAGGATGTCCCATGTACCCTTTACCCAGTTTCCTTCAATGCCAACATTTTGCAAACTATAGTACAATGTCACACTGGGATATTGACACTGATTCCATGGCACCTATCTTACTCAGACCTCCCCAGTTTTACTTGTACTCCTGTGTATATGTGGATGTGTGTGTATATGAAGCTCTATACAATTGTATCACCTGTGTAGGTTCATGTATCCACCACCACAGTTCAAGAAACTACACCATTCCAACACCACAAGGATCCTTCATATTACCCTTTTATGATCATACTCAGCTCTTTCCTGTCAGCCACCCCACTATTCCTAACCTCTGGCAACCACTAATCTGTTATCCATTTTGAGCATTTTCTCATTTTAAAAATGTTATCATATAGAATTATACAACATATAACCTTTGTGATTGGCTTTTTGTACTCAGCATAATTCCTTGGAGATTCATCCAGATTGTTATGTGTGTCAATAGTTTGCTCCTTTTTGTTGCTGAGTAGTATTCCACAGTATGTATGTAGTGCAATTTGTTTCTCCTGTTGAAGGATAGATGAGCTGGTTCCAGTTTGGGGCTATTACAAATAAAGCTGCTATGAATATTCATGCACAGGTTTTTGTGTGAATGTAAGTTTTCTTTTCTCTGGGAAAATTGCCTAAGAGTGTAACTTCTGGGTTGTATAGTATTTGCATGTTTAGTGTTTAAAGAAACTGCCAAATAAATTTCCAGAGTGGCTGTACCATTTTACAATCCTACCAGCAATGAATGAGAGTTCCTGTTGCTCCAAATTGTCACCAACATTTGGTCTTGTTTCTATTTTTCGTTGCAGCCACTCTGATAGATGTGTAGTGACATCTCACAGTGGTTTTAATTTGCACTTCCCTAATGGCTAATAATGTTGAACATATTTTCATGTGATTATTTGCCATCTGCATATCCTCTTTGATGAAATGTCTCTTGATGTCTTTTGCCCGTTTTTTAATGAAATTGTTTTGTTTTGTTTTTAACTGTTGAGTTTTGATAGTTCTTTATATATTCTAGATACTAGTCCTTTGTCAGATATGAGGTTTTCAAATATTTTCTTAAAAATATTTAGATTGTCTTTTCATCCTCTTCACTGGATCTTTCCCGGAATAAAAGTTTTTAATTTTGATAAAGTCCATTTTATCAATTTTTCCCTTTATGGATTGTGGTTTTGATGTCAAGTCTAAGAACATTTTGTCCAGCCCTATATCCTGAAGATTTTCTCTTATTTTTTCTAAAATGTTACATTTTGACATTTTATATTAAAGTATATGATCTATTTTGAGTTAATTTTTGTAAAAAGTGTGAAGTTTAGGCTATTTAGGCTAAGGTGCTTTTTTTCTTTTTTTTTTTTTCTTCTGCCTATGGATGCCCAATCGCCCAATTGCTCCAGGATCATTTGATGAAAAGAATTGTTTTTGCACCTTCATCAAAAATCAGTTAAACATAGCATGTTGGTGTGGGTTTATTTCTGGGTTCTCCATCCTGTTCCATTGATCTGTGTGTATATTGCTTTGCCAATACCATATTGTCTTGATTACTGCTGCTATGTAAGAAGTCTTAATACTGGTAGAATGACTCTTCCCAATTTATTATACTTTATCAAGATAATTTTAGCAATTTTAAAGCCTATGGCTCTCCATATAAATTTTAGAATAAGTTTGTCTATGTCTATGAAAAATATGGCTTGGATTCAAATAGGACTGTGTATATCAAATGTGTATATCTATTTGGGGAGAATTAACATCTTTATTATGTTGAGTCTTCTAACTAATGAACATGGTATGTTTCTCCATTTATTTAGGTCTCCTTTGATTTCTTTCAACATTTTATAATTTTCAGCATAAAGATCCTGTACATGTTTTGTTAAATGTATACTAAAGTGTTTGATTTTCTTTGAAGTGATTTTAAATGGTATTGCTTTTAATTTCAGTTTAGACAAGTTTATTGTCAATGTATAGAAATGTGACTAATTTTTGTATGTTGATCTTGTATCCTGTGATTTTGCTGAACTCATGTATCAGTGTTAGGAAATTTATTTTGCAGATTTCTTGGTATTTTCTATATAGACAATCATGTCATCTGAAAACAGAGACAGTGTTATTCCTTCCTTTCCCATCTGTGTGCCTTTTATTTATGTTTCTTGCTCAGTGCAGTGGCTAGAACCACTAGTACAATGTTGAATAAAAGTGGTGAAACTGATGTCCTTCTTTCCTCCCTCCCTCTCTCTTTCTTTTTCTTTTTTGGTACTGTCTTTATCTGGTTTTGTTATGTGAGTAAAATGAGCCTCATAAAATACATGAGTTGAGCGTTCCTTTTGTATTTTCTGAAAAAAGATTGTGAAAATTGGTGTCAATTTTTTAAAAGTTTGGTAGATTTTCCAGTGAAACTATCTAAACTTGAAGATTAGTTTTCAGGAACTTTTTCAATTATGAATATATTTAATGGTTATAGACCTATTCAGATTATCTATTTCTTCACTGAGTTTGTAGTTTTCAAGGTATTGGTCCATTTCTTCTAAGCTGTCAGATTTATGAGTGTAAATTTGTTCATATTATTGCCTTATTATCTTTGTAATGGCTGTAGAATCTGTAATGATATCCTTTCATTCCTGATATTGGTGATTTGCTTCTTTTATTTTTGTCAGTCTTCCTAGTTTATCAATTTTATTGATTTTTTAAAAAGTTTTTTTGCTGTTTCATTGATTTTCTATTGTTTTTGTTTTCAATTTCTTTGATTTCTTCTCTGATAAGTGTTATCTTCCTCCTATTTGTTCTGGGATTATTTTGTTCTTCTTTTTCTAGTTTCTTAAGGGACCAAGATTATTGATTTAAAACTTTCCTCATGTCCAATGTAAGCATTTTAGTGCTATAAATTTACCTCTCAGCACGGTGTTAGCTGCATCCCACAAATTTTGCTGTTACATTTCCATTTTCATTCAGTTAAATGTATTGTGTGGTATCCCTGGAAACTTCCTTTGACCCTTGGATTATTTAGAATTATGCTGTTTAATTTCCACATTTTTAGAGAATTTCCTGCTGTCATTCTATTATTGATTTTTAATTTTATTCCACCATGCTCACAAACACTCTATATGATTTTAATTCTTTTAAATTTGTTGAGGTTGGTTTTGTAGCCCCAGATATGGTCTATCTTGGTTCATGTGCCAAGGGCATTTGAAAAAAATGTATAATTCTTCTATTATTGGGTGATATGCTGTCTATATGTGAATTAGATTTTACTGGTTGATGGTATTGTTTAGTTCTTCTATATCCTAATTTTATATATACTAGTTCTATCTGTTACTAAGAGAGTGTTAGTGCCCCCAACTACAATTGTGGATTTGTCTATTAGCCCTTTCAGCTCGATCAGTTTTTGCTTCATGCATTTTGAGGCTCTGTTGTTTGTTGAATATGTATTCAGGGTTGCTATGTCTTTTGGATGGATTGATCCATTTACTATTATCTAATGTCCCTCTCTGTCTCTAGTAATTTTTTTTTACTCTGAAGTTTACTTCATCTGATATTAATACATCAATCCTGCTTTCTTAAAATTATTATTTGCATGGTGTATCTTTTTACATCCTTTTGCCTTCAATCTTTGTTGTTGAATTTGAAATGAGATTTTGTCAAAAGCAAATAGTCATAATGTGTTTTTTAAATCCACTCTGCCAATGAATGTCTTCAATTAGTGTATTTAGACCATTTATTAATACATTGAAGGTAATTGTTGATATAGTAGGGCTTAAATCTGCCTTTTTATTATTAGTTTTCTTTTCGTTTCTTCTGTTTCTTGTCCCTCTGTTTCTACTTTCTTGCCTGCCTATGGGCTAATGGAACATTTTTTAAAATTCAGTCTTGATTTATTTATAGTATTTTTGAGTTTATGTCCTTGTATAGTTTTCAGTGGTTGCTGTCCATGTTATATTATACAAATGTGGCTTGTCACAGTTTATTTGTATCAACATTTTACCACCTTGAGTGAAGTATGGAAACTTTACTTCTATTTAAGTCCCTTTACATTCCCCACTTTTAAATATCATTGTCTTGAGTACCAGATGGTGTTATTAATATAATTTTTGTTTCAATCATCAAATATGGCATAAAACTCATGAGGATAGTCTATTGTATGTACCAATATTTATGTTCTTTCCATTGTTCTTCATTCCTTTCTAATACTTTGATATTCCTTTTTTAATCATTTCCTCATCATTTTAAGAATTCCTTTATCCAGTCTTTAAGGGTATATCTGTTAGGGGCAAATTATTATAATGTCCCTTTATCTATGAATGTCTTTATTTCCCCTTTGTTTCTGAAATATAGTTTCCCTGGATATAGAATTCATGGTTGACAGTTCTTTTCTTTTAGCACTTGAAAAATGTTACGCCATTTCCTTCTGGCTTCCATGGTTTCAGATGAGAAATCCACTGTCATTTGAATTTCCTTCTATAAGTAATGTACCCTTTCACTCTGGATGCATTCAAGATTTATTTTAGTCTTATTAAGTTTTTAGAATTTTAATTATGATGTATCTTGGCATTAATTTCTTTGTGTTTATTCTATTTGGGGCATCATAAATCTGTAGGTTTATGTTTTTTGCCAAATTTGGGAATGCTTCAGCCATTATTTCATAGAAAATTCATTCAGAGTCCCTCTCTTTCTCCTCTCCTTCTAGGACTCCAATGATATAAATGTTGAATGTTTTGTTATTGCTTCACTGATCCCTGAAACTCTGTTCATTTTTTAAAATCTATTTTCTCTCTGTGGATCAGATTAGGTCATTTCTATTGTTCTGTGTTCAGGTCCACTGAGTCTATCCTCTGCCTTCTCCAATCTACCACTGAGTTCATCCAGAAAGTTTTTCATTTTGGATATTGTGTATTTCAATTATACAAAGAACCCATTTGGTTCTTTTTTATAACTTTTATTTCTTTGTTAAGATTTTTCCATTTTTCATTTGTTTCAGAGAACTCCTAATTGCTTTTTGAAACATTTTTTATGATGGCTGCTTTAAAATCTGTGTCAGACAATTCCAACACCTGCATCATGGCAGTGTTGCTGTCAGCTGAGTCTTTTCTCATTCAATTTGTAATTTTCCTGGTTCTTTGTATGAAGGGTGACTTTCTATTGTTTCTTGTATATTACCTAAGGCAATTATGGATTCTATTTAAATCTTTTATTTTAGCAGGCATTCTCCTTATTTAGGTTTAGCACACAGGTCCTAGCTTACTTTTGTGGGCCGTATTTCCAAGGATATATTAATTTTCAAGGTTTTATGGTATTATTTTTGTCTGTCTGTTTTACATAGTGCCTGATGGGGCTTTCACTGGTCCCTACTGGTGGTGCCTGAGGGGGCAGAAGGGGTTTCCCCAGGCCAACAACTTCTTAGTGGGGGATGTGTTTTAAAATATACTCAGGATTTTGTTCTTAGGTATGGTAAGGCCCATAGATCAGGAGATGATTACAAGGACAAAGAGGCTTCTCTGTAATCTTTCTTGACTATGGCAGATGGAGAGTGTCCCTGGCCTGGCACCTTATTTTGGGAGGGTTCATCTTGCTGCAGTGTCTCCCGGTGGACACTGGGAGTGGAGGGGAGACAAAGGCTCTGTGAGGAAGGAGAACACCTTCCCCTGGCACATCATAGTTAGCACTGGGGGAAATGTTATGGGCTGAATCACGCCCCCCTCAGTATTCATGTGTTCAAGTCATAATCTCTGGTACCCCAGAATGAGACTCTTTGGAGATAGGGTCTTTAAAGAGGTTATTAAGTTAAAATGAGGCCAATAGGGTGGGCCCTAATCCAATCCGACTGGAGTCCTTAAAAGAAAAGGAAGAAACACCTAGGATGTGCATTCATAGATGAAAAACCATGTGAGCCACGCAGTTTATGGTAAATAATTTGTTATGGCAGCCCTAGCAAACTAATACAGGGGGGCTACTGGCCTATCTCCCTTGTGGGTGGTAGCAGTTCACCTGGTGTTATCTAGGTTACTCCTTTCTTTTACCAGATCAGAGGTTGATAAATATTGGGTCTGGAGTTGCCTTCTGCTGTAGAGTGGGGAAGAGGTGGGATGTTGGGGTCCAAAACTAGTTTTTCTTCTTCTTACCAATTCTTTCCTACTTTCTGAGTCCTCATTGGTTGCCTCTTGCATTATTTCCAGGGCTTATAGATGTATTTAGCATGGAAGAGTAGGAAGAAAGTGATCTGCACTATCTTGTCCAAACTGAAGTCCAAATACAATCATTTACTTAGCAAAGGAAGGTGTCTATAGAAAATTAAAGAAAAGGGGAATGTCTCATGGTGCCCACAGTACCTAATCTAGTGTTGGGCATCTAGTGGAGTCTAAATACCCCTTGCTTTAAAATTGAACCAAATGTCAGTGATGACTCTTGTGACTTTCTGCAGCACAGTCCCCAACACCTCAATAGCTTGTTCATTTCTGAAGCTGTGGTTATTTAACCCTAAACAAAAGCTCAGTCTCAAGCAAGGATTTGGTTCCATGTAATTGACGATCTGCTCTGATCAGGAAATGTAAAGAGTACTATGTCAATAACCAGATATGAATAATTTTACCTCTGATCTTCCTTTGATCTTGTACCCCTGATTGTAGTAGCTGAGATCTTATCATATACTTCTAGCAATTAGGCTCTATCCAATTACTGCTTAATTCCTGTGGGCCAGCTTAATCCAATACTATATACCCCAATTCCACTCCCACTAGCATCTTGTTTTGGTCTTAAATCTTTAGTTTTGAGGGAAGCATTCTTACTGCTAGACTACAATGATCATGCCTGTCTACCTGGACACCTATCTAATGCCTACTGCCATACTTTCCACCTGCCATGCCCTACCTAATCTCAAAATGTCTGCCTGCTGCTGGACCTGCCTGATATCAATGGCCTGCTAATTGCTTGCTGCTAAGACTTGCGCTAGGCACCTACCTTAAGAAACCAGTAGAGCTGGGGCTAAAATATTGCAAATAAAATATAAGATGTCCAGTTAAATTTCAATTTAAAATAAAAATTTTTAGTATAAGTGTGTCACAAATATTGCATGAAACATACTAAAAAATTATTTGAAATACAAATTTAACTGAGTATCCTGTGTTTTCATTTGCTAAATCTGGCAACCCTAGCTGGGGTCATGTAAACCACAGCTCCCAGGTACCTTATAATGTTTTTATTTAAATAACGGTTATTCTCTTCAAATTTTAAGGCAGGGTTTTTATTTATTCCAATTGGCAATAAGAAACAAAATTGCCGTGCAAGTTGACTTAAAATAGTTTTCATTTTTTTTCTATCTTAGAAAACTACTGAAAATTAGACAACTGCTTATGTCCTTTCAGACATTCCTCAATAACCTCATTGTGGATGACAGGGTGAGCAGAATTGCATTTTGTTCCAGAATGTAAATTGGAAAATTAATGAAAGAGGATGATGAGTGAAGCTTGACATCACCTTGTGTAGGGATATTCTATATAACTAGTCATGTTTATTTCATTATATATAACAATCAGATTGATTAGAGGACCAGTGGGGGTACATTAATGTCACCTCACCACTGTGATCCTAAAAAGCTAGAGGTGCACATATTTAAGACAAAATAAACTCTATTGATAGCTCAGAATCTAGCTCTGGGATGAGATCAAGGGCTATAAACTTTTCTCAAAGACAATGGCCCATGAGGTCGTGACATGACAACTTTCTCCAAAAATGTGTGGAAATATCCTTCCCTTTTACAATGTCTGAGTGTACTTGGTAGAGAAAACATCTTATTTTTGTAAAAGGGAGAGCTGTTGTTTAAAAATTCCCAGTAGTTACTTTTCTTTTTTCAGAGTTAGAGAACAATTCACCTTTAAAACAGATTTTCTTTATTCTGAAAAACAATCTTGCAATCTCTCTTTTAAATTACATAAATGTAAAGCAAGTAATCCATATTGTTCTTAGATAAGGTTGTACCTGGATGCTACTGTGGGCAAAGATGAACTTGGCAATAGCTTAGGGTTTCAATACTTGTACTGACTGATAGTATATGCTGTTCCTATTATTCCTATGCCTATCAATTTGCTTCTACAAATTTACATAGGAATCAAGGATCATTATGGAAGAAGATGAAGTAGACTGTCAACCCTCCCCCCTTGCAGTTCAAAAATAGTAAAACCAATCTGAGGTTGAAGTGACCCCAATTGAGGCCAGATGGCAGAAAACAAAGGAGGCTTTTGGGATGGAGAAGAAAGTCTGACTAGTGACCCAAATGTGACACTAGAGTCAAGCTAGCTCTAGATGGGGTGATGGTTGATATATTCGTTCTTGCTGGCTTAACTATATTAGTGTTAGCGTTTGCACATTGGGGGAAAACAATTGATGGGTGTGTGTATGTGTCAGAGAGAGAGAGAGATATCAAAACTCACAACTCTTAAGGCCCATACTAATTAAGATGTAGAACACTCAGGGATGATCATAAAACCAGTAGGAGGAATATATCTTTTATTCCAAAGTTCCAACGGCGTGGGAAAGGAAACAGCAGCACTAGCAGTTAGAAATCAGAGTTTAGTTTCTGCAGAGATCCTAGATTTTGAGTATAGAACAGCAATAGTAATTAGAATATTTATTTTCATTGTTTAATCCTAAGCAACCAATAAAAATAATCAGGACTGACTTTTCAGTGGGAACCCCTGGTAACTTTGGAACTTGCAAGGGGACAAGTCCCGAGTGAAAGGGAGAAGAAAGATCAGACTGCTTGAACATTTGTATAAGGAGGGGTTCAGGGTAATTGAATCTAGGAAAGAAAGTAGGAAAGAAAGGGCAAAGTGAATGTATCTGGGAGCCACAGACAGGTGAGTTCTGGACAGCATGGGCTATATGATTGTTCTGAATGCTTTACTTTTCTAGAGGGTAAAGCCCCTTACTTGGTCAGCCCTCTTGCTTGCATTCTCCCACCTAGCCCACCATGGACAATGCTTAGGTTACACCCTAAGAAAGTTATTCTATCCTGGGCATTGCCACAGGGAAATGTAATTTAAATGATCAAAAGGATATACGGTTGAAGGAAGGTTTACTTATGAGGACAGATACTAATATGTTCAGATTCTTTGTATGGAAAGATGAAGATTGAGAAGGGATAGGTTCAAAATCTATAAAATTGCAATGTGAATAGAGTTAACCTAGATTAGTTAGCAAAACCATAGAATACCAGAATTATAGGACAACATTAACCTACTCCTAAATCTTTAAAGAAGTAGTTTTAGGAAATATAGAATAGCAAGTAGTAGTACAGCCAGAGAATGAAGGTGCTAGTGTTTTTTTTATTTTTTTTTTAATCCCAGTTGACAGCATAACTCTTTTCCAAAAAAGAGCTTCTCTTAATTTGTGGATCCTTTCTAGGCCTAGCAAGAAAAAGTATGGTGATTGATTAGTGATGACTTCTGTTTGTGTGCCTTGGGAAGAGTTGCAGCACTACTCACCATTGTTAACCAAAGCCTTAGGTCAGATTCAGAATGGAATCTTTTAAGATCTTAGGAATCTATATAATTTCAGATGCATTTGTTTCTTATATGATAATTTTAAAATGTACTGGGATTATATTGAAACAACTATTTAGGCAAAAAAAATACATAGGAACAAAACATTTAGCAATAGTTATAGCTAAAATATCTAGCTATTGTAATATTTAGCTATAGTAACTTTGCCTGTAGGGAACTACCTTGCAAAGAATTTTAAAAAGACCCTCCCCCAGAGATTTCTTTTTAAGGAAAAAAAAAGCTGAGTTTTTTACTTTACACACCAGTGAAGAAATTTCCTAAGGAGTTCTCTGAGGTAGAAAAAAATCAGGAGACTAAGAAATAAAAAGAGAAAGTTTATGATGGTTATGCTAATATAGGAGTGAAAAGTTGTTCTCTGATAGGATGAGTCCACAGGTCTGTGTAAGATCAATTAAAATAAGTGTATTTGTTAAAATGTCTATACTACCCAAAGTGATTTACAGATTCAATGCAATCCCCATCAAAATACCAACATCATTTTTCACATATCTAGAAAAAATAATTCTATACTTTGCATGGAACCAGAAAAGAGCTCGAATAGCCAAAGTAACCTTAAGCAAAAGAAATAAATTGGGAGGCATCACTTTACCAGACTTCAAGCTATACTACAAGGCTATAGTAACCAAAACAGCATGATACTGGCACAAAGATAGAGACATAACCAATGGATCAGAACAGAGAACCCAGATATAAAACCATCCTCATATAGCCATCAGATTTTTGACAAAGTAGACAACAATATACACTGGGGAAAAGAATCCCTACTCAATAATGGTGCTGGGAAAATTAGATAGCCACATGTAGAAGATTGAAACAGGATCCTTACCTCTCACCTCTCACAAAAATTAATTCAAGATGGATAACAGACTTAAATCTAAGACATGAAACTATAAGAATTCTAGAAGAAAAATGTTGGAAAAACTCTTCTAGATATTGGCCTAGGTATGGAATTTATGAAGACCCCAATGGCAATCACAGCAACAACAAAAATAATGGGACTTGATTAAATTAAAAAGCTTCTGCACAGCCAAGGAAACAATCAACAGAGCAAATAGACAACCTACAGAATGGGAGAAAATATTTGCATGCTATACATCCAATAAAGGGCTAATAACCAGAATCTACAAAGAACTCAAGCAAGTCAGCAAGAAAAAAATCAAACAACCCCATTAAAAAGTGGTCAAAAGACATGAACAGAAGTTTTTCAAAAGAAGATAGACTAATGGCCAATAAACATATGAAAAAATGCTCAATGTCTCTAATTATCAAGGAAATGCAAATCAAAACCACAATGAGATATCACCTAACTCCAGTGAGCATGGCTTGTATCAAAAAGTCCTAAAACAACAGATGCTCATGTGGATGCAGAGAGAAAGGAACGCTTATATACTGCTGGTGGGACTGCAAACTAGTACAACCTCTATGGAAAATAGTATGGAGATTCCTCAAAGAACTAAAAGTAGACCTACCATTCGATCCAGCAATCCCACTACTGGGTATTTACCCAAAGGGGGAAAAAAAAGCCATTTTATCAAAAAGACACTTGTGCTCAAATGTTTATTGCAGCACAATTTACAATCACAAAGATGTGGAATCAACCTAACTGCCCATCAGTTCATGAGTGGATTAATAAAATGTGGTATATGTATACCATGGAGTACTACTCAGCCATAAAAAATGAATTAATACATTTTGTAACAACCTGGATGGAACTGGAGACCGTTCTCCTAAGTGAAGTATCGCAAGAATGGAAAAACAAACACCACATGTACTCACTATTAAATTGGAACTAATCAATCAGTACTCATGTGCACATATGGAAGTAAAACTCAAGGGAAATCAAGCAGATGGGAGGGGGGAGGAGGGGATGGGTAAAATTACACCTAATGGGTACAATGCACATTATCTGGGTGATGGGCACACTTACAACTTTGACTCAAAATGTACAAAAGCAGGCCGGGTGCGGTGGCTCACACCTGTAATCCTAGCACTCTGGGAGGCCGAGGCAGGAGGATCACTTGAGCTCAGGAGTTCGAGACCAGCCTGAGCAAGAGTGAGACCCTGTCTCTAAAAAAAAAAAAAAAAATGTACAAAAGCAATTCATGTAACCAAAACATTTGTATCCCCATAATATTCTGAAATTTAAAAAGATTAATATGTTAACATTCACATATAGATGCAAAAAGTGAAATGTAGAAATAGAGCTAAGGGACTTTTAAAATAAAAACTACAATATCTTAAAATAAAAAAAAAAACATAAGTCCCATCTTCATTGGTCAGGAAAGAGCTTCATTTATCCAGTAAGCGTCTGGCAAACAGGGGTCACCCAGGTTCACAGTCCTTAATCAGGCAGCTTTTTTTCTCAGTAGGAATAGTTGTGGTGAAAGCCAGCATTCCATCCTGATAATGCCTAGGCAAGTACTGTTGTAAATGAATTTTCCTACTACTTTCCCAAGTGCCCATTTGGTGAGATGAACTTGTCTCTTCTCCTTCAAATACAAACAGGCTCATTATGGCAAGCTTCTTTCTAATGCAGTGTTTTCTAATGTAAAGCAAAACCACTGCTTACTCCTTTGATGCTCTGATTTTTCAATTTGAGTCAAAATAATTTTGAGTGTAAAGCATCTGGGGTAAAGTAGTCTCCAAGAGGCTGACTTGTGTTCAGAATAAGGTGGGTCAATGCCTGGGTTACCTGGGCTGTGTACAGCCACGAGGATTTGCCAGCCAAATTTACCCTTACCCAAAAGCAAGAGAAACCTTTTTTTAAAAAAAAAAACTTTTATTCCTCAATAAGTCTTTATACCCTTGAAACAGTTTACATTCCTTTCTGCATGGCAGTAGGAATAGAGTGTATCCCACCTAAGGAGAGAAACTCTACACTACCAGGACTAGGTCATGTCCTCTGGGGGCAGGATAGAAACCCTGGGGCCTATACTCCAAGGAAGAGTGGTTAAGGTAAGTCTAGTGGAACAGAGGAGGGAAGTTAGGAAGGAAGTCTTCATTAAGGAGGACTGAGGACAAAGTATAGTAGATTGGATAAGTGATTCCCAAGGATTTGCCTTCCTCTCCTCCTTACAAGGATTATACATCCCCACTCGTAGTACCATGTGACTTGCAATGCCTCTTATAGGTGGGGTATACTTTCTCACCCCATTTATGTTGTACTTGGCCAATGGAATGTGAGTCAATATGAAATATGTCAAATCTAAGCAGAAGTCTTAAGCTAAACTGCATGGTATAGCTCTGGTTCTTGCTCTTTCCCTATACCATGAATGTAGCACATCCCAAATAGGGGTTGCTCCTTCAGCCTGAGTCCCAGAATGAGAAAATGCATAAATCTGACTCACAGCCAGGAACAGACCCACATCTGCCAGCATGTAATATGAGTAAGAAATAAATCATTGCTATAAGCCACCCAAGAGTTTGGAGTTGTTACCACAACAAAATTGACTAATACACAGGGATGCCTTGTCTGCGCCCAGAGGCAAGGTGGGAGGGTAGAGGAGAGGACATGAGAGATAGGTATGTTGCAATTGTTTTTTGATAATTTTGTTTTCTCAATTCCCAGGATACATTCAGGGAAATTCCTTATACCACAGGGAAATTCCTTGTACCACAGAGAGACAAAGATCTGTCACTGCTGTCCCTGGGACTAGGGCTTTACCATGACTCCAGGGACCTAGTATTCATTCCGTGAGGTCATTCCCTTTTTCTTGGGTCCCCTAGATAGGGAAATTCATGCCAGTAGGGCTGAACATAATGAGTTTTTCTCCTACTACTACTTTCTTCACTGCAAAAACAGAAAATCAGAGCAGAGTTGTTTTAGCAGTAGTGGGAAAGAATGCAGTTACCTAGCATAACATCTCCAGTGATTTATAAAAGTTCATTTAAATATTTACTGCCTGACAACACTTCCTTGCATCACTTATCACTGGAACAGGCTATATTTTTTGAACATGCAGCAGAAGCAGATGAGCAGATTTTTCTCCAGCTGTTACCAATAACCAGTAGCCAATCAGTATAATAAAACTCAGCTGAGTTTGACCTCATGCAAAAGTAGCTTCACATACGAACAAAGACCCTTTTCTTTCCTATTAACATCTATTTTCTTTCCATATCTCATTCTAGTCCTTCCACATATGAAACTATCATCTATTAAGTACCTATTATATGTCAGGCATTTTGCATATTTATATATAATTTCTAATCTTTACAACAACCCTTCAAGGTAGGCAGTTATTACCAATTTACAGATAGTAACTTACTGTATAAGTTTTCTACTGCTGCTGTAAAAAATTACAATAAGTTAAGCAGCTTAAATCCAGGCACAGCATGGCCCAACTTGGTCCTCTGCTTAGGGTCTCACAAGGCTGAAATCAAGCTGTTGGCAGGACTGTGCTTCTTACTGAAGGCTCTGGGGGAGAATAAACTTCCAGGTTCATTTAGGTTGTTGGAAGGATTCAGGTCCTTGTGGTTGTGGTCTGAGATTCCCATTTCCTTGCTGGCTGTCATCCAGGAGCCTCTCTCGGCTCCTCCATCTTCAAGCCAACAACAATGGATCCAGTCCCCCCTCATGCTCCGAACCTCTCTGACTTTCCCTTCTGCCACGTTTCTTCTGCCTTTCTCTTCCCCTTTATCTCTCTAACCTCAGCAGGAGTGTTTTCTGTTTTTAAGGGCTCATGTGATTAGAGTGGGCCCACCTGGATAACCCAGGGTACTCTCCCATCACAAGGTCCATAATTATATCTGCAATGTCGATTTTGCCATGGAAGGTAACAGATTTACAGTTTCCAGGGATTAGTACTGAGGTAGGTGTGAACCAAGGCTTATTTGGCATTAAGGCTCATGCCCTTCCCATGAGTGCACCCTGCCTTTCTAATATGTTTAATTTGTTAAAGCATATAATAAATGGGAAAACAGGAGCAAAAATATCTTAAGCAAAGCATAAATGTATTTAGTAAATAAAGTCTGTTTCCAAATTTTCAACATGATTTATACCTTTGAAATAAGGCACTCAAAATAGTCAAAGTTTCAAATAAATCAATATTGTTGTTTCACTCCATATTCTGCAGGAGCAGTGAGAGTGTGTATTAAATATACATATACTTTTCACAATAAAAATACAGATGAAAATTGCCAGAATCATTTTGCTAATTCATCTAAGACTGAGTAGGCTTATTCCTGGCAGAAATGAAAGCACTTTAAGCACAAAGCACTCCCTTAAATCCACTAGCACTAGAAGGCAGCATAAAGGTTTCACTACACTAGGCACACACTACCCCCAATTGTCAGAAATAACCCAGGCCTCACGGTATTTCTGAGAAGGGGCACATTGACTTTCTGGACCCTAAAGCAGGGTTTGTTTTTCATCTTAGGATGTGCTTAAATGTAGTACCCACACTTATTTGGATCCAAGTATTGGCAGAGCCTTGTCAGAATTAAAAGTTGTAACATAGAGCAGAGAGATGAATGGGTCCATGACAGATCACTTTTGGAATTGAATCTGTCCATCACTAAAGCCTGACCACAGACATCAGGCACCCCTAACATAGGTGCTGAAGAAATGGTTGCTTATGACTTCACTACTGAATTCCCATATTCCATGATGATCCATCCATTTATGTATTCAACGTTTATATTAGGTATTCTGATGTAGCCAACACTGAGCAAGGAACTGGAGGTACAGCAATTCATGCCATGGTCTTTGCTCTCAAAGAGCTCATGGTCTAGTTGGGGAATTCTAGGTCATATAAAAGTATAAGGATGACTTGCCCAAAGTAGGAATCAGTAAATATTAGTTGAATAAATAATAATCATTAGAAACTTGTTGAAAACACATGAAAAGATGCTCAACAGTATTAGCCATTAGGGAAATGCAAATCAAAACCACAATGGAGTACCACTTCACACCTACCAGGATGGCTATATTTTTTAAAAATGGAAAATAAGAAGTGTTTACAAGAATTTGGAGGAATTGGAAGTCTCGTACATTGCTGGTGGGATTGTAAAATGGTGCAGTTGCTTTGGAATATAGCTTGGCAGTTCCTCAAAAGGTTAAACGTAGAGTTACCATAGAACCTAGCAATTCTACTCAAAGAATTTATTAAAGTTCATTTAATGTATTATATGAATTATGGAGTATATGGCATAATGGAATATATATATTGGAATATATATATAATTATATATTGGAACCAATTATATATGTGATATATTATATATATTATATATTATATTGTATATTGCATATTATATATATTATATATTATATAATATATAATTATATATAGTCCATTATGCCATATACTCCATATGAACTTTGAAAATATTTTGCTAAGTGAAATAATCTTAACACAAAAAAACTACATATTGTATAATTATAAGAAAATTCAGAAAAAGCAAATTTGTAAAAACAAAAAGGTTAGTGGTTACCACTAAATATCCAGAATAGTCAAATATATAGAAACAGAAAGTAGTTTAAAGTGGCTGCCTATAATTGGAAAGTGATAGCTAAAGAATACAGAGTTTCTTTTAGGGGTGATGAAAATATTCTAAAATATATCATGATGATTACACAATACTGACTATATTAAAACCTCTAAATTGTATACTTTTAAGACACTTTTCCCAAAGGGCAAAGTCCTCAGCTAGATGGAGGAGATGTATGTATTTATAAGGCAGCTGGAGGAGCCACCCACCCTGATGGCTGCTAGGCTTGAGGCGCACTCAATGGTGGTCTCTGATCCCAAAGTGCCTGTTTTTAAAGGCCGTCAGACTGTGTGGTACCTTCAAGTACCTGCCAGTCCTAATTATTCAAATGAATATTTACATGTGCCTAGAGGAAACCACAACTTGGATTCAGATCCCCAGTGGGTTTACGAAACTCCTAAGAGGCCAGACAGCTTCCAAGTTGGTGGCAAACTACGGCATGAGCTGTACTCTCAGTCTTGGCCAAAGGCTGTGGAACAAACAAAGCATCAGAATCCCTACTAGAAACTGCAATGAGGCACCTTTTTGGAGGCCATCCTATGACCTCCTAGGACTACAAAAGAGTACTGGCTTAATTTGAGCACTTGGCACATAATCATTAGTGGGGCTCTGACAGGATTTGTATTTTACCAAATGTTGACATGTGCTCAAATGATCAGGATAAATGATGCCTGAGAAGTTCTTTCTTTGCCCTTAAGAGATATTGCTTATGTGGCAAAATCACCTTCAGACTAGAGACAACCTTAGGGGTGTGCCTGGGCTCAGCCACATTCCAGTCATATACTTTGGGCAAGTTACATATCTTTCTGAGCTTCAGCTTCCTCTAGTGTGTAATGGAGATGATACCAGATAGGGTTGCTGGGAAACACAAATGATATATGTAAATGTACTTTGTGTTGGAGGAACATTCACTATAATATTAGCAGGAGTTATTTCTGCATGATATGATTATAAATAATTTTTATTTTCTTCACTATATTCATCTATACTTCCCAGGTTTCCATAGGAAGCTAGAGGAAAAATTAACATGTTATTATAACTTGCAATGCAAATAGTTAAAGTTGTTTCTATTTGCTAAATTGGATTGGGGAATCCAAATGAAATAGTTTTGAGGGGAGCCAATTTGAGTTTGGTACACCAGAGAAAGCAGGCATGTGTGGGGAAGATGCACTAGTCATATGACCCTGAATGAGTCACTGAACCTCAGTGACCCTCAGCTTTCTTATCTGTAAAACAATGATAATATGTCCTACTTAAAAATATTTTGTGATGATTGAATGCACATGAAAGCATCTAGTACAAGGCCTAACCCATAGTAGGTACTCAATATGTCTATTCCCTGTACCTGGAAGGAAGAAAGGAAGGGAGGGAGGGAGGGAAAGAGGGAAGGAGTTTAGGTCCATAAATCCACCCCATCTAACTTAGTGTAAGTACTTTTTAATTAATAGAGAGGGCTCTAATTGAGAAAGTGTAAAGCATTCTAAATCTCTCAGATAAAAACATGTGTCATCTATTTCATGTCCCTAGGAAAAGTAAAATCAATATTTGAATTAATGGAAGAAATTAAATGGCTGCAGAAATAGTTTTTGAATTTAACAAGTTTGAACAAGAAAGTAGTTGGTAAATGATGATACAGACAGCAACAGAGCCCTTGCCTTTAAAACATTCTTCATAAAAGTTCAGAAAGAAAATCAATCAATCCATTGCTTGGTAGGTACACTGGCAGATTAGCAAAGCTAATAGACCCAAGGTAAACCCAAGCACCATTACTCACCTAAAAGTCAAGCCACCTCAAGAAATGTGATTTAAAAAAAAAAAAATTTAAAAACAGATTAGCAGTTTAAGTATTGAGCAGACTGTGTTTAGTTTTCATAGCTGTGCAGCAAATAAAGTCCGAGACTGTCATCACTGAAAGAACCCACAGAGATAAGAGTCCAAGAACCTTCCCCTCATTTTAGAGATGGGGGAAAAAAGACCCAGAGAAGGGGAAATGGCATTCTCAAAGTCCCTGAGCTGGTTAGGAGGGTTGGGACTGGAGTTCAGAATTGCAGACTCACAGTTCTCTCTTCTCAACTCCTACTAGCTTAATGCCGAACCAACACAAAAGGATAGAGAGAACATGTGCCTGAATTATCCTCAAGATAATTAGAAGGAGGATGACTTCACCACTGCTCCCCTCCCATTTGTTTCTTGGAAGCCTCTCTCTGTGAGTCTCACCTGGAATAAGGAACCCCAGGGCTGAGCCCTGACTTACCAACAATGCTCCCTGACACTCATTCATTCAACACATATTTCCTGAGCACCTACTCCCCTTAAGTGCCTGCTTTGCAAGGCATTTCAACCCACAAGTCCAAGCACAAAGTAAGGGTAGAAATGGGAAAGCAAATTGCAAGGTCAATAGCCAGGAAGACCAGGAGCAGGATAAAATCCAGTGGGTCATGGAAGGTTCAGAACTAAACCTGGGGGAGTGAGTGTGGTCAGAAACTGTCCTCATACGCAGTGGTTAGCTTGTGTTCTGAGGCAGATGCTGGAGCTTAAAGGAATCAAGCAGGCCAGACATGATGCCTCCATCATGAGGTGCTGTGGACGTGTGCATTGCACAGGTGTGTGGATATAAGGGTAACCTTGGAAAAGGAGAAATTTACAGGAACTTGTTCATTGTCTTGTTCTCATTTCAGTTGATACTACATAAGACACTTCTTAAAATTATATTTGTGCTTATTTCACCCTGGTAATGGGGGAAACAAGTCATACCAAGCATGTCTTGCTTTAAAAGGTCCTTCTCAGTAAGCTCTGGCCACCAAAGCTTGGCTTCTTTATATTAGTTAACTCAGTCTCTCCCTGTGCAAGATAAAGTGGCTGAGATGCCAAAAATTATATGCTCATTTCTCTGAACAGGTCTTAGGCATAAATAGTCCAATAAGAAATAGGTCCTGTGTCTTGCTTAACTATCTTGGAGACATGTACCATGAGGAGTAGGAGTGTAGGTCCTGTCAGAGGTCTGAATCATAATCACCAAGTGAGAGGGATTTCCCCCAAAGCAGGAGGGTACTAAGCAGACTGAATATATATCCTCTACACCCTCACTACTCCAAGTCTGGTACTCAGGCCAGCAGCCTCAGTGAACCTGGGAGCTTGCTAGAAATGCAAAATCCCCCAGACCTACTAAATTAGAATCTGCATTTATCAAGATCTCCTTGTGATTCACATGCACATTGAAGTTGAGAAGCCCTGGTCTACATCCTTGTTATAATAATAATAGCGACTAACATTTATTCAGTGCTTATTTTTTCTGGGTGCTCTGCTAAGTGATCTATACACATTTTGTTGTAGGGAAATGGAAATGTTTAGGGAAATGGACTTCCCTAAAGCCAGAGAGCTACAGGCCAAAAAAACTGCTCAGGACCCCCTGGGGGCTGACTGTCTGTTTTAAGCCAGGTTTGCAAAGGTGTTATATGGTCTGGCCTGAGGACCAGGAAAGGCTAGATGTCTCTAAACCTTTCTTTATTTTTTTTAATTTATTTTTTTTAGCATCTTAAGTGTTCTGTATCTAAACTTTTCCTTAAACTGGCAAATTTAGTGTGGAGACTGTTTGAGTCAGTTCTTTTGGAATGGTGGCATAAACCCCAAATAGAAAAGGACTGTGATTCAACATAATGCTGGAAGTCCTAGCCAGTGCAATAAGAAAAGGAAGTAATAGGCACACAGATCTTAAAGGATGAAATAAAGCTTAAAACTGTCCCTATTTGTAAATGACGTAATAGTCTGTAGAAAATCCCAAGGAATTTACCAAAAAAAACAAATAAAACTCCTAGAACTAATAAGGAAGTTCAGCAAAATTACAGGATATGACATACAAAAACAAAAGGACTGGGGAGCAGCACAAAAAATAAAGCTGAAATCTAACTGGACTTCACCTTGAAAAAGACAGTGACCTCACCAACTGTTCGGTGACTCTGGGGGTCTTGGAAAGCCATACTTGTTCCTCTCTTTCTCTGTGTGCCCACTGCACTTCCTTTAAGACTTTGGATCCTTTAGGAAGTGAATCAGGAACTTCACCTAATCTTACTTTGAACAAACACAGGCTTGTGGTCTTTTCCCACACTCCACAGCCCTTCTAAAAGTGTTGTGATCTTGTTTGATTCTTCCAACACTCTGAGATATAGGTACTATTATCATCCCGATTTTTTATGTAAGTAAACTGAGGTTCATGAGGAGTAAGCAGGTTGCCCAAGGTTACATAGCTACAAGGGGTCAGAGTCAGGATTCCAATCCAGCTCTGCACCAGAGCCCGTGCTCTTAACCATCTGATGCAGTTTTAGTCAATCTTTGTTCTTCTCAGAGACAGAAAAAGAAGTTTTAATTAAACTACATTATGTCAGATCCCTAGGGTTTTTTAAAAAACTTTAATGGAAAAAGAGAGGGCTGCAATAAGATCTGCTTCATAAAGCCTATTCTTAAAAAGAAAAATGATTGGAATATCAGATTCCCACCTCCCCCCAAAGAAGGCATTGTACTACTGTGTCTTGCCAAGAAAATGAATCTTGCAATATTAGAGCTGGAAGGCCTTCCAGGGTCATTTAGTTCAACTTCTTCAATTTAGAAACAGGGAAACAGGCCCAGAGAAGGGTGAATCACTCTGCATGGCTAATAAACTGCCACTCCCAGAGCAATGCTCTTTCTGTGCATATTCTCCATGTGTATGCCAAAATGAAAGTCACTACTAGATTTCCAATTTGTATGCCTAAACAACAATTCCTAGAATAATGTGTCATAGTAGCCTAAAAGTTCTTCCATATGTCGAACTGAAATTCTGCTTCCCTCTAACTTTCCCCCACTCCCTGCCCCAATCAGTCCTGGTTTAACTCTCTGGAGACATATTCAGACATTCTTCAGACATTCCAATTTTAAAGCCTGGAAAATATCTGAATTTGGAATATAAATTCAGCTGCTGTCTTATGCCTCCCATGTGATCATTTCCTCATAACTTCTGAAACTTTAATTTATGCTGCATAATGACAATTTATGCTGTTTTTCTGTGGCCCAACTAATGCTTTCTTGGTCTCAAGTGACCAGTGTAATGCAATCTTACCCAGTTGGCCTTTGAGCAAGGCAGACTAGAAAATCAGCTATTTCTAGTAGGTACAGTACCCATGGCAGAGCCCCCAAGCAACACTTTCCAAAATTGCAAAATAAACAAAGCTCTAGATCCCTGAAATGTAGGAGTTACTTGGGAAATAGAGGAATGGTTGTAGGGACTAGCCCTCTTCTGTTCAAGCTCATTTTCCATTGCCTTCTGCACTTGATCTGTGTAGATTAAAGTCACATGAGGTACCTTATCAAGGTGAGGTTTCTACCTCAATAAGGGTAAGTGTATGGTGCTTTAGAGGTCTGCAATTACACTGTAAATGTGCCTTATTGGCATTCAATGCAACCTGACTACCTCAGCTTGGCCATAGAATCTAGAATCTCTCAGTGGAAGGGAATGTAAAAAGGAAAATCAAAGTCTCAGTGCCACCCCCTAACTCCTTATGCAAAAGAGAAGGCACCTGTGAAAAACAGGCTCCACAGATCATTTATTATGGAAATTTCTTGCTAACCTCCCATAAGCAAGGACATGCAAATTATACCTATGTGTCGCACCTAAAACTAAAGCCTGTTCGATTCCACACTAATAATGAATTACATGCTTTGAGTCGTGTTTTTCCCGGGTGTGTCCTCAAAATCTTGGATTAATAAACCTCCATTGATTGAGATTTTTGCCTCAGTCATTTATTTGGGTGTACAGAAATGAGGAAGGAATCATCCAATTGAACCGTCCATCCAATGAAAACTGTTTACCTATGGTAAAAAGCTCCAATAAGCTTTTCTTTTATCGCCAATAAGCAGCCATTAAGTCCTGCCCCTTTCCAGCCCTACTCCCTCCCTTCTCTTAGCAGACAAGGGCTTGAGAGGGTAATAGGATCAAGGGAAGGCCATAGAGAGGGAAGTGAGATATTTTACCCTCTCAAATTGTTTTCCAGTTCTTCCCCTTCCTTTTTTCATTTCCTTTTCACATTTCCCAAAAGAACAGGCCGTTCTTTCTACCTCTACTAATTATTTAAGTTTTAGAAAGCTGACTTCTACTCTTACCTTTTACCAAAACTGTTCTCCCAAAGTCTACCAAAGTACGCCTGAATGCAAAATCCAAAGTTATTTCCCTATTCCTCAACTTCCCAGACACTTCTGCAGCTTCGGACACTGCTGACCACGTCCTCTTTCTTGAATCTCTCCTTTAGCTTCTGGAACACTTCGCACTTTTGCATTTCCTTTCATTTCCCTGTGTTTATTTTTGTTTGTTTCCTCTTCCTCCCCAACTGCAAATGCGGCTATTCGCTCACATTCTCTTCTCGGCACACTCATTTTCTCCTTGGCTTCAAGAGTCCTTTGCGTGTAGATAACTTATAATTCCTTTAGAGCTCAAAAAGTTCTCCAGCTGAGATCTTTTTGAGCTCTAAAGTCATGCCTATTGGACATTTCTACCCGGATGTCACACTGACATATCAAACTGAACATGTTCCAAACCATACTTAGCCTTGCCTCCGAAATCTGCTGGTCCCACCATGTTACCTATCTTAGTTCACAACACCAACCAGTTGGTGACCACAATCATCTAACTCTTCTTCTTTCACCTACATTGCTATTGCTGTCAAGCTGAGTTGAGTTGATTCTGCCTGTGCAATGTCTCTCACATCTGTCTCCTCCATTCTATTGTGACTGCCATTGCCTTAGTTTTTACAATCTAGATTGTACTCCAAAATCATCCTAACCATTCAGTCTCAAATCTCCTACCTGCAGCCTTTAGAATAGTTTTCATGAGTTACCATTTTGATCTTGTCATTCCTCTGCTCAGATGTTTTCAATTCCACGGGGTGGGGAACCTGCAGCCTTGGGCCCACATGTGGCCTTCTGGATCCTTGAGTGTGGCCTTTTGACTGAATCCAAATTTTACAGAACAAATCCTTTTAATAAAGGCATTTGTGCTGTGAAGTTTGGATTCAGTCGAGAGGCCGTACTTGGGGATCTGCAGGGCCATGTGTGAACTTGAGGGTGCAGGTTCCCCAGGCTACTGTGGCAGTAGCAAATATTTTTGGCTTTATAGCTTATATGGCCTCTGTCATAACTATTCAACTCTGCTGTTGTAGCATGAAAGTAGCCATAGACAATTTGTAAACAAATGAGCCTGGTGATGTTCTAATACAATTTTATTTACAAAAATAGGCAGCCAGCTGCTGGATTTAGCCAAAGGACAATAGTTTGCCTACCCTGATCTAGACAGAATAAATTCAATTTCCGGAAGTTTGGCATTAAAAGTCCACCATAAATTTATAGGCCATTACTTCCCCAAAAAACTCTATTTTCTAAACAAACTGTATATACATTGTTGTCCAGACTCATACTTTTTTCCATACTGTTCTCTCTACCTGCAATCCTCTGCACTGCAGTCTCTCTCCATCTCAAGAGACTTTGGAATGTGGGACATTATACATGCTGTCTGCTTTCAAGGGCCAGAAGTCAAAGCACACAAACAGAGAGACACATATCATTTGTGAAGCTTATAAGCCAAGGCTCTGTAGGATGCTCACATTAAGACACAAATTCAGCATTGTTGATGAACCCAAAATATTTGGCCTGATGATTTAGCCTATACATCATGTAAATAAGACAGGAAGTGCCATACTTAGCACTAAGTCCCCAGTGTCAACATTGAGCCTATGGATGGTAATAGGCAAAGAACAGACGTTTTCCTTTCAGGTGAAATGTAATGACTGTAAAATCTTTTCTGTGTTGTGAATTGCTTTTTTTCTACTTGCTTATATTTCAAAGGTGCTTTATTTTACATATGATATACTGTTACTTATTCTAGGAGTACCAGAAAAGCATAGAAAATGTGCAAAGAAGATTATGAATTACAAAAATGAAAGACAATGTGTTGTTCTTTATAAACTTTCATGTGCAATTTCACCCAATGAATTTCATAAATATTACCTGTAAAGGATAGAAGACTTACTTCCACAGGACTGCCAGAAGCTAAACAAATTCAGTGTGAAATTCTAGTTATATCATCTAGTATTCATCAAATAAAAGATCCATTCAAGATACACTAATTCAAAAAGACTTACAGCTCAGTATAATCTATTTATTTGGAGAGCAAACAACCACTGCATCCACATTTGGCACACATTAGAAGTCTTCAAGAGGTCAAATTTATAAAGCGTACTCTCAACTATCAGACAACACTGGATTCTCTGAGTGTTTATCTCTTTATCAAATTAGGAAGAACTTCCATAGCTCTTGATATCTAATTCCCAATAGAAAGTTATACAAATTATCAGTTTCATTCTAATAATCACTTGTGCCCCAAAGAATGATATATCCCTTGGGAAAATATTACAGTAAATGAAATAGATTTTTATTTTTAAGCATTTCAGTGACTATTTTTAGGACTGCATAACAAATACCAGAGTGGACCCATCTCTCTTAAATTGAACTAATCTTGATGGCACAAAAATATGGTGTCTAGTGAAATGATTGAAATTATATACAACCCAGGAGAACATCAGCAAGACTCTCTTCCTCGGGATTCAAAAAAATGTGGAGAGAACTTTGATATGGGGCCTAGAGCCAAAACCGTTATGAATAAGCTTTGGGAGACAATGTAGGACTGCCTGGCAGAAAAATAGCACTGCTACCTGAAGGTTTCTCTGATGCAATTTTTTTCCAATTAATACTCCAAAAAGAACCTTTAGGGAGGAAGAACTGAATGGTCTGACCTGGAAATTAGGTCAGGAGATCCATGACACCTTTATCAAGTACCCACACATTAAAAGAAGCTGAGTTTCATAGGTTATTTAGCAAAAATCATCCCCAAAGCCTGCTGCTGTATTTTAAAAACTCTAAAGGGTATGACCTACCAAACCATTCTTGACAATGACATCCCTTTGGCCTGCCACTGACTTAGTCTTTCATCCAACACTCAATTTCACACCATGCTACAGTGATTAGAAAATTTTGTGTACAGTCACGTGCTATCATCAGCAAATATTCCTATATGTCTTGGGCAGGCCTTGGCCATCACTGAGTGGAACTGATTTATAGAACCAATAGTTCTAATTTTACTTCAACCTCTTTAAGGCAGTTGATTGTGCTAATTACAGACTTTTCTTTCTGAATTAAGGCAGATCCACAACTGGATGTTTCCATGTTCTCGGCAGTATTTATTTTTATTTAATGCTTTAAGTAGCACTCCCTATTTTTAATGGAGAACAGAATTATGGGAAAACTAATTAAAAGATGAGATTTTTCAAAGTACTTATTTCACTCCCTTTGAGAAGTGCATGAAGAAAAGCTACTTTTCATTTCCCACAGAAAGGGTGCAAATCAATTCTTACATTAAAATCCCCACATTTGGTAATTGCTCTGTTTGGAAGTTCAGAGACTCTGTACAGAGGATGGTAAGATAAGAATCACCAGGATCGATTTGAAGAGCTCCCAGTAAATCCCATTCCAGCTTCTTTTGGGAGAGGACACCATGGGAGCCATCAAATAGAATACCTACAACTAGGGAATGATAAAGCTTGGAAGGAGGTAGGGGTTTGCCACACCCAAGGTAGAGAGGGCTTTGTCATGCTATCACCTCCTCTCTCCCAGCAAAGGGCATCATAGCACTGGGTGATTAGATGGAATCTTTCCAGGGAAGACTAAAGCAAAGAATTATTTAAATCTAAAAGGAAGAAGTAAAAGGTGCTTTCCCCTGTTTTTTTTCTGAACTTTGTTTGGGGGGGGTACCTTCCTGGAGGTACCTTTGATCTTGGTAAGCTAAGAGAGAACAGGGTAGGGCCCAGAGAGGAGATGGCAGGGTGTTGGATTCCCAGGACTGGCTATAGGCTCTAAAGAAGACATACAGAGAAGAGAAACGTTCATTTTCCTCCAAGGTTGCCCATTCCAGCTCATCAGGGAAGAGAAGTAAATGGGATTTCAGGTCTAGAAATGAAAACATGCTTATCTGGATTGTCTTCTGCATGTTCTCTGTCCCAGGAGCCTGAAGTCTGTGAGTGCCAGATGGGCAGCACCATCACTAGAAAGAGGGACCCTCTCCCCCAACCGTCAGCATTCACACTCTTGAAACCTTGACCCTAAAGTGTACCCTTATGGCCTAAAGAGTCAGGCTCTAACCAAAAAAGGAATCAATGCCTAGGAAGAACACAGTACACTTAATTTGCTTTAACAATATAATCACAACACTAATTCAGTAACCCCTATAAATGGCTATTATAGTTTTTGCAAAAGGGACAGGATGGGGTTTCTAAAAATAACATTTTACTGACTTTCAAAATAGCTGTTACTATTACTAAACTGTCACTATTGCCTGCAATTCCTGAAATTTATACACAGATTTTTCTGTAGAAAGTTTACATTGTGCTTGATATATCTAAAGGCAAAAAGTTATTATGAGATTACAGAGAAAATTGTTCATGATTATTCACCAGCTCAATCTGAGGCTTTGACCAAATGTCTGAATTTGTCCTTCAACTTTCCATTTTTAAGAAATGTAAAAGAATGCAACTCAAACTGAAAAGAGACACTCACAAAATGTTGAGATGGGTACAAATTAAGGTTCAAGTCCATGATAGCACTCCCCATATTTTTATCTATTTTTATTGCCTGGCACTTTTATCAGAACAGTCATAGATAAAAGGTTACTGCAAATCATGTTTTCAGTTGCCATAGTACTGTCTATTTTAAAGGAATAAATGCAGCTATTTCTTTAACAAAAACACTTTTCTCTAAGGAATTGGTGGATCCATGACATACCACACAGCCCAGTGGGGTATGCTTGATGGGGGGATTCTGGATGGACCAGAAAGAAGGAAGGTTCAAAATCTCATTGCCTTCCTTCTATTCCATCAGTCGCCATTGTTATATCACTTTCTTAGGAACCATGATTAATATTTCTATAATTTGTTAATTACACGTAAGTACCATGGAAGATGTTGGTCTTTAATTTTTAAAGAAAATACATGTGCACATAGAGGGAGAGGTCAGAAACAGAGATTTGTGTGCTGGTCCTTGACTTAGATTCTTCTTAGTCATCTTGCCTGGACAAGGCATGATGAATTTCTGGTCTGAGTCTCCCTGTCTAGCTTGGTGACAGGACTTGCACAGCTACTCAGCTTTGAGCTCACCACTGAGATCAACTAGTTGGCTAGGGAGAAAGTGTCAAGGTGGCCAAAACCCAGGGAGGCTGCACTTTTGTTATCTGCTTGGTCTGCTCCCTACATTCTGACCTGTGCTTCTCCCCAGACCAACTCCGTGCTTCTGTGGGAGTAGATTTGGGAGTGCTCATCTTCTGACTATGACTGAATTGGTAACCAATGTATCTAACCACTCTTTCACCCTTTTTTTCTTTCTGGCACCAAGAATGAGAAAAATTCATTTTCCACTTTCAAACACAGGGCGGTCAAGGAAAGTTTCAATTAGTCTGTGGTCTAGTTATTATTTACGAATGATCACTGAGGAAGTTTCTCTCTGCAGCTGAGCTCTGGAAACTCCTTGGACCAC
This sequence comes from Daubentonia madagascariensis, assembly GCA_023783475.1. Classification (NCBI taxonomy): domain Eukaryota; kingdom Metazoa; phylum Chordata; class Mammalia; order Primates; family Daubentoniidae; genus Daubentonia; species Daubentonia madagascariensis. Next base: position 4,362,297 of record JAKFHU010001599.1, read on the forward strand.
ACGAGGCTGCTAGTGGTATCCTGGAGGCTCTCACTCCACTTCAACTTCATTAACTAGTTGACATCTCCCATCCCACTTATGAGAATACTTCCTCAACAACAATGTGAAGGGACAGAGAAATTAAAATTTTCAGTCATATCCAAAACTTCTATCTTACAAATGGAGATTCAGAGGACAAAAGATGAATGACACCATTTGGCAGAATGAAACCAGTGCTGGAGATAAGTTTCTTCAAGGTTCCCTTTGAAGTCTGTGGACATATCACAGGCATGGATCCTAGGGGAAGCACTTGCTACCCTGGTTTTGGCTCCTCTGGTTTTAGAGAAGCTATAGGAATTGTGTGAGATAAGAGAGAGGTAGAGAGCTGATCCCCAGAGGTAGCATGGCAGGGTGGTGGGGATATTGAGAAAGAACAGAAATGGTTAGTGGGAATTTTTCCATAGTTTACTAAGGGGTTTGTGGTATGAATCCCCTCTTCCATGTTTGCTAGGAAACCTTCAGTAAAGTCCTCATCACACACTACCATGTTTGTGGAAGTGGATTTTTTAGGGGAACAAGATGAGGAGTTAAATCCTACATCCAGGATTGTCCAGGGCAAAACAAGAGATGCAGAAGCCAGGAATAAATGAAAGTTCACATTTTGGTTTTACAGACAAAAGAAATAGATGGAATACATATTGGAAGGGAATAAATCTCTATCTCATACCATGATTTTAGTGAAAGAGTTCTTTGCAGATACATAGGAATCTATGACCAGGTTGAGGCAGGCTTCTAAAGTGTTCTCCAGCACCTTGACAGCAAGGATGTATGTTAAGGCAAATCCCTTCTCCTCTGGCAGAAAGCCCAAGCCCAATCAGGTTGGGAAAGACTGAGTCTATTATTGTATACCCAAAAAACTCTACGATCACTTTTCTGTGTGATCTGAAGGGTCTCATCTGCTAGTTCATCTTGCTCTGTTCTTTAGTTTCCCTGGAAGACAATTTTGTAGACACTCAAGGGCCAGATTGTGACAGTTTTTCTTTTAAAGCCAAACATCTGTGTATCTCTAGATGTTCATCAAATGTTCCTGAAATTCTTCTGTGTTTTCAAAACCATTTTGAAACAAAATATGAGTACAAATATATCATCCCAGTCCTCTCCCCAGCACTCTGCCCCTGAGACTTATTGGTCTTGATCCAGTTGTCCCTGCTATCTGCCCATTCTTTCAAGGACTACAAGGAAAAACAGGCTTTGGGCTTCATTTGAGGAGCTATCTCTTCCTAGCCCCTACTGTGGGTGTGAAATGCATGTCTCATCAAGCTTATACCTTTTCTATAACATCTGTGGTTGGCAGAATAATGTCCTCCCTGCCAAAGATGCCCGTATTCTAATCCCCCAAACCTGTGACTATGTAATGATACATGGCAAAAGGGACTTTGCAGATGTACTTAAGTGAAGAATTTAAGATCAGGAGATTATCCTCGATTATCTGCATGAGCCCAGTGGAAGAATACGGGCCCTTATATATGAAAGAGGGAGGCAGGAGGGTCAGAGACAGAGGAGAGGTGAAGTTGAGTGATATGAGGAACATGAATCAAGGAACGGCTCTAGAAGCTGGAAAGGGTAAAGAAACAAATACTTCCGTAGAGCCTTTAGGAGGCACCAGCCCTACTGACACCTTGACTTCAGACTCAGTTGACTTAAGACTCAATCTGGACTTCTAATCTCCAGAACAGGACTGTAAGAGAATAAATTTGCATTGTTTTAAGCCACTAAGTTTGTGGTAATTTTTATAGCAGCCATAGGAAACTAATACAGCATCTATGCAGCCACTTGCACTTGGGAAACATGTACTTGCTAACAAAAGGAAACAGAAGAAAGGAAAATGTCTAACGCCTATTGGACACATATTTTATGCCAGGAGTTTAACATGCATAATCTCAGTTTATAACACCTGAGTGAATTTATTCTATTTCTCAGATGAAGAAAATGAGCTTTAAAGTGAAGAAACTTGCTCAAGATATTATAGTTGCCATGTGGTAGATTAAAAAAATCATCACAGGTTTTCCTAACTGTAAAGCCCAGGCACATACTATACTATGCTGCACCTTGAAAAATGAAAGGAACAATATTGATGCATTCCACATTTATTCAGTGCCTATTATTAATACATATCAAGCCTTGCACTCATCATTGGAGATACCCTGATGAATAAGAGACAATGTAGTTCTTGCCCTTAATGGAGTTTACAATCTAGGTTGTGGGGAATAGGGAAAGCAGTCAAACATGAACATTTATAATTACAATCATAGTCATTGCTATGACAGAAAGGAGTAGGGTACTAGGAGAGTATGTAATGGGGACCTAATTTTCTCAGGGGAACAAGTGACTTTTGTACTCAGATCTGACAGAGATATAGGAGTTACCAGGGAAGGAAGAATTACATGCCGTCACCTTGATAAGAGGTCCTCTTCCAAGAATGCAGTAAATAAAGGTAACCTGTGGGGTAGCTGTTGCTAGTAGGTAGAAAGGCAGTAATAGCTAAAGTTCTATGTACAAGGAACCATAGGAGGACAAGCTTGATCTTATGGGTTGAAGCTAGTACAAATCAGCTTGTGATAGAGGATATAAGACACAAGGAGAAGAAGCATTTTGCTTACAGCTTTGGAGACTTCCAAAGCATCCATCAAAAGCCCAGGATATCTCCTGGGAACTAGAATGTAATTAATGTGAAGAAATAATTTACTCAATTGCATGGTGACTGGACTGTCTGAAGCAACCATGTGGCAGTGGATGGGTGAAACCTGCTTGGAATCAAGCCAAAGAAGCCAAAGATTTGGACTAAGTCCCAGGTCTGTAGCTTTGCCTGAGCCCAGGGGCCCTGGTCTTCCAAAAGATAATAATTCTCATCTCACTCTTACTACCATCAGGCTGTGACAACTGATGACACTGACCATGAAGGCCATCAAGTTTCCTCTGCTCTGAGTCCATGCTCACCAAGTCACCTCCTGCTAGAAGCTTTGCTTCCTTATGTATAGTTTCCTAAAGGTCAGATAATAGTTTAAACTTCTCTGTTTAAATTACATCTTTGCATCATGGTCTATACTGTTAGGGTCTCATCAGTAAGAATTAGTTTTCTGTTTTGGGTTCCACACTTAATCCCTGATTAAGCCAGCCTAGTTACTATTTATTCCCCTTTGTTCTCCTGGACTCCTGCATTTCTTTATCTAACAAACAGTACAATTTGGTGACTATTTGTGGCTCATTTGTCCCCAGATAGTTTACCTTCCATCTACTCAATATGCAGGAGTTCTAAAATTCTGGAAATTTGACTGATTTATTGATGCTGGATAGGGAGGAAGGACCCATATACCAAGGTGACTGATAAAGCCCCATTCTTTAGGTCCTTATAGGCAGAGAATCAACAAGAAGACAAGTGCACCCTGAACAAACACCTTTGAATTATGAAATATGAGTGTCATTTTGGAGTTAGGTGGGAAACATTAACACCCCAAATCCCATGGTGCTAGAAACACTGTGACATCCATAAAGCCTCTGAGGAAGCTGGGAAAACAGGCAGGTATTTGTTTTCTTTTAAGCTTCCTTTAGACCCCAAGAGCCAGGATGTCTGAAAAGACTGAGAACTCCATCTGTTTCTTGTGAATTTGGTTAATTGAGTCAGCCCCCATAGCTTGATTCCCTCTGTGTTCATTGACCCATTCCAAGTCCTGAACTAGTAAGGCCAGGAATCAGACCTGGAGTTTTGGTGACCCCACAAAAGAATGCCACCCTGGGAAGCTGACTCTCTCTATTCTTTTTTTAAAACTTAATATTATTTACATTATTATTATTTTTATTGATACATAACATTTGTACATATTTATGGGGCACATATGATATTTTGTCACATGCATAGAATGTGTAATGATCAAGTGAGAGTATTTAGAGCATCCATCAGCTCAAACATTTCAAGTCCTCACTCCTAGCTATTTTGAAATATACAATACATTGTTGTTAACTATAGTCACCTTACTCCGCTATTGAACATTAGAATTTATTCTTTCTATCTAACTGTATGTTTGTACCCATTAATCAACCTCTGTTCATTCCCCCCTACCCACCCACATCCTTCCCAGCCTCTGTCAACTATCATTCTACTCTTTACCTCCATGAGATCAACTTTTTTAGCTCCTACATATGAGTGAATACATGTGATATTTGTCTTTCTGTGTCTGGCTTATTTCACTTAACATAATGACCTCCAGTTCCATCCATGTTGCAGCAAATTAAATGATTTCCTTCTTTTTATGGTCAAAATAGTATTCCATTTTCTTTATCCATTCCATTTATCTGTTGATGGACACTTAGGTTGATTCCATATTTTGGCTATTGTGAATAGTGCTGCAATAAACACGGGAGTGCATGTATCCCTTTGATACAGTGATTTCCTTTCCTTTGGATAAATACCTAGTAGTGGGATTGCTGGATCATATGGTAGTTATATTTTTAGTTTTTTGAGAAATCCCCATACTATTTTCCATAATGGTTGTACTAATTTACATCCCCACCAACAGTGTATAAGACTTCCCTTTTCTCCGCATCCTTGTCAGCATCTGTTATTTTTTGTCTTTTTGATAATAACCATTTGAACTGGGGTAAGATGATATGTCATTGTGGTTTTTATTTGCATTTCCCTGATGATTAGTGATGTTGATCATTTTTTCATATACCTGTTGGCCATTTGTATGTCTTCTTCTGAAAAATGTCTATTCAAATTCTTTGTCCACTTTTTAACGGGATTGTTTGTTTTTTTCTATACACCAATAATGAACTAGCTGAAAAAGAAATCAGAAGAGCAATTCTATTTACAATAGCTACAAATAAAATTACCTATAAATAAATTTAATCAAGGAGGTGAAAGACCTCTACAAGGAAAACTACAAAACACTGATAAAAGAAATTGAAGAGGACACAAACAAATAGAAAGACATCTCATGCTCACTGATCAGAAGAATTAATATTGCTAAAATAACCATACTACCCAAAGTAATCTACAGATTCAATGCAATTCCTATCAAAATACCAATGACATTTTTCACAGAATTAGAAAAATCAATCCTAAAATTTATATAGAACCACAAAAGACCCTGAATAGTCAAAGGAACCCTGGGCAAAAAGCATAAATCTGGAGGCCTCACACTATCTGACTTCAAAATATATTACAAGGCTATAGTAACCAAAACAGCATGATATTGGTATAAAAACAGACACATAGCCCAATGAAACAGAATAGAGAACCCAGAAATAAACCCAAATTTTTACAGCCAACTGATTTTTGACAAAGTCACCAAAAACATACATTGGGGAAAGGACACTCTCTTCAATAAATGATGCTGAGAAAACTGGATATCCATATGAAGAACAATGAAACTAGACCCCTATCTCTCATCATATACAAAAATCAACTCAAAATGGATTAAAAACTTAAACGTAAGAGACAAAACTACAAAACTACTAAAAGAAAACATAGGGGAAATACTCCAGGACATTTATCTAGGCAAAGATTTTATGGCTAAAACCCAAAAGCACAGGCAACAAAAATAAAAATAGATAATGGGACTATATGAAACTAAAAAGCTTCTGCACAGCAAAGGAAACAATCAACAGAGTGAAGAGACAACCTGTTTAGTGAGAGAAAATATTTGCAAAATATTCATCCAACAAGGGACTAATATCCAGAATACACACACACACACACACACACACATAAAAATCCACTTTATTCTTAACCGCTAGAGGGGATCTGGACTCCACCAAAGGAAATGTTGGTATTTCTATAACATTGAATGCAAATACTAGAAAAGATCTCAAGGAATTCCTCAGCCCAATTTTATAGATGTACAATCTGCAGCCTAGAAAAGTGATGTGACTTGTCCAGCGTCACAAGGACTTAACTGCAGAGCTAGTAAATCAGCTCAGCTCTTCTTGATTTCCAGTGTGCTTTCCACCTTATCACATTGCCTCCTGGGTCTAGGTTGCTCTGAGTGACCTATCCCTGAACATATTGAGAAAGAACAAAGGAAGAAGAAACAGTGAGAGCCTAAAAGTGTGGGGCTTTTTTTAACCCCCCCAAACAAGACTGGTTTAAACAGTCTTTTATGGATTAAATTTACTTTGAGGTAAATGTTCATTCTTTCATATTGCTTCCTCATCCCTTTGATCCTCTTTCTGTTGAGAAGGGTGGCTTACCTCGTCTCACAGTGGAAGGAGAGAAGTGGGACCTCAGATCTCCCTCAGGTCTTCTAATTCTTCTTTGGTCTCTACAAGGGAATGGCTGCATTGGCCTGGTCTTGGAACTGGTGATCACTAAGATGTAACTGGTCCTGTCTGGCCTTCTGCGTTTATGTACTTGCTCCCGAAGCCCATTTGTCACAATCTTAAAGTCCCTACCTGCAACCACTTCTTTGGCTTGACCCTGGGCTTTTGTTGACCTTCTCATGTATAGGACACGTGGAAATTTCTGGATCTGCTGCATACCACGTACAGGTCATGGAAAGCCAAGTTCATCTATCTAGCTACCTTCCTCCATCACTGCTGGGCTATCACTTCCCCACTAAACCCAAGGCTCTAAATGAGGAATGAGGGGAAATTTTTCTTTGCTTTCAGCTTTTCCCTGTGTAACAGCCTCCCAACTCCAGAACTCGAGTCTCTAGGGGGAGGTCAGGGTTCATATGTCTCACACTAGCATCCTCTACATCCGCCTCCTTTCTCTTACATCATAGGCAATTCCTTTTTCTGGGGCACTCAGGCTAATGATTAAGGCTTAATTATGGAAGGAGTAACCTTTACATATTATGGAAGAAACCCCACAATCTGTGTTAGCCAGGCATGGCTTTTGATTTAGAATAACTAGAAACTATAGTTTAGAAGGAAGAAAATATATTGCCTTAATACTCCCAAAATAGTATGTCTATCACACAGATAAAAACAGAGATGTTGCTGAAACAGGAGAATGGGCCCACTGGAGAGCCAATCAATGTCCCTCTCTCACTGATGGCCCTGAAAGTATGTCCAGGACCCACTAGAACTCCACAAAACACACTTGGAAAAGGACTGCAACTGAGTAATCCTGGGGATGTCCCTTTCCCTTTCTGGACTCCAGTTTCCTCAATTGCAAAATGAGGAACATAAACTAGATAATCTGCAGTCTTGTAAAATGTTGTAGTTAATCAATTAAAAAAAAACACCCAGAAAAAATTGCTTAGAACTAAGGATTTACTAGGCAAAACTGTTTCTTTTCTGATGATTCAGGAGACACTGAGAATCTTTGGTGCATCTGGGTCATCAGTAGGAATATCAATCCTCACTGTCTCCGAGCTGCACCGAAGTGTGGATTCGTAGAAATTTCCATGTGATTGAATGCCAGATAAATCAGCTTTTGCAGCAATAAGGTACATCAAATTACCTTCTATTTACTTTCCCCTGGAACTCTATAAAAAATTGATGAGATTTTTATTTGCAAATTAATTTGCAAGTTAGCCCATAAGATTCATTTTTATTTTCCAATCCTGGATATTTTTTACGATTACATATATGGTGTTGCTAAAACAACCAAATAAATAAATAATGAACACTTTTCCTGAGGATGTTACATTGGAAACCCCTCTGTGGATGGAAAAAAATACTTGAAATTGTCCTTTATTTGAATGTTCAACAAGTAAAATCTTTCCACAATGAACATCTTATTTTTCATTTTGAGATTTTATTTTGCTAAGGTAAAATGAAACTCTAAACTTGATCAGAATGTGTTTTTTTTTTGGCTTTTAGGAAAAACAAAATAGAGACACCTGCAGGAAAATAACAATCGAGAACCTTTTCTCTGTAGCAAAAGTCCAGCTTCATTCCAATCTGTAAAGGTCAATCCTTGTTGGAAACGACAGTACATGCTTCTCTACAGTGAGATAGCAGCTCCCCCATGAGGCCTCAGCAAGAACTGAGAGAGGAAAAAAAAAACATTAATAAAGATAGAAGCAGAACTGGGGGCTCTAAGATACATGGCGAATGTGCCCCTTGAATCCCGGCATGAGTGTGGGGTGGGTGGAAGGGTGAGGGCAGCAGGCTTTGAACTCATGCTTCTTTGGAAATGTCCTGTTCTCTTTTTGGTTTCATTACATGATATTCTCTAGTTGAAAGGAAGTTAAGTTCTGGAGAAATATTAATAAACTGCAGATTCAAACATTTTAAAATTTAGACCATGCATTGACTTTAGCAATTATTTCTCAAGGGAGTTAGAAAGAGAAGAAGAAAGAGAAAGGGATGGGGAGGAGGCAAGGAGCAGATGAGAGTGAGGGGACAAGAGCCAAGAGAGAGCAAGAGGGGAAAGAAGAAGAGGGAGGAGACAAGGGGGTGATAAAAGAGAGGGCAAGAGTAAGAGAGAGAGGGAAGGGAGAAAGAGATGGGAGGAGCAGGTGAAAAAGCAGGAGGGAGCCAGGGGCTAGACTGCACAGGGTCAGCATCTCAGCTTTGCTCGCTCGGGAACTCCATTTTCTCCAAGTCAATCATCCTCTTGCGGACTTGATGCAGGCCAACGAAGTTAATTGATAAAGCAGAAACCAATGGATTCATGTTCTGGGGAGAAAATAGCTCTCGAGTATGTGACTGGCATATGCGGCCTCACTAGTAATGAGGTAGCTGGAAAAGCAAAGTTTCCGAAGGTTACTTTTCCAGTGTGGAATGACAGCAGAGGGACTGGCTGAGTTGCTGGGCCATGGTCTCCAGGCTGGAGAAGGGCTGGAGAATTAATCACCCCACCCCGCTCCCAGGTACACCTTGGGAGCAGCAGAATTGTCTGCAGGACACAGTGTCTGTTTCCCTCGGCCAGGGCTGGCTGGAGTCACCATGACAAATTCTTTCTCTGTGGTGCTCTCTCCTTTTTCCAGATGCATTCAGACCCTACCTTTCTGTTATGACAACACAACACTACCTGGGGTGAGTTCCAACGGGTCTCTCCGGTTCGAGTCAGGGATTACTCCAGTCTCATTAGAGACCCTGGAGACAACGTGGCTTCCTCTTGCTACCCCACCCAGGTCCCAGCAGGAGCAATGGCCAGCTCTCTCAGGGTGGCTTACTGCTGGTGGACCTTTTCAGGACCCATCTGTTCTTGCTTGATTGCATTTGGCTTCCTTATCAGAGGATGACACAAACGTGGTCCCTACCTAGTTTGGGCATTGCATTCCACTTAACTGGACTGCCCTTAAACCATCTTAGAGGGCCCAGATCCCAGATGGGAAAAGACTTAGAGTCTTACAGTTGATTAGTAGCAGAGCCCTGGCCTTATTTTCACACTGCCTTGCCCATTATACCATCCTGGTTTACACAACAAATTCTGCTCTGGCCACCCTCTGGCTATACCCTTTCCCAAGGGATGAAGAGTTCATAGAGCTAAGAGGATGTGCTTCCCTGGAGCCCATTCCTAGCCCTTTTAGATGCCAGTTTAGGCACCCAGGACCCAAGAATTCCCTTCCCAAATAGACTTAGCCTGCTTCCAAGGCCTGTTCAGGCCTCTTCTTGGGGGCTGCCCTCCTAGAACCAACCACACCAAGGTGTGTGTACCTCTAGATCTGAAGGGTCTCCAAAGCATAGCCATTTGGGAATGACTTGAATACATTGCCTGGGGTGTCCACATGCTTCTGCATGACATCCCTGCTGAGGTGGGGATGAGCTGGGGCATAAAGAGAAATGTGCCATCACCTTCTGACCCAGAGCTCTGAGCAGTCGAGAATTCTAAATTGGATCCTTCCTGGCCTTCAAGATTGCTATGAAGGTATATTTGTCAAGGCATAAGGGTAGAACATACAGTTGGCCCTCTGCATCCTTGGGTTCAACATCCATGGATTTAACCAACCACAGATTGAAAATATTCAGAAAAAATGAATGGTTATGTCAGTACTGAACATATACAGACTTTTTTCTTGTCATTATTCCCTAAACAATACAGTATAACAACTATTTGCATAACATTGTATGAAGTATTGTATGTAATCTAGAGACTATTTGAAGTATACGGGAGGATATGTGTAAGTTATATGCAAGTACTACACCATTTTGTATCAGGAACTTGAGCATCCACAGATTTTGGTATCTATGGGGCATCCTGGAACCGATCCCTGTGGATACTGAGGGATAACTGTATTTCATTTAATAGTCTGTTAGTGTGATTTAGAACTTTTAAATATTCAGATAAAATCATATGTTGGTCTTCATTTGATTCTTGTCCCAAGCTCTGCAAATGTTAGGAGTGGGCTTGCCCTCAGATGCTGACTATAGATGACTTTCCAAAAATGATATCTAAATATGATTTTAATTCCAAATGCAGTATTTCTTTTCTTCAATTCTCTTTCATATGTGAAAAATATTTTCAAATCTAAGAAAACTACAGGGGCTCTGTATGGCCTAAATGTTTGAGGTAATTTTTATGGAAGCCCTAACAAACTAATATAACCTGTTACAGGAAGAAATTCAAAATGAAAGTCTTCAGTGTACTGGCATTCATATCCACAACATGGATAAAACCTTTCTTATTAAGAAAAGCATAATTTCCTTCTTTCACATTATCTAAGATTTCCAATAACACCATTTGTTCTGTCTTCAGCTCCCTCCACTTGGTCTTTACCATTCATTGACCTCCCAGTTTTGGACAGATTACATTACACCTTTAGGATTTTCAGATGCTTTCTTATTTAAAAAAAGAAAGAAAAATATTATACCATTAGGGTATCCAATTACTTCCCTGCAAATAGTTAGGTATACAGTTGATCACCTTCTAGATTCTATCCTATGTTTAGATCAGGAAGCCATTTATTACTGGAATCATTTTGTAATTTAGGTCAGGGGGAACTCTTTAGTCAGCTTTCTTTTTTTTTAATCTTTCCCTCTCTTTGACACAGTCAAAATTTCAAAACATGTCACTCAATACCAGAAACAAGCTGCTGACCTGACTGGATATATCTGTGTCTAGGTTTTCAGGAACAGAATATCCAAGAGAATTCATAATTTGTTTTGCCACTTTGCTGGTTTCTAGTTCTCAAGTAGATTTAGTGTCAGAGTTTAAACTTTCAGGTGCCATTCTTTCTGCAGTATTTGACAGTAAAATTCCTAATTAATGCTGTAATCATCACCACTTGCCCCTTAATTAGTTTTCCTATCAGATAATCATCCTTATATGTGTGCACACACACACATACCCCCCCAAACAAAACATGTGTGATTGGAAATAGAGGCAGAGGAGAGAGGAGGGCAGATGCCATTCACATAGACTATGATGTGAATGGTGCTCCCAGAGTTGATCGATATCTAATCCATATGAGGTGGCCCTAGAGGAAAGGGAGTGATAGGGAAAGGAAAAAAAGTTTGGGAGTTTGAGTTCAGAATTTCTGAGCTTCTGAGAGTCTGACAATGTTACCCAACTCTAATGTTAATTCTATCTTATCACAAGCTTAAAATTCAACCAGTGGCAAAAAGTTATTGTTAGTTTAAAAAACATCTTAACTGTGAAACTATATTTTTCAAATAAATGTGTGTATATGTATCTCACATTCAGTAGGCTTATACCATATTAGACAATTATCTAGTCAATTTAACCAATAAAGAAAACCAAATGTGGTGATTTAAATGAAAAAAAAAAAACCACATTAGTTAGGACCGTCATTAATTAATTCATGAACAAACAATGTAGTGAAAGACTACCTTTGGAGCCAAACAGACAAGGATTAAATCTTAGATCTTCCACCTAATATCTGTGTAGCCTTGGGCAACTCATTTAGCCTGAGCATAAGTTTACTATCTGTAAAATGGCAACAATGATACCAGCTTTGCACAGTTGGTATGAGGATAGTTTGTAGAGTGGGTGTTCTGTACAGGTACTCAATAACCAGTACATATCCTACATGACTGTGTGCTATAGCAAAAGATACAAAGTCTCAGAAAGCTACAGAGGAAAAGGTGTTAGGAGTTAAGTCATTATAGGGTCTGGACTATGCTAAGGAGAGCACTAGGTTGGTGAATCCACATCACACTGACTCCCTATTTGAGACACAGATGACAACATTGACTCCTAATTTTCCATCAAGTCCTTCCTCCGCAGTTTATCCAAGGGCCAAGATTACAGCTTTTGAAAACGATTGTATTATGAGCTAGGACTAGATGGAGACTGTTAGATTTGGAAGAGAGAGAGTGTCCATACTATAGCCCTTCTCACCACCTTCCCTTAGCCATGCGTGCACTTCATTTTTCTGCCACATCAGCCTCATGCTGTTCTCATCACAAGACATCTGGCAGCTAGCAGAAAACAGGCTTTTCTGGAAAGCCAGTCAGTTTGCATTGGTAAAACTATCCGGTGGAATTGACAAAGCAGGCTCCCAAAACAATAAATCTCTCAGATACCTCAAGAGAACAGCCACAGTTTTATGCTCCACTGGAAAAAATATATATAGCTTCCTGACAGTAACTCTTTCTTTGTAAAACACATCCCTAATCATTCTGGAGCTTCCGGGTATTGATGGAGAGATGGAATCCCAATTTACCAGTAAAAAGCAAATGAAGTTTAGCAGTGGGTGCACTTGCTCACGCGCTCTCTCTCTCTCTTCCCACATTCTTAGGAAAGAGTATGTATGTTACTTGTCACAATATAAATTCCCTTGCATGTGACATGGTTGCTAACGTCTAAAATTTCTTCTCCAATATTAAAAGTTTTAATTCAAACAGCCTAAAATATGAGATGACAATATTGAAAACACAACTGCTTTTAAAATGGGAAATGGTACTATTTGGCCACGAAGTAGCAAAATCTTAGAAACTCTAAGGATCTTTACAATGAACCTTTAGAAGTTATCTGATTCAACTCATATGGTGCCTGGATTCCAACTACTTTTTACCAAACATGGGGTCAGCTGGCCTCTGCATGAACAGCCCTCAAGCAATGGGGAAATAAATACATTCTGGGGCAACCCTGTCTATTAGTGGCCAATTCAGATTGTCTTAAATTCCTTCATTAAACTAAATTACAAAATCTTGACAGCATCATAAATAGGAAATATTTCACAAGAGTAATATTAAAGACATTTATTTCAATTTGAAATAAATCAATTCACAAACTTTCTCTAAATGATGATGTTTCTTACTATTACCAAAAGAAATCCATGGTGATAATATTATTTAAAGTTTTGAGCTACATAAAATTAAACATGATAGGATAACAGAAAAGATCAAGTGGTTCTAGGGAAAGACCCTAAGATTAAATGGGATGGTGTCTCTACATTTACTACAGAAGACAGGTAACTTCTCTAGTTAACAACAACCTTGACTTCAACCCCTTCTACTACATCTTCTGGAAAGTTCTTGACCAATTATCCTATCATTCATTTATTCAAAACATATTTATTGAATTCCTGTGTGTGTCAAGCACTGTTGGAGTCACCAATGATGTGTCAGTGAACAAAACAGACTTCCTAGTGCTATTTTTTTTTTTTGAGATAGAGTCTTGCTCTGTTGCTCCAGGTAGAGTGCAATAATGTCATCATAGCTCACTGCAACCTCAAACTCCTGGGCTCAAGCCATCCTCTTGCCTCAGCCTCCCAAGTAGCTGGGACTACAGGCACGCACCAGCCACAACACCTGGCTAATTTTTCTTTTCTTTTTTTGGTAGAGACACAGTCTTGCTCTTGCTCAGGCTGGTCTCAAACCCTTGAGCTCAAGCAATCCTCCCACCTCGGCCTCCCAGAATGCTAGGATTACAGGCATGAGCCACCATGCCCAGCCTCTAGTGATATTTTTATTCTATCCTTCTTTATGTTTTGGCCCCACATCTGTACCTAGCTTCCACCCTGGCCCTCCACTTTTCTTCCAAATCTCAAAACAGTTGTTCACACCTACTGCCTCCACATCTCCACTTCCCATTTACCCCCCCAACCCATTCCTGTCTGCATACACACCCACCATTCCACTTAAACTGCTCTCCCTCCCTCTAGTCACCAATGATTTCATAATTTCCAAACCTAACAGACTTGATCTATCAACTGCATTTGATGCTGTTCATGGCTCTCCACTTTTTAAAACCTTCAACTCTCTTGGTTCCATGACATGCATCTCTCCTGGCTCTCTTTTTTGTCTCCTTTTCCTCTGCCTACTCTTTAAATGTTGATGAATCTCAGGATTTAATTCTCAGCCAAATGCTCTTCTCATTTTATACAAATTTTCAGGGTGATCTCATCCCTCTTTTGGGTTTAACTACTAGGTCAGACCTTTCATAACTTCAAACCCATATGCTCAACTGCCTGCTGGACCTCTCCACCTGGATATCTCACAGGCACTTCAATTATAAATATTCAAAATGTTTCTCCTATCTCTGCAACACAATTGCATAAAAACAAAAGAAAAATGTTCCTCCCTAAAGTTCCCCTCTTCCTGATTTCCCAGTCTTCATGAATAGCACCACTATCTACCTAGATACCTGCACTAGAACCTTAGACTTTGTCCTGGATCTTCCCATTCTCTCAACTTCCAAATGTAATTAGTCAAGTACTACTGATTTTACCTTATAAATGTTTCTAGAATCTGCACACTCTTCTCCATCCCTGGTACCACTGTTTATTTCATGCCCTCACCATTGCCTGCATGTACTGCCACTGTCCTTTTGTTAGTGTCAATGTCCTCTAGCCAAAGACCACCAGGAACACATCTGTTGTTGAACAAGTTGTGTTTATTACTCATTGCAGTGAGGGAGAATACACACCATGGGGATGCATGGGTTACCTCAGTCTGAAGGTGTTTAAAAAGCCAATGTTAGGATTTGGGAGTTAGTTGGTCTAAGGAAGCAGTGCTTCACTGTGGAATGGATCCTGTCAGGAAAAGGGGGCAATTTTACGATTGAGTATCTCAATAAATCTTATCTATATAGAGGACACACTAGAGCAGGGATAAAGCTGTAATTGGTAAAGGAGTAGCAGTCACTCATTTTAGCAGGCAGAAGAAGATATTTGACATCTTGTGGGTGGCAAAGTGACCTTGTTTTTTTCTGTGCTTAGACAAAATTATGAAGTGGTCTTGTTTTGTTTCACTTTATCATGGCCTCAGAGTAACTGTGTAGGATGTTGGTGTTCTGCAAGATTGTTTACATTCAATGGGAGAATAACACGGCCTAGTGCCAGGCCAGCTTCCAGATATCAGGGGGTGCTCTTTTCTTTTTTTCTTTCTCATTGGTATCTGTGTTTTAATTCTTATCCTCTTCTGATTCATCGTCTACATTTCAGGCAAGAGAACCCTATCTAAACCACAAATCTGATTGTATCACATCTAAACTCCTTCATGAAGTCTTTTCCTAACCCCCCTTCCAGATGAAACCCCTGCTTCATTTTTTTAACATCCCTAAATTTGTTTTTTTAAATTTCAGAATATTATGCGGGTACAAACACTTTGGTTACATATATTGCCTTTGCACTGCCCAAGTCAGAGCTACAAGTGTGCCCATTCCCCAGACAGTGTGCCCTGCACCCATTAAGTGTGAATTTACCCATCCCCTCCACCCCCCTCCCACCTGCCCAACACCTGATGAAAATTACTTCCATGTGTGCACATAAGTATTGATCAGTTAGTACCAACTTGACGGTGAGTACCAGTGGTGCTTGTTTTTCCAATCTTGTGATACTTCGCTTCAAAGAATGGGCTCTAGCTCCATCCAGGATAATACCAGAGGTATTAATTCACCATTGTTTTTTACGGCTGAGTAGTACTGCATGGTATACATATGCCACATTTTATTAATCAACTCGTGTATTGATGGGCACTTGGGTTGTTCCCACATCTTTGCAATTGTGAATTGTGCTGCTATAAACATTCAAGTGCAGATGTTTTTATTACAGAATGTCTTTTTTTTCCTTTGGGTAGATACCCAGTATTGGGATTGCTGGATCAAATGGTAGTTCTACTTTTAGTTCTTTGAGGTATCTCCGTATTACTTTCCATAGAGGTTGTACTACTTTGCAGTCCCACCAGCAGTGTATGAGTGCTCCTATCTCTCCACATCCCCCCCAACATTTGTTGTTTTGGGACTTTTTGATATAGGCCAATCTCACTGGAGTTAAGTGATATCTCATTGTGGTTTTGATTTGCATTTCCCTGATGATTAGAGAAGTTGAGCAATTCCTTATATGTTTGTTGGCCATTATCCTGTCTTCTTTTGAAAAGTTTCTGTTCATGTCCTTTGCCCATTTTTTAATGGGGTTGTTGGATTTTTTTCTTGTTGATTTTTGTAAGCTCTGTATAGATTCTGTTTATCACCCTTTATCAGATGTGTAGCATGCAAATATTTTCTCCCATTCTGTAGGTTGTCTGTTCGCTCTAATGATAGTTTCCTTGGCTGTGCAGAAGCTTTTTAATTTGATCAGGTCCCATTTATTTATTTTTGTTGTTGCTGTGATTGGTTCTGGGGTCTTCTTCATAAATTCTTTGCCTAGGCCGATGTCTATAAGAGTTTTTCCAACCTCTTCTTCTAGAATTCTTATAGTTTCATGCCTTAGGTATAAGTCTGTTATCCATCGTGAATTAAATTTTGTGAGCGGTGGGAGGTGCGGATCCTGTTTCAGTCTTCTACATGTGGCTATCCAATTTTCCCAGCATCATTTATTGAATAGGGATTCCTTTCCCCAGTGCATGTTTTTGTGTAATTTGTCAAAGATCAGATGACAATATGAGGGTGGTTTTACATCTGGGTTCTCAGTCTTGTTCCATTGGTCTATGTCTCTGTTCTTGTGCCAGTACCATGCTGTTTTGATTACTATAGCCTTGTAGTATAGCTTGAAGTCTGATAGATTGATGCCTCCCAATTTGTTCTTTTTTCTTAAGATTGCTTTGGCTATATGGGGTCTACCACCCCTGCTTCCTTTGAGAGAGCATGTTGTCACTGCCATTGTGAAAACAAACATATTTCTCCTTGTTACATTGTGGTTATTTATGTTAGACTCAGTACACTCCTACCACCTTCCAAGTTCTCAGTATGATGAAAGATGTCTATCAGTTACTGTCTCAAAATCACACCAATTTGGTTGAGATCACAAGAATGCAGCTATGGTTGTACTGCTTAAAAATCACCATAGATTTTAAAGACTGATATATTCAGATCAAAGACCAGTAGATGGTGTTAAATCATCATCAAAGGCATTTTTGCTTATTAAGTGCATATTTCAAATGATGCCAAGAATTCATCAAATTGAGCCAGCAGACTCATCCCTATCCTCTAGGAATTTACAGCATAGGATAACCAATCTAGACCAAGAGACACATATTAAAAGTAGCATTAAGCAAAGAAAATATTGAAATTATGTATTTATGTTATGTTCACACTAAAGAAATAAGGTATGAAGAGTAGTGACAAGGAAAGCAAGAAATACAAACCTTTTGTATTGGAGGACAAGTAACCATCAGCCTATCTTTTTTTTTTCTTTGAAGGACTGATGAGAGTTTTGTTAACACCCAGAAAACAAGCCAGTGGTTGGGCCAACAGGCCAACGGTCAGGCATTTGGGCAGACAGCAGGGGAAATGTGGGCAGGTGAGCATAGGTCACACAGATAGACAAGCAGCAAGCAAGGGGGATGCAGTTGGGGACTGCCTTGTGAGGGTTGTGGAATCCCTCCCGACACTGCCTGCTTAAGCCTAGATCTGTGGCTTAGAACTCGATGTCCACCATGCAGAAAGCTGGCCTGCCTGAGTCAGTTTGGCCTCCCTTTGTAACTGGATATCCTTTAATGTAAATATAGAAGCAGTGTCAAGAAGTTTGTGGATCTGCTCCCCACAGACTGAGGAAGAACGGTTGTTTCATGGCATCCTCTGCAGATGACTCTCAAACTGCAGCAGTTTGGTGAGGAGGTCAGCCTGTCACTGGCAAATTGGGGTGCATGGCTCAAAAAAGACTCAGCTCAGAGAAATTTTAGAAGATGGAATCAAGGAAGGTGATAAAATAGTGAAAAATAGGTTAAATTTAATTCAGTAAATATAAATCCCCTATCATGTGCATGGCACTGTATCATGTTCTAAAGAAAATGTAATGATAAGAAAGGAAAAGTTCTGGTCCCCAAGAAGTTTACGATCTACTAGAAGGAATATAACAAAGACACCAACAGCTGCCAAAATTTGATGTGATGAGTGTCAGCTAAGAGGTGAGGGCAAGATCCTTCAAGAATTCAACAGGAAGAGAAAGTGTAATCAGATGGGGGAGTCAGAAGATTTTATAGACCAAGGTTCTTTATAGACCAGGCTTGAAGACAACTCTAGTAGCCAATATAGTTCTGAAAGTCAGGCACAAAGTCTTAGGTTTCGAAGTCAGAGCCTTAGGATGGAAAAAAAATTCATCTCAGGAGGGAAGAGATTAGCAAAGAGGATCAAACTCTGACGAACATCCACATGTAAGAGGTGGACAGAGAAGGAAAAAGAGTCATTGAATGAGACTAAGGAGGAATGTAAAAAAAGTAGGAGGAGATCTGGTGTCACGGATGCCAAAAAAAGAGAGAATTTCAAGAACTATGAGATAGTCGACAGTATAGTGCCAAAAACTGCATAAAGGTTCAGAGGAATGGAGACTAAAAAGAGGCCATTGGATTTGGTAATCAGGAGACCCATGAAAACCTTGGTGAACGCTTCACTAAAGTGAATTGACAAGTGAATAGAACATGGTACAGTGGACAGAAAATTCCCTTTGAAAAAGAAAGACTAGCTTGAAAGAGGAAGAGGGTTAAGTGAAGTTGTTTTTTTAATGCTCATAATTGTAAGATTAGAAGAGAAAGGAGATCATTTCTGGAGAAAGATGCCAAGTGGGCAGGAAGAAATGGAATCCAAATGATACTTGGATAAGATAACCTTAGAGAGAAGGAAGAACAGAAATCAGAAGAAGGTAAGGATTTAAGTAAGTCTAGAAAAGGCAAGAGAGGGGGATTGGGGAAGCTCGTCCCTAATTGCCTCTATCATCTCCTATCTCTCTGATATATAAAGGGATCAGCATAACTCTGGGGTCCACAAGTCCTAGATTCTAGTCCAAGATTAGCCAACTGTTACCTTCATGACCTTGAGTATATTATTTACTCTCTGAGTGTATTAGTCAGGGTTCTCCAAAGAGACGGAAGTGATAGGAAACATGTATAGATATATGAGAGGGGATTCATTAGGGGGATTGGCTCATGCAATTATGGAGCTGAGAAGTCCCGTAACAGGCCATCTGCAAGGTGGAGACCCCAGGAAGCTGGTAGCATGGCTCTGTCCAAGCCCGCAGGCCTCCGAACCAGGGAAGCTGATGGGGTAGCTCTCAGTCCAAGGCCCAAAGCCTGAGAATCTGGGGGTGGTGGGGGGAATGGTGTAAGTCCTGGAGTTCAAAGGCTGGGGAGCCTGGAGTTGCTGTCCAAGGACAGGAGAGGAAGAGTGTGTCCTAGCTTCAGCAGACAGATTGACATATTTGCCTTTTCTCTCTTTTTGTTGTCTCTGGGCCCCCAGCAGATTGTATGGTACCCACCCACATTGAGGGAGGATCCTTCCCCACCTAGTCCACTCAAACTCACAGGCCAATCTCCTCTGGAAACACCCTCACAGACACACCCAAAAATAATGCTTTACCAGGTTTCTAGGTATTTTTCACCTAAAATTAACTATCACACTGAGTCTCAGTTTTCTCACCTGTAAAATTAAGAAAATAATTCTTCCCTTGCAGCACTCTTTCCATAATAACGATGAATGTAAAGGAAACTGCTGAGCGCCTCACACATAGTAGGTACACAATAAATGATAGCTATTATTACAATCATTATTTACAGCATAAGATAAGAAAATAATTGTATTATTATTTTCTAGTACATAAAATGGAGAGAATAACACCTATCACACAGGTTTCCTGGGAAAATAAACAATGACTTGGGTGAAACCCAAGTCAGTCTTCTCCCTTGCAAGGATCACCTTGCAAGTATATCTAGTAGTATATACTGAGAGAGGGATTCTCTCACATCTGCTCATGAATAGCAGCTCCTCCTTGTTATTCTCAGCTCAGCCATAGGCTACCTCTTTTTTGGATGCTGGTGGCCTCTGGAATTGCTTGGACACAGTCACCCACCATATAGCATGCTGCTCCCTGCACATGGGCACCAGCAGTGGGGTCAATGTGGGGCAATTCACATGCCCTTTTACCACTCTGTTCCTTTGCTGCTTACATCACCACCACCCAAAGTGGTGGCAGTTGAGTCTTTACTGAGGAATTGAGAGTAACTAAAGAGGATTACAACAAAGGAGAGGAAAGATTTAAAACTGTACTCTTCATATGACTGTTTCCATAGCCCAAGTAAAAAAGCACCTCAAAAGGTTAAATTCTTCAAAGAGTTCCTATTTTAGATACTCCCAGCTCTCAGCCTTCCTGCTTGCTCCTCAGGCCCGTCCTCCTGGACCTTCAGCACAACAGTTTGGGTGGCCTTTTGTCCTCTGAACTTGTCCCCCTCAAACCCTGCCAAGATCTTCCTGCCTACGGAAAAAGTAGAATGAGGAATCATTCTGGCCATCCAGAGGGTAAAAGAAAACAAAATACATACTGCTCACCTCCCCACTCCCAAAAACCCCACATATTATGCTCAAGCAATACTGAATTATTTGAGGTTGCTCTATATGTACATATGTATGTGTACCTCTCTTGCTTAATTTCTTGCCTTTAACCTCATCTTTACGCCTATGTTTACATCTGCCTCCCTGTCTCCCCATATTATAATTCAACCACATTGAATTATTTGAAGGGCTTCAATACACTATGTCTTCTAATGCCTCTGAGCCTTCTTAAATGTTGTGCTTTCACACAGAATCCTGACCGGAAAGAGTTCAAAGCAGAATGGGAAAAAAAAGCTGTAGGGAACCAGACACTGCCATACATTGCTAGTGGGATGTGTAA
Organism: Daubentonia madagascariensis; assembly: GCA_023783475.1. Taxonomy (NCBI): domain Eukaryota; kingdom Metazoa; phylum Chordata; class Mammalia; order Primates; family Daubentoniidae; genus Daubentonia; species Daubentonia madagascariensis. The sequence continues at coordinate 4,383,236 of JAKFHU010001599.1, forward strand.
TAGTACAAACTCTATAAAGGGCTGTCCCTACCAAATTTCTCTATTCATCACTTACACCCCGACATGTACAAAATTATATATGCACACACACATTATAGGTATATATATATATGTGTGTGCGTGTGTATATACACAATACTTATACAAGCATATCTCATTTTATGGCACTAGCTTTATTGTGTTTGAAGATATTGTGTTTTTTACAAATTGAAGGTTTGTGGCAACCCTGTGACAAGCAAGTCTATCAGTGACATTTTTCCAACAGCATGTGCTACCTTCATGTCTCTATCTCAGCATTTTTTAGCAATAAAGTATTTTAAAATTAAGGCATGCACATTTTTAGACATAATGTTATGGCACACTTAATAGACTACACAATAGTGTAAACATAACTTTTATATGCACTGGGAAACCAAAAAAAATGTGTGACTCAGTTTATTGCAATATTCACTTTATTTTGGTGGTCTGGAACTGAACCCACAATATGTTCAAGGTATATCTGTACATATCTATACATATTCATATATACATATGTACACACATACTACACACACACACACACACAAAATCTAGATCCAATCTGAATAAGGAGAAAATTTTCCTAAATTAAACATATTCTGCACAGATCTCTGCCCACAACAGGAAAAGGCAGTGTGAGACCCAGGACAGGAGGTAAGGGGAGCAATTACAGACTTATTATCCACCTAGCAATGGCTCCACAAACACCCTGCATAAGCTTTGAAATTACCACTTTCCTATACACTCATAGCTGTCACCAAGCTATTTTCTCTACGACAAAAAGGAATAAAATAAGGATTTATTATCCTCCTGACCAAATATACTCCTCCAATTATATATGTAAAGGAGCTACTTCAGCACCGGGCACATAGTAGACGTGCAATAAAAAGTAGCTATTATTATTGCACTGTCTTGATTGTGTCACTCACAAATAGAGAAATATGAGATTCAATCTTTCTAACAGTCTCATACTTTCTCCTATCCAAGTACTAACCAGGCCCTACCCTGCTTAGCTTCCAAGTTCAGATGAGGTCAGGCGTGGTCAGGGTGGTATGGCTGTAGACTAGTCCTGCACTTTCTGAACCTAATTATTTTTTTTTTATTTTTTTAAATTTTAAAAATTTATTTTATTTTTTTTTAATTTATTTTTTTATTTTCAGAATATCATGGGGGTACAACACTTTGGCCATACACATTGCCCCTGTTCTGCCCGTGTCAGAGCCACAATCATGGTCATCCCCCAAACTGTGCTCCCCACATCCATTCAGTGAGAGTTTTTTCCATCCCTTCCACCCCCCTCCCGCCCGCCTGCCCTCAGATGAATGTTATTGCCCTGTGTGATGTAAGTGTTCATCACTTAGTACCAGTTTGATGGTGAGTACCAGTGGTGCTTGTTTTTCCAATCCTGTGACACGTCGCTTTGAAGAATGGGTTCTAGCTCCAACCAGGATAATATCAGATGTGTTAATTCACTGTTGTTCCTTATTGCTGAGTAATACTCCATGGTATACATATACCACATTTTATTGATCCACTCGTGTATTGATGAGCACCGGGGTTGTTTCCACTTCTTTGCCATTGTGAATTGTGCTGCTATGAACATTCGTGAGCAGATGTCTTTATTATAAAATGTCTTTTTTTCCTTTGGATAAATACCCAGTAGTGGGATTGCTGGGTCAAATGGTAATTCAAACATATAAAAAAGTGCTCAACTTCTCTAATCATCAGGGAAATGCAAATCAAACCCACAATGAGATATCACTTAACTCCAGTGAGATTGGCTCATATCAAAAAGTCCCAAAACAACAAATGTTGGCGGGGATGTGGACAGATAGGAACACTCATACACTGCTGGTGGGACTGCAAATTAGTACAACCTCTATGGAAAGTAATATGGAGATACCTCAAAGAATTATAAGTAGAATTGAACCTAATTCTTTTAACAAAGACATAAGCCCCACAGACGTCATCATCATTTTCTTTCTTTATAAAACTTGTTTCATTTGAAAGTTTTTTGTAGCTTGTGGATACAGGCTACACTCACCACAGACTGTCAAATGGTTCCCTCTGTGCCAGTTCTCTTCACAGTAAGATTTGAAAAGTGAGTTGTTAAATATTACACACACTCAGCTACGTTAAGAGCAGATGTGATTAGGTCACAGCAAGAGAAACTGAAACCCTGACATTTAACTTTGTGGGTGAAACTTTTACAAAGAGAATTGAAGCTAGTTGGTTGTTTTTGTCTACATCATTTAAGTTTTTAAAAAATGAATGATGCATTTCTTAGTAAAAATATACATCAATTTCTTATAAATTGATTAAACATTATAGAATGAAAAATATCAGAAATATCATAAAAATAGTAGTAGACTAAATGACAGGTTCAGAACTCAAAAGTGATAACCTTGGTTTCTAAGTTCCCATTTGTAGTATGGAGCCCTTGTTCCTAGCTCCATGTTACATCATTATTATGCTCTGAGGTTTAGTTTCAGCTTTCAGAGAAACAAATGCATTTCCATCAATTTCACATTCAGGAAAAGGTGAAAAAGGAACTAAAGTTTATTGAGTGATTCCTTCATGCTAGGTATTCTTATAAACATTCTCTCATTTTATCTTCAAAACAACCATGTAATATAGGGATCATTGTATCAACTTCAGTGCTGAGGAAATAAGCTCAGAGATTTTATTTGTTTAAAGGCCAATTAGGCAACTGCTTTTTTATTTTATTTTTATTTCAAAATATTAAGGGGGTACAAATATTTCTGTTACATGGATACCTTGTATAATGCTTAAGTAGGGGCTTTTAGTGTGCCCATCCCCAGAATAGTGTTCATTGTACCTGATAGGTAAGTTTTTACCCCTTGCCCCCCTTGAAGTCTCCTCCCTTCTTGGTTTCCAATATCCTTTACATCTCTTTGTGCCCATGTGTGTCCATCATTTAACTCCCAATTATTAGTGATTACATGTGTTGTTTATTTTTCCATTCCTAACATACTTCACTTAAGATAATGGTCTCTAGTTCCATACAAGTTGCTGGAAAGACATTATTTCATTCCTTTTTATGGCTAAGTAGTACTACATGGTATATATACACCACCTTTTCTTTATCCACTCGTGAATTGATGGGCACTTAGGTTGACTCCACATCTTTGCAATTGTGAATTGTGCTGTGATACACATTCAAGTGCAGGTGTCTTTTTGATAAAATGACTTCTTCTCCTTTGGGTAGATACCCAGGAGTGGGATTGCTGGATCGAATGGCAGGTCTACTTCTAGTTCTTTGAGAAATCTCCACACTGTTTTCCATAGGGGTTGTACTAATTTGCAGTCCCACCAACAGTGTATAAGTGTTCCTTTTATACCACATCCACACCACCATCTATTGTTTCTTGAGATTTTCCTGCATTTTCTTCTAGAATTTTTGTGGTTTCATGCCTTATATTTAATTCTTTTATCTATCTTGAATTAGCTTTTGTATATGGCAAGAGATAGGGGTCCTGTTTCACTCTTCTGCATGTGGCTCTCCAGTTTTCCCAGCACCATTTATTGAATAGGGCTTCCTTTCCCCAGCAGATGTTGTTGTCTGCTTTGTGGAAGATCAGTTGGTTGTAGCTACATGGTTTTATTTCTGGATTCTCTATTATATTCCATTGGTCTATTTCTCTACTTTTATACAAGTACCATGCTGTTTTGGTTACTATAGTCTTATAGTATAATTTGAAATCAGGTAATGTAATGCCTCCAGATTTGTTCTTTTTGCTTAAGATTGCTTTGGCTATTTGGGATCTTTTTTGGTTCCAAATGAAGTGTAGAAATAATTTTTCTAGATCTGTGAAATATGACCTTGGTATTTTGACAGGGATTGTGTCGAATCTGCAAATCACTTTGGGCAGTATGGACATTTTAATGATGTTGATTCTACCAATCCATGAGCATGGAATGTTTTTCCATTTGTTTGTGTCATCTATGATTTCTTTCATCAGTGTTTTGTAGTTCTACTTGTAGAGATCTTTCACTTCCTTAGTCAGGTATATTCCTAGGTATTTTATTTTCTTTGCAGCTATTGTGAATGGTATTGAGTCTTTGATTTGATTCTCAGTTCAACTGTTATTGGTGTACAGAAATGCTACTGATTTGTGTACAGTGATATTGTAACCTGAGACTTTGCTGAATTTATGTATCAATTCCAGTAGTCTCTAGGTGAAATTTTTGGGGTTTTCTAGATACAAGATCATATTGTAAGCAAAAAGGAATAGTTTGACATCCTCTTTCCCAATTTGAATACCCTTTATTTCTTTCTCTCACCCGATTGCTCTGGCTAGGACTTCCAATATTATGTTGAACAGAAGTGGCAACAGTGGGCACCCTTGTCTTGTTCCAGTTCTCAGGGGGGATGCTTTCAACTTTTCCCCATTCAGTATGATGTTGGCTGTGGGTTTGTCATATATGACTTTTATAATTTTAAGGTATGTTCCTACTATGCCTAGTTTGTTGAGGGTTTTATCATGAAGAGGCGCTGGATTTTATCAAATGCTTTTTCTCCATCTATTGAGATGATCATATGATCTTTGTTTTTGCTTCTGTTTATGTGGTGAATCATGTTTATTGATTTGCATATGTTGAACCATCCTTGCATCCCTGGGATGACACCCACTTGATTGTGGTGAATTATCTTTTTGATGTGCTGTTGAATTTGGTTTACTAGTATTTTGTTGAGTATTTTTGCATCTATGTTCATAAGAGATATTGGTCTGTAATTTTCTTTTTGTTGTTGTTGTGTCCTTTCCTGGCTTTGGTATCAAGGTGATACTGGCTTCATAGAATGAGTTAGGGAGGATTCCCTCCTTCTCAGTGTCATGGAATAGTTTCTGTAGGATAGGTACCACTTCTTCTTTGTAGGTCTGGTAGAATTCAGCTGTGAATCCATCTGGTCTGGGGCTTTTTTTTTGGTTGGGAAATTTTTTATTAATGCCTCAATTTTGCTGCTCATTATTGGTCTGTTCAGGATTTCTAGCTCTTCCTGATTCACGCTTGGGAAATTGTGTTTCCAGGAATTTATCCATTTCCTCTAGGTTTTTTAGCTTTTGTGCATATAGGTTTTCAATGTATTCACGGATGATATTTTGTATTTCTGTGGTGTCAGTTGTAATATCTCCTTTTTCATTTCTGATTGAGATTATTTGTGTCCTTTCCATTCTACTTCTGGTTAATCTGGCTAGTGGTCTATCAATTTTGTTTATGTTTTCAAAGAACCAACTTTTTGTTTCATTGATCCTTTGTATTGTTCTTTTGGTTTCCATTTCATTTGTTTATGCTCTGAACTTTGTTATTTCTTTTCTTCTGCTGGCTTTGGGTTTGGTTTGCCCTTCTTTTTCTGGTTCCTTGAAATGTGACATTAGTTTGTTAATATGTGATCTTTCTGTCTTTTTGATGTAGGTATTTAAGGCTATGAACTTTCCCCTTAGGACTGCTTTTTCAATATCCCATAGATTTTGAAAGCTTATGACCCCTTTGTCATTTGGTTCAAGAAACCTTTTGATTTCCATCTTAATTTTGTCATTGGCCCAAGAATCGTTCAGCAGAAGGTTGTTTAATTTTCGTGACTTTGTGTAGATATGATAGTTTCTCCTGGAATTGATTTCTAGTTTTATTCCACTGTGGTCTGAGAAGATACATGGTATGATTTTGATTTTTTTGAATTTGCTGAGATTTGTTTTGTGGCCTAAGATATGATCAGTCTTGGAAAATGTCCCAAGTGCTGATGAGAAGACTATATATTCAGTAGTTTTGGGTAGAATGTTCTGTATATGTCTGTTAGGTCCATTTGTTCTAGAGTCCCATTTAAGTCCAGTGTTACTTTACTGATCTTCTACTCCAATGATCTGTCCAGTTCTGTCACTGGGGTGTTGAACTCCCCAGCAATTACAATGCTACTGTTTATTTCTTTGCTTAGATCTAGTAGAATTTGTTTTATGAATATGGGAGTTCATGTGTTAGGTGAATATATATCTAGGATTTTTAGTGTATTCTTGTTGAATTGCTACCTTTACCGTTATATAATGACCATCTTTGTCTTTTTTTACCATTGTTAATTTAAAGTCTATTTTATCTGATATGAGAATGGCTACAACTGCTCACTTTTCATTTCCATTTGTGTGGAATAATTTTTTTCCATATCTTTACCTTGAGTCTGTGCAAGTCCTTGTCATTTAGATGTGTTTCTTGAAGACAGCATATACTTGGGATGTGTTTTGTCATCAATTCAGTCAGTCTATGCCTTTTAAGTGGGACATTAAGACCATTCACATTCAGTGTTAGTATTGATATGTGGGATACTGTTTTGTTCATTATGTTGGATGATACCTTGTTGGTTGCTTTCCCTCTTGTGCTATTGTTTAATAAGAGCTGTGAGCTTTAACTTTTGGGTGTTTTTATGCTGGTAGGTATTTATTGTGCTGTTGCATGTATAATTAAATAATCTATTCATAGTCACACCACTTGTAATTGATGGGCTTTACAGCCAAGCCCACGTACGTTAAAGGAGGTATTGGAAAATTGTCTAAAATTCTGATGCTTCATTAATTCAAACAGGTCTGTTCCCAATTAATTCAAGTGAGTGATGCTGGACTATAGTTCAAAAGCAATTGAATTTGCATATAATCATTTCAGTGTCTAAAGAAAAGTATTATTCTGCCTTTTTCTAAAAGATTTATATAATATATACACACTTGTCTCTTTTTTCCTTCTAAGAAAGATGTGTTTGACTCCATCTCACCTGCACAAGTAGACTGTTAATATTAATTGATAAATTACCTTATTCATAATTATAGAGCAGGCATGAATATCAGTCCACAACATCAAATGTGCAAGAAGTATTACTTTCTTTGTTTTTCCAGAGTGCAAATTCATTTCTATTTTGAGCTCCATTTCACTGAGGTGGCAAAAAAATAATCTTAGTCAATGCAAGGTCCAGTTATTCCCCCAGGGTTATATCTACATTCCAGGGACCTTCTAAAATGTCAAGGCAAAACAGGGATATGGGATCTGACTCTGAGGCTAAGCACACATCCTTTGAGATGTCTTTTGCTACCTTTAGATCTAGAGTCTTTCTGCAACTACTGCATCACAGAGAATTCTTTTGGCTGCTTCAGTGCTACAAGGACAAGAAACTCAGGCTAAGAAGGGACTCATTGTACAGAAACCACTCACAGTCATTGCCTTGCCACCTCTCTGGGGCTCTGCCTGGAAAGAGGAAATAGATTGCAGAACCCCTCTCTTCAGGGCCCATCAACACTTGTACTCTAATCAAGTTCCCTCTATTTTTTCTTCCCTCCAGCCTGGAGGAATCTCTCTCTGGTCCAGGAGGAGAGAGCCCCCATTTCATTCCTTCTCCTACCTTTTGCTCCCTAAAAATCTTCTAAATAACTCTAAGGGATTAGGCTTTTGAAGTACAAACTAGACAGAGGACTTGCATACTTTTTCTGCTTTCTGCCCTGTCCTATCCCTCCCTAATGTAATGACCATAGAGACAGCTGTGTGCTTGAACAGGGAAATGTGAAAGAGGTAAATGCACAAAGGAGAGGAAAACACAGCTTAATATCTCAAAAATATTATCCCACCATATTTATATGTCCTATTTTTAAATGCACATCCTCCCCACACCATTTGTTTAGAAGATATTCAATGAATGGTGCCAAAAAGGCATAAAAAAAGACGTACACTAAAATATACCTAATAGTGCAAAGAATTAATTAATCACATGCGAACAACCAAACAAAACCCAAGTTAAGGACTAAAGGAATTCTGGAAAGGGAGTAATTCCCAGAGGCCCGGGAAGTCAGGAGTATTGTTGTGGAGACTACTGATTATGTGACAAACCTTGAAGGTCCTGTGGGTTTAGAAACCTAAGAAGGAAGAGGAAGGATACTACAGGCAAGGAAGAATAGAATGATAAAAAGGAAAAATAACCTGCTTCTCTTTTCTCTTCCTTTCCATCCATCCTATACATTGTTGCTGAAATAATTTTTCTGAAACAGCAATTTCATCATGACTTTCAAGTGCATTCAACTAACTGTTCAGCCTGGCTTGCAAGATAATGTTACACAGTGGCTAAGAGTGTGAGACTTGAAAAACATGGTGGACTGAAGATACATGCCTCCACTACATCATCAAACACCAGGAAAATTATAGAGTAAAAGATGGAAACACACACATACACACACACAGAGAGTGGGGGGAGACAACAGAATCAAAACATTAGAAGTTGAAAAGCAAAAGGACAGGTGGTAACTGATTTAGCAAACATAAGAAACCTGAATCTTAAGCAGGTAGTAGGAGAAGCCAAGAAACAACATGATTTTTCCTAAAGAGTCTCCCCAAATCCCAGGAATTGACTGTAGCAGGTACCTCTGGAAACAGGGGTGAAGAAGAGGTTGAAAATAGGCGAGGTGCTTGAAAGTCTGTTTATGAAGCAACTAGAGCCTGGGATCTGCACTTCCACACCCCACGGCTGTGTTACTGACTATCATTCTCTAACCCCATCAGAAGACCAAAGGTATAGTCTGTGGAGAGGATAAAACAGATAATGTCTGGACTGGAGGACATGAAGCACAGATGAGGGTAGGGATACCATATTGAAAACTGGGATTAAGTAAAATTCTCTGAGCACTAAATATTAAGACCCTAAGCCTTCTTCATCAGCTGGGCTCCCAGAATACCAGCAGCCAGTTTGTATGTTCCAGGGAGGGGGATGGGGGGATGTCCCTCTACAGAATACAACTAGCCCAAGAGGAAAAATCTAAAGACACTGGGTCTAAAGATACTGACAATCAGGGGTTCCCTAATGAAACAGCCCAGCCACACCACTGGCAGTGAACCCTACAGCCAACAAAGCCCTGCCCATACACTCATCATTGCTAATAATCTTTTCAGTGTCTCCCTCATAAATATGAATGGTCCTCCAAAGATCACAGACATCTGAGGAAACTCTAACACGAGAGAGACCAAAACAAGCTAACAGAGGGGAAAAATCTGAAGGCAACAGTGATGACACAGGAAGAAGAAAACTTCAAAAAAAAACCCATACACATTAATATCCCTACCATCACAATAACATAAACACTGAATATTGGTCTAACCAATACATAGGGAGAATAGACAAAAGGAGAAACAGGAAGTGTGCTTGTATGGGGAGTAGAGGCAATGATTGCATAGAATGAATTAGAAGGCTTTTCATTTTTATTATACGACTTGCATGATTTGCACAGGATTACAATTATATGTCTATTGAAGGTTTGATGGAATTCTACTGTAAAATCATCTGAGTCATGTACATGGTGAAGGTAAAATTTTTAAATATCTTTTCAGATTCTTATATAGCTGTTTTGCTATTCAAATTTTCTACTATTTCTTTAATTAATTTTGGCAAGCATCCATTTTCTGGAGTGTAAATGTAGGGTATAAAATTGTACATATAGAATTCCTCTTATAATTTGTAAATATACTCTGTATCTTTAATTCTACTTTCCCATTCTTAACATTATTTGTGTTGGTTCTTTTATCATAATCACATCTGTGAAAGTTTTTTTTTTCTAGTTCTTTCCAAAAACAGATTTCAGTTTTATTGATTTAATTTAGTGTATTGTTGGCTTGTCTTATTGTTTTCTATAGCATTATTTGTATCAGTTCCTTCTGATTTCTTTAGGCATATTTTTCTGTTAATTTTCTACCTTGTTGAATTGAGCACTTACTTCTTTTTTTCCATATTTCTTGTTTTCTATTAGATGCGTTTAAGCCTATACCTTCTCTGAGTACAACTTTGGAGCGTCACATGACTTTGGGATATATAGTACAACAACTGTTTTTCACTTGTAAATAAATTGGAATTTCATTTTTTATTTCTTTTTTTTAATCCAAGAGTTATTTAGTAGGGTGTCTTTTCACCTCCAGATTGTGGGAGATAGGATATCCCCCTCACCACCTCCACCACCACCCCATCCCCCAAAGATATTCATGTCTTAATCCCCAGAACCTATTAATTTACATGGCAAAAGGGACTTTGCAAATGTGATTAAGTCAAGTATCTTAAGATAGGGAGGGAACAATATAAACACAAAGGTCCTTAAAAGATGAAAAAGAGAGGCGGAAGAATCAGAAGAGATGAGGCAATGAAAACAGGTCAGAGTGATACAGGCAGCCTCTAAAACCTGGAACAGGCAAGGATAGGATTTTCACCTAGACCCTCCAGAAGGAACAGAGATCTGTTGACACCCGATTTTAGCCTCATAAGACCTTCTTCTGATTTCTGATCTCCAGAAGTATAAAATAATAGACTTGTGTTGTTTTAAGCCACTAAGTGTGTGGTAATTTCTTACAGCTGCAATAGGAAACTAATACACAGATTTTTCTACTATCTTGTTATTAAATTGTTTATGTTGATATTGTAGTAAGAGAAAATGATTTGTGTAACTTCTGCTTTGGACAATCTACTGTCTTTTCCTTTGTGGCCAAATTCATCATCAATCTTTGTAAATGTTTTTTATTTACCTGAAAAGAAGTCCGTCTTTGATGGATATACACACACACACACGCACACACACATATATATAGATAGATAGAGGGGGAGAGAGAGAGAGAGATACTTAGATGTATATCTGTATTTCTTAACTCTGGTCAATCATCTCTAATGTTTTTTATACTTGATCTATTAATTTCTGAGAAAGATATGTTAAAGTTTACTATGCATCTAATAGTATTTGCTCTACATATTTCAGAATAATGCTGGTAGGTGCAAAAAGGTTTACTATGTTACATCTTCTTTCAGGTTAATAGCTTGTATCAATATGATAGATAGCTACGTTTCATTTAATTGTTTTTTGTATACCACATTTAGCATTTGTCCTTACGTTATATCTAGTATTAATATAGCTATATGTGCTTTTTTAAAAAATATGCATTTACCTAGTATTTATTTCCATGTTCCTTTATTTTCAACTTCTCTGTTAAATTTTTATTCATTTGGCTTATTTCCAGGTGTATTTCTTCATAGTATATAACTAGCCCTTGTCGGAAGGGGAGTTGTTTGTAACCCAATTTAAATATCTGTCTTTTTCTTTGACTAGGAAAATTTAATCATACATATTTATATTACTGTGATTATTGATATTCTACTTCAGGTTTTATATTTACCTTTCTCTCTTTCCTTCCTTTTTTCTTTTTCCTTTTATTCCCTTTCCTTTCCCTTTTACTTTCTTGCACTTTGTTGACTTGATTGAGGTTTCCTTGTTCCTTTTTTCCCCTCTAGGGCTTTGTTACACATCTCATTTCTATTCTTTTAGTGGTTACCCTGAAAATCTTTATAAACATTAAAAACTACATTTTCCTCCTTCATATAAAATCGTTAAGTATCCATAAACTTCCATAAAAAGATAAGATCTTTAGCACTCTATCTCCCTTTCACCCTCCCCTGTCAATCTCCCATTTTATAGTGATCTGCAATTTTAGTTCTAGATGTTTTAAATTATGTATGAACTGTTATTTAAACTTAAATGTAAGTATTGCTGGTCTCTTTGTGTACTTTTGTTTCTTGTATCCCAATTTGCTGCCTTGGATTCATTTCTCATTTTGCTGCAACATTCCTGAGTAAATTTTTTCAGTGAGGTCTGTAGGGAATAACTTTCTGATTCTCTCCATGTCTGAGAGCATCTTTATTTTGCCTCACTAGAGTTCTAGGTCTACTAGGTATACAGTTGTAAGTTAAAACTTATTTTCCCTCAGAACTTTGAAGATATTGCTCCATTGTCTTCTTATACAAATCTGATTTTTGCTCCTTTGGATAAACACTTCTTTTTCCCTCTATCTCCATGGAAGCTTCTGGAATTGTCTTTTATCCTTGGAGACATGAAATACATAAGAATTGTGCCCAGATGTGGGTATTTTATTATTCTTCCTGCTCAGCATTGGATAAATCCCTTTATTTTTAACATTCCTATCTTTTTTCAGCTTGGGGAAAATTTTTCTGTTTGATTGTTTCTTTGTTTCTTCCCTCTCACTATGTTGTCTCTTGTTAGATGGAGACTGAACTTCCCAAATTTATTGACCATGTCTCTAAACTTTTATCTTGAATTTTCATCTTTTTGGCTTGTAAGAGTCTTTTGTTTGTTTCTACGTTTCATTTTTTTTTTAATCCTTGACTTTATTGACCAGAGCACTAATGTGATCTTCAGTAATGTACATTCTATTATTTAACACTTTTCTTACATTTTCCTTATTTTGGTAAAAATGTAGTTTCCAAGAACTCTTTCTTGTTCTCCAACATTTTCTTTTGTAGTGAAGCCTATTTTTTTTTTTTGTGGATGCAATATTTTCTCACCTTTCTCTGAAGAAGTTTCATTGTTGTTATTGTTTTAGTTATCCTCTGTTACCTGCATGGTCTGTTTCCTCTAGGATCGGTTGTTCTCTTGCTTTGTAGCAGTCTTTCCCTTTCACACAGTTCTCCAGCGGTACTTGGCTGTTTGTCCATGTTTATGAATGAAGGACTGAGGTACAGAACATAGGTAGTTGGCACCATTTTCTCTGCAGTCATGTAAGTATGTTTCCCCACCAGGCTGCTCCACTGAATGGGCAAAACCTTCTGTGAACTCAGTTCTATGTAAATAAGTAGAGTATGAAGCACATTTGGACATCTCTGCTTAAATGTATGTCAACCTAAACTAGACCATCACCACCGCAATTGCTGACATACTGAAGGATTTATTTCTCCCCTGAGTAGAACTCTTTCTCAACTATCTAACTCAACTACCTAACTCAAATTCTTTTCTACTTCTCTCTCAGAGTCCTATACCCATACTGAAAGCAGTCCCTAGGTGGCTAGTTCACTTTTTAAAAATGTTGTTTCTTTATTGTCCCCTCCTCCTCTATGGTTAAGTGTGTGACAGACTTCGGCTCAATAAAAGGAGGAATGTTGTGGGAAGGGGTTGGGGAAGAAGGGCATATAGCCCTGTGATTTTAATTTAGTTCTTTATTTAATTTTACTGGTGGTTGCCCCAGGGCCCCTTCTGTCTCCCAGCATTTATTGACTCTGAATTTGAAGTTGTTTAGGGTTTGTTTATACTTTAGCAGTTTTCTCCTATGTATTTTGGAATATGGTTTCCTCTATTCTTGTCTATCTGATCCTGTCTGCTTTCTATCTTCCAGGTATTCCTCATAATTTCTGGTCTACTTGTGATATACTCCCTTTGTTTATCACCATTGTTATTCATTCAACAAATATTTATAAAGCTCATAGTAATCCTCTTTGGCTCAATACTATGCCCTCCAGGCCCACTGGCATAGGGGGCCTGCCTTCTGGGCCTACTAGAGTGGCAGTCTTGGCTTCACAACCTTGCTGGGCAGGAGTTAGGCCCCAGTGGCTTTGGGTGGCACTGCCCCCTACAGCTTTGGGCAGAGGCCATATGCCCTGTTGAAACCCAGGTGATGGCCCCATTTTTTAAAACCAAGGGAGCAGTCCTGGTGATCTCTGAATGGCCTTTGGGTCTTTCTTTCCTTGTCTTGAATAACACACATTCACAGCCGAATAGCTCTCTGGTCCCATCCTGTACAATCTAAGTCCAACAGCCTGCTTTCACTCTTTCCCATCTCCTTCCCTTTCAGTTCAAACTGGCAGTTTTCCTGCTGGGATGGCAGACTGAATCTGTGGTTCACACCCACACCAGTATACTTATCAATGGTCACTTGGCCACATCCTTATCATTCTCTTTCAAACTTGTTTTCTCATTTTTTGCAATATGGATAGGATGAGAATTTTCCAAATCTTTTAAGTTCTCGTTTCTTTCTGCTTAATAATTCCATCTTCAAGTCATTTCCCTCTTCTCACATTTTATTATAAGGAGTCAGGAGGAACCAAGCCACTTCTTCAATGTTTGGCTTAGAAATTTCATCAGCCAAATATCCAATTTCATCATTCACAATTTCTGCCTTCCACAAAACACTAGAACATGAACACAATTCAGCCAAGTTCTTTGCCACTTTATAACAAGAATGGCCTTCTCTCCAGTTTCCAATAACATGTTCCTAATTTCCATCTGAGACTGCATCAGAATAGCCTTTACCATCCATATTTCTACCAACAATCTGTTCAGGATTACTTATGTATTCTCTAAAAAGATTGAGCTTTTATCTACAGCTTTCCTCTTTCTCCTTTTTGAGCCCTCACAAAAAGTGCCCTTAATGGTCCATTTATGGCAATGTAAGCTTTTCTAGCATGTACCTCAAAACTCTTCCAGCCTCTACCCATTACCTAGTTCCAAAGATGCTTTCACATTTTTAGGTGTGTTGTTACAGCAGCACTCCACTTCTTAGTACTAGTTTTGTTTTAGCTCGGGCTGCATTAATGAACCCTCAGGGTTTTTTTAAAATAATATATAAAATGTATCTGCTCTTAATTTGCCTCATTCAATTCTCTCAACATTACTATAGTAATACTGAAGTTTTGAAAAATGAAAAGCACTACATACATACAAAATAACATATGTTTTACCTAGATGTTATCTACATGGTTAATCAATATGATATAGATATCATTACAATATCTATATTTAAATATAGCACAGTACTGTGTATATAGGATGAACTCAGTGAATACTTGCTGAATGAATGAAAGAAGAAAGGAAGGAATAGGTGAATGAATGTAGAAAACAAATTATTAGATTTTACTGGTCCTCAAAATATTTTTAAATTACTGGTTGCCAAGATTATTTATAAGAATTAACACTACTAAAAATCTTGATAATTCTGAATGAATGAATGTCTCAGCAAAACCACTTAACAAGTTAAAGTGTTGTGACTTAGGCATCTTATCAAATTTACTATCATCCTTCCCATTCCTCCATTTTCACTGGCAAGCAGCAGCCAGTAGAAACCATTGTTCAAAGAGTCTGGTTCATGGGCAGTAGGACTTGCTCTCCAAGATATCAAGACATTGTAAAATCATAGTAATTAAGACAGCAAAGTACTAACACAAAAACAGACAAGCAGGCCAATGGAATTCTATAAAGAGCCTAGAAACAGACAGACCAATGCATATGTGGAAACTTGATATACGACAGAACTGACATTGCATGACGGTGGAGCAAAAAGACTATTCCGTAAGTCTTGCTAGGAGAATGTGTTATCCATATGGAAAAATAAAATAAAATTGGACCTTTACCTCACACCATACAAAAATCAATTCCATGTGCTTCAAGAACTTAAGTGTGAAAGGCCTAACTTTAATACTTTTAGAAAAAATAAAGAAAAGATATATTTATGACTTTGGGGTCAGGAAATATTTATTAAACAAGACCAAAAAGGCTCAAACCATAAAAGAAAAGATTGGTAGGTTTGACAGTTCTCAAATTAAGACTGGCCAAAAAGGTAAAAGGTACCATAACGAGATTAATAAAACAGTACACAAATTGGGAGAAGGTATTCTCAATATGTATGACTGACAAAGGATTGGTATCCAGAAATATAAGAAAGAATAGAGAGGGCTGGGCACAGTGGTTCACACCTGTAATCCCAGCTACTCAGGAGGCTGAGGCAGGAGGATTGCTTGAGCCCAGGAGTTTAAGGTTGCAGTGAACTATGACAGCCACTGCGCTCTAGCCCAGGCATCAGAGTGAGACACCGCAAAAAAAAAAGAATAGAGAAATGGGCAAGAGACATACACAGACATTTCACTGATAGAAAAAGACAATGGCCAATAGAAGATACTGTCTCAGTCCATTTTTGTGTTGCTATAAAGGAATACCTGAGGCTGGGTAATTTATAAAGAAAAGAGGTTATTTGGCTTATGGTTCTGCAGGCTGTACAAGAAGCATGGCACCAGCATCTGCTTCTAGTGAAGCTTCAGGCTGCTTCCACTCATGGCAGAAGGGGAAGGAGAGCCAACAGCATGTGCAGATCACATGGCGAGAAAGTAAGCAAGAGAGAGTAAAGAGGGTCTTTAAAGAGTAAACAGGGTCTTTTCAATAACTAGTTTTTGTGGGAACTAAGAGTGAAAATTCGCTCACTCCCACAAGAATGGCAACAAGTCATTCACGAGGAATCTGTCCCCGTGACCCAAACACCTCCCACCAGGCCCCACTCCAACATTGGGGATCAGATTTCAACATAAAACTTGGTGGGGCCAAACAAACCATATCCAAACCATAGCAGATATTCAACCACATTAGTAACCAGGGTAATAAAAAGCAACATGACACACAATTTCTCCCCTATAAGAATAACCAAAATTAAAGTGTTTGCTGAGAGATGATGACTAGGTAGAACCAATGAAATTCCTATACACCACAGGTGGGACTAATGCTACAATTACTTTGGAAAACAATTTTGGCATTACCTAGTTAAATATGGGCATATTCTTTAAGCCAACAATTCCACTTCTAGATATACTTGTAGATAACACAAAACTACATAATAACGAGTAAGTCATGAGCACCAGCCAATTAGAATGGACATCAGCCCATACCCAATACTAGTATGAACTGCTGACTATCAGTGTTAATATACCTGAGAAAAACTCTTGGACATGGGTACCAAAAGACATGTACAAGTGCTTCCAGCAGCACTTTTTGTACTGTCCATCAACAATTAAATGGATGACTACACTGTGGCATTTTCAAACCATGGAATACTTGGCAACTGTAAAAATGAATAAACTATAGCCACATGCATCAATATGGATGAATCTCAAAAACATGAAATTAGGTGAAATAAGCCAATCTCAGAAGAACAGAAGAATATATGTAGATAGAACGATTCTATTTATATAAAGATCAAAATTTGGAAAACTTCATTTCCACCACTGCTCCACAGGAAACAAGACCTAGTCTCTGACCACTAGACCCAGAGGCTTAAAACTTAAAGAAGACTGCAGGAATTATCCAGTTTACCCGTGTCATTTTATTTGAAAGTGGGTAAGTGGGAAGGGGAGGGAGGGGTGAGGAGGAGAATAAGATGATGGAAGCATTCCGGTTTGAGAGAATGAGTACAAGACTGAAGTCATAAAACTTGGATTCTAGCCTTAGCCTACAACATAACATCTTTGCAACTACGATGAAGTTATTTATACTCATGGAGAATAATAATCGCTGTCTTCCCTATAACTATAATTAGAAATATGAGATATTACTATAGAGAAGATAATATTGAGTATGTGATTTTTAAAAGTTTATTAAATAAACTTTGGTAGTAACTGCTTTGACATTATAAAGATGTGTGTATTTGCATTAAAGTAAATATTATATATTTAACAGAATATTGTAGATCCCAAATGCACACATGATCAATTTTAAAGGCACATACTATTATTCAATTAAACAAATATCTTTGTAAATGAGTTCAGGTGACTTAATGGGCATTCTGCAGGCAGAGCTCTTTTGGTCTCTCACAGCAAATTCTTGCTCACAGATGAGGAACACCGCTGAAAGAAGTAAGATCCAGCAGGAAGCTGCCAGATCAAACTGGTAAAGGTGTCTATCTGAGGCAGGCTAAGGGGGAAAAGCCAAGAGGGTAACACCAAGGTCACAGCAGGAAAAATGGTACCAAACATCAAACTTCAAGTGTGCAGCTCCAATGGAACTAAGAGCATGAACTATATAGA
Organism: Daubentonia madagascariensis; assembly: GCA_023783475.1. Classification (NCBI taxonomy): domain Eukaryota; kingdom Metazoa; phylum Chordata; class Mammalia; order Primates; family Daubentoniidae; genus Daubentonia; species Daubentonia madagascariensis. The sequence goes on from JAKFHU010001599.1 coordinate 4,400,895, forward strand.
TAGTATCCAGGGAAGTTGGTCCTAGGACAGAAATGGATACTTGGAAGGAGTCAAAGAACATGATTGCAATCTATGTCTAGGGAGAACAAGTGTGGGCTGGAGCCAAGCAGGGTAGGACCCCTCAGACACATAACATAGTCCCTTCCTGTCTTACTTAATACACTACAGTACATGTAAGTTTTCCTATCACTATGTATACAGAAGTAATTTTAGAAAGTATGGCAGGCTTAAAGCAGTGCTCCTTCTCTACCAAAGAAATGTTCTATACCTAGAGAGGATTAAGAGCTAGTAAAAACCAATGACCATAATAACTAGCATTTTAGTACTTAATATGCACACACTGTGACAAGCACTTTATATGTGTTATCTCATTTAATCCTCAGCAAATCCTAGGATGAGGTACTAAAATTGGTTCTATTTTAGGATGAAGAAACTTGCCTGAGGTCATAAAGCTAGTGTGGGGAAGAACCAGGACTTTCCCCTGGCCTGTGTGACTTCACAGCCTGTGCTCTTAACCACTGCATACCATCTCCTAATTGTTGCCAAAATGTCACTTCATGTAGCCTCATGTTACCACTAATAGCTCCCATACCATCTGCTAGTTTAAAATTAGATTAAAATGGATTTCCTTTTTCAATTTTAATTGAAACAGATGTGAGAATATTAATATTGACAGTGAGATGTTTTGCTAATTACACTTCAGTTTAATAACATGAGTATGGCTGAAATTTGACTTCCGCTTGTCTTTGCAGGTCCTCTTGTGGTACAACTCAACTACTGCAGTTTGGATGTATTAGATATCTTATGATTTTGGAGATTTTCCAACAGTGAATTGTAAAAGATACAAGAAGTCAGCATTGAAAGGCCTGGGACCTTTAGTCTGAGAAATATATTTTTGAGAAGAGTATTTTGTTGATTCACTTTTTAAGTAATTATGTTAATGGCATAAAATATTTTATAATAGACCTATCTTCCAGATAACATTTATACCTGATTTGCAATTATAGGTACTGCACTCTAGGCCTGCACTGTCCATTATGGTAGCCATGAGCCACAGGAGCCCTTGAAATATGGATAGTACAACTGAGAAACTAAATTCTTTGTTTTATTCCACTGTATTTGATTTTAATTAATTTAAATTTAGGAACTGAAGCCATGTAAAATATTTTTCTGTTAAATTTTTATTATTTTGGTAGACCTATTTTTTACTTTAACCACTGAAAAATTTGTTATCTGAATTGAGATGCACTGTGATTATAAAATATACACCAGATTTCAAGTACTTAATATAAAAAAGTCAAATATCTCATTAATAATTTTATATTGATTACATGTTAATACATTGCAAATATATTTCTTTAAATGAAGTATAATATTACAATTAATTTCACCTTTTTTTTTTACTTTGTTCAGGTGGCTAGTAGATAATTTAAAATTATATTAATATATGTGGCTCACATTATATTTCTACTGGGCAGTGCTGCTTTAGAGCACTTAAATGTTAATGAATTCCAGCAAAGACCCAGCAGAGATAATCTATAAATGGGGTATTATACTTGTAGCAATGGTCACAGTTAGACTAGTCTTCACTGTAGCTGAAGCAGGATCATTTACAGCCCAGTGTCCCAACTGGTGTGCAAGAATAGGACACACTACACAATGACATGGATTGCCACCCCAATTCCTGCTCTCAGGGTAGCAGGGGCTGGGAGCAGAGTAGCATCCAGGTAGAGGCTTCTGGCTGACACATGTCCAAGCATTGGCCCCAATCTCTGTTCTCCTATGCATTAGACATTTCTGTCCATTTGTGGCTGACATGACCTTTTAGTGGTGTCCAAGCAAGCTGCAAGTTGATTGCTGTGAGATTACATCGATCTTCTGCATTACTTTGAATAACTGGATATGAAAATATTCAACCGGATACCAAAATACACTCATTACAAAAAAGTCAGTATACATTTGTCAATGAAATATGAGTTGTTGAAATCTTTATATAGTTTTAACAATCGTACATTTTAAAGAGATGATCTATCTATTAAATGTCTTGATCAGAAATTGCAAGGAGCCTTTCAAGCATAAAATCTTTCTTCATTCCTTCTTTCCTTTAACAAATATTCACTGTGTACCTACTCTGTGCTCACAGCTGTTCTAATGCATGGAATCTATCAGTGAACAAAATAAACAAAAAAACCTGACCTCAAAATGCCAGAGGTTGAGTAAACACAAGGATTATTGGCCACATCTGCTTGAAAATGCACTTCTAAACAGAAAATTCACTTTCTTATAACATATTTTACTCTCTATTCATCCTAAAAACAAGGGGACTGAGCTCTGTATATCTTGTGGTAGTATTAATTTCTTTCATTGCCCAGAATTTCATGATTTATGTTTTAATATTTCCTAGAATTAGGATGTTTGCTTCATTACTCCTAGATCTCCAATCAGAGATCTGTTTTTCACACCCGCCTCCTCAATGGAGAATAAAAAAATTGTCATTCACAAAGAATGGGACTAAATCTCATTAGACTGAGATTCACCTACCCTGGATTAGAGAAAACTGCCAATTTGTTTGCAATGATATATTCTTATGGAAAAATGCTGACCTGTACCTATTTATATAAAAATCCTTTTATAAAATCTCAAGACCTTTGAGTCTGCCCACAAGTCCTAAGTCATAATGGTGAGTGCTCTGTCTTCCTGGGGCACCCTTTTCTAAAAGTTGTGCTGCCCTGTCTCCTCTATTTGCTTTGAGAGTGAGAATACCTCTGGGCTCTAACTGCAGCCTCCAGGGTCCTCTCTACAGTTCTAAGAGGTCCAGGGATCTTTATGCGAATGGCTCCAGTGCTTGCCCGGACCTTCCACAGACCCTGAAGTGAGTTATGTTACCCATACATGAATAGCCCCCCTGGAATCCTATTCCTCAAGGCAGCGCTTCCCACCTTTTGCATACTAGGGCACATGTAGGAAGCAATATTTGCATAGTGCACTGGGGTAAAATTGAGGACTTCAGGAGCATTAAAAGGGACTTGTTTAAAAAGACACACTACATTTATGTTATGTAATTATGAAAAAGATATTAAGAAAAATAAAATACCAAGCATTATGGAAAAATTAAATTTTGAATTTGATAAAAATAATGAGAATTTTAAGCTTCCTTTCATGAATACAACTTTACATCTGCTTTGCAGTACAGATAAGGTTTAAAAAGATCAAATCCATATTCCTGTTTTGGATTACTGAGTGAAATAAAAGATTTTCTTTTTACATTTTCAAAAATAAAAATAAAAAGAGCTGCCAATAGTCTGTCCAAATCCTCTCCTTTCCATTCTAATTCCTCTTCCTTCTTGAGTAAGTTTGTTTTACTAACTATCCGTACCCCATTTACCCTTTCCCACCACCTCCCCCACTCCCCGCTGGCAGCTATGCGTATTATTCTCTTCCTTAACCTCCCAGCATTTCTTTATAAACATAAAGCATTTATGAAGATACAGTCTTATCCTCCTTCACCCTTTATTACACCAGGGACTGCATGCACTGTTCTGTACATTGCTTTATACGCTTAGCAAAATATCCTAGAGGTCTGAGATCTTTCAATATCACTGCATAGAGATAACCCTCATTATTTTCTCAGCTGCACCCTATTCTATCTTGTGGATGTTCCATAGTTTATTTAAATAGCCTACAACAGCAGAACTCCTGGGCTCTTTTGCTATTACAAACAATGCCGTATATATATATATGAGAGGAGGTATAACTGTACAGGTGAGGGAGTGTAACTGATGAATAGAGGACTGAATACTGAAATTTGGTAGGGATAGTCCTTTATAGAGGCTGTACTATCATGCATCTCACCAGCAATGTATGACAGTGTCTGTTTCCCTACAGCTTTTCAGCTTTTCCTCCCATTCTCCCTTGAACTCTTTCCAATCAGGATTCTGTATGAAAGAACAGCATTTAAGAAGGCTCAAAAAAAAAAAAAAAAGGCTCAGAGAAGGGAATGGCGGCTGACACCTGTAATCTCAGCACGTTGAGAGGCCAAGGCAGGAGGATCACTTGAGGCCAAGAGTTTGAGACCAGCCTGGGCAACATAGCAAGACCCCATCTCTACCAAAAAAACCCACAAACAAACAAACAAACAAAAAAACCGATTAGCTGGGAATGGTGGCTCAGGCCTGCAGTCTGAGCTACTCAGAAGACTGAGGCAGGAGGATTGTTTGAGCCCAGGAGTTTGAAGTTATAATGAGCTATGATGATGCCACTGCACTCCAGCCTGGGTGACAGAGCAAGACCCAGTCTCTTAAAAAAAAAAAAAAGAAGGCTCAGAGGCTTCTCTGAGATGTAGTGTATTGAAGCCCTTCAAATAATTCAATATGGTTGAATTATAATATGGGAGGGGACATGGAGGCAGATGTAAACACAGGTGTAAAGATGGGATTAAAGGCAAGAAATAGGCAGGAGAGGTACACGTACATGTACATATAGAGCAACCTCAAATAATTCAGTATCACTTGAGTGTACTATGTGTGTGTGGAGGTTGGCAGGGAAACAGATGTAAACACAGCTGTAAAGATGAACATAAAACCTGAATAAACATAATGTACTTTTTAAATAAAAGAATGGACCAAAAACTAAAAGCAAAATGGTTACATATAGGGAAAGAGAGGAAACAAGTTGAAGGAGACAAGGCTAGAAGCTATACTTCTCTGAATATGCATTATTTTGTAGATTTGATTTTGGAACTACAGTAATGTTTTTATATAATTATAAGGCAAAATTAAATTTTAAAAAAGCAATCCATAAAATTCTAAAACAAAACAAAGCAAATGAACATAACTATTTACTGAGTTGGTGGCATAACCTCACAAAGAGCAACTACACTAGTCTATTCTTGTATACTTTTGAAATTTTCCATGAAAGGGAGGGAAAAGGGGAAGTGGAGGGAGAGGGAGAGACATAAGCCAGAAAGATGGGAAGAAAACATAAAGAATGTGAAATCACAGAAACTGTTCTCTAAGCAAGAGAGAATAATCAAAAAAATGCTGCCCAGTGGTCAAATAAAATAAGAACCATGAAACATACATTGCATTTAGCAACACTCAGAGAGTTGATTAAAAAAACATTACATGTGGTTTGAAAAGGGCAAATATGCTTACAGAGACAACGTGACAGAAGGTGAAATCAAGAATGATCAGCATAACCAAGGATGTATGGATGTGGTTCTCTTACTTGTGGCCTTCCATGCTCTAGATTCTGACCCTAACACCATTTATCATATCCCCTTCCATAAGACAAGTTCAACTCCACCAAAACAAGGTAAGCTTCTTCCCTGAGCCCCCAAGTTTCTGAAGGCCTCCGTAAGCCTCTCTGAAGGCATCAGAAGTAATAAAGTAGGTAAGATTAGATCTGCTTAAGATGCAGCATGGTATATTGTTTATTGTTATTATTATTAAACAGATATTAATATTGTGCTTACTAAGTACCAAGCACTATTCTAAGCACTTTATAAAAATGAACTCATTTAATCCTCTTAACAGCCCTATGAAATGGATGCTATTCTTATGAGTTTTTGCTCTGGCTTTATTACTTTCTTACCATGTGACCATGACCAAGCCATTTTTCTGCTCTGGGCTTCAGTTTGCTCCTCTGTAAAATGGAGATTTTCAGTTGGGGATTTCAAAAGTTCTTTCCAATCTTAACATGCCATGAGCTGCGGTAGTGATAAATGAGCATTGGCCACTGACCTTACATGGTGGGAAGAGTGTAATACTGACCTAGGCCTTTCTTTTTCCTTTTTCTCCTAGCTTAGAGTTCTATTACCTATATTCTGTTGTTTCCCACATGGAAGGTGGGAAAAGTTGAATCACTACAGTGCCTGGCTCTTAATAGATGTTCAACAAATATTTGTTAAATGAATTAAAGAATGAAAAACTTAGCCCCCATTTCTTAGAGACTCTGCTGTGACATTTCTCCATCCAGGGAAATGTTGAAATTTTGGCCAGGGGTGGGGGTGCGTGTGTGTGTATTTTCACAACCATGCTGCATTCCTGTCTAGATTTGATTTGATTAATTCACATTGTATGCCTATATCAAAACATCACAAGTACCCTATAAAGATATACAACTATCATGTATCCATAATAATTAAAAATTTAAATTTTTTAAAAAATTAAATTAAATTAAAAAGAGACAAAGACTGTTGTGGCCATTTAAAAGCTTTCAGTAAAGAATTTGTTACAGCAAAAAAATCAAGGTCAGATGCTAAAGGAACAGATTTTTGGGAGCAGTCAAAAGTGGCTTGAGGTTCTTAAGAAAGTTGACTAAGTAGTCTAAACACTAAAGAGAAAGCTACATGTCAAGCTCTGCTGTTGACAGATCCAATTATGTGGCTGTTCCTTCAGGCTGTACACGGGTTTGTTAAAGCATTCTTATGTATGTTTGCTTCTTGCTTCTGAATCAATCAACAAATAATTAAAACTTGACTCTCCGTTCTTTAAATGTTGTCCTATAAAATTATTAAGGTTAAATAAAAATTTAGGGGCACATGTCTTAAGAAAACTGAAACTCAGAAAATAGATATATTAGATGGAGATTATTTGTGTTACAAAAAAAGTTCACTGAACGAAGTTCCTTTAAATAGCTTCTTCCCTCAGTGCCCTTAAGATGTGACTGGATTTTCCAAAATTGTATCAACACAAAGTTTTTCAGGAAAACACATGTTTTGTAAAATGAGGCTTTTCTGTATTTAATACTGACCAACTTTAAACTGCTGCTGTGTGTTCATTAATTTTAATAGTTATTTAGACTAAAAACTCACTTGGAAGATGTAAAAAGCAAAATCATCCCATTGGAAGCTTTCCAGTAAACACACTACACAAAGTTCAATAACAGGGGGGAATCAAAAGTTGTAGTGAACACTTGGCTATCTTGTGATAGAACCATTGCATTTTATTCACAGTTGTACATTAGTTTCTTGGTGATATTGTCCATGAGTACATTTTGGTATAACTCCTTCTAGGCCAGGGTTATCAGAAACCCTTGCAAAAGCCTCTTTGTTCTTCATTAGTTAATTTTTTAAATTTTATCCAATGCAGTAGTCATCATGATCTTAATATCTCTTATGAATTTTTCCCCTTGTGGTATATATGTACTACCTAGTTTCTGTTATAGATTGCAGACAGAAAAGGAAACCTGAATGTAACCTGCATGCAGTAGTGAGGAAGAGAAAGAAGATTTAAAACAGGAACATTTGAAAATGAGAAGCAGAAAAAGTGGTGCTCCTGGGGTTTTCGTGGCCTGCTGCCCAGATGCTGCTATTCCTTCCTGGCTAAAGCCACAGGAAAGATGAAAAGCGGAGTCCAACAAACAGAGCTGAATTGTGATGGGAAACAGAGCTTCATGGAAGTCAGCAGTTTGTAAAGCTGGGATGTCGTCCGGTATGAGAATAAGAGAGTCCAGGAGGCTACACTGTCAGTTAGTGGCACCTGGGCAGAGTAGCCCAGGAGTCAGGGCTGTCACTCAGAGCAGAAACCAGTATTTCCAGTGAGGGTGAGACCCTGTGGTTATGCAACCAAGGGTGGAGTTTCTCAGGAGGATCATGAGACTTACAGCCCACCTTTTGGGAAGATAATGCAGCATTGAGAGATGATGCAGACAAAAGACAGGGACACAAGGAAACCTGAACCCAAAAGACAGCACAAGGCACAAACGTGCAGAAGCCAAGAGAAAACAGTGCAAGTGGCAGTAGCCACAAGGACAGCAGTAACAGCAAGCAGCAGCAGAGAACTGGCACATAAAACACATGATTTTGCATCAGGATCACAGACACTAGGAAAATGTAGAGAGAATCCAGGAGCCCCAGATGTCCACTAGCAAGTACCAGTGAGATATTCAAAGTAGGGATAGCACATGCTACCAAGGGGAAAAAAGAGGACTAAAAAAAAAACCAGAATTGAGACCTAGCTTACCATTTTAATATTTCATGATGTGGTAGGGCATGAAAGAATTAAGTACAGTGGGATCAGGTAGGACAGACAGAAACAGGACCTAGAAAAAGGTATGCCTGCTAAGGTGGGGCATGGACTTCTTGACAACACAGGTTCCCAAATAACCTTCCCAGGAGAACACCCTCCCAACAGATACTCCTCCCTTAAACCAGCCCCACCCACCTGGCTCTTTGGTAGGTCATGATTTCAGCTGTGGGGCCACTTCAGCCATCTCCTGCCAGCAGCTGAACTTACTCCAGGCAAGCTGGTGCCAGCAATTAACCCTACAGGTCACGGTTTCCCCTCAAGGGATGTGACACCTGGTTCTGCAGTTTTAGCAAGATCCCAGGCTGAGTTCCCTTGCATTCCATTGGCTTGTTTATTAAGCCCACATCTACTAAAACTGTCAGAAAAATTTCAAGCTGGTTTCTCATGACCAGAAACGTAATCCTATAATCCTTGAAAAATATTTTGAACAGATAAACTGTACAGTGTAGTATCTGACACAGCCAGGCACCTGCAAGCCAAGCCATCCCCCAAAGCACAAGCCTCCCTGCAGCAGTCCAGTCTGGTTAGTGGGCCCCATCCAATGTTAACCCTTTCATGCTGATCAGGGTTCCAATCTTCCCTTGGAACTATAATATTTTTAAGTCTTTTCTGCTAAGGTGCAAGTTATATGCAAAGAAAGAATTAATAAATAATGTCGCATGGAATAAGTGTTAATTTTCAACAAAGAATGCTGTTGATTGACCCAAGCGCCTAAACAAGGTACTTTGAAGGTAATATTTGCCTTTGGTAAGCCTAAATGTTTTACCCATGGATAAGCAAAAATTGAATACAAGGGTCTGATTTTATTTTTTTTAATTCTTTTAGAGATGGGGGTCTCACTATGTTGCCCAGGATGGTCTCAAACTCCTGGGCTCAAACGATCCTCCTGCCTTGGCCTCCCAAAGTGTTAGGCTTACAGGCATGAGCCACTGTGCCCAGCCAAGGGTCTGATTTAAAAAAAAAAAAACCTCTCCCATTTAATGGACAGTTTGGGGGTCTGTTTAGGTTGATTTTTTAAATAAATTGTTACTTAAAATTCAATCATAGGTGGCTTTGAATTTTGAAAGTTCACACATTTTCCTGAAAGAATACTGAGAATGAAGCAAAAGTTCTTAATATTCCACTTGCCTAGGAATATAACTTCCAGCAACTTTAACCAACAGAAAGAAACTCAAACTGGACATTGAAAGTAAGTGAAAATGTCCCTAAGCCTTTAATGAAATAGCAGAACAAAGGCCATGCACTTTAGCAGGTAGTAGGCAAGGAATCTACCCTCTGGCCTTTGAACTAGAAACTATTATTTTTTAATTATGTGTGATATTTAACCAGTTTCTTTATCTGGTATCTCCTAATAAACTTTCATTCTTCCTAAAATTACAGTCAAATTGGAAACAATGAGTAGGTGGAGGAAGAACACTGTGAGAAGTAGGTTCACTGAAAAATGAACCCCAAACAGAGAGAAAAAGTCACTAGAAAAGCCACAGAAGCCTGAGCAAACAACTCTCCAAACCTTAAGTGGCCCCCAAGTGCCCTGTCAGGGCTACAAATAAAATACACTCTAGGATGTTCTAAGGAATAATCAAGAAAGGGTTAAATCAGGTTCCATGCTCTCTGTTGAATAAAGCACAGAAAGTACATGAGGCATTTTAGAAATTTTCCAACTTTTGGGCAAAGGGATAAACATCAGTCATGGGGAAATGCAGTTACAGAGAATACCCCGTTCCTTCACAGAGAATACCCTACTTCTTCATGTAGTATACCCCATTCCTTAACAGAGAATAAACACCTCATTCTTTATAGCTTGATGATAAACAGTAAAAATGGTTCTCACTTATTGAGCACCCTCACTCAAATAGTCAGACCTCAGGTTCAAATCCAGTATTGTCATGCTCCAAACCCTTCCCATTACTCAACAACTTGATAATTAAAAGAAAACTCAATTAAAAATGGGTAAAGGATTTCATTAGACATTTCTCCAAAGAAGATATAGAAATGGCCAAGGGGCACATGAAAAGATGCTCAACATCATTAGCCATCACATGAATACAAATCCAAACCACAATGAGATACCACTTCACAACTTAGAGTCTCCATTTGTATTCATGACCTCCTTTGCAAAGTTGAAACTGAACTGTTACTGTGGTATAGACTCATTCTATGTAACCCTGGGAGAGGGATGGCTATAATCAGACAGACAGATAATAACAAGTGTTGATGAGGATTTGGAGAAATTTGAACCCTCATACACTGCTGGCAGGAATGTAAAATGGTACAGCTCCTTTGTCGAACGGTCTGGCAGTTTTATAAAACTTTAAACATAGAGTCACCATATAACCCAGCAATTCCAATTCTAGGTGTAAACCAGAAAGGAATTAAAACAAACATCCATACAAAAACACAAATATTCATAACAGCATTATTGATAATAGCCAAAAAGTAGAAGCAATCTAAATGTCCATCAACTGATGAATGGATAAACAAAATGTAGTATATCCATAAGGCAGAATATTATTCAGCCATAAAAAAGGATGAAGTACTGATCCATGGTACAATATGGATGAACCTGGAAAACATCATGCTAAGTAAATGAAGCCATTCACAAAATACCACATATTGTATGATTCCATCTATTTAAAAAACCCAGAACAGGCAAATTCGTAAAAACAGAAAGTAGATTAGTGGTTACCAGGGACTAGGGGAGTTGGAGGGGGGGATGGGGGAGGATAGGGAGTGATGGCAAAATGGCATGGGGTTTCTTTTTGGGGTGATGAAAATGTTCTAAAATTAATTGTGATGATGGTTTTACAGGTCTGTAAATACACTAAAAACACTGAACTGTACACTTTAAATGGGTGAATTATATAGTATGTGAATCATATCTCAATAAAGCTGATATATATGAAGATATGATTTTGCTTCAACCAGCATATCTGAAGGACCCTTAACGTTCAGCTTATTTGCTACTGAATTTTTAAAATTGCTTATGAAATACTTATGGTTTTGGAGTTATAGTCAGCAATGTGCTTTTGCTTCTTTTAAGTGTGTGCTCTTCTAAAGGTGCTGAGTAAAGTGAAGAATTTATGTTGTTATTTATTGCCAACAAATGGGAAAATAGTAATTATATTTCACAGTATACTTATATTACAGCAAGAGGTAAATCTGTCTTGGCATGTGGAAGTATTTTCCCTACATTTTAACTTACAAAATTATTTCCCCACTAAAAATATTACAAAATCAACACAGAAAATACAGAAAAATGCAGAAAAGACAAGGAAAAAGCTAGTCAACTCTATTCCCACCCACGATATAAAACTGTTAACATTTTGGTTATTTTTTCCCTTGTTTGCAATGCATATTTTTTCACATTATTGTGATCACAAGGTGTACTTCAGCATTTATCCACTATCTGCTTTCATTATTGCTTTGAGGAATGAACCTAGTGAAACTTGGACTAGAGCACTGATCTGTCTCTCAAGCTTTTCCTTCCTCCCCTCTTAATCTTCTTTTTCCTGGAGCTTGGCACCATCAGCAACTGAGCCTGAAGACAATGAAGTCATTAAGAAGAAAAGCTATCAAACAAGGCTTGAAGTGCCCATCATCTTGAAGTGCTCATCCATCACCATGAAGCTTACTGTTGTCTCTCCCAGGGTTACACGGAATAAATCAATACCACAGCAACAGTTCAATTTCTTCTTTGCAAAGAAGGTCATGAATACAAACAGAGACTCTAAAGAGACTCAGCTGTCTTCTAATCAAGTATTTAACCCCCTTATAATCTCACAGGAGATCTGCCATGCTGTCACAATCTTCTCAATAGATGACCTCTGTAATGTTGTTAATAGAACAACACAACAGTTCTCCAGAAAGTGGAAGGCTTCTTCCCCACTGTTAGGGCATAATCATTAATAGTGTAACATCATTCCAGGCTGAACACTGTATTTTAAAAACCAACGATACAAATTGAATCTATAAGCAATGTGGAGCCTGTTTAAAGCATCAGGAAACAGAAGTTCCACCTATTCCAAAGTCCCCAGCCACAAAAGACAGATAGGTCCAGAGCTTGAAGATATAATGAATACAAAAGAGTTCTTGTAAAATGGAGGTTTATAAAGACACCGTCCCTGGGGATATGTACATTTGTGCATAAGTGCTCTGTTGCAGGAAGTGCCATTTGATTCAACAAAGCCCCAAGTCCCACAATTGAAAATGCTTGGTGAAGGTAAGATCTACAACATGTGTACTGTGATATTTACCAAGGCAGCACCTGAAGAAGCTGCTGAGGTATTTAGTACACACTAGACAAAAGGAGATCTGTTGCTAATACCCTTATGAATCATTAAGTCCTAATTGTCTCTATTATGTACTCATTAAAGTGCCTTAGCCTCCCTTGTATACAGATGGAAATAATATGGTTAAAAAAAAAGTCACCTTAAGCCAGTTGTTATTTGGATCTAACTGTAATCAAAAGAACTATTAGGACAAAAACAGAAAGAAACAGAATATGCAAAGCCTGTAACATTAGTCACTAATAACATCCTGTGGGAGAACTAAATGTATTAATAATAAGATGGGTACATAGCATGATGTCACATTAACCCATCTTTTCAAGGACTATTGTACTAAGAAAAGCAAAGTGAAAATGTGTGTGCTTGTGAATCTAAAGGTTTAAAGTTATGAACAAAACTCTCAATTCATGCAATTTACTGAAATGACCTGAAGTTAAAGTAGCCAGTCCCATAGCCAGGAAAATATTTGGTTGAAGAAGAAGCACAAGTCAACTCTTGAGGAAGTAGTGTTATGAAAGGTCAGTTGAGGAGGAAGAATTAGTTAAATGGATGTTCTTGCAATTTTTTTTTTACCTTCACCTTGATGAATAAGCACCTCTGAAGTGAACTGAAGTCTTAAAGAACAGGCATCATATGCAACAAATGATGACCAGAGTTCAGTAAAAAACAGATTGAACTCAAAGCCCCTTTCTAAGGCTAATCTATTAATTTATGTCAAAACATCCATGAGTCCAAACACTCAATAATAGATCCAACACCAAAAAGACAATTATTTAAAAACAAAGAAACATTGCATTGTCATACAATTATTTTACCAAATTTAGTCTTGCAGTTTCAGGATAACTAGAAAATACCATCATGGCACTGTTTTTCATGCTAGGGGGCGGGAATTTACAGATTATTCTTTAGGCCATTCTGTAGTTTCTATTTGGAGTAGAGAAAAATAATTTGGGAAGTTCATTCTCAATTTCAGTTTGTCATCTTTCTATATCAAAGACAGATGGGATTAGATGCAAACATATGGGAAGATATTTTTTCTAAGCTTAAAATGTCTTGCATATTTGTATATATTCTCATTATTATACAGGACTGGGCTGTCACTTGACTGTCACCTTAAAGTAATTTCATCTGGGACATAGAGAGTATCCAGGCCTAGGTTAATCTCATTGTAGGAAAAATGCAGAATATAAAAACAGCTTCACTAAACAGGCTGTTTTTTCTCTACCCTTCATAAAAACTACTTTTGACCAATGCACTGAGAGCAATTCCAGCTATACCTTTCTGGTGCCTCTTTCTCAGCAACCTTTGGACTCTATATCAGGCTTATAGGGTTTTCCATGGCACAGCTGCTTGCAAAATCGATCTGTGTTGTCTTTCCATTTGTATGTTCATACTCACCTCTTATTTTTGGAATTGAACCAAGTGTCCGTTTCATATTCTCTCCCATCAGCATTTGAGGTTTGTTTGCTACAAAACATTTATTGCCTTTAAACAAGCCCCCAAGAATCTACCTTATCCAGCTGCCACACCAATGCCCACCAATAAACATTTTAATATGAAATACTTTTTTGCATAGTTGGCAGGTCTGGCTTGTTTTTCCCATGCTCAGTGGTAGTAGATTAAATTTCTTTCCCCTATTCCTTGGCACCTACCTCCTAAATCACTCCTTCCCCAATCTCAGGTAAGACGTCAAACAGGGTACCATTCCAGCTATTTTAAATTGAAATGAAACCATGAAAGATCAAGAAGAAAATATGGAAGAATATTAATCTATTTTCAGAATAGGCTAGGCTTTTACAAACACAAGAACAAAAGAAGAGCCATAAAATAAACGATCTATGGACCTAACAACTAAAAGAGTAAGTCTTCTGTATGTGGAAACAAAATTAAATTACAAACAAGAAGCTGAGAAAATATATTTGCCAAACATATATGATACATAAAAAAAGGTTGATAGATTAAAAAGACAACTTAGTGAGTTAGCCAATCAACAGTTCATGGCCCTTTGCCTATTTATCTATTAGAATGTTTGGCTTTTTTATATTGATTTGTAAAAGTTATTTGTATATTAACAATATTAACCTTATTTGTGTGTCACTGGCAAAATGATAGGGATGGCGGTAGTAATGTGACACTATCTTGCCAGCAAGTATGTTCTGGTTTTTGTGATTAAAAGTGCAGATGTCACACATATTAGTTACCACTTCCTGCCTTGGAGAAGGAAGGGATGGCTGAAGATGGGGCAGACACCTTGCAAATATGATATCATCGAGCTGCTGAACCAATACCAGTAGCTGCTTACTTCAATACATATGTATGTATGAAGAAAAATAAACCCTTATTACTTTAAGCCACTGTTACTGACATTTTCAGATACTTTGAACCAAAAACATTTCTCACAGATGTTTCTCACATGATTAAACAATTCACACACAAAAAGTGAGGTACAGATGGACAATAAGCATAAACATTGTTTCACTTCTGTGATGGTTAATTTTATGTGACAACTTGACTGGGCTAAGGCTGCAGTCCCCAGCCCCCAGGCCAAGGACCAGTACCCCAGTACCGGGCCACACAGCAGGAGGTGAGCGGTGGAGCAGCCAGCGAAGCTTCATCTGTATTTACAGCTGCTCCCCATCCCTCAAATCACTGCATAAATACCGTCTCCTGTCAGGTCAGTGGTGGCATTAGATTCTCATAGGAGCACGAACCCTACTGTAAACTGTGCATGTGAGGGATCTAGGTTGTGGGCTCCTTATGAGAATCTAATGCCTGATGATCTAAGGTGGAGCTGAGGCAGTGATGCTAGCGCTGGGGAGCAGCTGCAAATACAGATTATCATTAGCAGAGAGGTTTGACTGCACAATAAATGTAATGTGCTTGAATCATCCCCAAACCATCCTCCTCCCCAGTCTGTGGAAAAATTGTCTTCCATGAAACCAGTCCCTGGTGCCAAAAAGGTCGGAGACTGTTGGGCTAAGGGATGCCCAGATAGCTGGTAAAGCATTATTTCTGGGTGTTTCTGTGAGGGTGTTTTTGGAAGAAATTAGCATTTCAATTGGTAGACTCAGTAAAGAACAGCACCCTCACCAACACAGGTGGGTAGCATCCACTCCCATTGAGGGCCTGAATAGGACAAAAAGGCAGAGTAAGGGTCAATATGCATCTATTTGAGCTGGGACATCCATCTTCTCCTGCCCTAAAATATCATTACTCCTGGTTCTTTTGTCTTCAGACTCAGACTGGGACTTACACCATTGGTTCCTCTGCTTCTCAAGCCTCTGGACTTGAACTGAATTACACCACTGGCTTTCCTGGTTCTTCAGCTTGCAGACAACAGACCATGGGACTTCTAGGCCTCCATAATCACATGAGCCAATTTCTATAATAAATCTCCCCATATATATACTAATGTAGACTTCTATTTATTGACAGGGGGGGTGTGTGTGTGTGCGTGTGTATATATATATGTGTGTGTGTGTGTGTGTGTGTGTGTATATAAATAAATCCTATTGGCTCTGTTTCTCTAGAGAACGCTAATACAACTTCACAAATAATAAAATATATTAAAAACAAGATAGCAACCTTGAAGAAATTATGCTAAGTGAAAGAAGCCAGTCAAAAAAGGATAAATACTGTATGATTCCACTTATATGAAGCCCCTAAAGTAGTTCAAGTCATAGAGACAGAAAGTAGAATGGTGGGTGCCAGGGGCTAGGGGAAGGCGGAATGGAGAATTAGTGTTTAATGGGTACAGAATTTCAGTTGGGGAAGATGAAAAAGTTCAGGGTTGCACTATGATGTGAATATTCTTAACGCCACTGAACTATACACTTAAAAATGGTTACAATGGTAAATTTTATGTTATATATATTTTACCAAAATAAAAAATAAAATCAGAAAAAAATAGTATTGCATTGCTATTTTTCAATTTAAAAACTGAGTATATTATTAAATTTTATTAATTTTCTTAATGATGGTCTACAGTGTTTCTGAGTGTGGGGAAACAGGGATTCTCACATACTACTGGGGGGAGTCTAAATCAGCCAAACCACTTTAAAGGAAAATATGGTCAATTGTACCCAAAAGTCTTATAAATATTTATATACTTTAACAAAGTGATCCTACTTCTAGGAATATAGCCAATAAAATAATTAAAAATGTAGATGATGTTTTATGTCCAGCGATGTTCATAACAGCATTGTTTATAATATCAAACAATTTGAAACAGCATATGTGTCCAGAAAGGGGTTAGTTTAAACACATTGCTGTCTATCCCTTCCATGAAATACTGTATCAGCATGATGAACAATGGGGTAGACTGGTAGCTCTGTACATTTGCTGCATATTTGAATCACCTAGGGAGATTTTACAATTCCCAGCGCCAGCCATACCTCATATCCATTAAATCAGTACTTCTGGAGGTGGGGCCCAGGCATCAGTACTTTTTAAAGCTTCCCCAACCCCAACCACCCACTGATTCCAATGTGCAGCCAAGTTTAAGAACCACTGATGTAGATTTCTATTTATTGACATGGAAAAATATAAATATTCACTAGAATTTGATGATAAAAGCAGATTATAGAACAGTCGGTATAGCATGAGCTCATTTAAAAATATAAATGTGTGGGACTTCTGAGTAAAGATGATGGATTGAACACCCACATTTGCTTTTACTTCCTCCTAAGACTCCACTAAAACAACAATAAAAAGATTTTTTTAAAGGCACAAACTGACGAGGAAAAAATAACTGGAGGGGGGAAAACAGCAACACAATTTTGGAAGCTAGAAAGCATTCGAGTGGTAACTTAGTAGAACCAAGAAAGCTGAATCCTGAACTGACAGCAGGGAAAGCTGAGAAATAATCCAATTTACAACGCAGAACTCCACCCCTGATGATAAACATAGTGGAAGCAGGTACTTCTGGAAGGGATGAAGGAAAAGGTAACTTGAAAGTTTACTTAGGAAGCAGTTAAAAGTCCAGATTCCTTCCCCAACCCCAATGAGAGTTGGAGTTTTATGTTCTGGAGAGGGTAAAACAAAGGGTCTCTAGACAGGAAGTCATCAGACCTGGTTGTAGACCGAGGGTACTCTACCAAGAGTGGATGGATTCAGTTAATGCTGAGACACCTGGCTCCCATTCCCTACTCAGTTCCCAGAGCAGTGGATGCCAGGTTTATAATCTTCCAAGAAGCAGTTTAGAAGGAATCTGAGTAGCCCAAGAAGAGAGACCTAAAGGTACTTTTTATGGGCTTGTTGGATCCTCAAAAAAATCATGAGTTGAAGTCCTATCCCCAGTACCTCAGAATGTGACTGTATTTGGAGTTGGGTCTTTAAAGAAGTAATTTAGGTAAAATGAAGTCATTAGAATGGGCCATAACCAAATATGAGTGGTATCCTTGTACGAAGAGTAAATTTGGACACAGACACATACAGAGGGAAGACTATGTGAAGATACAGAGAGGAAACAGCCATCTACAAGCTGAGGAGAGAGACCTCGGAAGAAACCAACCCTGCCAACACCTTGTCTTAGACTTCTGCCCTTCAGAACTGTGAGAAATTAACTTTTTGTTATTTAAGCCACCCAGTCTGTAGTACTTTGTTATGATAGCCCTAGAAAACTAATACAGTACTATACAAGAATTCCCTCCAAAATGGCCCAAACATACCACCCTGAAGTGAAACTCTAAGTAGACAAGGCCCACCCACATCCTCAGAGATTCCAATTGAGTTTTGGTCCCCCACTCTTAAACATTAGCAGACATCCAAAGCTTATCAGACATCTGTGGAACACTTCCAACATGAAAGATAGAATACAAAGCAAACAAACAAGAAACAAACAAACAAAAAGACTCAGGGAAAGCAGGGACTATTCATGAAGGAAAAAAAATACTTCTAAAGTACACGAATGAACTTTGTAAACATTATGCTAAGTGAAAGGAACCAGACACAAAAAGCCACATATTGTATGATTCCATTGATGTGAAATGTCCAGAACAGGCAAATTCATAAAGACAGGAAGCAGATTAGTGGTTGCTATAGAATGGGGTGAGGAGGGAATAGGGATTGACTGCTAATGGGTACAGGGTTTTTTGGGGGAAGGTGATGAAAATTTTTCTGGAATTAAATAATAATGATGCTTACACAACTCTGTGAATATGCTAAAAACCATTGAATGTTATACTTTGAAAGGGTGAGTTTTATGGTATATGAATGATGTCTCAAGCTGCTATAAAAATTGTATAATACCCTCAGAAAAATGAGAAGATAGTTTTGCATACATAATATAAACTGGATGCCATAAAGCAAGGAACATTCAAAAAGCAAACAAAAAGAACACTTGGAAATTAAATTATATTATGGTAAAAAAATTAAATTCAATAGAAGAATTGGAACATAATATTGAGGAAAATCTCTCAGGAAGTAGACAAAAAAAAAGATGTCTCAGAAAGATGACAAAACAAACAACAGAAAAAAAGATAAAATTATAGAACCAGTCAGAGATACAGCAGTCAAATAATGGCAGTGCAACTGAGCAAGGAGAAAGAAAACAAAGCAAGTATATTAGTTATCCATTGCTGCATAACAAATTCTATGGAACAGGAATTCAGGGCACAGTGTGGATGGTTTGTCTGTGTTCCACAATGTCTAAAGCCTCAACTGGAAGGTTCCAAGTTTGAGGACTAGAATCATCTGAAGGAACATTCACTCACATGTGTAGTGGTTGACGCTGGCTATTGACTGAAGGTCTAGCTGGGGTTGTCAACGGGTACCCCCAAGCAGCCTGGGCTTTCTCACAATATGTGGCTGGATTCCAAGAATAAGTGGAGAGAGGGAGAGAGAGGGAGAGAGAGGGAGAGAGACGGAGAGAGATGGAGAGAGACGGGGTGGGGACAGAGAGAGAGAGAGATGCAGGCAGAAATCATATTTCCTTTTATGACTTAGCCTTGGAAGGTGCCCAGTGTTACTTTTGCAACATTCTATTGGTTGAGACAATTGTAAAGGTCCACTCATGCCCCAAAGGAGGGAATATAAACTCTACCTCTCCATAGAGGAATGTCAAGGTCATATTTTAAGAAGAGTATGCGGAATGTGATATATATTGGCATGGTCATCTTTGGAAAAATCTGCCACAGGAGAAAAACTTTAAAGAAATATCAAAATACAAGAAAATCTTCCAGAACAGAAGGATGTGAGTTCCTAGCTTGAAAGGGGCCATTAAGTGCTGATTCTAATAGATGAAAATAGGACCACACTAAGTCAACTCATTGAGAAATTTCAGAATATTGAAGTTAAAGCAAAGATCCTACAAGATTCTGTTAGTTTCTTCACTGGCCTACATCTTTTCTTTTTGAAACCTTCCACTGCCCCACTGGGGAGAAAATCCATCATCACACAACTCTGCTTTCCCTACCTTGAGAGTGTGTAATTGTTCCAAGTCAATGTATTCCATACTCCTGAGCATGCTGGTTGGTTCACAACATTTCACAAATAAAGCCAAGCCTGGTTCTTTTTCAGGGATTGATAGAGCCAAGACATGGAAAGAGAAAAACAGAATTGAAATGATGTTGTTTGAATGCCTGCAACTAGCTCCACGTTTGGCCATCTAAGGTTATGTGAGCCAACAGATGCCCTTTTTTGCTTAAGCTCATTTGAGATAAGTTTCTGTCACTTAAAATCAAAAGAGTCCTGACTAATTCAATAATTCGTTGCATTGGTATTTCAAATAAGAATAACCATATGAGACAGTAATCACCAGAATATGCTAATTTTGTCAGTTTCCCAAAGGCAGATTCAGATAGTAGCAAGCATTTCTAGGACACTCAAAAAATTCAAGCAACCAACTATAAAACCTTTTGCCCTCAGGATTTACTCATACTTGAATGAGATCTTTTAAGGGAATAGAGATCCCATTAGTCCATCAAATAATTTTGTATCTGTAATCCAACATTAGTGATGTGTGCGCAAAAAGTTCATTTTTAAAAGGCAGTATTATTTTTAGAAATGGTATATATCCTAAATTTGAGGTGTAACATACGTAGTACAGCTGAAGACATGATAGAAGGAATTTATAATTCTAATCTGCTAAATTTCACATATCATTTGGAATCTCTTAAATTTTCCAAACATTATTTTATAATTATTATAATTTACTATCATAGACTGTATATATTCTCCTCAGGGTATATTTTCAGAAATAAAAGAGAAAAAATGTTTTCAAATACTGTTGGTAAACAATGAGTTTATGTGGGGCTTGGATTAGCATGAGTTTCTACTTTGGTGTTTTTCTTTTGGAAATTGAATATATGCATTTTCCTTTACAGAAGGAAAGAAGGAAGGAAGGGAGGGAGGGAGAGAAGGAGGGAGAGAGGGAAAGGAAAGCAAAGGAAAAAGAAAAGCTAGGGTTTGAATCAGTTGTTAATTATAAGCATAATTTCAAATTTTCAGGTGCAAAAATAGAAGGCAGAAGATCTTTGTGTAATTATGCCAGATTCCCAAATGGATGTGTTCTAAGCTTAGTGTAAACAAACAGTAACTCAGAGACATGTATTTTCCCACTACAGTACCTCCGAAGGAAAGAAAGTTTTCAAAATCAGTTAGTTTTACCTTTGCAGTTTAATGTCACACTGTTTCCAGCATGAAGAATCTAATAAACCATGTATTACTTGGCATATCTTAAGTCAGTTTAAGTGGATTTAGAGCCATGCAAACACTTGATCCAGAGCTTTGGTTTTCTTTATCTATGTCAGTCACTATTAAGGATACAGAGTCAATTAGGATTTGCAAGGGAGTTAAAAATCAAACACCAGAACATGATTCTTTGGAGTTGACATTTGAAGAAAATACATGAAATTATTGGTTTTTGATACCATTTCTTAGATAAAAAGAAAGGTGTTTTAAAATATATTTTCCCTATGATCTATAGGAACTAGACAGTTGTTTTGTCTCAGGTTCTGCTTAAGTGCTTTACATATTTTACCACACTTAATTGTCACAAAATCCTATGTGGTAAGTACTATTATTATTTGCATTTTAGAAAGGAGAAAACAGAGGCATAGAGATAAGTGACTTGCAAGAGGCCTCATAGCTATAATAGTAAATAGAAGAACCAGGATATGACCCTCCAACAGTATGATTCCACAGTCTTAACAACTTCTCTCTAGTGCCTACAACTCAGAAGACTGGTTTGAAAACGTCCCCTGGAAATAACTGATCAGTTTTAAGAAAAAAAAATCTTATTTTATCCTGAGAGCCACATGTATTTAATATAAAAATTGGAAATACCAGTCACGTAATGAAATAAAATCTCCTTTCTATTGGTAAATATCTATTCAGATCAAATCATTTTTAAGAATACAAAATACAGTATAAGGAAATTTCATTGTTATTAATATCCAATCCATGAGAATAAGAAAACATGTAGTCCTAATTACAAACTAGTATCTATGAAAATAATTCATATTTTCATATTGAAAAAGCAATCAAATTTACTCCGTCCACCATCAGTTAAGAGTGAATTATGGTAATTCAGCCATATTGGATTATCACAGCACATAACAAAAAGCAGCTTTCCCTATCTTTATTTTTATTTTCTCAAAGTTATAAATGTACATGATAATAAACCAAAAGGTACGGAAAATCCTATGATGAAAGCCCACAGACTTTCTCTCACATCACCCTTCCACAACCCTGAACCCACTCCTCAAAAAAGCAATCTGTTTTTACTGTTTCTCATTTTGTGATCCCTGGAAGTATGGATGGTATGCTTAGACCTCTATTTCTTGATTTGTATCTCTTGATGCCCTCATAGCACTGATATGAAAGACAAAACACTTAATTCACACAATCCCTCTGGTCCTCTCTCATCTTCCTGATTTTTGATCATTGTTATTTTTAGTTCTCCTCTGGTTACCTAGGTAACTTTAAATACTTCTGAAATGTGATATACAAAATGGTGTAACTCTGGTTCAGGGCCCTAAAATGGAATCAGGAAGCCATTCTAAGAAGGACTACCTGCATGACCGGTAGCCTTGCCAAAAAACAAAAATAAAAACAAAAACAAGAACTTGTCTTGAACTTTTCAACTGGGCCAAACTGTAATGACCACAATGTCCTGGAAAACAGCTAAATTTCACCAGCACTACAACTCCAAAACAGCAACAACCAATGAATTATAGAGTCATACTAAGCTAGCTGCCTCCACCAAAGTTAATTCTTTCAAACAACTTGTATAATTATCCGCAGAATCCTGTTAAAAATCCCTACTCTCTTTCCTCTCTTCAGAACACAATTTGGCTCCTAGCCAAATCTGTATCTCTGGAATTGCAATTCCTAAAACCCCAAAAAACACATTCTCTTACTGCTTTGTAGTCTAGTCTTTTGCCTCGTCTTGGTTGACGTTAGATGGTGTCAGAATAGAGTGGGATACGAAGCAACTCTCCTCCTCTGTGTTCTGGGTGCTGCAGATTCAAGCATGGTACCTGCAGGAATCTCTTGTATTCCATTGCCTCCCCAACGGCCAGGACCCTGTTAGTGAGTCCTCTTTTTTTCCCTGAACCTCCCACCTTGGTTGAAGTTAAGGTCTTTATTGGGTGTCCTTTGTTGCCGGTTGTTGATAAAGGGATTTTTCCCTTTTTGGTGAGTACTCAGGGGGACATTTTGTTTGTTTGTTTTGCTTAGATATGCCTTTAAAAATTTTTTTTGTTATTTTTTGTGGTTACATAATAGTACCTACTTACAGAGTACATGTGAAATTTTGATACAAGCATGCAATGCGTAATGATCAAATCTGGGTAACTGGGATATCTATCACCTCAAGAATTTATCATTTATTTGTGTTAGGAACACTCCAATTCCACTCTTCTAGTTATTTTGAAGTATACAATAAATAAATTATCATTAACTATGCTCACCCTATTGTACTACCAAACACTAGATCTTATTTCATCTAACTGTATTTTTTACCTATTTGTGGGGACTTTTGCTTCTAAAGGTATAGGTACTGAGTCACCTCATTCTGTAACCCCTACTGGTTTTTTGTACAAAAAAATTACGGTCCTTCATCCCATAAATTTCTTTCTCAATGTACCAATATTACTGAAAACGATTTGGAATTACAATGGCCAACCTGGGGATCTTTTGATCTCCCCAAACTTGTTTTCCTTTGTGGACAGTTAGAAGGGCTAAAAGAAAAGATTAAATGGCCCGAGTGGGATGTCTACTTTAACTTTGTATCTTAAAGCATCTAAAATATTCCAGGAATCTAAAATAACACCTCCAAGAGATAACAATGCCAAATTAGCTCAAAGACTGTCTAAATTGAAAACAAAACAAACTCAGAAGCTTCTAAAAAAATGGAACAAATCCAGAACCAAGCAACGCCTCTATTTGTTTGTCTTCGTCCTGTGTCATCTCCCTCTCCTAGCCCTACCCCTCCCATCCCATTGATAAAAACTTATTCTAAACCTGGAAAATCACCGCTTAGGTTTTCCATGAAGAGGCTTATTGAACTGAGTCACTATGGGAAAAAGTATACCATTGGAAACTCTAATTGTCGGTGCCAAAAGATGGATCCTTTAAATTACAAAGACTCCTAAATTTGAAAAATATTTTAGAGATCTCTTATTCTAAACAATTGCCTTATTTGTATTTATGGGAGGATCAAATTTTTTAAAAATATACATAATAGTGTTATGGCTAGCCTTAGAAATTCACTTGAAAAAGTTAAAGAATAAAAACCTGACCTAAAACAAAGTTAAAATCCTTTGCACTGCCTGTTTTGGACTTCCTGTGGGATTTACACATAAAGGGCATTGCACCCTATGTTCTAGTGGCTAAGATTTGGCGCTTTCACTGCTGTGGCCCAGGTTTGATTCCCCATTAGGGAACCAGTCCCTGCTGATGTAAGTCCTTTAACCCAGGAGAAGACACATTTATTTAAAAAATTGTTTTGCAGCTGGGCACAGTGGTTCATGCCTGTAATCCCAGTGCTTTGGGAGACCACAGCAGAAGGATCACTTAAGGTCAGGAGTTCAAGACAAGCCTGGGAAACATAGCAAGACCCCATCTCTACAAAAAATTTAAAAATCAGCTGGGCATGGTGGTACATGCCCATAGTCCTAGCTACTCGGGAGGCTGAGGTGGGCTTGAGCCCAGGAGTTTGAGGTTACAGTGAGCTATGATTGTGCCACCGTACTCTAGCCTGGGCAACAGAGTGAGACCTTGTCTCTAAAAAAAAAAAAAAAAATTGGTTTGATATGTGAGTGACTCTTGACTTTTGGGGGTACTTATTTATTACTGATCATTTTCCCTTCCATGGACACCTTTTGATTTCCTGTCTTACCAACTGTCTCTTTTAATCTTTCATCTGTAGGATACATGGGATGGTTGACCTTTGTGTGTAGATGGTCAACTAAGAACTTAGAGAATATGGCTGGACAAAAATGTCAGTTGTACCCCATTTGTGGATAGCAAAGCTTTCCTTTCTTTGAGCTGTCTTTGGGGTGGTTCTTGATCTTGTGAGGACTGCTTTGCACCTCTTTGGAGATGCCTCATGTGTTCTTGGTTAAGTCATAACCCTGGTTAAGGTGTTTTTTGTTTGTCTTTGGTAAGTCATTTGGAAGGTACCTTTGTGGGAGGGGGGAGTTCAAAAGCCAGGAATATAGGCTGTTTGTCCTGGTTAAAATCTGATAATAAGAGATTTGAAAAGATTTTTTTTTAAAAGAGCTCTATGGTCAGAAGTCAACTTGATTAAAAGCTGAAATTCAGGCTATAGTTTTTGTTCTTGTTTTTGTTTTTTCAAAAAAGGCCTTTCTGCTTGTTCTCATTTGGATTCTGTTTTGGGGAATTTTTTTCAGTCAACTGAAACCCCCTTTTTAATTATATGTTTGGTCCTTCTGTTTGCTTTCTTTCTTATTCACTTAATTTTTGCTAAAAAAATGTAAAACTTCATTGGCCTTTCTGAAAAGCTTAAAATCTTCAATTTGGCACCTCTAATAATTATTCTTTCATTTCCTCCACTTCTACTCCTCTTTCCTTTTTTCCAAATTCAATTCCACATAAAGCGATCCAGAGAGAGTTTCTAGTGGCTCTGAGACTCCTTAAGAAACAGAAAAAGGTTCCCACACACCCCCTTTTTGGGGTCTTCTGTTTTCCTCATGGTGCCCCAAGAGTCATGAACAGGTTCTTCTAAAGTCTAAATATCTGCTCTCTTTTGCATTGAGTTCCCTGATCTCTCCAGTTTTGGAGGATACCAGGGGTTACTTTATATTATGAGAGAAAACCTGACCTTTATGTGCGAGATGGCTGGCAGGTCACTAGCGAGGACTACAATTTTGGAGGTGGCTGCCAGCAGTTACGATGAATGGTTAAGACTGCAGGGGCTACTCATTTCTTTGCACATTTAGATAAGAAAAGCAAAGTTTGGACACTTGGAGGCTATGGGAATACTTGTCACTACCACTACCACCAGGGGATAATACTCCCATGAAGGATAGGCTGATCACAGAGTGAACTGATTGTTGTTGGGCTGCCCTTGCAGCAAGGTGCACTGTGGAAGCATTGCACAGCCTGGTCCTATGGCGTTTCCCTCTTTTAGAGAACCTAGGATTTAGTCAGTGTAAAAATGGGATCCTTGATTTCTGGGTAATCTAGATGATTTGCCTTCCAGCTGTGCCTGCTTTTCACATATATAAGTATTAGGCCCTAGAAACTGCAAATGCTTTTTTGGCCCTATTTGTTAATGGGCTCTTTCCTGAGCTCGGGGGTCCAGTTGGAAAATGAAGACTAAATTAGAAGTCACCTATCTAACTAAAATTAGTCTCCTTATAAAATCCTGTGGTTTGAAACTCACAATATTTGGGGCTAAAAACAAAATAAAATCCTCTGGTGAATCCCTATGATTTTGTGTTACCTTGGTATCCATTCTTAATCTTTCTCTAATACACCTAACTCCTTCAAAAAGCTTAAATTCTCTTTCTGTGCATGAGATGTAAATTTGCTGCTCTGTTTTCTCTAAAACTTGGTAAGGGCTTCAGCCACATGGGACAGATAAACTTTAACTTGTTCTATTTACAGAGGTACAATTTAATCCAACTGTCCCTTTAATCTGGTAAATTTTACCTGTCTCATGGCTAAAATTTTTAAATGAAAGCTATAAAATTTTTATTTCTGTTTGTATTTTTATGTATAACATGTATACATGTCTGTGTTTGTATACTGTCTATATGGTACCATTGACTTATATATGAGTACTCATGAATTAAGTAACTAGCCCAAATGCTTTTCAAATTCACATGACATTAGTAATCTTTGGTATATAAAGCTAGTTTTAAAATTCTTGGTAAAATAAAATAAAAATGTCTTCAGAATTTTAGACATTTTTGCCAGAGTCTACTGGTCAAACTAATTTATGCTGTCTTTGATAGATGTTTTATGGTCATAAAACTGTTGATTCTGTGATATTTTTGATATTTGCTTGATTTGTCTATAAGCTTATGTCTTTAATTTTAAGCCTTTAGATTCTGGAGTCTAGACAGGTGACCATGGTGTGGCCTGAAGTCATAATTCATTAAATATGTCCATAGCACTTAGGCCACCATTTGCAGGGCAGAGCCAAGCCCAACACACCACTCCCCCCAGCCCAGTTCTGCCTCCTGGCCATTTTGGGAGGGGTTGAATCCTCTAGATACTGTCTTCACAGCTCTGTCCTCTGCCCTGGGCTCTACACCTGATACATAAAAATTAAATTTTCTTTAATTCCTAGGTTTTTCACTGGAAATTAGGGTTCCTGAAAGTTAAAATTATAGTTAATGTATGTAATTAAAGCTATTAGATATGAGAGAAACAATTTGTATACAGAGTGTACAAGAAACATAGGATGTATTTTAGGCGAGGAGGGTTATAAGAAAGACATGAGAATGTGGTTTTTGTTAAAGGAAAAGTAATTTTGCCTAGTTTAGAGGTTTTCAAAGGTTGTTTTAGGTTGAAGGGATTAAAATAGAATTATAGATAAAGCTGAATTGACATAAAAAGTTGAGGAAAGAAAGAAAATGGGAAAAATTGTAAGAGGCTATAAAAGGTTTATGGAAATCTTATCATGTGTAGCCAAAGCTAACTGAGAGTGGATGGATTTGTTTATAAGGTTCTATCAAAATTAGCTATGGTATTAATAATATACTAATAAATACACAGGTAGAATTTGGTTTTCTCTTTTGAACAAGATTTTTGTGTTGTATTAATTAGAAATAGTAAAAGACTTGTTCAACTTTTGAGTAAAAAAACAAAGAGAGGAGACTTTGCCTCATGCTTTTTAAAAAATTTATAATTATTGTTTTTTTTTAGAGACAGAGTCTCACAATATTGCCAAGGCTGGTGTACAGTGGCATGATGTTAGCTCACTGCAGCCTCAAACTCCTGGGCTCAGACAATTTTCCTACCTCAGCCTCCTGCATAGCTAGGACTACAGGCACATGCCACCACACCCAGCTAAATTTTTTTTTTTTTTAATGTAGCGACAAGGTATTGCTATATTGCCCAGGCTGGTCTTGAACTCCTGGCCTCAAGCAATCCTCTTGCCTCGACCTCCCAAAGTGCTTGGATCACAAGTTTGAGCCATTGCACCCAGCCTCATGTTGTCTTTATTAGGTCTTTTGAATGTTTGGAAAACTTAGTTTCCTTTCTATCAAAGAGTAAAGTTTTCTTTTTTTTTGTTTTTAAAATTTTTTAATTATCACTTTGACTAAATGAATGACTATTCTTTTACCCTTGTGATTCTATTTTAATATCAAATGTTTTAAACCTTTGATATTTGACAAATGTCCAAAAATCAAATTTCAAATTCTAAATTAAGTCTTTTTGACCTTGAATTAACTACTTTTGGACATTCCAAAAAGAGCCCCTGAAAGTCCAAGAGAGACGTGTTAAGCTTATTTGGTATGTTAAAATCATACAGGAAGAACTGTCTATTAAGAAATAGTGTTTAACTTTCTTTGAGTCATATTCATATAGATATGTTATTAATATGTTCCAAAATTGTATGAGATTCCTAAAAATCTGGTATATGTTGGTATATGCAGCAAATTGTTTTATTTTGATATTCTTTTTCTAATAGCACCTTGCAAATCCTAAAGTGTTGTATCTTCCAGGAGGTTCATGAAAAAGACTCTGACAGGTACTCGGAAATGTAGACCTCTGTTATGACTTTGAGATTACTCAATTGGACTGTGTAAAACATTTTTTAAAATTCCATGAAAAAACTGGGCTCATAGAATTGCTAACAAGCAGAACAAGAATTAATTACATGGGACTAAACTGATGAAGGACTAAAATGATTTTTTACAACTTTTTGCTTGGAACATTGCTGATTCTTTTTCTATTTTGTTTTCTAGAGTCGAATTTTCTTTTTTCTCTTAAGCTTACAGAAATTGAGTGAAGTATACTTTTGTGAGCAAAACTGAAACATTTATGTTTCTCTCTACCTGATTTCTCCAGAATTTGGAAACTATTCATGAGTATTCTTATTTTATGGCAATATAGTTATTTATGTAAGTTCAATAAGAATATGTTTTCTTTTGTAACAGGACACAACTGGAAACACTAGTTATTTTACCAATGCTTTGACTAGAATGTCATATTTCCAAATGTGACCAGGCTGCTTTGAGGAATTGAGGTTGATTTTAAAGCCAATAGACTTTGGAACAGACTAGCCTGGTACCTTGTCTACATTGTTCCTTTACAGCTGCAGTCCCCAACCCCTAGGCCACAGCCCGGTACCGGTCCACAGCCTGTTAGGAAACGGGCCACACATCACTGCCTAAGCTCCACACCACCTCCTCAACACCCCCCCAGGACACCCCACCCCCTACTGCCAGTCCGTGGAAAAACTGTCTTCCACGAAACTGGTCCCGGATGTCAAAAAGGTTGGGGACCGCTGCACAGGGTTCCTGACCTCGCAGTAAGTAAAGAATGTCACTTTCTGATAGGCCCGGGAACCTCAAGATATTTTGGGGACATCGAAAAGAGAGGAATTCACCTAATTCATGCAGATATTAACAGGCCCTGATTGTTAGAGTAGGTAGTCAGTTAGGTATAAGCAAGAGAGGAGAGAACAGAAAAGTTAGTCAACTGGCACAAACAAACAGCTCTTGAATGAACAGACTTGAGGAAAATGAAAGAGCCATCAATTTCCCACTGTTGCACAGGTACAAAGTGACATTTCCCCCATTATATATATGAGTAAGAACAGAATGAACACTGACTGCCCAGCCTTCTTTGATTTCAACAAATAAAAACAGCAACCATTCGGGGTTCTGGGCAGCTGCTCTTTTCAAGCCTGCCCACTCCACTCCCTTTCTTGGGAGTGTACTTTCTTCACTTCTGCACAAGCCTTTGCTATCCCTGTCCGCTTTCACTCAATAAACTTGTCACTATCGCCGCTCATTTGTGTGCGTGTCCTGAAATTCCTCTCTGCGATGGAAGAAATGTGAAATGTGATATACAAAATGGCATCACTCTGGTTCAGAGCTATAAAATGTAGTCCAGAAGGCATTCTAAGAAGGATGACTTGCAACCTTGAAAAAATAAAACAGGAACTTGCCTTGAACCTTTCAACTGGGCCAAACTGCAATGACCACATCCTGAAAAACAGCTGAATTTCACCAGCACTGCAGCTCCTGAACAGCAACAACCAAAGAACTATGGACTCATGTACTAAGCCAGCCACCTCCAATGATAATTCTTTCAAAACAACATATGCAATCACCCTCAGCATCCTTTTAAAAATCCCTACTCCCCTTCCTCTCTTTGGAACACAATTTGACCTTTAGCTGAATTTGTGTCTCCCGAATTCCAACTTTTGAGACTCCAATAAACACCTCGTCTTACTGCATTGCAATCTGGTCCTTTGCCTCTTCTGGGTTGGCATACTGTACTTAAAGCTCTATTTCTAGTTCTATAAACTTTTGATAGTATCTCTTGGACAGAAGGTAAATATGAGCAATACTGATAACATAGAAGGTGGGATGTGGATAGGCAATCTTCCTAGACATCCAACCTGTGCAGTCACAAAGGCCTTGAGCTTGGAAGGGCTAAGCACTTGGGTTAATGCTGTGTTTTCATTATCTTTAAATCCTTAAGACATTAAAGAAAATCTTAAAAACGGAAGGGGATGCCTTGTTCATGGTGAGTGATTCCTAATTCAATGTAATTCCAACTAAAATTGCAATAGATTTTTAAAAGGAACTCAACAGGTGCATTCTTAACACATTAACTGCCATGTGAGTTGTATTTAACTCACACTAGTTTTGCACCCGGGGCCTCATGAAGCATAAGCAACTCATACGTCTCTTCACCTTGGGAGCTGTGAGAACTATTCTTCAAGTTGCATATAACTCATGCACAGAAGACAATAAAAAATAACAAATTTTTCATTACATTAGAAAAGATCATTTTGTTTTCAAAGTTTTTATTCTATTTTCTTAATAAAACACTGTGGCCCCAAGGAAAAAAATTTTTTTTCTAGTGTGGCAGTCAATGTGTTAAGTTTATATGCTCAAGAATATCCAAGGTTTGCCTTTGCTATATCAGATGTCAAAAATTATTATAAAGCAACATTAATGTGATATTGGTATAGAGATAAAGAACTGAAAAGTGAAACAGAAATAGAGTGTGGAAAACAGATCCATGAATATATAGAAATGATATATGCCATGAGTGGTATTGCAGAGACAGGATAGATTATTCAATAAATGGCTCCAGGACAATTGGATATCCTACCATATGGTCCACTCAAAAATCAGTTGCTGGTGGATTAAAACTTTAATATGAAAAAATAAAACAAAAAAATTTAAAACACAGTATAGGAGGATATCCTTATAAACTCAAACTAAGAAAGTATTTCTTAAGACACATAAAGCAATGACAATACAAGAAAATAATAATAAATTTGACTACATTAAAATTATTAACTTTTGTTCATCAAAAAAGACAGAGAAAAAGATAAGCCATAAACTTGGAGAAGATATTTGCAACAAATATTCCTGACAAAATACTAATATTTAGAATATATAAAGAACTCCTACAAGTTAATAAGACAAACAATTGAATAGAAACTGGGCAAATACATGAATAAACATTTCACAGAAGAGGAAAATGAATGGTATATAACCACATAAAAGACATTCGACCTCACGTATAATCAGAGACATACAAATTATACCATAATTAGATATAATTTTATATCCATTAGCTTGCAAAAAATTAAGAAGCCTGATGACACCAAATGTTTTTTAGGATACAGATCACCAGGAGCTGCTTTTGGGAGTATGAACAGGTAAAAACACTTTGGAAAACAATTTGGCACTATGTTGTGAAATTTAACATTCACATGCTCTGTGAACCAGCAACTCCACTCCTAGGAATATAGCCTAGAGTATACGTACACCATGCTCATAGTGACACAGTTCATAATAGCAAAAAATAAAAATGAAAAGAAAACCACAAATGTCCAACAGGTGAATATAGACATAAGGTAGCATATTCAGACAATGAAATATCAGATAGCAGAGAAAATGAATTCACTATAACCACATGCAACATGAATGAATCTTGTAAACACAATATTGAGTGAAAAAAGCAAGTCAGAAGACTACTTCGGTATTTCATTTTTATAAAGCTCAAAAATAAGCAGAACTTTGAGCACACATAAACACAAAATTCAGGATAAATAGTTACCTCTGTGGGAAGGCTTGAGGATGGGAGGGGGAAAGGAGTACACAAGTGGATGTACCACCCAGCATCCTTGCTAAAACAGACAAATTTTCTTGTTCTCTCCATTTCCCAGAAGATGAAATATTTCTAGTTCACCTTTCACTTAGAGTACTCCAGCTTTATGTGCAATCCCATGAGTTTATCTCGTCCCACCACAGTCATCGTATTCTAAACTCTTTGTTACTGATATTGGAAAGCATGACGGTCACAGCTTCAACTCCAGCTCACCTCAGTGGTTGTCAGCTCCAGTTTGTTCCCTGGGAATTGCCCTTACTTTCTTTTGAGCTCAGATATGCTTTTGAGGAGGTGTTTGTGAAAGTTTATCCAACGTTCTCTGGTAGATTTTGCCATGGTACGTCATAAATCACATTTCCATTTTCTTACATGAAATGGGTCTTTTCCAGTTTATAACTTCTACTTTGGTCAATTTTGGTCATCAAATACTAAAAGGAAATCAGTAAGCCCTCTGTATTTTCATATGTGCTGCCAAACACATGCATGTAATGCTGACTTATAATTCTCTCACTATATGTTTTATATTTTAAGGGGAGTTCACACCCCCTTTATGCTTAGAAATTTTTGCTTTCTCTACTTTTTTCCTTAATTAGTGTTGCATTGGGTTTAGCTAATTTATAGGTATTTCCAAAGAACAAGCTTTTGCATTTTATCCTATCTTCTACCATTTTTGTTTTCTAATTTCTTAATTTTAGCTTTTATTTTTCTAATTGTTTTTTCCTAGTTTCTCCTGGTTTCTCTCATTGTTCTTTTGCTAATATTTTTAGATGAATACTTAGTTTCTTCATTATTCATATTTTTTTTAAATGAAGACACTTAAGGCTATGAATTTTCCTCTGAGAATATACATTTTGACCACAGCCCAGTCATCCATGACCACTGCCTAAATAGACTCACCCAGCTACCACTTTCACTTCCAATGGGTCACCCCAGCCAGAGCAATCGCCCACAACAATAGCCACATGAACAGAGTCACAACCAGCCCCCAAACTGAACTTCCAACAACGAGCTGGGGAACATCCCTCCACCCCACACAAAGACCATCCAACACTGGCTCAAACTTAGGCAATCAAAGGGGAACAGGTTAAAACACAACAGCTGTTCTGCAGCTTCTCAGTGCACCCACCCTCCCCTGACGGCTCAACATCCCAAAGTAGGACACAAAAGCTCCATCTAGGGTCCTCCCCTACCCCTAAATAAACACGAGAGTTCCCAACAAAGGAGAACAGGTGCCCTGCAATCCTATTAACCCACAGCTGAGAGAAGAGGAGCCAGATGAGAAGAAACCAGCAAAATGACCCTGGCAACATGAAAAACAAAGCAGCTCAACACCCCCAAGGGAACACAATGGAGCTACAGTAGTGGACTCCGCCCACAAGGAAATTGTCTAAATGACAGAAATGGAAGTCAGAATATGGATGGCAAATAAGATGAATGGAATTGAAGAGAAAGTTGAAAACCAACAAAAAGAAGCCCAAAAAATATTTCAGTAAATCAATGAAAAAGTTGCTAAAGAGCTAGACAACACAAGAAAGGATATAATAGAACTTAAAAGAAATGAAAGACTCATTTAGGGAATTTCAAAATACAGCACAAAGCTTCAACAACAGACTGAACCAAGGAGAAGAAAGAATCTCAGAGCTTGAAGACAAGGCTCTTGAGCTAACCCAGTCACTCAAAGAGGCAGAAAAGAGTATAAAAAAGTCTGAGCAATCACTGAAAGAGATGTGGGACTAAGTGAAGTGAACTAACATTTGAATTATAGGCATCCCTGAGGGAGAAGAAAGAGCTAAAAGCATGAAAAACCTATTTGAGGGAATTATTGAGGAAAATTTATCTGGTATCACCAGAGATTCAGACATACAGATACAAGACGGTCATCAAACACCAGGAAGATTCATACCAAAAAGGACATCTCCAAGACACATAGTAATCAACGTGGCCAAAGTCAAAATGAAGGAGAAAATTCTGCAAGCAGCAAGATGAAAACAACAAATAACCTCCAAAGGAAAACCCATCAGGCTAATTGCAGACTTCTCAGTGGAAACCTTACAAGCCAGGAGGGATTGGGGCCCCATCTTCAACTGACTTAAACTGAACAACTGTCAGCCTAGAATTTTGTATCCTGCAAAACTAAGTTTCACAACTGATGGAGAAATTAATTCTTTTCCAGACAAGCAAACACTGAGGGAATTTTCCATGACCAGACCCACCCTATAGGAAATACTCAGAACTGCATTATACATGAATCAGCACAACAGATACCCACTAGTGTAAAATCACCCTAAAACTCACAACTCTTATAAAACGATAGCACAAGAGGGAAAACAAAGCAATAAGGTACTATCCAACTCTCATTGCTTTCTAAATAGTTTCAATTTTCTTTTTTAAAAATTTGATCAAAAGGTTATTTAGAAACGTGTTTTTAATATCTAAGTAGATAAGGGTCACCTTTATATAATTTATTTCTAATTTTATCTAAATTGGATCAGTAAATATAATCTGTAAGGGAACTATTTTTAAAATTCTGTTTCAACTTTTTTTAGACCAACTCATGATTAATATTTTAAACGTTCCATTACTTCCTCCATTTTCCCCACAAAATAGTATGCTCATCAATCCACACACAGCTATTAACTCAAGTTTATTGATTATGTTATTTAAATCCTCTCTATATCAAACAGGAATTGTGTTCAGCTGCTAGAAAGAGAACCAACACAACAGTAGCTTTAACAAGATAGACGTTTACTTTTCCTCAGACACAGAAAAAGGAAATCTGGCAATAGATAGCCCAGGAGTGATATGGTAGCTCTATGATGTCATTAATGCTCTTGCTTCCTTTTATCTTTCTGCTTTGCAATTTTTTAAGAGACAGGCTCTCACTCTTTCACCCAGGCTGGGTGCAGTGGTGCCATCATTGCTCACTGCAGCCTCCAACTTCTAGGATCAAGGGATTCTCCTGCTTAAGCCTCCCAAGTAGCTAGGACTACAGGCACACACCACAATGCCCAGCTAATTTTCCTTTTTATTTATTTCTTTCTTTCTTTCTTTTTTTTTTTTTCCTGTAGAGACAAGGTCTTGCTAAGTTGCCCAGGCTGGTCTCAAACAGGTGGCCCCCTGTCCCAAAGTGCTGGGATTATAGGTGCCAGCCACCTTGCCCAGCCTGCAATTTTGAATTTGATCTTCCATCCTCAAAGTTGCTTCATGGCCAGGAGATGGCTATTGCAGTTTCAGCCGTCACATCCAACATTCCAGGCAAAATAAATAAGAAAGGAAAGGGGCAAAAGATATTTTCCAGTTGAGTTAGGCTTCTTTAAAGAACTTTCCTAGACCCCCCACCCAATGATTGTTTACAAATCAGTGACTCCCCTCTCTATGTATTTAGCTGCTATGTTGTTTACTGCATATAGGTTTATGTTTATGTTTGTTAAAGCCTTGTCTTTTATAATTCCATAATGCTCTTATTTGTCCTCTTTAATGCTTTTAACTTTAAATTCCACTTGCCTTCTATTTTATTTGCATTTGCCTAATATTTTTTGCCCATCCCCTTAATTTCAATACTTATCACTTTATTTAAGTGTATTTTTAATCTACTTGACTGTTTCTTTAATGAGAGAGATCAGTCCATTCAAATATAACGTAAAGTCTGATGTGCTTTATTTTGTTTTGCATCTTGCTTTATATTTACTATTTATTTTGTATTGCTGTTTTCTATTTTTCCTTTCCTCTGGTACACATACTTATTTACTATTTATTCAAAATAAGATATCAAATATTGCCTCCATAAAAATGCTCCATTTCTTCCCCCATTTTTTCCTATGCCAGTAAGATGAAATTTTTGGAATACTTTTTCACTTCACCCTACTCTCCTCTCCTTATCATTTGAAAGGCCTTTATTGCCTCTCACATCACATCTTTCAGCCTAACCTCTACATTTGGTGTTGGAACAATTGGTTATCTATTTGAAAAAAACTGAAGCTTGACCCCTACCAATAAACCTATACAAGAGTTAAATTGAAATGGATAATAGACTTAAACTTAAAAGCTAAAACTATAAAACTTCTAGAAGATAACAGAGGAAAAAAACTTTGCCACTTTTGAGTAAGCAAAATTTTTTTAGGTAGCACACACAAAGGACAATCCATAAAGAACAAATAAATTGGACTGCATCAAAATAGAATAATAAGAGAAACAAACAAAATGGGCACTACCAGGTATGGTGGTGGCTCATGCTTATAATCCCAGCTACTCAGGAGGCTGAAGCAGGAGGATCACATAAGCCAGGAGTTTGAGTCTAACCTGGACAACACAGTGAGACACTGTCTCTAAAAAAAAAAAAAAAAGAAAAAAAATTTGCTGGGCATGGTGGTATGTGCCTATGGTCCTAGCTACTCAGAAGGCTGGGTCGGGAGGATTGCTTGAGCCCAGGAGTTCAAGCCTGCAGTGAGCTAAGATCATGCCACTGCACTCCAGCCTGGGTAACAGAGCGAGAAACAAAAAAAGAGGGAAAAAGATTTTTTGGCAGTTTACCATAAAAGATTTATAAATGGATAATAAACATATGAACTTAACATGACTATTCATCAGGGAAATACGAATTAAAACCCATACGTGGTACCACTACACATATATTAGAATAGCAATTTTTTTAAAAAAAATGACAATACACAGTCCAGTGCTAGCAAAAATGTTGAGCAAGATACACTGCTGGTGGAAATGCAAAATAGCCACTTTCAAAAATCAGATGGCAATTTCTTATAAGGGTAAGCACACATTTACCACACAACCCAGCAATCCTACTAATGGATATTTACCTGAGAGACACAAAAACTTATATTCACATACATATTTCTATGCAAATATTTATACCAGGTTTATTCATAATCTCCCAAAAGAGGAAACAACCCAATAGCCTTCAAGTAGTGAATAAACTATGGTACGCGTACATATATGCACGTAATATACTAATACTCAGCAGTACAAAGTAACAAACTACTGATACATACAATGACATGAAGTTCAACAGCATTTTGCTAAGTACAAAAATTCAGACTCTAAAGGCTACATATTGTATGATTCCATTAAGGTTACATACCGGAAAAGGCAAAATTGTAGGGAAAGAAAACAGATCAGTGGTTGTCAGGGGCTGGGTGAGGGAAGGAGGGGTTGTGGTTGTACAACTGTGACCATTCGTCAAAATTCATCGAATCATACACCAAAACCAGTAGATTGCATTTTATGTAAATTACACCTCAATAAAAAAAGAAAGAAACAAAATAACCCAATTTTGCAGACTGTAGTTACCTCATGATTAACAGTAATAAAGCACAAAGTCCATTCCTTCCTAGTAATCTGGTGAATGGAGTCCATAAAATCCTCAAGAATGGGGTATGGTTTTGCCAGAACCATAAGAGGTCAACCAGAAGTTGAAATTCCTACACAGCTTTGTGTGGGACCAAGGCCAGTAATGTATTCTTCAGGAATTTAACTGCTTCAGATGAACCCTCTTCTTGGAGTTGGTAATTCTAGCAGTTCTCATTTTGCATGTTCAATCGGCACCTGTTTTCAGCAGCAATCTGACTTGGGGGCAGGACTCAGTCAAGCCTGTCTCCCCAAAGTTCAGTTTTCTGAAAAGGTTTTTTTTTTTTTTTTTTCCCTAATTCTATGTCTTCTTCATGCCTACACTCAGACTCTTGTCTGAGCCCTGGAGCTGGGCAGTGCAGCTTCTCTTCCACCAGGTCTTACCTGACTTCCTTTGCCTATCTGACTTATGACTGTGGCTGATTCTGGCTGTACGTGCAGGAGGAACCCACTATGACCCGCAGAGGTAGGGAGGCAGGAGGCCTCAGATGCCTTGCTGGGTTTATTCCTCTCTTGTGTGCCCAAAAGAACTACAATTGAACTGTCAATACTGTAGATTTCCCCCCTGTCCAATACTATCCACTTAACACCTTATCCCATCTTTTACAATTTGCATTTCCCCAACTTTTATGAAAGGGACAGTCCACATTCTTCATTTGCCAGCTCAGATAACACAGCCTCAAGCCAAGATTTTAAAATATTCTAAGAGGAAGAAAACAAAAGAAAAAAAAACAACAACTAATCTTTTCCCAAGACTTGTGGCCTTGGAGAAATACTACTCAATAACAACTGTCTGGGCTTACTGACAACATCTCCAACCCTAATGTCAGTTGCATCCCACTCCAGGAAGGTCATCTTCTCCCTTATAAAACCATGCCTGAATAAAAATAAAGTATTTAATTTTCTAAAGTTACAAAGTAAAGGGGTATTTTAATCCTTTAGGCAAATCGTCTCAAGGCCATTTTAGTTCATTATGCTTGGGAAGCATAGGTCATTCTGGAACTGCTGAAACTTAAAAATTAATTGGTCAGACCCATTGAAGGTCCAAACAGTTTCTGATCTACCTGATCAAAACAACTGCATACACTCATTCATATTTTAAGCAAAATTTTAAATAGAAATTATTTTTGTATCATTAACCAATGGAAATTTTATATCACATTTACATATACTTTTTTCTGGAGGTTTCTGTTCCATGTAGAAAATTATTTCTAAATGTCTGCCCTCTGACTATCATTTAGAAAGAAAAGGATTCACTCACATAAATCACAGAGCTCAAAGATTCAAGCCACCTTTAAGGGGGAAAGTTTTAGTACACATTTTAAAAGAGCTATTCCTAACAAAAAATTTTAACTTGGAGCCCATTTTCTCCTTAAGCCACTTTTTCAGGGAAAGTCAACAAAAACAAAGGTTTTTAAACTTTATTAGTATTACTATTAAACTTTCCTACATTTAAAACTTCGACTGTCTATTTAAATCTGTTTTATAATCTCTGTATTTCACACCATTTCTACAAGGAGAGTCAGCTCCACGAAAGTTAAAGCTTTCTCATCTCTGCTGTCACTACTTCTCACTTCTAAAAGCCCTAGCTGCTATCAAATCTCTGCCTGAAAAGTTAACAACTGCTTATTTGTTGGAGTCACGAGGTGGTCCTCATGATCTCCCTAATCTCCTTTGTTACCATCTGTGGTATCAGACCCTGAGGTATCTATTTGAGACACTTATTGGGGCCTCTACCTGAATATCAGACTTTCTCTCCCTTCAGAGTTCCAACTCCCTTTTGGTGCTAAAGAATAGAAATAATAAAAAATAAAATTGACTTAAACAAAAAAAGAGGACCAGGAAGTAAAATACCCTCATGCTCCCAGAACTAGAGAGAACTAGAAATATTTGGTAAACAGCATTAACGGCCACCACAGCATGGGAGCAGAGGCAGCATTACTTCACATGGCTTTGCCCTTGCTTCTAAGTTCCATCTGGGGGTGCAGTTGCCAGCGGCACTTTCCATGCAGGTAGGGTCCTCCCAGATCAGAGAAAGTAGCTGAATTGTTTCTACATATACCACTGCCCTTCTATTCTCAGGCTCACACATCACCTGGACAATTTGGATAATCTGAGTGCTTTCATTTAAGGGAATGTTTACAAACATCGAGCTCTCCTGGTTCTTGAATACAACTCATAATCAGTCAGGGTAGGAAACAGAGTCAGTATGCTGAGCAATACCTTGTACTCCAGCTTTCTGGTGTCCTGGAAAGCTCATTTCTCCTTGGTGACTCTTCTCACGAGTCCAGTTGAAAACTTGATGAGTTTATTCAATCTATATACTCAGGTCTTTATTCTTCTCAGGGAGATTTTCTTCTATTATTTTTTTACTATTGATGTTCCTCCATCTGTTCCATTTTTTTTCCTCCTGGAACTCCCACAATTTGCACATTAAATGTCCCATGTGTCTTCCAAATATTCTTTCTTTTCTCTTGTGATTTCCATCTCTATTTTTTCTTTGTATTTTAAGTTATGTCCCAGGCCACAAATTTGGATCTGAATAGTGAGTGTTCTCTCCTTCAGTTCATCTACTATATTGTATAGTTGGGAAATCAAGTTGTATAGTTTCAGAAGTCTCCTTTGTGCTGCTCCTGCATTTCCTCAAAAGTACTTGTTATTTCCTATTCAAGTCATTCTGTTTCTTCTAGCAAATCTATTTACCTTGATGTGTCCAGTGGATCTTCCCCTCTCTGGCTGCTGAGCCTCTGAGTTAGTGTTTATTCTGTTGCTGTTATTTGCTCTCTGGAGCTCAGTTCTGGATGTTAGAGAGCCCTAAGTTGAGGCAGTTCTACAAGTGGAGGCAGGTGAAAAGGACTCAGCCCTGTGGGCAAGAGTACGGAAGCAGAGAGTCTGTCCCCTGCGACCAGTCACTGAACATGTCTCCCTTTTGCTCTGACCACCAGGCTTTTCCTGGAGCAGTGTTCTCCTGCTCAGCCTAGAGCTCCTGGATGCTGGTCTCCAGGTATTACTGAAGCCCATGGATGAGAAAATCCCATACCAATTCTCTCCTGCAGAGCCTAAGGCTTCAGGTGTCCCCAGCAACTGGAGGTCCTAGCATCCATTTGCCTCAAGAGAAGTAGAGAGATTGGAGTTGAGATCTATATGCACAAAGTTCCCTCTCCACTTCCAAAATTTTGTAATTCCACTAACATTAGAGAATTTTTTATTTCAAGCCATAAATCAACTTTCAATTTTAAAACTCTACCTGACTTTGCTTTAGGTTTATTACAAGCATTTTCAGAAATTTATTATGGTAAAGAAGCTTCTGATTTTAAAAAGCTACAAAATTTGTGCCATTTTTAGTGTTCCTCATACAGTCTCCTTATCACAAGACTTAACTGTCAGTGATCAGATTAACACCAGCTCCAAAGGCTAATGCTGAAGAATTAATTTCTTCTGAATAATTAATTGGTCAGTTTCCGTGAATAATAATAGTGTGTTTAAAATGTAGCTTGCTATTTTCTTTCTTACAAGATGAGATCATCACTTACTTGGCGAGAGTAGCATTTTCAAATACACATCTTTCAAGCCAAACTGACCTTCGTTTCCTTTTTTACCATATTGTACTTTGGTCAGCATTCATATGTCAGGCTTCGTATACTAAAAGAACCCAGCAAATAGCAATCAGTTCTACATTAAGGTTTTGCAAAATACATCCTTGGATAAACTGTGATTCTCAGGTCATGCCAACCTAGGTGTAAAAGAGTCACAATAGCAGTGGCACATTAGTGTTTCTCTGATCATGCTCCTGTATAATTCTGAGAAAACACTGGTCTCTTCAGTTTCTCAAAATTCATTCTGATGAGTCCCCTGGCTGTGCTTCATGTGTTCTCCCAGAACCAGCTTTCTTGGCTCCTGTGGCATTTTCTATTTCCCTGTTTTCCTGTACTTTTATCTCCTATCTCTAAAACTACTCTACCACTGCCAACCAGAAGCATCATTCCTAATATTTCTGTCCTCCAATTAGACCACTGCTGCTACTGGTATCCACTAACATCTGCATGGATGCTCAGGCCCATTGCTGAAAGTACTGCAATGAGCACTGAAGATGCACACTCTCATCACTGCTAAAATAGCTAGTGTCACCTCTGTTACTTGTAGAAGATCTTGGGCCCAGTGCCATTAATAGGCTTCTTGTTCTTCGTGAAAAATAGACTCATGGTAGACCTTTCTCCTATCTGTCTTCTGGACATGTGTAAATTCCAGCTGTGAAAATACTTTAGGCTCATACCAGCACATTTGGATCCCATTCATTCTAATTATAGTTGCTATTATTTAAGTGTAAATGCTTATTTTGTCAGGTAATAATTTTTCCCTCCAATATTCCCTTAATTTTTTAATAAAATTTTTATTTTGAAATAATTTTCAATTTATAAAAAAGGTACAAAGATAATATAGAGTTCCCATATAACCCTTGCCCAGTTTCCCCTAATGTTAACATTTTTATTAGCATGTTACGTTTGTCACAACTAAGAAACAAACATCTGTATGTTAGTATTAACTAAACTACAGACTTTATTGGGATTTCACAGTTTTTCCACTACTTTCCTTTTTCTCTTCCAGGATCCAATCCAGGATACATTGAATTTTTTTCATAGTGTCTTTTTTGTCTCCTCCGGTCTGTTATCATTTCTTGCTCTTTTCTTGTTACTTTAATTTTAAATGGTTGAAATATTTTTTTAACTTTTCCATCCAGAAGTTTTGTTCCAGCAGACAGCCTGCTTGTGTTTCCTGGATACCTTTAAATTGGGAGGCCCAATCCTAGCCACTGTGCAGGGATAATTTGTGATTCATTTCCAGTGTAATTAATCCCTCCTCCCCGCCTCAATGATATTTTTATGACATTTACACAGGAAAGGTCTGAGGCCTGCTCTGCCTAGGTACTATAGGTCATGGAAAATAATTTCCCTATTAATTCTGAAAAGGCATATTTGTCAACAAAGAGAAAAATAAGAAAGCTTGCTTTATAATAGAATCACAGATTACACTAATGAGGTTGGACTTTCCTTTACTGCCTCAAAACAGACAACCTTTTCATAGAGGTCAGGAGAAAACTTCTCTACACTTGACCCATACCCTCTTTTCTGTTGACTAGTTTGCCACTGCGAGTCACTGGGGATGCAGAATGCAGCACTCACATATAGCTGCATGCCCAACACTATCCTCATCTTCTCCCAGAAAAAAATACATTTCTGTTTAGGGCAGCAAGGTATCTGGCTACAGTTGTCAGGCTTCCTTGCAGCTATGTGTGGTCAGGTTGTAAGCGGATGTCTACTGGATGGGGCTTCTGAGAGAGCTAGTATTTTCATGATTTAAAAAAAAATGGAGCAGCTGGCATGTATCTTTTACACTCTGTTCTTCCCCCCTTTTCCTACATGAAATGTAAACTCACGGCCTGGAGAAGGAGCAGTCAACTTGCATGTATGGGGACACCAAGGAGAATGAGTGGGGAGAAGACCAGCTCCCCACTGCCTGTCTCCAGACTTCTTGTTACATGAGAAAAATATAAAATAAAATAAAGTAAACCCTTTACTTCTTTAAGTCAATATTTGTCAGGTTTAAGTGATATGTAATCAAACGTAACCAGACCTATAAACAGAGCCACGCTT
This sequence comes from Daubentonia madagascariensis, assembly GCA_023783475.1. Taxonomy (NCBI): domain Eukaryota; kingdom Metazoa; phylum Chordata; class Mammalia; order Primates; family Daubentoniidae; genus Daubentonia; species Daubentonia madagascariensis. The sequence goes on from JAKFHU010001599.1 coordinate 4,444,005, forward strand.
GTAACATGTACTGACCCAGTAAGTGCAGCAGATAGCGATAGTCAGTAACCACTTTAAATAATCTCTGAGAAACAAAGGAGGATGAGAAATATGCCAGGATACTGGAGATAGATAATATTCCACATTTCAAAAGGAACAGACAGACCTCCCAGCTTAATCGATTCCTGGAAAAACTCTAAACACGATTCTTACTAAACAGATTCACACTTCTGGAAGATTTTGCTTATTGCCCTTCGGGTAAAAGTTCATTTAACTTTGGCAGCTCATCAAGCCCGAATGAATGCTGAAGCCAAGGTCCATCACAACTTAGAAACATTTATCTGCCCTGGTGTTAAGAGCCCTCTTAAAGCACTCCTTGATGTGAGAACAAACCAGTCATGTGTGCTGCTCCTCAGAGTGAGGCAAAATTCTGTGTGGGTTTGTGGCTGACGATGGCAACACATGCAGAGGGCTAGGTCCACAATCCAGTTTTAACATCATTGCAAAAACATGTATAGTGTGCAGACACTGGTTAAACTCTTTACATAGATTATTTCATTCAATGCTCACAATGCCCCCAGTGAGGTGCACACTATTATTCTTCCCATTTTATTGATAAGAAAACTGAAGTACAGAGAGATCAAGTAACTTACCCAAGAAGACTGATAAAGGAAACGTCTCATTTCTAACTCAGAAAACTTTAGAAATCTATACTTTGGTAGGATCCATCTGTGTAGTTCAGAGACTGCTGCAGCCCCAACCTCCTCCATGAGAAAATTGCCATTTTCTCATGCTACTGGTCACTGGCACTTTGAGCTTTCAGAGTCAGCATCCCCTCCACAGCTCATAGGACATATGTGCATGACAAATGACAATCAGCAAATCTCCAGTCCCTGGTATTTCAACAACATTGAAACTAATCTTTACTTTAATTCTTTGAATGGGTGGGTATGACTCATTATAGTCAAGCTTACTCCTGGCTCTTCCTAGTTTTTATCTATTAGTCTGATTTCTTGGTTTTGTACCTCAGATTCTATATAGGTTATGTGCTCTAGCAGTTAGAAATGCATATGGCTCCAGTTACAGAAAAGCTACTTTTGGAAGACTTAATCAAATAGAGATTTATTTTTCTATTTTTCTCACACAAGAAGTCTAGTTCACTGATGCCACTGTGATTCTCTTGGCCATAGCCTCAAATTTTCCCTAGCTTTAGGTGTCACATCCACAGAAAAGGCAGACATTACATAGGAAGAGACATCATCCAAATTTGTCCCTTTTTCTAAAAAAAAGCAAAAGCTTTCACAGAAACTTCGCAGTAAATTTATATTTATAGCTCGTTTGCCAAAAACAAAGATACATCACGTGGCTACTCTACCTTCAGAGGTGGTTGAAAACATGCGTATCTAGGTTTTCTAGGCTCTAGGGTAGAGGCAGGCAAGAGAATATAGGCTTAGAATGGAAGTTGAGTTAGCCAACCCTGTGATTGCCACAGATTGCATGCTTATTTGTCCTCAATGGACAAAGAGAAAATAATGTGATTATCTCATAATGAAATAGATACTAAAACGACCATGAAGGTTAATACTTCTACTTGTGCAAGTTTATTGCTGATGCTTGGGCTATGACTATGAGTTCTGACACTTGACCCCAAGGTACAAAGGAAATTTCAATTCAAATGTCTAATATTGAGCTCTGACATGTAGAGAGCTTGGAAGTTGTCACTCCCATCCTCACAACAAGAAAAAAACATTGAACAAACAGAAAAGCAATGCCTTTTCTTAAACCGAGAGATTGGAGGTCACAGGGCAAACTGCCAGCTCAAAATCTGAAGAGACAGGTGAATATAGAGAATCAGAGCAGAGATCACATTATCTGAAGCAGAAGCCACTGGAGCCAATTAGTGATAGGAAAACTTAAATGGTGGTTTTGATGAATTGCTTGAGGCTGGGTGTGGACTAGTTTGAGAGTTGAAAATTCCTGGGGGACCAATCTTGGGGAGGGAAGCTACGCTTTCATGTGTTTTGCCTCTAGGAACCCCACCAGTTTCTCACAGTGAAGATCAAAGAAAAATCCCCTCCTGTTTCCCGCAGGAGGAGGGGGAAAGCAACCACTTTGAAATACACTCAGTATTCTCCATAACAAAGGCCTGTCCTCCAAGGGAAACAACTTTACCAGAACCATTCTTGACCTGGAGGAGGGGCTATTAGCCAGTGCTAGTCCCCTCTAACCTTCCTATCTCACTTGAAGGGCGAATAAAGCCTAAGAAATGCTTCTGAAGATCACAGCCCAGGGACTCAGGCCAACTAAAAATTTGATATTTAATCATAAGATTATAAAACTTCCCCTCTCTAACACTTTGCCACCACATCAACAGTGCTCCAGTATAATAGCATTGGATTATGACTGAGGGAGCTGAGAGACACAGACCATGTAAGGAGGAGTTCATAGGGAAACCCGAAGACAGCAAAGGAAACAAAAATAAGGACACTAGAGGAAACTGAAGCATCTGGCACCTACACCTACAGAGAATATTAAACACAGCCCTGCTCCTAGCCAGATTAACATAAAGCCTCAAATTAAAAGCCTGATTAATTACCTCAGTTGCTATTAACCAATACATCATGCCTGACTTTCAACAAAAAATTATAAGGCATGCAAAAAGGCAAGAAAAAACACAGTCTAAAGAGACAAAGCAAGCATTGGAACCAGACTTAAGTATGATACTGACTTTGGAATTATCAGAAAGGGAATTCATTTTTTTATTTCAAAATAAAAAGGGGTACAAATGTTTAAAAGAAATTTCTAGAAATGTTAAGGGGGTACAAATGTTTTTGGTTACATGGATACCTTGTATAACACTTACGTCAGAGCTTTTATTTTATTTTATTTTATTTTATGTTTCAGGTGCCTGTACCTGAAATGTGAGGTCAGGGCTTTTAGTGCACCCATCACCAGAACAGTGTTCATTGTACCTGATGAGTAAGTTTTTACCCCTGACCCCCTCTCACCCTCCCCTTCTTGGATTCCAATGACCTTTACATCTCTTTGTGCCCATGAGAAAGGGAATGTAAAATAACTATGAATAATATGTTAAGGACTCTAATGGAAAAAGTAGGCCACGTGCAATAAGAAATGGGTAATATAAGCAGAGAGAGGGAATCTCCAAGAAAAAATCAAAAAGAAATGATAGAAATAAAAAACACACATTGCAACAGAAACAAAGAATGCCTTTGATGGGCTCATCATTAGACTGGACACAACTGAAGAAAGAATCAGAGGAAAGAATCAGTGAGGTTGAAGATATGTCAGTAGAAACTTCCCAAACTGAAATGCAAAAATTAAAAATAATGAAAAAAACAAAATATCCAAGAACTCTGAGACAATTACAAAAGGTATACTATGCATAATGAGAATACCTGAAGAAGGAGAGAAAGGAACAGGGGAAATATATGAAGTAATAAAGGCTGAGAATTTTCAAAAATCAATGACTGACACCAAACCATTGATCCAGGAAGCTCAGAGGACACCAAGCAAGATAACCAAAAAAAGGTCTACACCTAGGCATACTATGTCCAAACTACAGAAAACTAAAGACAAGGAGAAAACTTGAAAGAAGCCAGAGGAGGAGGAAAATTTACCTATAGAGGAACAAGGATAAGAATTACATCAGATGTCTCATCAGAAACCGTGAAAGCAAGAAGAGAGTGGAGTAAAATATTAAAATATTCAAAGAAAAAGACTAGAACTCTGTATCCAGTGAAATTATCCTTCAAAAGTGAAGAATAAATACTTTCTCAAACAAAGACTGAGAGAATTTGTCACCAGTTGACCTGCCTTGAAAGAAATGTTAAAAGAAATTCTTCAGAGAGAAGGAAAATGACGTAGGTCAAAAACTCAAATCTACATAAGGAAAGGAAGAGCTATCAAAAAGGAATAAATGAACATAAAATAAACTTTTTAACTTTTTAAACCTTAATTAATGTAATAGATAATACTGTTTTTTTCCAAACCAATAATAGCAACAATGTATTGGGTGAGTACAGTATATGGATAAGTAAAATGAATGATAGCAAAATTATAAGGGACAGGAGAGAGGAATTGAGAACACTCTGTAATAAGATGCCTGCACTACCCACGAAGCACTAGAGTGTTATTTGAAAGTAGACTTAATGTAAATACCTATTGTAAATTCTAGGGAAACCACTAAAATTTTTTAAAGTATATTGATATACTAAGAGAAGAGAAAAAATAGAACCATATGCAATGCTCATTTAAAACCAGAGAAGGCATAAAAAGAGGGGAAGATAAAAATGAAACAAGGAACAAGTGAAATGAATAGAAAAGAATTACAAACATGATAGATACCAATCTACATCAATAATCACTTTAAATGTGAATGGTCTAAATGTATAAATTAAGAGATGGAAACTGTCATGATGGATTTAAAAAGAAGACCAAACTATTTGTTTTCTGTAAGAAATCAAATTTGAATATAAAGACGTGGCTAGATTAAAAGTAAAGGGATGGGCTGGGTGTGGTGGCTCATGCCTGTAATCCTAGCACTCTGGGAGGTCCAGGCAGAAGGATCACTTGAGATCAGGAATTTGAGACTAGCCTGAGCAAGAGCGAGACCCCGTCTCTACAAAAAATGGAAAAATGAGCCAGGCGTGGTGGCACGCACCTATAGTCCCAGCTACTTGGGAGGCTGAGGCAGGAGGATCACTTGAGCCCAGGAGTTTGAGGTTGCAGTGAGCTATGATGATGCCACTGCTACTCTAGCCAAGGCAACAGAGTGAGACTCTGTCTCAAAAAAATAAATAAATAAAAATAAAGGGATGGAAAAAGAAAGATATACCATGCTAACACTAATCAAAAGAAAGCTGGAATAGCTATATTAATTTCAGACAAAGCAGACTTCAGAGCAAGGAACATTAGTAAGAATAAAGAGGGGCATTACATAATGATAAAGGGGTCAATTCCCTAAGAAGACATAAAAATCCTTAATGTGTATGCACCTAACAAGAGAGTGTCAAAATACATGAGGCAAATGCTAATAGAACTACAAGGAGAAATAGACAAATCCACTGTTATATTTGGGGACTTCAATACCACTCTGTCAGTAATTGATACATCTAGCTGCAGAAAATCAGTAAAGATACAGTTGAACTGAACAGCCCCATAAATTAACTTGATCTAATTGACATCTATAGCTACTTTATCCAGTAATGAAAGAATATATATTTTTCTCAAGTTCATATGGAACATTCACCAAGATAGACCACATTCTGGTACATAAAACATACCTTAAAAAATTAAAAGAATAGAAATCAAAGTATTTTCACAGACCACAATGAAATTAAATTAGAAATTTCTTTTAAAAAAACAGAAATATAGATGGAAAATTCCCCCCAAATATTTGAGATTAAACAACACACTTCTAAATAATACCTGTGTCAAAGGAGAAGTTTCAAGATATATTAAAAATATTTTGAACTAAAGGAAAAAATACAGCTTATCAAAATCTATGAGATGCAGCAAAAGCAGTGGTGTGAGGGAGACTTATATATCAGCAATGAACAATTGGAATTTGAAATTAAAAATACAATACCATTTACATCAGCCCTGAAAAGCAAAATATTTAGGTATAAGTCTAACAAAATATGTATGGGATCTATATGAGGAAAACTATAAAACCTTGATGAAAAAAATTAAAGATGTAAATAAATAGAGATATTCCATGTTCATGGATAAAAAGACTGAATATTGTTAAGATGTCACTTCTTCCTAACTTGATCTATAGATTCAGCGCTATTCCAATCAAAATCCCAGCAAGTTATTTAGTGAATATTGACAAACTGACTATAAAGTTTATATGGAAAAATAAAAAACCCAGAATAGGCAACACAATATTGAAGAACAAAGTTGGAAGACAGACCCTATCTGACTTCAAGACTTACTATAAGGCTACAGTAGTCAAGACAATGTGGTATTGATGAAAGAAAAGACAAATACAGTCATTACTCAGTATCCACAGGGGACTGGTTCCAGCAAACCCCCCCCCCAACGGATACCAAAATCTGAGGAGGCTCAAGTCCTTTATATAAAATGGCATCATATTTGCATATAACCTAAGCACATCCTATTGTATGCTGTATACTTTAAATCATCTCTAGACTACTACAAAAATAATACCTAATACAATATAAATGCTATATAAATAGCTATACTGTATTTTTTGTTATTCTATTGTTATTGTTGTATTGTTGTTTTGGGTTTTTTTTTTTTAGAATGTTTTTGATCCGAGGTTGGTTGAAACCACGGATGCATAACCTGAAAATACAGAGGGCTGACTGTAGATCAATTAACAAAAGAGAAAGGCCAGAATTAGACTCATACAAATATAGTCAACTGATCATTGACAAAGGAGCAAAGATAATTCAATGGAGAAACTATGGTCTTTTCAACAAATAGCACTGTGATAACTGAATGTCCATATGCAAAAAAATTGAGACACATACCTTATATCTTTCACAAAAATTAACTCGAAATAGATCATAGACCTAAATGTAAAATACAAAACTATAAAACTTCCAGAAGATAACAGGAAAAAATCTAGGTGAACTTGGGTTTTGTGATGGCTTTTTGGATACAATGCTGAAAGCATGATACATGAAAGAAAAAATTGATAAGTAGAACTTTTTTTAGGTTCAAAATTTCTGCTCTGTGAAAGACATTGTTAAGTGAATGAAAAGACAAACCACAGACTGGGAGAAAATATTTGTAAAACATGTATCTGATAAAGGGATGGTATCTAAAACACACAAAGAACTCAAAACTCATCAATAAGAAAACAATCTAATTTAAATATGGGCAAAAGATCTGAACTGACACCTTATCAAAAAAGATATACAGATGGCAAGTAAGCATATAAAAAGATACCCAACATAAATGTCATTAGGGAATTGCAAATTAAAACAATGAGATTCTACTACACACCTATTAGAATAGCCAAAATTCAAAACACTGGCAACATCAAATGCTGGCAAGGATGTGGAGCAACAGGAACTTTCATTCATTGCTGGTGAAAACACAAAATGGTACAGCCACTTTGGAAGACCATTTGGCAGTTTCTTACAAAGGCAAACATAGTGTCACCATATTATCCAGCAATTGTGCTCCTTGGTACTTACCCAAATGAGTTGAAAACATGTCCTCACAAAAACCTGCACAAGATAGTTTATAATAGCTTTACTTGTAATTAAAAAAAAAAAAAAACTGGAAACAACCAAGATGTCCTTCAATAGGTAAATGAACAGACAATGGTATATCCATATAATGGAATATTATTCCATGATAAAGAGAAAAAGGCTATCAAGCCATGAACAGACAGAAGAATCTTAAATGCATGTTGCTAGGTAGGAAAATAACAGTATGAAAAGGCTACATACTATATGATTCCAACTACATGACATTCTGGAAAAGGCAAAACTATACAGATGGGTAAAAAGGTCAGTGATTGCCAATGATTGGGAGTAAAGCAGATGAACAGGTGGAGCACAAGGAATTTTTAGTGCAATATAAATATTCTGTATTACACTGTAATGATACATTATGCATTTGTCAAAAACCATAGAACTATCCAACACAAAGAGTGAACCTTAATGTAAACTATAGACTTTAGTTAATAATATGTCAGTTGTAATAAATGTACCATACTAATGCAAGATCTTAATAATACGGGAAACTGCAGGGAGTAGGGGAGGTTAGGGGAGTATATGGGAACTCTACTATCTGCTTAATTTTTCCATAAATCTAAAACTGTTCTAAAAAATAAAGTTTATTAACTAAATATTTTTCTAATAAAAAAGGAGAGGTTAAGGTGAGGTGAAATTGTAAGAAAAAGTATCATGAAAGAAGTGAGACTTTTGTTGGGTCCTGAAGGGTACATAGGATTTCTAGAGTTGGAAAGGGCAGAAGACATTTCAGCTGGGATTGAGGCATGAAAAAGATTCAGAGGGCTCAAATTGGAAAGGAGCAGGAAATAACACAGAATAAATCAATGCAAAGAACAACAGGCGGTAATTCAATGGAAGCCAGGGGCCAAGGTAGGGCTAGTAGCACTCAAGTATCAATTCAATATCAGATAAACATAGGCAGGGGGGCTGACTTGACCTCAGCTGGGTCCTCAACATGTATTCATTCATTCATTCATTCATTATTTAGTAAACATCTACTATGTTCCAGACACTATGGTAGGACTGGGGACAAGCAGTGAACAAAACAAATGAAAATCTCTGTTCTTATTGAGCTTACATTCTAGTGAGAGGAGACGGAAAGAACCTGCCTGGTATTTTCAAGAAACATCAAAGAAACCATTATGGCTGGAATCGAGTGAAGGGAGAATGTAGAAGGTGAGTTAGAGAAGATAACAAAAGCCAGAGTGCATAAGGCCCTAGGGCCAGAATTAATAAGGACTCTGGCTTTTACTCTGACGGGTTTAAGTAGCCAATGGAAGGTTCTGAGTGGCAGAGTGACTTGATTAACACCTGAACAGGGTCAGTCTGTCTTCTGTGCTAAGGGTTGGCAGAGAAAGTACAACAGTGGCTCCAGGGAGACCAGTGAAGAAGTTGTTGCCATAATCCAGGCAAGAGAAGATGGTGGCTTGGACCATGGTTTTAGCAGCACAAGTTGTAAGATATAGATTCTGGACTCTACTGATGGATTAAATGTGTGAGAGAAAAAGAGGGTCAAAATGACTCAGTTTTAGGCCTGAGCAACTTACTCGAAGGTAAGGGTTACCAGTAAGAGAGAGAGAGAGCGCGAGAGAAAGAAGAATATAGGAAGAACAGGCTCATGAGGAGGGCTGAGCTCACTGTCTGAATTCAGGTAAGCTATCTTGAAAGGGAGAATTTCAACAGCTAGAGATCAGAGTGAGGCTGAAATGCAGAGTCAAGTGGGCAAAACTAAGTCACAGTATGTACTAGCAGTGAGGACAAGCATCTATTCATTCATTAAACATATCTTGAAATCAACCTTTTTAATGTGACAGGGACACAAAGATAAACAAGACATCTTTCCTGTCTGGAAGGAACTAACAGTGTAATGAGGGAAACAAATATAAATAAATAATTCTAGTACATTAAGAATCATAGTAGAAGTATTTAACATCTATTGATTCCCTGCTATACACCAAGCAGTGTGATGAGGAAGCAGGAGGTATGCATGAAGTTCTATAGGAGCACAAAAGAAATTCTTGCAAAGGCTGGTAAAGACATTCTCAAGGGTTTTTACTACAGTATGACATCAGGGAGTTGGCAGTAACCTAGATGCCCCATCATTAGGGATATGTATCATTCAAATCTATGAAATATTCAGCAGCAGCTAGAATTAACAAACTAGGTGTCTACACAACATTGTGGAAATAGCTCAAAAACACAATGTTGTGTAAAACAGCAGGAAACAGATTTACAGTCCAATACGATCTCTGTAAATGAAAAAGGCATACACAAAACACTACTTGTTTTAAATTATCAAGGATCTATATCAAACATATTGTAATTTGTGCCCAGAAGAATGAGAGTGGGGATTGATAAAGATGAGGAAAACTAATATAAACAACATAAAATAATATAAACAAGAGAGGAGCCTTTTAGGGGACTGATGATGAAAATGTGCCAAGAATTTAGGAGCAAAGTTAACTCAACTCTCTGCACCTGAGGTAAAATAACTAGCTAATAGGAATCCAGCTGATAACCTTAAGGGGAAGGACATCTGTGGGTCCCAGGAAGCACGTGCAGAGACATGTAGGCATGAAAATGTATCACTGGGTTCAGAGAACAGCACTAGGTTGAACGTGGCTTGCAGTAAAGGTGGTTGTGAAGAGTTGACATATTTGAAAGTCCTGGGTAAATTGCACAACATCTTACATGTGGAAGGTATAATCATTCTAATCAATATGTTCCCTTCTACTACATTGGGGTTAAAGATAATGCTCTGCTCCCATTCAGCCTATGGTGGGATTCTCTTTCAGCCCTATTAGGGTCTTTGCCTCTCGTGACTTCCCCAAAGACCTTAGTCCAATGGGTCACTCCTGTTTACTATGACCTCAGGGAATGTGGCCCTTGGTCTACTGCTTTAAAACTGGAGTTCCACCAGCAGCAAAGTTGCTGCTCTGGCTGGGAGTGGGGTGGGCAGGGAATTGGAAGCCCAACAATGCCTCTCATACTGGGGTACGTGCCTTGAGCAGTTCACCCCACCTTTGCCAACTCAGTGCTGCCAGTTAACTCTCACCTGTCACATTCCAGTTGGAATCATTTCCCCTTCTCTGACCACCCCTCCTCCACCCCAGATTGGGTCATGTTCCACTGTCATAGCTGTACCTATTTTTCACAGCCTTTAGCACAGTTGCAACTCCGCATGTACTTTTCTGATAACTTACATCCATCTACTCACCTAGGTTCCAAGTTCAGTGCTGGCAGTCTTTTCTTGTTCTACCAATTCTCATTAGCCTGCACAGTGCCTGGCATGTAGTACTTCTAAGTTCTCAGTTGACACAAAGCATTCCAGTCAACAGACATGGGTCAGTGGGAAAAGCATGGGAAATAAGAAAGTTAGGGTTTGGGTGTTACAGATGAAGGAGGGTAACGAGACACAAGCCATGGTACCGTACACACGTTCCCACCTGTAACACGGTGGCTACCACCCTCGGGTAACGGGTTGGAGTAAAGTAGGGCGAAAATCTTTTTAAGAATTACAAGTGATTAACACATTCGTATTAGACGTAGGTCAAGTTGAGAAGGGAAATGGGAGTTGATTGCATCAGCCCAAGGGAGGAGTCCCTAACAGTTCCAAGCTGCCTGATCAGCTTGACCCAAAGGGGACAGGATGTCCACTGAGCCCGTAAAACTCTCAGCCCTCTGCCTCTAATGTCCACCAGCTGCGTCACCGTGGTTGCCACTTACTAGTTCAACTTCGCAAATCTAACCTTACACCGTTCTCGTCCTCCAAGTCACCCACATAACACGGCGTTGCCTACTTGAAAAAATCAGCAAACCCCCCCTAATCCTCAAGTAACACATACCGGTCTTGATCTCCAAGGAAGCCCTTCCCCGCCCCGCTTCACCTCACCGAAAGTCCGTTGCGCCCTCCCGGCGACGCTAGACGCCGACCTGTCGTCCTTCGTCGACCGCCGTCTGCCCAGCAGCCCTGCGCCCGCCCCGGCGCTACGCGGACACGAACTCTAGATGCCGCCCGGGCAGGCGGCGCGCACGTGCGCGCCGCCACGCGGCCGCAGGTACGCAGACAGGGCGGTGGCCCGAGGGCCGGAGCGGGCGGCGGGCCGACGGCGAGCGCGGGCGGCGGCGGTGACGGACTGGACTTAGGGCCTGTAGGAAGCCCCTCGAGCCACGCTCGGTCTCCGACGAGAGGCCCCAGCGCCTATCAGAATGAGAAACGGGCGAGAAGAAGAGGGTGCCCTTTCGAGGCCAAGCCCCGCCAGGGAGAGCTGGGGATGGGCAAGGGCCGGCGCAGGTAAGAGATCCCGGCGGGAAGGGTCAGAATCGGCACTAAGTGACGGCTTATTATTCCTCCTTTCCTAAATATCCTCTCCCAGTGGGATCCGGGCCTGACGTGTGGGTAGTTGTGGAGGAGCGGGGGGCGCTTCAGTCGGGCTGCCTCCTGCCGCGCCAAGAGGATTTAAGGTCTCCTTTGGCTTTGCTTTTCCGGTCCAGCATTGGGACTTCGGAGAGCTCCTGTGTTCTGGGCAAGGGGTGTGGAGAAAGAGGAGTAAGAAGCGGTAGTCAGCACCAAATCACAATGGCAACTGATTTTTAGTGGCTTCTCTTTGTGGATTTCAGAGGAGATTTTAGACGCAAAAGTTTCAGGAAGACCCCAACATATCCGAGCAATGCATTAAAGAAGTTGGCCATCGTGAATATTAGCGGGCCTCCTCCCTTTTTATAAATAGGGGTAAATTGAGGAATGCAGATGTTTCAGTGTCTAAAAACATTAGCAACTCTGCCACTTAAAAATTTTGTGTGTGTGTTTGAGTCTGTAAAGACCTGAATATTTGCCACGAAACTTCAGAAATTAACTGAGAGTATATTATAACTAGGAATTTTTAAAACTGAGTGTTTGGAAATATTTGTTTTGTGCTGTTAAGAACTTGACTATATTCACTTTGAATTTGTAGTGTTGCAATGGACTGGATTGTTGGGGTTTTAAATAGGCACTCATGGGTTTATTGTGCTTTTTAAAGTTACACCATTGCACATGAACTAATACCTTACAATTTTAAAAGGAAAATTAAACACATTTTGATGAAGCAGTAGTGCATTTGTTGGTAGGTACCTACTGTAGACCTAATAATCTATAAATTCTTGTTTCCTCTTGAATGTCTATAACTTCTGTAATATCCCACCTTACTACAGTATTTTGGCAATAGAAGGTGCACGTGGAAAGAAGCATGGGAGATAGTTATTACCATTGTTCACAGTTGTTAAATTTGTTATAGGATTACTTGAACGTTTCAAATAGGACACATTTGGCTATAGGGAAATAAACAATTGACTTTAACAGATTATGTGTTTACCAATTTTTTGGAGACATTTGGAGATCAATATATTTCATAAATGAGTAATGTATGTAAACTGTTCCATACTTTTAGCAGAAAGATAAAACCTTTTGCTGTAAAAGGAAGCAAAAAATAACTCGGCATTTATGTTCATAACAGTCTCACCAATATGAAATTGTTTCAGTTGACTCTGCAGTCAAAATTTTAGCTGCATTTATTTCATCGATCCATAATTTCTACTGGTTAGTTTGTGTAGAATCAATCGTTCTGGGTCTGGGATTGGTAGTTTTGGTCACTAGATTTGTGGCACTAATTATAATATGTATATGAGTAGAGGCTGGTGGTTAAGCAGTATTCTAATTGATCTGTGATGTCAGCTTAGATTGGATGCCACTGAAGTTTGCTTGTCATAGAGGGCAAGTAGTACATCCTGGTCTGGAAGGATTTATTGTTCTCTTCTAGCAACCTATGATTTGCTCTGGTGATTTTGCTTGCAAACTGGAATATAAGAAATGCCCTCTATTTTTGCTGTTAATCCCCCTCTTTTGGTTTTGTTTTTTAACAAAGTGGTTAATTTGAAGGTGAATAAAAAAAGAATAGGTTATCCTTTAGTTCTGTGAGGGGAATAATACTTGAACAAATGTGTGCAGAGAAATTGCTGTTATGTTTGTTTAATTAAGGTGGATTTCTAAGAAAACCTCAAATGATCTGTATTGATGGAAAAATGGTTTCTATAATGAAACAGGTTGAAATTTTTATATGACTTATAATATTGCTGTGAGTTATAAAAGTAAAGCAAAAGTAAACTGAGTTGCTTGTCCAGTGGGATGGACAGGAAAGACAGGAAGTAAATACCAATGAAAAATGAACTACTGTGGAGAAGTGTTACATTTGTGGAAAAAGAAATAGGAACCTTATTCATCAAATTTATATAAAAACTTTAAAAACTAAACAAATCAAATGACTTTAGTATAATCAAATTCAGACTTTGATTTGCCTAACAGAACCACCATATTTCCAAGGACAATTCTCCATGTCTGAGCATGTTGTCCAAGTTTGCAATATAAACTGGAGAGAGTATATACTGGGAACTGTTTGATTCTTTTTCTTAAAAAAAAATAGCTCAGGCTCAGGATTCAGAATGAACAGAACCATGAAACCTAAACCCTAAGATTGTAACAGCGCTCTTTTATTTTTTTTCACTCTGGTGTTTATTCTTAAAAACCTAAAAGTTAGATTTAGTAATCAGCAGTGCCACTACCTTTATGCTTAGGTATTTCTTTGACTTAGAAAAAGTTGGTCACGTGTACCACTTCCAGAGCCCTAGGGGTGTGTTTTTAAACCATGAAGACACTTCTCATAAAATCTTTACAAAGCATTTTCTAAATGAATAATTTCAAAATAAGGTCTTTATGGTCTTTATTCTAGGGGCATCTGCCCCAAATAATGTAGTTTTCTTTGGACTAGGAGTTACAATGTGTTGGGAATGGTAATGAATTAACTCCATTTTAGATGTACAATGCCTATCATTCCAATACCAATGCACTAATAAATCCTAAGAGTCATAGGTTTTATGTGCTAGTATGAAAATTACTAAAGATGGATAAATCTTATGTTGGAGACATAAGACACGAAACCTTTTTGTTTTCTGAAAATACAGTGGCTTATAGCTGATTCGTTATTGTGATATGGTGTAATTATGCTAGATGGCAATTTTATTAGATTATACTTTAATCTTTTTAAGTTTGGTATCTGAGGATAGACTTTCATTTGGTGAATATTATTATGGCAACTAAAAGCTAAATATGATAAAATGTACAAACAAGAAGAAATTTTTTTAAATGAAGACGTTATTAGTGACCTAACATGTCATTTTAGCTACATAGCCTGCTATAAATCACTGTTTTACTGCAAATAAATTTCCATAAGGTTTATAAATGTGTAAGTTTATAAATAAACTTGCATAAAATGCAAATAAACTTGCATTCATGTTTTCTCTGAAGCCTCCTGAGCTAACTTTGCATAAAGGTGTTATTCTATACTTCCAGGAAGTGAATTATTCAGGTCAGCCACATTTTTTTCTTCCCAGAGTCTAAATACCCCTGTTAGTGTTTTGTGGATGCATCGTTTTTCCCTTTTGTCTTTTTTTAAACTTTTTTTCTTTTTCTTTCTCCACATGTTCTAAATCCCCTTTTGAACTGTGCATTTTCCAAGTCCATACTCAAGTATTCTCATAACCTCCAAATTATTAAATAAATGCAAAATTCAGTGATATAGTACTTGGGTTTCTGATTCTTGCCCACTATAGGAATGTGCTTCCTGAGATGGTTATAATCATGATTATGATAATAGTTAACAGGTTTTGAGTGCTTTCTAGGTGCCAGGGACTGTTCTAGGTGCTTTATCTCTGTTAATTTGTTTAATCCTCCCCCACAAATTTGAGGTATCGTTATTCCCATTTTTTTAGATGAAGATGTAGATATACAGAGAGATTATGGTAACTGACTTACTACTAAGTGTCAGAGCTATTAAGGGTGGGATCTGGGATTAGAAATCAGGCATCTTACTTCCTGAAATGATGAAATTTAGCTTGAAGAAATAAATTGAATTTGATTTCCTGCTCATTTTTCAATTTCATTGTGGTCTTTGGTTGTATTTGTTACTACAACTCTGCCTTAGCATCCTGTAACTATTGTTGCAAGGTTATGTTACCAATTTTTACTGTTGATACAAAGATGTCATGAAATATTTACTTTATGTATCAGGTTCCTTTTTATTAACTCTTGCACCTTGACATATATCACTGTAATTCTTCATGTGAATGCCTATTAAGGAAAGATAAAGTTAGAAATCTTTGATCCTGCTAATAAGTTTGCTTTTGTTACATTGGGAGCTCATAAAAACCGAAATACTCAAAAGTTAGAATACATACACAAGGAAAATTAATAACTCATTAATATTGTTTTCTCTCTACATGTCTGTATTGTCTTTTGGTCAGGATGAACCAGAAAGAATTGTATTTTTCTTACAATTTGTGGTAAATGCCTTTATGAAGTCAAGTGTTCTGGACATATGCTGTGGTTAGAAGGACTGTTGATGAGGTTTACTGTTTCTGTTTCTTCATTCCCTTACATTGTTAATGTCCACATACAAAGGGGGACAAAGTGATAACTCACTTTATGTATGAAACCTTGGGTTTCAGTCATATTTTGTCACATTTTGTATGTCCCTATCCTATCCTGCAGGTTTTCTTTAGGAGGGATATTTTACAATGCTGTAAGTTTTTTCTAATGTAAATTATCATAGTACCACATATTCTGTCTTCAGTAAGTGGTAGGAGCCTACTGATACTATAGTAGTTGTATTCAGTGGTGGTTGGAGGCTTACATTGAAACTTCTATGCTCAATAATAACCTTTCTTGTCACCAGAGTCTCCTATTTGGAAGATAGTTTACTAAGCTAAGGGGTGTAAGGTGTAGTAGGGGAATAAGAGTTTACCCAAATAGGGATGGACTTTCTTTGTTTCATTAGTCCTGGTAATGTAATGTTTGAATTGAATAGCTCTAGTCATTACATACTTTGGTTAAGTATGATTTTTGTGATTGCCTCTTTGGCCCAGTTGCCAGTAAATTGGGGAATTATTTTTATTTCCTATTTATTCCCCCCAATGGAGAACCTGTATCTGTTTTTAACTGTACTTTGTCACCTTTCTCAAACCCCAGATGTTTTCATCACATCTTTTTCTTCCCAGTGTCTAAATATCCTTTTAGTATTTAGTATCTTTGTGGCAGCATCTTTTTTTTAATCCCAATTTTTAAAGCTTTATTGTGTAAGTGTGCTTTTTGTTGGGATCTAACTCTTCCAAATGCAAGAGCATTTATGATCTGCATCTTTTATAAAATATGTTCTTCTCTACTTTATCTCTCATTTATTTAGTGCCACCTATGCGTGTAATTTCATTACTCACAACCACCTTCAGAGGCTGGTACAGTTCCTTATTTGCAGACAAAGAGTCTGAGGTCCAGCGATCACTTCTTCGAGAGTCCCAAAGCTGTTATGTGGTAGAGCCAAGATTTTTAACCTAGGTCTGATTCACAACTCTTAACCACTAAGTCCACTGACTGCAACAAGAGCCCTAGCTCTCATCCAGTACAGCATAGTTCCCTTTGTGCAGTCATTCAGATTCATTCAATTTAGCCTCTTCAGAAACCTCTCAGGAATCTCCTTAGCCTGTTTTCTCCACAGGCACCCAACTAACTTTGCTTGGTAGATAGGGATCACAGCAAAATGTAGTTTTCCAAGTTGGTGATGGGTGGGGTGATAGTGCTCTGGAGGTAGCCAGAGAAGTAGGGTATGGGTGGAGGGTAAGGGAAGGATCAAAAGGAGGGTTATTGGAGAAAGTTTGATGAAAAGCAGAAAGAGGAAACCCTTGTTGGAGTGAAGGTTTAATACAAGGCCTTAGAACTCACAGGAAGAGGTGTTTTGTCCTTGTTGTGAGTGCAGGCCAGAGGCAACCTATGAGTTTCATTTGTTCTACTTATTAAAGCAGCAACCAGAAGGTATTACGTGCCTTCTGTATTCACTTAATATGCAAATGGTGACTAAAAATGACTGATTTTGAAGCAATCATACAAACATCCATATACAGATAAGCCTTAGTAACTCGGAAGTCAGTGGCCCTGTTGGGCTATGATGATTACTCAAACCATTTCTGACACTACATCCGGAATTGCATTCATAGCCTGCAAAAACTTCTAATGTCTTTTTGAATAGTCACAACACTTACAGATCTTCCTCTTTTGAGGGAATGTTTGATTTTAGGAAATAGGCAAATGTGGTGAATAAAGTATGATTAAACTGGGCAATAACTTTTAGGCAGATAAAAGAAAAATATAGCAATGTAGTAATAAGGCTGACATTAGAGTGCTTTTATGATGGGTCTGAAAACAATCCCCAACATCTGTAAATGTTTTAAATCAGTGCTGTCTACTACTAAGCGATATGTAGCACTTGAAGGGTGTTAAGAGTGAATGGGAGACTGATTTTAATTTTATTTAATTTAAATGTAAATAGCCATACATGAACAATAGCTTACCATTGGAAAGATGCTTGATTTACTGAGAACAGTTCTTCACCCAGCTGTAACAAGGTTCTATTAGCTGACTAAAGGACTTAACATTTTTAGCATATAATATACAGTAAGGCACTAATGTTAATTACTGCCAAGACATGCAAACATTATAAAACTTTAGACAAGGATGAAGACAAAAGCAATGGCCCTTCTTTGTAAATAAGGGATCAATCACCTCCTAATAAGAGTCTTGATTTTAGTTCATAATACAATACCACCCCCAAAAAGCAGATTGTTAATTTGTTATTAGCCATCATGTAAAGACAAGGGAAAAATGGGAGCCAGGGGAGTTCTCCTTCCCATTCTCCGTAGTTTTTACGATTTAGATTATAAAACTAAGAGCCTAAGAGTGACCAATTCCTGCAACTTTAACTCAAAATCTGGCTTCTCTGTTGCTGAAGTAATAGTGTGAGGCAAGCACCCATTAGAGCACTGGGGGCGTGCACCGTTATGAAATCTAGTATATTCTAAAACATCATGGTCAATATCAGAGTTCTCAAAATATGCTATAGAAATAATAATTTAGCCACCTTGGGTATAACAGAACACATGGCTGCCATTATAGTCCACCTTGATCTTACAAGGGAACTTTAATCTTTTAGCATAGCTTTACTTTCATTCATTTAAGCTTTATTTCAGAAGTTTGGTATCTCTCTTTAAGTTGCTTCCATTTCAGTGTTTTACAGGGCCCTGCCTCAGCTTCCATAGTTTTTCTTAGGAGCAGCTAATTAATACTTGACTCCATATGCTTTAATTTGATATTTTGGGAAGTTCTGTTTTTTTAAAGAATCCTTTTATGTTGGGCCTTTAAAGACATTTGTTTACCAAGACGTTTGCATTGAATCATTTGTTTAAAATATTTATTGGGCACCCATTATATGCCAGAAATTGTGCCAGTTACTGAGGACACAGAAGTTAAAGAATGGTCTTAATCTAGTTATCTTCCCAATATCCAATATGGATATCCAATATCCAGAGTCACAAGGATTTACTACTATGTTTTCTCCTAAGTGTTTTATAGTTTTAGCTCTTACATTTAGGTCACTGATGCATTTTAGTTGATTTTTGTATATGGTACGAGGTACAGATCAAAATTTTCTTTTTGTATGTGGATGTCCAGTTGTCCCAGGTCCATTTGTTGAAAACACCATTTTTCCCCATTGAATTGTCTCGACTTGTTTGTTGACAAAGGATTTATTTCTGTCACACCCAAGCTGTTTCTCAATGTCTAAGCCTTTGTGCCTGCCGCCCCCTAGACCTAGTGAAATGCCTCTCTATCTTCTACTCCCTTTTTGTTTGGTTAATTCTTCCTCATCCTTTAAGGTTCTATAGGAACCTCACCTTCTTCAGTACGTCATCCCTTATCTTATCAACCTACCACCACCGCCCGCCACACATACCTTTTCCCCAAGTCTGGGAGAGAAACCTCATAGGCAGTGATCCATTTAAGATTAATAGCTATTCATTGTGTTTATACTAGGCACTTTAAAATATAACTGAATAAAATAAGACCTGCCATCACCCCCAGGAAGCTTATTGCTTCCTGTGAGAAAATGGGCTATAATAATAGAATGGGGTAAGTTTATAGTAGGGATAAGCATAGTATGCTATGAGAATGCAGAGAACAGGAATTTAACCTACTCTTCTGGATTTTCCCATTGAAAGTGACCTCTGAACTGAAACCTAAAAGACTGATAGCTAGGTGAAAAGAGGGGAAGGACAATAGGAAAGAAAGAATAGAGAGAGGCCCAGAAACTGCGGAGTATGACACAAGTAGTTTAGCATTGCTGGATCACAAACTCTAAGGATATGAAAGATGAAGCTTGGGGGGTAGGGGCAGATCATGACAAGCCTTTTACAGCCAGAGAAGGAGTTTGGCCACGGTCCTACAGGCAGGGAGAACCACTGAAGGAGAGAAATATGTACAGAACAAGTTTAAGTAAGAAGCTTAAGTCTCTCCAAACCATTTTAAAATGAGTTAAGATATAAAGCCCTTTGGGTTTCTTTATGCTTTATCCTACTCTTCTAATTGTCAAAAAAACCCAAACAAACCCAAACCCTCCTTTTCTATACCTACTAAAAACTTCATTTTATAGAATTACAGACAGTATGCTGATTAAAGAATTCTTAATAATTAGTTAGCTATTACTTCTGTCTGCAGATTACTAGCCATTGTGTCATCAGATATTAAAGATTTAAACCTCTGGAGTTTATGTTATTTTTTTTCTCCAAGTGCCTGTGAGATTGAGAATTTAATTAAACTCTAGCAATTGGACTTTCTAGTGGTGTTTGCAACATATGGTTGTTATATTTAATCATTTACTGTTGTATTCTCCTAAAATTTTATTAAGGAGAAAAAGATAGGTTACAACAGATCTATACTGGCTGATATATGGCTCTGGAACAATTTTCTTAGTTTTCAATAATTCTAGCCTAAAGTATTATATCGAGCTTTGCACTCACCACCACATTCTAATTTACAGTATATTTGTCTCTCTTCTGAGATGCGAAACTCTTTGGAGCAATCTTTTTTTTTTTATTTAGTATTTTAACTAGCACATAGTAGGTGGCAGTATAGATGTGATTAATGAATGGTCCTCAAAAACTGACATTCGTTTGAAGCTCCATTTTATTCTTAAAAACATGAAAATCTCTAAAATTTAACTAAAAGCAAAAGTGACCTTTAAGCTTAGTAGTTAATTTAACTGTGGTGTTTTTCTTACAGGCATTTGTAAAGGATGTTCATGAAGATTCAATAACAGTTGCATTTGAAAACAAGTAAGTCTCTTGATACAGAATTTTAATGTTCAGGTGCATTAATATTTTATGCTAATTCCTTTTATTTTTCATTTTTTAAAATTCAAGTCTAGTTTGAGTCTTTTTCAGGAACGGATCATTGTGTTACTGACCAAGAAGTTTCTGAACAACTCAATATTAAACCAGTGAAATGACTATTCCTGCTAATGACCTCAGAGGTCCCTTACTGTGTAATATTGACCCTTACATCTCAGTTCCCTTGAATGTGAAGAAAGAAACCAGATTCTTCTGCATTAGTAACTGAGAGTTTGGATAGGATTATAAAAGATGGAGATGAAGGAATTCATGAGTATTGGTAAAAAAACAAACAAACAAAAGAAAACAACTCCATGTGAGTTTGGTAACATTAAGTATAAAACTGATAGCTTTAGTTATGTAGTATATCTTTTAAATTTTTTTCCTCACAACACATAAGGAACAAGAATTGTCTAGTATATTTTATCAGAAGCAATCATGCTTACCCATCAACTTTTTCTTTCATATGTTTATAACAGTAATAGCAGTAGCTAATCTTTTCTGGTTTCTTTTGCTAGATGAGAAAAATACTTATAGGCCTAGGACTATTAGCTGTATGAAAGCATCAGTAGTATAGATAGATGTTAACATTTTATTGGGGGAGACAAGTCTCTTGACTAAATTTTTTTAATGCTGATGAAGGCTATTTTCATGGTAGCAGGGCAAGATTCTAAAGTACGTATAAACTCCTTCGCCAAAGTGTAGATGTGGCCGTGATCTTAGGATTTTACTGAACTCTGGTGAATAGTCGACAGTTATGATGTTTTGGCTTTTATGTACTGAGAGAATTAATAGTATATCAAAAGCAGGCCACAAACCTATAGAGACAGAAAGTAGATTAGTGGTTGCTTAGTGCTGGGGGGGTGAGGTGGGGGGAAGCCATAGCTAAAGAGTACAGGATTTCTTTTTGAGATGATGAAAATGTTCTAAAATGGACTGTTAATGATTGCACATATCTGTGAATATACCAAAAACCATTGAATTGTACATTTAAGTTGATGAATTGTATGTGAATTGTATCTCAATAAATCTAAAATGTAGGTTGTGATTCAGGCATATTATTGAGCAATAAATAAAAACATCTTCTGAAATAATTTAAAAGCAGGCCTGCATTTCAGTGTCTAGAAAATAAATTTTGTAATTAGACTGTTAGGAGATTCTTTTGGCTGGCAGCAGGACAAAGTAGTATCCTTAGATGCCTGACACACATTTAGGGGGACAGAGAAGAGGATTGAGAGTGTCTGACTAATAATCTCAGTTCAGAATAGCAGTTTGAATAATGGAATAAGTTTCTGTGAATACCTGAAGCCAAGACTTTCAGAATTTGCCTCTTTGCTGTTTCAAGAATCCATGGTTATATAACAGACAACAGCATCACACCTCTAATGGAGGAATCTTTGTTAAATGGGAGAGTAATTTTTTTCTTGTAATTATACTCTTTATCTACTTACCTACTCCCATCACTGGGAAAACACTCTTTTCTATGAATAGATAGTTATCTTTATTTGCCACTCTCAGTTTCTCCTGTAGTCTGTAATCTAAAATATTAAGCACTCATTTCCTCTATGCATTTAAGAAAAGTCTAGTTTATACATTGATTTATCAGATTAGTTCTTTTGGTTTTCAATTAGATTTTTACCATAAGCTTAAAATTATTCCATCTTTGGATCTTCTACTTAATTATCTCCTGTACCATATCTGCATTAAAGCTTCTCTTCAAGCCCTTTTTCATCTTGGGAATTTGAAATAGATCATCTGTTTTTCCTTGTGTTCATGAAGTATGTTTAAGATACAAAACTGAGTGTGAGGACATCAGGAGGATTTAATAGGTCCCTACCAAAGTAGTCTCTTTGCCCTTGTGTGTTTCCTTTTTGTTTTTCTATTAAAAACAAAATAACAAAGTGTTGTATAAGACTTCAGATTATATTTACCTTTTCTTTCCTTTCAATCATGAAGAAACTCCTGTTACTATGATACCATGTTGTTTTAGGTGCTTTGTTTTTATTAATAGGTGCTTCCTAAAGATTCCATAAAATATAAAGTTGTTTCTATATTTCACGTTTTTGAATAATGAATTTAAATGTTTGTCACTATACACTTAAGACTTAAAATAATTCTTCCTTCTTTGGAACCAAGAAAATTATATATATTGTATTATTATATGCTTTACAAGTAAAATTTAGCAATGAATTAGCATTTATAATGTGTTAAAAGTCACTAACTTTCAATAAGTATAAAAAGCCTTTTCTGAAGTAAAGACAATTTTTTTAAGTTCTATAGTTTTCAGCTGTGTGTAATAATTCAGAGGAAAGGTTTGGTCTAAATTAGGCCCTAATCAGATTTTCACAAATTCTGACTTAATTACTTACTCTCTTACATTATAGCTCTTCTTAAAAAAATAAAAACAAATTAGCACTTTTGTCAATAGAATTTTATTAAGAAAGCCCTTTAGTAAAACATTGACATACTGCATAGAACAGACCTCAGTATTTGCTGATGAAACACCCCAAAAAGAATCCAGAAGTGACTACTCCAGCAGTTGAATTTTCAGTGTTTTTGCAAAGTCTGCCTTTTAATATTTTTATCATTGTGTATATAAAAGAATAATTTGGTATCTTTCAAAATGGTTCCATATCATTTTAAATTTAAAAAACATAGGCAACTTAATTGAACTCCTATAGGCTGTCTCCATCGGGTTTCTATGGTTTAGGAGACCCCACCATCCCAGTGCATGCTGATAACGCCATGCTGATCAGCACCCATGACAAGGATTGACCACCTCGTGGGATCTAAAATTTAAAGGGGGACAAGTGAGTTGTGAATTGCTAATGTGTTGACTGCCCCATTTTGCTTGGGAATTAGGGGGCAGTTTCTGTGGTCTTTGGAATGTGGTTAAAATTCCTTTGCAAGTGAAAGTATGTTGATATTACTAATAATTAACGATACTAACATTTAATTTAAATATTAAAGGAAATTTCTGTTGTGGTCTCTTAAAATTCTGAGAAGTTGAAATTATTGGAAAAGGACTTTTTTGCAAATCATGATGTTGCTCTGTTGTGTTTAGAGAAATATTCCAAATGGAAGTACAAGGCTGCTGTGCTACATGCAGACTTTGTTGAAATGTTCCTATGTTGCCATTATGCCACACTCAGCAAAAACTGACCCATTTTAAAGCATTTGCTTCTTTAAACTAGAAAAAGAGTGTCACAGTTACTCAAAAGTTGATGGCAGAGTGGTCATTGTTTCAGTTAAACACGAAAAGCATGCTAAATAATTGTATGTTTGCTTATTTGCAGTTGGCAGCCAGAGAGGCAGATTCCATTCCATGATGTGAGATTCCCTCCTCCTGTAGGTTATAATAAAGATATAAATGAAAGTGATGAAGTTGAGGTGAGTTCCCCTGCTGTAGAGTTATTAAGTAGTGAAGGAGTTGGGGTATTTAATTTGCCTCTGCTTTTTTTTTTATACCTTGTCTTTAACATTATTTAAATTACCTTGAAAATTATAGCTGAGATGGACATGTGCTTTTCACTAACCCATCTTAATAATGATTTGAAATGATACATGATGCTTACATTTGGCTATTTGAGCAGCAGTCAGTGCATACATTTGAAAGTCACTACGCCAAGTTCCTTTGCTCACTAGTACTTCTTTTCCCCCTTCCCTCAATCTTGGAGTCTTTGTTTGAATGATATATTGTTCATTTACACTATGTCCCCATTTTAAGCAAAATGGATTAGGAAAATTAATTTTACAAAGGAAAGAAATCATACTTTATTACAGATCAGTTTCCTAAAATTTCTTTACATAGCAGTGAATCTTCCTGGTATGTTATTTTTAAATAACCTACAAGCTTTAGTTTATACATGTAGGCAAAACCTCTTTTTCGCAGGGCATACTGTGAACTACCTGCTCATCTGCCATTGAGCTCTTTGACCGAAAGGTGCTATTACAGGTCTAACACATGAACAAAAACATTGTGTTTGTGATTTCTCTCTCCATTGGAATTTGGTTTTGTATTGAAGGCAGTTATAGTAGTATTTTATATAGTTTTTGTAGTATCCTTTCTTCTTCCTACCCTTTCACACACATTTTGAGCTGCTTCTCTTCTTTCTTCACAAAATTAAGCACAATGCCTTGTTAATAGTGGCAACTTCATGAATATTTGCAATATGAAGAAAGCAGCTAAGTAGACATTTGTATAGGTAAGGCAAAGTGCTTCTAGGTCTTTGGGTTCTTATTTGCTGCACTAGGTACTAAAGGTACAGTGAAACAGGGCAGAGTCCTCTGCCTTTTATTTATTTATTTTCTTTTTTTCTTGACACCATTGATTGGACAGAGTCCTCAGCCTTTGAAGTCACATTCCAGTTAGGCTAGCTAATATGACAGGTGTGAGTAAGTCATACGAAGAAAAAAGAGCAAGAGGGTAGAAGGTGATGTGTAGGGGCAAGAGTGCTGTTTTAGAGAGTGGACAGGGAAGATCTCTGATCGTCCAGACCTGTGTTCTTCTCTCGACAGTTTTAAAGTGGAAATAGGATAAAGTGTTATTTATTTACCAAAATGTACTGAGTACCTACTATGTGTAAGCAACTGGGCTTAGTTTTGCAATGGATCCTAATAGGGAAGAGAAACACTGTCTATACTTAGCTGTCTACTTCCTCAGAAGACTTCAAGCTCTCTGAAGCCAAGGACCAGGTCTTTTGGTCTGTCTATATCAAGAGTATTCATAATAGTGTTTGATGGAGGAACAAAAGAGACTTTTTTTTCCAACTTAGTCACATGGTAAATGGGGACCAATGAGACAAAACTGTTGCTGGGATGACCTCAGTGTATTACATAACAATTAGCTTAGGTTATTGCTCTGGCTAGAGCAGAGTTGGGAGAGTGATGGAGGCAAGAGGGAAAGGTAGGTTAAGTTGTATTTAGTTATTGTATTGTATAACCATTAACTTCAGTTGTAAACGGGAGACAAGAGTTTGAGCCTTGACTTGCTTGTCAACCTTGGGCTCTGTACCTCTCTATCCTCTCTGAGCTTCTCCTCCCCATCCCCCTTGTCCTGTCTGCTTATTTCTTTCCATGTATACCATATTGTCTCTTTTCCTATTAACCTTGAATTGCTAGTGTCTTCACAGAAGGTTCCATGCTGCACATTATAAGTGAGCTTTGAAGTGGTCATCAGAGAGATTGGTTAGAAGAACTGATCCACACTGTGAGAGAGAGCAGGAAGGTGGTATCCAGAGGATTGCCAGTGTGGAGTTGTCCTTTATAGTGGAGAGGAAGCAGGAGACCAGAAAGTGACCTAGGATCTGTCCATTTAGTCTCCAGGAGACATGAATGTCAGGGTGGTACCCTTAGTGGTCTGAGTGGTCAGTGGTCTTACTCATATAGTGACCAAACACCCAGGGGCCAGGGTCAGTAACTCCCAGTTTTTGCTCATTAGAATAAAATAAAAATAAGTTTGTATGTTTTTAGATACATTTTTGTAGCTTGCTACCCAAGGAAAGTATGCCTGTGTTTATGAATGGTCAGCTTTTCTTTAGGAGAACCGTTTTTCACAAGGAGCTCCCAGGCAATCTCAAGTAGTTTCTGATTATGTATCTCTGTCTAGTTTGGGGTACATAGAGGTACAATTTGGTTGAAAGTATATGGCATATGATTTAAAGATACCTAGGGACATTTTAAGAAAATTGCTCAATGTCTAATAATCTGTAGATTTCAAAATTATGTTAATCATGAAATATTCTGTGTTGTAATTTTTGTGTAGGTTTATTCCAGAGCAAATGAAAAAGAGCCTTGCTGTTGGTGGTTAGCTAAAGTGAGGATGATAAAGGGTGAGGTAGGAAAATGCTTATTTAAATTTCTTTTCTTATACTATTTCCCTTTTCTATACCCAGGTTCTACATTTCAGTCTGGATTTCTATTCTGAAGTAATATCTCATTTTGAATCATTTTATTAAAATGTTTTCACTATGTGTTCGTTATATTTCATGTGTTTCATTCAGTTGATTAATTTTTTTTTTCCTCTAAAGCATTTATTTTAAAATAACTGACTAGGGATAGCCTGTTGCTCTTACTATAAAAATTGTGACTAGGAATGATTTTATTTATTTCTCTCAGTTTTATGTGATAGAATATGCAGCATGTGATGCTACATACAATGAGATTGTCACAATTGAACGTCTAAGATCAGTTAATCCCAACAAACCTGCCACAAAAGATACTTTCCATAAGATCAAACTGGACGTGCCAGAAGACTTACGACAAATGTAAGTTGGTATACAGGAAATGCTGAGAATTTACAGGTGATGTGCAATTAAAGAAAATATAGATTTAAAAATAGTAGAAATTGAATTTCAAATTTAGTGAACTTCAAAAAAATGGTTTGGCTCGCAAACGTAGTGGGGAAAAAAACTTATTTAGCTTTTCCTAGTTATGTAATCAAGCCAACCTTGCACTTGTTTAAACTTAGTTGGCTAGGTACATGGCTGATGTACATAATGTATATTTCTTTTCTAAGGTATAATTAACTTTGTTTACAAATTTTAAGATTTTGAAATTAATGAAACAGATGCGACAGTTCTGTCATAAGTCACAAGTCAAATTCTAGCCTATAAAGATTTCTCCAGGTCTTTTCCCATTTAGCTAAAATGTTCTCAGATAAATTTGTAACTAGTAGAGCTAAAGAAGCTTCAAAAGGTCATCTCTGTCTTATAATCCTTGATCTGAAATAATGTTTAGAGACTTGAGATAAGAAATACCTTTTTAAAAAGTTCATCAAGGGCATGTGTAGTAAGTTTGATTTGGATATGTTGCGCCTCAGATAAATGTTAAATTGCAGTTCAGAATACCTAGAACAACTCCTCTTTGATTCCAGAGATTGTGTATCTGTGTAAATTTTTGTGCCTTCTTATTTTTATATATTTCCTTCTCAAATTGGTCAGCAGTTTTTCTTTAAGAAAGAAACGGCAAAACAAAATCAGATACCTTGTAGCTATCCCCCAGAGTTTTCAACAGTTGCCTTAAGAAAACTACTGACTTACACATATTTGAAATCAGGAAACCTACAGAGTAGAGTGGTTCTTCTAAATATGTCTCCTTGGTGATCTAAGCCCACCAGTAATGCCTTAAGAGCATAACTTTTTTTTTCCTTTTTCTATATCAAATGCTTGGTTTGGCTGAGTATTTCAGAGATACATAGCAAAGGAACTAAATGGATATAGCATATTTTGCATAAATCAAATTTAATATGAATCCATGATTCTTCTTTATTTTTTATTTATTTTTTTTTTTAAATTTCAGAATATTATGGCGGTACAAATGTTTTGGTTACATGAATTGTTTTTGTACAGTTTGAGTCAAAGTTATAAGTGTGTCCATCACCCAGATAGTGTGCATTGTACCTGTTAGGTGTGAATTTACCCATCTGCTTCTCGCCTCTCCCACCTGCTTCATTTCCCTTGAATTTTACTACCATGTGTGCACATGAGTGTTGATCTGTTAGTTCCAATTTAGGAGTGAGTACATGTGGTGTTTGTTTTTCCATTCTTGTGATACTTCTCTTAAAAGGATGGTCTCCAATTCCATCCAGGTTGTTACAAAAGGTATTAGTTCACCATTTTTTATGGCTGAGTAATACTCCATGGTATACATATACCACATTTTTTTAATCCACTCATGGATTGATGGGCACCTGGGTTGTTTCCACATCTTTGCAGTTGTGAATTGTGCTGCTGTAAACATTCAAGTGCAGGTGTCTTTGTTATAAAATGTCATTTTTCCTTTGGATAAATACCCAGTAGTGGGATTTCTGGATCAAATGGTAGTTCTACTTTTAGTTCTTTGTGGTATCTCCATATTACTTTCCATAGAGGTTTACTAAGTTGCAGTCCCACCAACAGTGTATAAGTGTTCCTTTCTCTCCTCATCCACACCAGAATCTGTTCTTTTGGGACTTTTTGATAAAGCCATTCTCACTGGGGTTAGGTGATATCTCATTGTGGATTTGATTTGCATTTCCCTGATCATTAGAGACATTGAGCATTTTTTCATGTGATTATAGGCCATTAGTCTATCTTCTTTTGAAAAGCTTCTGTTCGTGTCTCTTGCCACTTTTTAATGGGATTGTTTGATGTTTTCTTGCTGATTTGTTTGAGTTCTTTGTAGATTGTGGTTGTTAGCCCTTTATCTGATATATAGCATACAAATATTTTCTCTCATTCTGTAGGTTGTCTGTTTGCTCTGTTGATTGTTTCCTTGGCTGTCAAGAAGCTTTTTAATTTAATCAGGCCCCATTTATTTCTTTTTTCTGTTGCTGTGATTGCCCTTGGGGTCTTCCTAAATTCTTTGCCTAGGCCGATATCTAGTAGAGTTTTTCCAGCCTCCTCTTCTAGAATTCTTATAGTTTCATGCCTTAGGTGTAAGTCTGTTATCCATCGTGAATTAAATTTTGTGAGTGGTGGGAGGTGCGGATCCTGTTTCACTCTTGTACGTGTGGCTATCCAATTTTCCCAGCACCATTTATTGAACAGGGATTCCTTTCCCCAGTGTATGTTTTTGTTGCTTTGTCAAAGAACAGATGGCTATATGAGGATGGTTTTATATCTGGGTTCTCTGTTCTGATCCATTGGTCTATGTCTCTCTTCTTGTGCTGATACCATGCTGTTTCGGTTACTATAGCCTTGTAGTATAGCTTGAAGTCTGCTAAAGTGATGCCTCCCAATTTGTTCTTTTTGCTTAAGGTTGCATTGGCTATTCAGGGTCTTTTCTGGTTCCATGAAGTGTAGAATTATTTTTTCTACACCTGCAAAAAACGATGTTGGTGATTTAATGGGGATTGAATCTGTAAATCACTTTGGATAATACAGACATTTTAACAGTGTTGATTCTGCCAGTCCATGAGCATGATATGTTTTTTCCATTTGTTTACAGTCTCTGTGATTTCCTTTCTCAATGTTTCATAGTTCACCCTGTAGAGGTCTTTCACCTCCTTGGTTAAGTATATTCCTAGGTATTTCATTTTCTTTGTTGCTGTTGTTAAAGGTGTTGAGTCTTTGATTTGATTCTGAGCCTGACTGTTGTTGGTATATAGGTATGCTGTTGATTTGTGTACACTGATTTTGTAACCTGAGCCTTTGCTGAATTTATTTATCAATTCCAGGAGTCTCTTGGCAGAATCTTTGGGATTTTCTAGATATAAAATCATATCATCAGCAAAGAGCCATGGTTGGACCTCTTCCTTCCCCATTCAGATACCCTTGATTTCCTTCTCTTCCCTGATTGCTCTGACTAGAACTTCTAGCACTATGTTGAACAGAAGTGGTGACATTGGGCAACCTTGTCTGGGTCCAGTTCTAAGCGGAATGCTTTTGGTTTTTCTCCATTCAGTATGATATTGGCTGTGGGTTTGTCATATATGGCTTATATAATATTGAGGTATGTTCCATCTGTGCCTATTTTGTTAAGAGTCCCTATCATAAGAGGGTGCTGAATTTTGTTAAATGCTTTTTCTGCATGTATTGAGAGGTTCATATGGGCTTTGTTTTTGCTTCTATTTATGTGGTGAATCACATTTATAGATTTGTGTATGTTGAGCCATCCTTGCATCTCTGGGATGAAGCCCACTTGATCGTGGTGGATTATTTTTTTTGATGTGCAGCTGAATTCGATTTGCTAGGATTTTATTGAGCATTTTAGCATCTGTATTCATGAGGGATATTGGTCTGTAGTTTTCTTTTCTGGTTGTGGCCTTTCCTGGCTTTAGTATCAAGGTGATATTGGCTTCATAAAACATGTTGGGGAGGATTCCTTCCTTCTGTATGTTATGAAATAATTTCTGCAGTATAGGTTCTTTGTAGATCTGGTAAAATTCTGCTTAGAAACCATCTGGTCCTGGACTTTTTTTGTTGGGAGATTTTTTGTTGCTGCTTCAATTTCATTACTTGATATTGGTCTGTTCAGGAGTTCTGTTTCTTCCTTTTTGAGCCTAGGGAGGTTGTGTGTTTCCAGAAATTTGTTCATTTCATCAATGTTTTCAAGTTTATGTGCATAGAGACTTTTATAGTATTCAGAGATGAGTTTTTTGCATTTCTGTGGTATCAGTTGTAAATCTCCTTTTTTGTTTCTGATTGAGCTTTTTAGGGTCCTTTCTTTTCTGTTTCTGGCTAATCTAGTGGGAGGCCTGC
Organism: Daubentonia madagascariensis; assembly: GCA_023783475.1. Lineage (NCBI taxonomy): Eukaryota > Metazoa > Chordata > Mammalia > Primates > Daubentoniidae > Daubentonia > Daubentonia madagascariensis. The sequence continues at coordinate 4,474,699 of JAKFHU010001599.1, forward strand.
CAATTTTGTTTATCTTTTCACAGAACCATCTTTTTGTTTCAGTTATCTTCTGTATAATTCTCCTGTTAGCGATTTCATTTAGTTCTGCTCTGATGTTAGCTATTTCTTTTCTTCTGCTGGTTTTGGGATTGGTTTGCTTTTCCTTTTCCAGTTCCTTGAGATGATTCATTAGATTGTTGGTTTGTGATCTTTCTATCTTTTAGATATAGGCATTTAGGGCTATGAATTTTCATTTTATGACTGCTTTTGCTGAATCCCACAGATTTTGATAACTTGTGTCCCCTTTGTCATTTAGTTCTAAGAATATTTTGATTTCCATCTTAATTTCCTCCTAGACCCAATAATCATTCAGCAGTAGGTCGTTTAATTTCCATGACTTTGCGTAGAGTTAAGTGTTTCTATTGGAATTGATTTCTAACTTTATTCCACTGTGGTCTGATAAGATAACATGGTATAATTTGTTTTTGTTTTTTTAATTTGTTGAGACATGTTTTTTGGCCTAGGATATGATCAGTCTTAGAGAATGTTCCATGAGCTGATGAGAAGAAGGTATATTCAGTGGTTTTTGGGTAGAATGTTCTGTAAACATTCATTAGGCCCATTTGTTCTAGAGTTCCATTTAAGTCCATTGTTTCTTTGCTTATTTTCTGTTTGGAGGATCTGTCCCATTCTGTCAGTGGAGTGTTGAAGTCCCTGGCTATTATGATGCTGCTGTTTATCATTTTGTTTAGATCAAGTAGGGTTAGCTTTATGAATCTGGGCGCATCTATGTTAGGTGCAAAAATATTTAGGATTTTTATGTCGTCTTGTTGAACTCTTCCCTTCACCATTGGTAGAATGACTATCTTTGTCTTTCTTTACTTTTGCTGATTTGAAGTCTATGTTATCTGATATGAGAATAGCTATACCAGCTTTCTTTTGGTTCCATGTCCATGGAATATTGTTTTCCATCCCTTCAACCTTGAGTCTCAATGAGTCCTTGTGGGTTAGATGTGTTTCCTAGAGACAGCAGATACTTGGCTTGTATTTTTTTATCCATTCAGCCAGCCTGTGTCTCTTGAGTGGGGAGTTCAAGCCATTCACATTCATTGAAATAATTGATAAGTGGGGTGAATTTCTGTTTATCCTGTTGAGTAGGATATTGTTGTTGTTGTTTTTTTAATCTGTTGAGCCATTGTGGTATCAGGGCTTTGACCTTGAACTTTTGGGTGATTTTACACTGGTGGGTGTCTATTGTACTGATCTGTGTGTAGTGCAGTTTTGAGTACTTCTTGTGGGGCAGGTCTGGTCTTGACAAATTCCCTCAGTGTTTGCTTGTCTGAAAAAGTCTTTGTTTCTCCCTCATATAAGAAACTTAGTTTTGCAGGATACAAAATTCTAGGCTGGCCATAATTCTGTTTGAGAAGACTGACAATGGGGCCCAAAGTCCCTTCTGGCTTGTAAGGTCTCTGTTGAGAAGTCTGCAGTTAGTCTGATGGGTTTTCGTTTGTACGTTACCTGTTGGTTCTGCCTTTAAGGCTGGTAAGAGTGCCTCTTTCATGTTTACTTTGGCCAGTCTGATGAATGTGTGTCGTGGTGATTGCTTCTTCGTAATGAATCTCCCAGGAGTCCTTTGAGCTTCTTGTACCTGGATATCTAGATTTCTTTCTCCCTGGACTCCAAGCCTCTCGGGGGTTGATTTTTGCTGATACCTTGCTCCTTGTTGTGCTCTGCATCTTCTTCCTGTGGAGTCTTCTGAAGGTTCTGGCACCCTTCCTTCAGACCCACATCCGATCTACATTTGTCTGTTCCTTTTTTCTGTTTCGTCTAAAACAACTTCTTACTGAGATGCTCTGGCAGCTGGTGTCTCTGGTTAGCCATCTTGGAAAAAGCCGATGATTCTTGTAAATGTAAATCTATCTGCATGTATTTATGCCAGTAGTTGGCAATTATTCATCTTAACAATATATATTCTTTTTATTTCTAGGTGTGCCAAAGAATCGGCACATAAGGACTTTAAAAAGGCAGTTGGTGCCTTTTCTGTAACTTATGATTCAGAAAATTATCAGCTTGTCATTTTGGTGAGTGTTTTTGAGTTGTCTATATTTGGTTTATTTCATTTGGGGCATTTGCTTTGATAATAATGTTGTTGATTTAAATCATTTAGTCCATCAATGAAGTCACCTCAAAGCGAGCACATATGCTGATTGACATGCACTTTCGGAGTCTGCGCACTAAGTTGTCTCTGATACTGAGAAATGAAGAAGCCAGTAAACAGCTGGAGGTATGTCACTTTCCCTAGCATTGCTTGTTAAGTTATCTAGAAGTGATAACTGTACGGTTCCAAAACTTGAATATGGGCAGCTTGTCATTTATTTACTATTTCTTAACAGTTCCTTATATTGTATAGTTTGGAAAATTAAATTGTACAAAACATAATCATACTGAAGTTTTCATGCCTGAGGTTCTACAATTAAGCAGCAGTTTGTATATATTAAGGGACTTCTGGTCAGTTCACTTTTATTAGACGTTTGTCAAAGCTGCTAATAAAATGAGGCAATACTTCCATATAACATGTTATCATTAAAGTACTAGAGAGTATTTAAATATCTAATCATATTCCTTTCATTATGTATGTTTATCTCTGTTTAGAAGGGTGTAGAACTTCTTCATTCTAATTGGTTGTCACTCTTTAAAACTCCTGTCTTCAGATTCCTGCCAGAGGCTATTTCCCTAACTTACTATTTCGTCTCTTAAGGTGCATTTTATCTACTTTTATTAATCCTCCAATAATTTCCATCACCATACATTTATTTTCATTGATAACTATCTAGTACTTCCATCCATTACCATAGAAACTAAATAGATTTTAGTTTAATGTGCCAACTCAAGTATATTACTGTCAAATTCCAGAGTTCTTCATCATTATTCATTTCATTAGAGGGTAAACACCGTGCGGTTGAAATAATAAAGAAAAAAAGGAGTTCCAAACTGCATTTTTAGAGAGAAGGTAGCCAAGGCTGTAAAACCCTGCAAAATTTGCCACCTTCCAACTTTTGATATGTGATTGCTGAACTCTTAGTAGGAGAAGAAAAGTTTAATCTCCTTTTGCTACTTTGTTTTTCTTGTGGCCTTGGAGCTCTGTTTAATTGTTTTTTTGCTCTCAATTCTTTCTTGATGTCCCTGTGTTCCCAATTTTGTGGTTTCTTTAGTGATTCTCTCACAACTTTTAGGCCAGAGCAGCCTCCTTACTTTCATTGTGAGTATTATGGAGATATACTCATATGCCTCTTCTTAAACATCTAATTCTTCTTAAATGATCTGTTATACTTTTGGCTTACCATTTATCAGTGAATTAATTATCAGTGAAAAAGAATGAATCAGGTGAATGAACCAGGACTCAAAAAACATGACTTCTTGAAAAGTCCTGGGAACATTTTGTACATTTTATTACTCTCGTCTTAAAAAACAATGGATATTGTACTTTTAAAAATGTTTCTAGTAGTTAAATTCATTCATTCAAATGATCAGGTGCGTTGAATAATGAGAAACTAGTGTGCATGCCTGTCTTTCTTCACTACTAATATTAAAGAGATTTCACATATTCCTGTAAGAAATTACCATTTTTCAACATGAGCCACTAATATGTTTGGTTTTCATTAATGGCATGCTAGAACTAAACATTAAATTTTGATAATGCTATTTAAATACAGTGATTATCCACAAGTTTGGAGTGTCAGTGTAACTTAGTTTTGCTGTCACTGAACATTTGAAAGAACTCATCATACTTGTGGGTCCAGATCACAAGGTTTTACAGACTCTGATCTCATTTTAGGTTTCAGATGCATATTTAAGATAAGTTTTAAATCGTTGACATTCTGTGATCATTTAGTTTAACTACTGAGACAACAATTTTTGATTCCTTTCCCTAGGTTCTGGGGAAGGAGGGTGTATTTTAATGTCAATTCAACAGAGATATGTTTAGACCATAGTACCTAGTGAAAAGTTATAAAAATGGCACTGTTTTTAGAAAAAATATAAATACTGATATCTTAATGAAGTGAATCAAGTTTTCTGTAAAGATGGTATTTTATAATTTTTTTGCATAAATAAATAACATTGAGTCTGTCAGACCCAGTGAGCTGGTTTTTATTCGGGAACATTTGATCAGCTTCTTAATTATTACATTGTTGATGTTATTGGTTAGCTAAGGCAGCCTTGCATATAGGTTTTCAAAAGTTACCTTGGAAAATTGTCAACAAGCTCTTTCCTATTAACAAAAATATATAAAATGTCATAGACCTTCAGTAACCTAAGAAGCAGTTACGATGTGGAAGATAGTTTCTAAAACCTATTAGTTTTCAACTGAAACTAATTTATAGGCCCCTTATATATAGGGTCAAGATAATTTACATGGCTGACCTAAATACAGTTGTCTTAATAGTTGATAAAGCATATTCATCAGACATGCATTTCTCTTCAGAGTTCAAGGCAGCTTGCCTCACGGTTTCATGAACAGTTTATCGTAAGAGAAGATTTGATGGGTCTAGCCATTGGTACTCATGGTGCTAATATTCAGCAAGCTAGAAAAGTTCCTGGGGTCACTGCTATTGATCTAGATGAAGATACCTGCACATTTCATATTTATGGAGAGGTAAGTATTTTACTAAATGGGTTTTTTTCCCCAAAAATAAATCATTATTTCAGCTGGCTAATCTTTTGTCTTAAAACTTTTCTTCTTTTTAAATTAGGATCAGGATGCAGTGAAAAAGGCTAGAAGCTTTCTTGAGTTTGCTGAAGATGTCATACAAGTTCCAAGGAACTTAGTAGGTGAGTCAGAAATATTTGTTGACATACATTACAAAAACAAAATTTAGGTAAACTATTTATACTGATAGAGTTCCATTTTTTTCTCACTGGAGGGTATCATTTAATTGAAACATAATCTTTGAAATGTCTGTTGCTGCAGCAAAGAGGAAATATTTGGTGTAAGTATGGTACTCAAAGATTACATTTTCAGAAGATATGCAAAGGAGATTGCTTTGCTAGTTCAAACCTACTAATGCCTGAAAGGATAAATTTTGCCCAGCCTCCTCTCTGTATATTTTTTATATCTTAAAATTGAATGTATTTTTTTTTCAAAATAATGATGATAATTTGAGAGCTTTATAATTTAGAGTAGATTGGTATTTGATTTTCCTAATGGGACTATAAAATGATAGCATTCATTTTAATTATCTCAGGGTTGAAGATCTGAACATAGGTTACTTAAATCTAATAAGTTCTAAAGCAAGAAGAAACTCCAAATGTCTCTGGGACTTTCTGCAAGGTCAATGGTAATTCTTCATTTTAACTTGAATACTGTTGTTTCATGACCGTCACCATGATGAATCTCAGCAAATACCTAGGAACTCTTCACCAATACATCCAAATGCTGCAGGTATCTTTAGTAGGACATCAAAACTAGGGGCAATTTTATCAAGAAAACTATATACGTTTTTAACTTATAAGTAAAATTGGGACATGCTGCCTATACGTTTTATCTGTTGAACTTTATAAACATGACTGTTTATAAAAAGTAATGCATGTTCTTTGGAAAGCTTAAAGAAGAAAGGAAGGACTTCCCCTGCATTGTGTTTACATAGTTTCAATGCTACAAGCCTGCTTCTTTTGTCAGCATATAATCATAAATGTCTTCCTATGTCAAAAAAACACTAGGAATGATATTTTTCTCCCAAAGATTAGCTTGAAGATAAAGTAAAAATACTAGTGAAATAATGCAGAATTATTAGCTCAACTGTACACTGCAGACAACTAGAGAACATGACTATGTAATGTTATTGAGGTAACTCACACACCAGTTGTTTGTGTACAAAATGTATGCATAGCACAAGGTGAAGTGATGATCTCAGGACAATGGAGCAATGAATGTTTGTTTTCTTTACAGTTTATCAAGCAGTTGCATACATTTGTAGTTAGTTTATTATAAGTTTAGGAATTCTTATGAAATTATAGCCAAAAGTTTTTTTTTAATACCAAATGGATAGAGACTTATTTGTCAGATTCATTAAAGTTTGTTTTGGAGTGGCAAGATGGTAGAAGAAAGTGAGCATTGGAGTTGGATGTAGATTTCAGTCCTTCATTCTTTGATAGCCGTGTGACCTTGGGCAACTGACTCATCCCCTTGAGTCTTCTTTTTCTCAACTATCAAATGAACGTATCCACCTACACAGTTGTTATGATAATTAAATGGGGAGATTTTATAGTTCTGGACATAGTAAGGGACTCTGTGTTAGTTCTCTTTCCTTCACTTTATTCAAGACAACTCCATTTCAGTAGATCAGAATTGTAGTAAATTGTCGTTTGGAATTTGGAAATAATGATAAAATGTAGAATTGGATTGTTTGCTGTTAAATATTAAAAGTAGATTCTACCTGTGGTCTTACCTGGGAAGAAGAGGATCCCAGAAGTAATCAGAAAACGTGCTGAAGTAAATCAGCCTCGTTTTTGTTTTGTTGTTTCTAGTTTGTAAAAAGAGGGAATTCTGTTTTAGAGATGGTCTACTGCAACACTGGGAGTGTTGGGAATTTTCAGAAAGTGTTTTTGTGTAAGATTTAACAAGGCAGATCTTTAAGTAGATGTCATAATCAGTAGTGCACAAGGTTTGTTTGAGTCTCCCAATGTGTTTTATGATCTCTGTTTTTCACAGACTTTCTTCAAAATGTACTCTGATTTATCTTCCTTTTCTTAAAATTTGCTTGTTCTTCACCTACTTTGACAGTGAATTGGTTTAACTGTTCACTCAGCTGTAGTTAACACATAGTTCTTAGGATAGTTAAGATACTGTCTTAATAGAAACATACCACAATCTCCTTTTTCTTTTTGCTGACTCATTTAGATCTTCTTTAAAATCAGCATTAATTGGGCCGGGCGCGGTGGCTCACGCCTGTAATCCTAGCACTCTGGGAGGCCGAGGCGGGAGGATTGCTTGAGGTCAGGAGTTCAAGACCAACCTGAACAAGAGCCAAGACCCCGTCTCTACTAAAAAAAAAAAAATAGAAAAATTAGCTGGGTGTGGTGGTGCGTGCCTGTAGTCCCAGCTACTTGGGAGGCTGAGGCAGGAGGATTGCTTGAGCCCAGGAGTTTGAGGTTGTAGTGAGCCATGATGATGCCACTGCACTCTACCCGGGGCGACAGAGCGAGACTCTGTCTCAAAAAAAAATGAATGAATAAAAAAATAAAATCAGCATTAATACATGAAAATGTAAGTGTTTAAATACAAACTATGGGAAGACTCCAGGTAGTTCTCTCCACTCACCTTTCCCCTTTTCATTTGAAGAGAAGAGCAGAAATAATTGACAAAAGGAACCTAGATCAGGAGTCCTGATTTAGTGGTATCAGTTCTGTTTCCTAACCACCAACCAGTCAAAAGAGGTTATGGCGTGAATGAGGCAGCTATACACAGCAGGAGTACCAACACTATGCTGTGATTATGAGAGCCACAAGACCCTGTTGTGAGAAGGCCTTTCACTGGGTTTTTATCTAGGATTGGCTCAAAGCAAATTTTGGCTTCTACTTCTTTCTCCAACTCTGCCTTAGATGATATGATGGGGGCAAGCACACAGTGGATGTGGCCAATGTAAGGGTACTTAGGTGCCTTGGGTGAGCCCTTGGAATTAAATGTAGTTCACATGTAGATTTCCAGAATTAGTAGTTCGTAACGTTTGTAATGTCTTGTTGTGACAATGACGATGAAAGCAGTCGTTTCCCAGTTATGTGTATGATTGAATTTTATAAAATGAGGGAAAGAATCAAGTACCTGTTCGCTACTGGTACTTGAAGTCTTTGGAGTTTTAACAGATGTTATTGAAGATATACTTAAACTGGTTTTAAGCTTTTTCATTTGTGGTTTTGAGTTATCTTAAAGCGAGTTTTCTTAATCTTTTACTCTCTGACTAATCCCCTTCACCTTTTAATATACTGCTATGATTTGTGAGTAATGCACAGGAGTAATAGTCTCTTAACACATTGGCTCAAAAAATTTGTATTACTTTTAAATGTATATATAGCTGCTTAAGCCACTTTTAAATTTGACTGTCTTTTATAAATATGCCATACAGAATTCTAAAAATATTTACAATGGACAAAGAAGCAGATTTAAATCAGGTACAAATAAAGGTTGAAATTGTCGAATACACCTATAGCCGGGACTGAAGCATTACAAAAGTGATCCATGTAACCTAAAATGTTTGTACCCCCTTAATATTTTGAAATAAAAATTTTAAAAAAATAAATTGTCAAATAAGCAAATATATTTGCTGTTACCTATCCTCATTTTCCTTAATTCCTTTTATAGAACAATGCAGAGTGATACATACCACAGTACCAGTAGGTTTAAGGTGTAGTCTTTTATGCAAAATAAGAAGCTATCTTTGAACTGCCTAAAAAATTACCCAATCTGTTTGCAAGTATTAATCAACTCTAGTACCTAACCAAAGGAGCTTAAGCAATGATATCCTAATTAAACAGAAAACTAGTTTAACTGTCTTCTTGAAAAGAGTCTGTACTTTGGTTTTGAAATCTTATAATTCAATACACACAAATACATACGCTTATTGGTTTGAGGTATGTGTTTTTTAAAACCAAACATGAATTATTTATCTCTTAGGCAAAGTAATAGGAAAAAATGGAAAACTGATTCAGGAGATTGTGGACAAGTCAGGAGTTGTGAGGGTGAGGATTGAGGCTGAAAATGAAAAAAACGTCCCACAAGAAGAGGTATGTTATAGTGCAAATGTTTTTGGTTTGTCTTAAAAAAGTAAAAATTTTTTATTGTTTTATTTGACTTGTTAATTTAGAGACCTCTATAATATGCACATAATATGAATGTAAATATTCTGATTATCAAGCGTACCCGATATAATTAATGTTATAGTTGTAGGTAATGGCCTCTATCTGTTTTCTAATGGTATGACTTTGGATTAGTCACTTTAACCTATGTAACTTAAAGTGTCCATATGGAGTGGGGAGGTGAGGATGTGCCCTTCTGTGCAATAGTACTCTTGTTTAAGATACTATCCCCTCAAAATGCCATAATTTTCACATATTATATAGCTTTTTTTTTTTTTTTTAAGACAGAGTCTCGCTCTGTTACCAAGGCTAGAGTGCCATGGCGTCAGCCTAGCTCACAGCAACCTCAAACTCCTGGGCTCAAGCGATCCTCCTGCCTCAGCCTCCCGAGTAGCTGGGACTATCGGGTGTGCGCCACCACACCCAGCTATTTTTTTCTATTTTTGGTAGAGATGGGGTCTTGCTCTTGCTCAGGCTGGTCTCGAACTCCTGACCTCAAGTAATCCTCCCGCCTTGGCCTTCCAGAGTGCTAGGATTACAGGCGTGAGCCACCGCCTTCTTTTACAAAAGGTTCTTTCAGCTGAAGTTAAATCCTTTGGGGTGTTTTACTGCATAATTTTTGCATTCTTTAATTTTACATGTCAAAACTGTTTTTAATAATTTGCATTCTTAAAATATGATCATTGATACAATAATGGAGCTAAATAAACTCTTAAAAAATGGTCTTTTTTTCCCCTTTTATATTTTGTGTTTTTACCAAGGAAATTATGCCACCAAATTCCCTGCCTTCGAATAATTCAAGGGTTGGACCTAATCCCTCGGAAGAAAAAAAACATTTAGATATAAAGGAAAACAGCACCCATTTTTCTCAACCGAACAGTACAAAAGTCCAGAGGGTAAGAATTATTTGTCACTTTGAGTTACACTAAAAGTAATTTATTTGACTCAGATGTCACAATGGTGTTGCAGGTGTTTTCTCTGGTTAGACTTGTAGGCTACTCATGTTCTATTTTTTCAAATGTGATTGCCATCTTATGAAATATTACAGACTTTGTAGACTTTTCAATTTATTTACAGTGACAATTCTTACGCTGTAAACATAAAATAATGGGGTTGCATTTAATGGTCACATTTTTCTTTTGAGGGTTTTCTTTTGTCCCATGATTTATATCTCTGAATTTTGTAGGTGTCATAGTTCAAAATGTACCTTCTGTTTGTTAGATGCATTAGTTACTACTTAAAGCCATATTTTAGAGACTGGTTTTCACTATTGGAACTAACCTAACTATTTAGAAATGGGTTTAACAGTCCCACAGTGAAAGTTCTGCATTCAGGCTTCTCTGTGTGTTATTTGTTATAGTTAATGACATCGCTTACACTCCTTATACTGCTTTAGCTGTTAGTGGTTTCATCAATATTAGCAGGAGAATCCCAGAAACCTGAACTTAATGTTTGGCAGATAGAAAAACATTCCTTGTTAAATACCATTCCAGCTTATATTTTAATGTTTATTCTCCTTGTTAAAGACTACAAATGATTGTCAGGGTTGGGGGCTGGTAGAGGAGTGTTTATGGGTATGTGGCTCCATTGCCCTGGGGGTAAATCTCAAATGCCTTCATGCTGCTTATAAGGCTTTTCACAGTTACTTGCCCACTGTCATCTCTCACTAGTCTTCCCTTTTGCACTAGAGAAGCTTGGGCCATACCGAAGAACTTCTAGTTCTCCAGACATTATCATACTCTGTTGCTTCTAGACGTATGCACAGGTTTATTCTGCCTGGAGCACTCTTTCTCCTCCACTTGCCACCTCGCTTTGACCTTACTCCTTGTAAAGCTTTCCTTGTGTACTTGCCACAGGTCTCCACCCCTGAATGGGTCAAGAGCCTTTCCCTTCCCTGTGCTAGTGTGCTCACCCCTAGCATAGCACTTATACGTAGATGTTGACTTATTGATCTCCTCAACCACATTGTGGTTCCTTGAGGGCAAGGAGAACCCGTTAGAACTGTTTATGGAAAAGATGTTATGACTCATAAGAGCTTAAAAGAAAAAATGTCATTTAAGAAAGAGGACTGTAACTGCAAGTTGATTGGATATCCCTCTTTGCTGAGCAGCCCAGTTCTTATCCCAGAACAGAGAATAATGTTTTCCTGGTGTCCGTAGTGATGGCCCCCATTCTACTCTCACCTTTCTTCATTTTAATTTACTATTCAGATCCACTGACAAGGTGCATAACTTACAGTGGCCCTTGGCATTCCAACAGTTTGGACGTGTTGCAAGAGAAAAAAAAAATTTTTTTTTCTTTTTGATACAGGATCTTGCTCTGTCATCCAGGATGGAGTACAGTGAGATGATAGCTCACTGCAACCTCCAACTCTTGGACTCAAGCTATCCTCCCACTTCAGCCTCCAGAGTAGCTGAGACTATAGGCGTGCACCACCACGCCCTGCTTATTTTTTTTTATTTTTTGTAGAGCTGTGTTGTCCCCCAGTCTAGTCTTGAACTCCTGGCCTCAAGCGATCTTCCCACCTCAGCCTCCCAGAGTGCTGGGATTACAGGCATGAGCCACTGTGGCCAGCCTAAATATTCTTAAATTATTTGCTCCAAAGTCAATCTATTAATAGATAAATCTGTAATATAGGATTTTAAAGCTTATTTTGATTTATATTTGACCCAGAGGGAGGGGTATAGCATTCTATCATATGGTATTTTGAGAAATAATATGGTTAACAGATTTGTGAGAAATAAAGTTAATTGGGGGAAACCTCAATACCCAAAAATGATGTTTTTGAGAAAAGAGATCTGATTCATAGGCCTGATTATTTCCATAATTCATATATTATTTGATGCAAGAAAAAAATCTATATGAAGCCCATGGGTTTTGAAGGGCACCTGATTCTTCAAGTGGTCATTGCTACCAGAAGGTAGTGCCTTGGCTGCTTTATGGTCAATTTGCAAGCAGTATTTCCTAATTGTTCAGTTTTGTTCCCCATCAATAGCCACGTTCAGGTGGAGGGTAAAAGAAAAACCTGTTCCAGCCCCCACATACCTTTAAGGTGGTGTATACTGAATGCAAGCAGTCAAAAACAGCCCAGCAGTAGTAGCCACGCCTATCAAATGCATGCTCTTTAGAAAAGAGTAGTACTTTGCTCAAGGGACAGCTCCTTGGCTGCTCATACCTTTTAACTTTGCCTAGAAAATTAATTACAATCCACGTCAAATCTACTTTATGCTTTCTGTTAGTCATCAGTAAATATCAGTAAAGTGTATGTATTTAATAGCAAAATGCTGAACTATTCTCAACTTTGAATGTTTGTCATAATTGCCAGCTATTAGTTTGCACAACTGTGACTAGGCTTCCCTATAACTTGTGACAAGAAATAGGTTTTTTTTTCCCTCATAGTATATAGAGGTGTAAATTTTTAGTATATGCCTTTTAAAAATATATCCTTATATTAAGTAATATCCAAAGAGAGAAGATCAAACTTTCCTTGTTACTCAGCCTTTTAAAATTTTTCAGACTACTTTATTGAAATGTATGTGGGCTTGCTAAATTTTATGCTCATAGATGTGCCTAGATTTTTTTGTCTCACAGATTGATCAGTGCATTTTTATGCACCCTAATTCTTTTTGTGTTTTGTTTGTATTCTGTTGACTAGGTTAGCAAAATTGATTTTTTGCTTTTTTAGCCCTGGTTTCCAATTTTGATTTTTTTTTTTTTAAGAATTTGATCTAGGTAAAGCCTATAATAAATGCATTAGAACATTTTAAACTATTCATTGTGATTTTGGCAACATGTAATAGTAGTCTTTAAAATATAATCTGATGTATTTAAGGGGTTGCTGTATTGATTTGTCCTTATTTACTGTAGATGTGTAAAGTATATCAACTACTTTGCCTTCATATATTGATTTATATTTTCAACAGACATTTGTGTGCCTGCTGTTCTCCAGACCCTATGCTAGGGATTTAGTCATTTGCATTGCATTTTTCAGATTAATCCATCATTAATTTTATGGGATCATTGTTGCAATTTCTTTTTCAGGGTATGGTACCATTTGTTTTTGTGGGAACAAAGGACAGCATCGCTAATGCCACTGTTCTTTTGGATTATCACCTGAACTATTTAAAGGTGAGAACAGAAAGAACTTTAACTTCTAATTCTTTTGCACCAAAATATAAAAACTTTATAGTAAATCTTTCAGTAGCTAGGATTCATTCTAGTCTATGCATAACAATGTATGAACTATAAAAGATAATAGAGAAAATACTGACATTGTTTAGTTTATATTCCTTCTAAAAACACACATCATTTTTTCATCATTATACATTTAAGGAGCAATATACTAGTTCTCAACAAATTCCATGTTTTCTTCTGTTAAACCCTTATTCTCAATTTAAGTAATTCTGTACATAGCCTTTTAATCCAATTGGTCCTTTCTAGATTTTGTGGGTTTTTTCCAGGCCAAAATTTATGTCTATAGCACTTGCCTTTGTTGTCCCTTTTATGTCACTTATCAAGGAATCTCAGCATTTCATGAAGTCCTCTGTTTAAATGTTTGCCCTTTGTATTTTTCTCTATACTGTTATTCAAAATATAAACTATTTGTGTCTTCTTGTAAATGCCCATCTTAGTTAGTGTTTGTACAGTTATGCCTCCTCTAGATGGCAAACTGGAAGGTAGGAACCAGGAGGGTTACAGAATGTAGTGGAAAGAGCACTGGATTGGCAATCCAGTGATTTTCTTTTATAGTGTCTCTTCATTCGCGAGCTAGCTATGTGACTTTAGGCAAGTCACTTTCCTAAACTAAATGCTTTTTGAAATTTCTTTTGGCCAAAATGTTCTGTGATTTAGTGAAATGGAATCTTATCCTCTTAATTTTTATAATTTCTTCTTTGTATCCATACATATCAAAATTATAATGTAGTTGGTATTAAATAGTCTTTAAAACGTAATTTAACTCTATTTTATTTATGGTGCTATTTTAAGAAATTTTTTGCTGATTTCTTAAAAGAAAGAAAAATTAAATGATTTCTACTTGTGTGTAAGAGTGAAAGGGAGAGAGAGTGCAGTAGCTGGGCATGTCATTCATTCTTGTGGTGGTCGGTTAATAATTAAAAGTGGGAAGGTTTCATCCAGCAAGGTTTGCATGGGTAGGATACCTCTTTGATTTGCTTATGTGTTTTTGTTTTACAGTGAGTTTTATATGTTATCTGTTGTATGTATTTTTCTTCATATTCTTAGCTTAAATAATTATGAAGACCTGGAGAGTTAGGATTGCACTGTACCAAATCCCTTGTTCTTTTGACTAATGTTCTTTCTTAAATCTTTTGATTTATTCTTCACAATTGAGTATCTTTTTTGGTTATCAGCAGCTGTCCTGTTGCCATTCTTTCCATCACCAGATCTTCCCTTGTTTGGGCCTGGCATCTCTCACCGAAAGGTGACTGCTTTGCCCCAGTGGGATAACCTGGACTACCATTCTGTTTTGCAAGATATACCCATTCTGTGAGCTGTTACTATACCTTGGGAGGAAGCCACTCACTCAGCTGCAGTCTCTCCTTTGTTCAAGTCCTATGTAAAACAGATTCTGGTTCAGAGCACAGATAAAACTCACCTAGATCCTTACCTGAAACCTGACCTTTCTTTTCCAGAAGAAATCAAATTTTAGAAACTTAGCTTTGCAGGGGTTTCTCCAATGAATGACTGTTCATATAGACAGTCTCTATGATAACCTCTGCTTGACATGCAGTACTACTATAGTTATGGATCTGATTCCCTGTAGCCATTAAATGAGATGTTTATGGGTAGATTGGAAGGAGAAGGGTTAGAAATGAGATTTCATCTGGATTTAACAGAACCCAACATATTGGAAACACTGTAAGGGTAAGGGTCTGTCACTGGACCCCAGGTGTTAATTTTGATTAACTGAATGTATATTGTTTGTCATACTTGTTCTAGCAGAGTTGTAGTCTTTAAGAGGTTTTTAAGGCATGATGTAAGACCTAGCTGTTTTGATCAGCTACTAAATAGTTGTTTTTTCCCTCATACAAGGAATATTAGCATTTTTAGTTCATGAAAAATAATTGTTCTTATTACATCTAAATACCTACCATAGTATATGTTCTTTTAAAACAAAAGATGGCCCAAACTCAATGCTTTGTAAATTAAGATGTTAACTGGCAAATCTATTTTAAGATTATTTACTATGTGTGATTTTTAAGGTTAACTGGTTAAACCTTAAGTGTCATTTATCTGTCTTCGTACATTTTAGCATTGTTTTATTCAATATCCTATCATCAAGAAGTCCCCAAACTAGCATATCTGTGCCTTAGCAATAGTATAATTGGATAATAGTGCCAAATCAAACAACTTTAAATTTTATTCAGTATAATTTTAATGCTGAGTATTTTGGTTATATCTCTAATTCTGGACATCTATAATCTGTTATCTGTAGTAATTTTCTTTTTAAGGAGATGATTCAATTTCCTGATAATTCTGTGTAACAGTGTTTAACTGTAAATTTAGAACTGAAATTGAAGTATTTCCAGTATACTTTTTATCTGATGAAAAGGAGAAAGGTTTTATTAAGTAAAATGTCAAATTATTTTTACTGTTATCTTGTATATTTTAAATAGGAAGTAGACCAGTTGCGTTTGGAGAGATTACAAATTGATGAGCAGTTGCGACAGATTGGAGCTAGTTCTAGACCACCACCAAATCGTACAGATAAGGAAAAAGGCTATGTGACTGATGATGGTCAAGGAATGGGTCGAGGTAGTAGACCTTACAGAAATAGGGGGCACGGCAGACGCGGTCCTGGATATACTTCAGGTACAAACTAAGCATTTTACTCAGTAATTTTATCTGTTCCTAGACTTAATAGCTGCTAATCTCTAATATTCATTAGAACCCCATTATAACAATCTCTCACTACATGGTTTCCAATTCACAGTGGGTCAAATTGTGTTGCAAGAGACATATAGAGTAAAAACCTGATAATAACTCACAGAGTTCACAGGGCAGGTGTGAGTTCTGTCCATGTTCTGATTGGGGATAAATCTGCTTAAGCCCTTGTGGGTTGATGACTTACTTAAGGCCCCTCCTGATTTTATTATTGTATAGCCAACACTTTTTTCATTTGTGTACTGTGGCTCATTATTTTGTCAGGCATGTGCTGGTCATACTTGCTGGATGGACTGTGTAAATCAGGGGTCTGCATCCTATGGCTCATAAGGTGATTTTGAGTGGCATGGCCAAAGTCAGCCCTAGGCACAGTCAAGAAGTAGGCGAAGTTTCTCTTTGCCTTTCCAGCTCTTCTGTCTGTGCTGCTTTCTTCTCTCCCAATACCTTTCAGTGAACCTGGTCCCCACCTGCCAATGCCTACTGTCTTTCTTGCTCAACTGTGTATCTACTATGTAACTTGCTAATGATGGCATCAGGTACTATCCATCTCATGAATATTTGCATTTCAAAAAGGAACTCTTTAAGATGGAAAAGCCTTCAAGATCCACAGGAATGAAGCTATAATGATGAAGCTATAATTGGTCATTAGCTCCAACAGAGGAAGAGAGAGAGGTAGTAGAGTTGATACTCTGGAGTCGGGGAGAGACACCTACTCCTAAGGCCAACCTTGAACCTAACCCCTAACTCCTCTCCCAACAGTTAGTTCTTTTTACCAATGGATTTCCACCTCACTGTGGAGCTCTTTCCCCCTACTCCCATGACTAAAGAGTCATTAACCCCCTTAGACATAAAGAGTTTGTTATAGTAATCCTTTATTAATGATCAGTTATCCAGTGGGAGTGGGAGGGAACATTGTAGACCAAGCATCAGGCAAGCATACCTGCTTCAGCTACATCCAATCCCTGACCCCACAAGAGATCCTTTACTGAGGCAGTTGCCATGGTGGCCTTCTTTGCTACCCTCTCAAAAATTATCAAAATGTGTACATTCCCCTCTGTTCCTGGACCAACTCTTGTTAAAAGGAGTTCTCTTTATAGAGGTTTTATTTATCAAGGCATTACATTAAATTGTTGTAGACAACTTTTCCTCCAGAGAGCACAGATGTTTAATAATGTGGCACACTCAGGTTTGAACTTAAGTGGCTAATAAAATACCTTTCTTTTTTTAATAAGAACCAAAAATGTTTATAAGCAGAATTACCTCAAATATTGCAAAGCCCTTCATTATGAATTTAAAATCATTTGTTTTACAAATTGGAAGGTGATAATACTCTTTGGTGGGCTTGTTAATTGGGAAGAGTATTGGATTACCCCTGAAACATCTCTGGAAGCTTCTGTTAACCTCTTTTTTTTTAAGTCAGACAATGGTATATAACTTTTAACTCTCGATAGGAACTAATTCTGAAGCATCAAATGCTTCTGAAACAGAATCTGACCACAGAGATGAACTCAGTGATTGGTCATTAGCTCCAACAGAGGAAGAGAGGGAGAGCTTCCTGCGCAGAGGAGACGGACGGCGACGTGGAGCAGGAGGAAGAGGACAGGGAGGAAGAGGACGTGGAGGAGGCTTCAAAGGTACAGAGGTCTTCATTGTTAAGAAATCAAGGTGAATTGTAACTGAAGCTCTCTGAAGTTCCATGAAAAATCCTGGTGATGCAGTGAAGTATTATCAAGATCCTATCTCTCCTGTTTTGGGCTGATCATCATAGGAAAGGATCAACCTTTCATTTGTGTAGTAAGTAACAGAGTACTAGGCAGCCTTCCTTATGGTTCATGTAGAATATATGAATAAACACTGATAACTAGTTGGGCTTCTTTGAGGATTCTAAACAGCATCTGAGTGTTAACTCAGATTGACCTGTAATGCAGTTGATGCAGAATTGTAATACCTTTGGAATATTCTGTTGCTTGGTAGCAGGCTAGGTTATTAGCCATTATGTAACTGGAATCACTAGGCTATTGATTACATTTCAGATTCTATGGTTGGTCTGAATAGAGGATGTGGGAATAAAGAACTTCCAGTAAGCATTTCAAAAGAGTAACTGTTGAACCTTTTAAAAATATTCCTATAGGAAACGACGATCACTCCCGAACAGATAATCGCCCTCGTAATCCAAGAGAGGCTAAAGGAAGAACAGCTGATGGATCTCTTCAGGTAAAACCTGTGTGCCTCTTTTCATCTAAATTGTTTGCATTTGGTAGCTTGAGATTTATAAGTTTATTTTACTTTATTTTTAAACATGTTTAAAGATTGCAAATTTGGTATATGTGAAATATTTTCTCTTCAGCATTACAATTGTGGGCAGTCTTAGTCCTTCGTGACAAGTATACAAATAAAAGGATTTCTCTAGAGAATATGCAGTCTAAGTAAGTATTTGTGAAGACCTTGACAGCCACATTATGATTTTAATATCACATTGGTCTACCCGCCCCCCAAATTCTCCAAGAAAAGGAACATCCTGGAATGTACTAAGAGACTTGAGTAAGCTCAATAGGTCCCTTCTCCCCTGAGTTGCAGGGATAGGGTGTTCTCTTTGAGTAGAAAGTAAGGAAAAGAAAGTGTCTCTCTCACAACTAATAATCATGATAGAGCTGATGATATTCAACTAGTATCCATGCCAAATCAGCCAGCTGCTTATTTACATCCAGGGGTCTATTGTGAGGGTCCCTTCTCAATCGATCATCACTAGTGCTAAAACCCGTCGTTAAATAATTTTAAAATTACCCCTAAGCACATCCAGGCACCTTTGCTAAGTGCTTTGTGTATGTTTTATCTCATTTAATCTTACAGCATCCCACTGAGGTAAGTAGTTTTATTATTTATTTTATAGGTAAACTGAAGCTTCAGTCCTTTGCCCACGTAGTGTAAGGCTGAGTGATATTCAGACCTTGGTGTGACTCTTAGAATATTTTTTTAAATTGTATTAATCTTTATATTCTCCTAGGATTCCAGTCCTTCCACAAATAATCTTCAGATTTCTTTATACCATTCTATTCTTCAGACTAAATTGTAGTATCATCTGAATTGCCTTAATGAAATACAAGCTCAGTAGAAATGTCTTAATGAAATACAAGCTCAGTTTACGATTCTCAGTAGAATATTCTACTGTAAGAGGATGAGAGCTCTCAGTATAGAGAAACTTGATCGTGCCTGTGATAGATATAAAGGTGTAAACTAAAGGCTAGATAAGTGAATTAGTTGAGTTCTTGTCCTGGTGAAGTCAGAATAGGAAGACATTATTTGTGTCTCTCCCTTCCTGGGTTTCACAATCTCTGGAGAATAACTTGTTCCTTTTGAACTCTAGTGTTACAGCCATGTATATCTTCTGGTAATCAGTAATAGTAATTCATTTTAACTGTTTCTCACTGTTTTATTCTGCTTAGAAGAAGACACAGTAGGATTGTGGGTTTTTCTGTAACTTTGGACACAATGAGATGACCAGTGTATTCCAGTTAAAGAAGAAGAGTGTTTTCAAATCGTAAACCAAATAAAGATCCTACCTTATGTTAATTTCTTGCACTTCCGTTCTCATCTCCATTTCCCTTTTTAACATGTATAATTTACACTTCAGGTTTAAATTTCTTGTCAGGCCAATTACAGATTACAATAGGATATGGTCTGTATATATAACAACTATAACTTGTTTTAGATCAGAGTTGACTGCAATAATGAAAGGAGTGTCCACACTAAAACATTACAGAATACCTCCAGTGAAGGTAATCGGCTGCGCACGGGTAAAGATCGTAACCAGAAGAAGGAAAAGCCAGACAGCGTGGATGGTCAACAACCACTCGTGAATGGAGTACCCTAAACTGCATAATTCCGAAGTTATATTTCCTATACCATTTCCGTAATTCTTATTCCATATTAGAAAACTTTGTTAGGCCAAAGACAAATAGTAGGCAAGATGGCGCACAGGGCATGAAATGAACACAAATTCTGCTAAGAATTTTATTTTGTTTTCTTGGTATTGGCCATATGCAACAACTTTCAGATTTGCACAAAAAGGTATCTTGACATTTGAAACATTGCTTTTAAGTATACTTAGCACTTCAGGGCAGGATTTTAGTTGTATTTTTTAAAGTACTGAGCAGTGATTTTCTTTGTTAATTTGGACCATTTTCCTGCATTGGGTGATAACTCACCAGTATATTTTCAGTTTTTCTGAATAAATAGCATTTATGGTAATCATATTTGACTTCTGTTTTCAATCTCATAGAAGTCTCCATGAAATGCTATGTCATTTCATGTCCTGTGTCAGTTTATGTTTTGGTCCACTTTTCCAGTATTTTAGTGGACCCTGAAATGTGTGTGATGTGACATTTGTCATTTTCATTAGCAAAAAAAAAAAAAAAAAAAGTTGTATGATCTGTGCCTTTTTTATATCTTGGCAGGTAGGAATATTATATTTGGATGCAGAGTTCAGGGAAGATAAGTTGGAAACACTAAATGTTAAAGATGTAGCAAACCCTGTCAAACATTAGTACTTTATAGAAGAATGCATGCTTTCCATATTTTTTTCCTTACATAAACATCAGGTTAGGCAGTATAAAGAATAGGACTTGTTTTTGTTTTTGTTTTGTTGCACTGAAGTTTGACCAATAGTGTTATTGAGAGGGATGTGTAATTTTTCTGTATAGACAGGAGAAGAAATAACTATCTTTTCATTTGAGAGAGGCTAAAATGTTTTCAGCTAGGAACAAATCTTCCTGGTCGAAAGTTAGTAGGATATGCCTGCTCTTTGGCCTGATGACCAATTTTAACTTAGAGCCTTTTTTATTTTGTCCCCCCCAAGTTTTGTGACATTTTTCATATTTTAATTTCAAGCTTATTGCGGGGAGATAGGAAGGTCATTTCCATGTATGCATAATAATCCTGTGAAGTACAGGTACTTTGTCTAAGAAACATTGGAAACAGGTTAAGCGTTTTGTAAACTTTGAAATATAAGGTCTAATGTATAAGCAGAATTGGAAAACAGACTAGGATTGGTTAACATTTTTTTTCTATTTTTTTCCTTTTGATTTTTGATGTGTTGGGTTTTGTTTTTGTTTTTGAGTCTTTTTAAAAAAAAATGAATGAAATTTACTGAGGAAAAATATGTGAAGGACCTTCACTCTAAGATGTTATATTTTTCTTAAAAAATAACTCCAAGTAGGGGTACCACTGAATCTGTACAGAGCCGTACAAACCGAAGATCTGCCTCTGATGTATTTTGTGAGTTTGTTTCTTTGAATTTTCATTTTACAGTTACTTTTCCTTGCATACAAATAAGCATATAAAAATGGCAACAAACTGCACATGATTTCACAAATATTAAAAAGTCTTTAAAAAAGTATTGCCAAACATTAATGTTGATTTCTAGTTATTTATTCTGGGAATGTATAGTATTTGAAAACAGAAATTGGTACCTTGCACACATCATCTGTAAGTTGTTTGGTTTAAAATACTGTAGATAATTAACCAAGGTAGAATGACCTTGTAATGTAACTGCTCTTGGGCAATATTCTCTGTACATATTAGCGACAACAGATTGGATTTTATGTTGACATTTGTTTGGTTATAGTGCAATATATTTTGTATGCAAGCAGTTTCAATAAAGTTTGATCTTCCTCTGCTAAATTGATGTTGATGCAATCCTTACAAATGATTGCTTTTAAAATTTTAAGATAGGAAAAGAAATCTATAGAAAGTGTTCTGTTACAAAATGTAACTGTTACCATTGGGAATTTCACGTCATAGGAAGTTAGCCGTTATCTACCAACTTTCAAGCACTTAATCTTGTTTAATAAAGTGAAAAAATCAACAAACTGGTACAAAAACACAATGTACCATTACAATATGCACTAAGTCTCTTTTTTACAAAGGCTGAAGTCAGCAAGGCGCTAACTTGCTTAAATGTGAATTACTAACTTCTAAAACTGTAATTTGATTCACATGTTTTCAAATGGAGTTGGAGTTGATTCATATTACAATATTTGTGTGCTAAATGTGTATGTTTTTCAGTTCAAAGTCATGATGTTTTTAAAATCTTATTAAAGTTTCAAAAATCTGAAGATTGTTTATCTAGATGTAAATTTTTATTAAAAAGTTGCACTTATGAAAAAGCAAAAAATTAGTCTGACAGATGTTTGCTCCTGGTTTTAAATTTCTAAATATGACAGAAATTGATATGTGGGGGGGAAGTTATCATGCAAAGCAAATGTGTGTTGCAAATAATTTTTATGTGTCCTTAAAAGGAAAAAATGAAAATATTTGAAAATAATTCTTCATATTCCCAGATAAGGTTTCAACATATTAATTACATACACTACTGCTAAACCATATTAAACACATACTCCTGTCTGTGCAAACATAAACATACCCTGCCATTTGGAAAATATTAAGTGTCTATGTAAAAAAAAAAAAACCTTTTGATGTCAACATCTCAGTAATAAAAGATTTGTGGGTAGAACATGCCAGGAATTGGCTGTTGTGGTCATGTCAGGAAACTCTGGCATGGCCTACCACCTAAAAAGGGGGTACGTATGGAGAGATGACAGTGTCAAAGTTCTACCCAGTGTTAGAATCCAAAATGATGTAGGACAGTCTCCTCTACATTGCTCTACATTGACGGTTTGGTTTTTTGTTTGTTTGTTTTTCTTCTCCCGGAAAAATACCTCTTTGTTTTCTGTTTTTCTAGTTTTTCACTCTTGTACTTTTCTGGTTCTCTGCAACCCATTCTGCTAACTGGGGACGGTCCATTAGTGGTGGGTAGATAGAAACTATCCTCAAGTAACTTGATTGGATTTTCCTTGTTTCACAATAGTTTTCAGCACTACAAATGAACAGCCTGTTGGCAGCAGCCAGCTTAACACTCAACTTGGCTCACTCAGAGGCATTCCTCTCATCTGATCATGATCTTAGAGCTCCTGGTTATTTGGAATATAGTGACTTTTAGAGTCAGTATACTGGTTCTGATCCCCTTTGAGCCACTTTCTGTTCCATGGCCATGAACAGCCTTGTAAACTTTGGATGCTTCCAACAACCAGTTATTCTGAAGTAGCCATTACCAGGTGCTAGTCTTGATTGTTCAGAAGGCTTATCAGGTACCAAGATTTAAGTCTTGAGCATCTTTTCCTCTGTGTGTTTATCTGAGGCCATTTTAAAAGCTTTCTATCAGTTTCTCAGAACTTTCCATAAAGAAACCAGGGAAATACATTTTTTTTAATGATAAGTTTTATGTTAGTGGAAGAGGCTTGCTCTGTGGAAAGATAAGACTTACAGGGGAGAAATATCCTTCCCCTGCAGTACACACCCAACGTACAGTCAGTAGTGCCCTGGCCTTTGCACAAAATGATGGTATCCAAAGCCTCTTCTTGTTGACCCTTTGCTGATAAGTTTCCCTCATTAAAACCATTTTCTTCGGCATGGCTTTGTGTGGTTTGCTTTAGTCTACCACTTTTCAGGTGGTGCCCAACATGAGGCAAACTTCATTTATTCTACCTCTGGCCTTTTCGGAACTGCAAAAGGATCAACTGAGCCATACAAGGAATGAACGGCATTCCTCATGGGGCTGGTGGTGGAAAACCTGGCTAATCTAAAATCACTGGCGAACATGTCATCACAGTGCTTATTTATGTCTATGTGCCACAAAGGTCCTGGAAAGTATACCTTATTGAGGCAGATTGAGAGAGTTTGATCCTTTGGCATTCCCTTACAGGTCTGCCAGCCATTGTGAGCACTAAGGAAAAAGATTGGGAGAAAAGAGCCCTTGGCCCCTAAGTGCTATTGGAACAGTTGATTCAACCTAACCTTTTAGATTTGAGACCTGTCATTGTGCATTGTGCCACCAGGGGTCTATGGGGGAAATTGAGATACAGCCAATGGGGCTTCAATACACTAACAGGGAATTGAACTCCCAGCAGTAGTCACAGGAGTGAGTCCCTTGAAGCTTTAATTTCTTACACGATTTAAGAGGCTACACCCATGAAGTAAGCGAAGCTGAATGGGGTTTACTGTGGGATTCTCTTGCTGAATGAATTGGTGAGGCTGACCCATGGGGAGGGAGCAAATGGGCCTACCATGTTTAATGTTCAGGGACATCAGATTGACATAACTATGAAGAGGAGACTTCATGAGACACTGAATTCAAAGTGGAACAACCCTGAGGTTAGAGCTGCTTTGAGACACCTTAGCATGATTGTATGAAAATCCTGTAGGCATCTGGGATAACTTGTGACCAAGTTACCTTAATTCAGACAATGCTGGAAGAGTTGATGGGATCTTACACAAGGACTTCCCTAACTTTGCTCCTCCTGCCAGAGTGTAAGGGATGATATAATCCTCTGGGACTAATTTATATCCCACCCAAAAAGGGACAATGAGATAAGGGGCCCTGGAAAGATGACCCACGTCTTAGCAAAAATGAAAAAACAGGGAAGAGCACCACTCCACACTTCATTCTGGAGTCTCCCTCAGGCAGTGCATTATGGCTCTTGGTCTTGAACAGAGGGATCATTCACTGGCTAAGGAGATGGATAGGAAAAGTAGAGAAGCTGCTAGGCTGATGAGCAACCCAAGAGAGAGTGTGGGTAACAGAAGCGGCTGATTTTAGAGTAGGCATTAAGGAGTCCCTTATGGAGAGCTGATGCAAGGAGGTCCTGAGTGGGAGGGTTCCCTTTGGAGATGGAGGCAGTTAGCTTTCCCCACTGCCTGGCCAGCAGAGCTCCAGAGCCTCCTGTGTCCTTGGAAAAGTTTCTAGAAAAGGAAGCTAAGCAGTTAGCCACATCTTAACACTGCTAAAACAAGACTCTTAGACACTCCCTGCCCCCATAGGCCTCCTTGTCACCTGGGAGACTGATTTTCTAGTCCGAATGCTAGAGGGCTTTTCAATACAGATTTGAGTCCATTTAAACCAAAAGCAAACGGCCCAGGGCTTGATCCTGCCTTCTTCAAGGGGATGCTAACTTTATGTCCTAGTCCATGTAGCCTGGAACGTAGGTGGAAGAAAGCCTCAATAGACCTAGACTTAACCAAACGCTGTAGCCCGAGAGGCTGTCGTTCTTGGACTTCATCAAGTCCACAGTAAATTTCCCTGGCAGGATTTACTTACAACCAAGAGATCCAGCACCATTACTGCAGATGCTGTTGGCTTCTTTAATGAGACTTCACAATCCCTTTGTCAGACTGCATGATTGATATGGACATGCTGGGTCCCCTCAGCCCAGCCTAATACACTGACCTGCTGGATGGGTGCAGGGATAGTGATCTCTACTGATGAATGCTATAAATTAGTCCTATTGAGTCTTCAGAGCCTCCTGTACTTCCAAAGCCTGCCAGGATTGTGCAGTTAAAACAGTGTTACATACCACGAGGTGAGAAAGAAAACATTCCTCCATACAAGGTTTATTGCCATTGCCAGAAGGGAGTGGTAGGCCACACTGCCTTCCAATTCCACAGCCTTGTTTAGCCAGTGAACAGACCCAGTGTCCTTGGCCCCTGATGACAGATATTGTGGTTTTAATAGTGGTCACCATGTGCCTGATATACCAACAGATGACTGAATTGGTCGCAGCCATTACTGGCACATGGTATGTCCTAGAGGTGCACTGTCCAGTTTACTCAGCCACTAGCCACATACAGCTATTGAGCGCTTGAAACATGGCTGGTCTAAGTTGAGACATACTGAAAGTGTAGAACACACGACAGGTTTTGAAGACTTACTTTGGAAAAAAGAATGAAAAACATCTATTTATATTTAGCTGTTGAAAAGTTACTATTTTTGATCTATTAGGTTAACTAAAGTATATCATTAAAATTAATTTTTCCTATCTCTAACTTTTTTGAAAGTGACTAATAGATAATTTAAAATTATGTATCTGGCTCACATATTTCAGTTGGATAGAATTGCCCTCATTACTAATGTCTTCTTCAGATTTCTCTAGGAAGAAAAAAAATATTTTGTTTTCACCTGGCAGAACATGAAGTTCACCTCTACTTTCCTGCGTTGGGGATTTTGCACTCCCCCAGCAATACTTAATAACTGTGATACATTGTAATGAGTTGGGCAAGCCCACTCCGTTATATTTATGAGGCTTTGGTAGTGACCCTCACAGAGGGAACTGTTCTCACTGTAATGCATGCTCTCTAAGGACAGCTGTCCACAGGTGGCTGGGCCTTGAATGAGAATAGAGACCAGGGCCAGGCCACATAAGTGCATATCTTTGGGTCTATGAGATCAGCAACTGAAAGAGACATTCCATAGCCTCATAAGGAAAAATTGTGGGTCTTGCAGACACTAACTGTAAAAAAGGTCTCTGGCCTGCTTGGCCTCATTGGGTATAAGATGCAGCACAACCCACACCTACAAATGTTATTCAAGCATCTACACCAAGTCACCAAACCGGTAGCCAAATTTGAGTGGAGACCTCTGCAGCAAGAAGCCTTAGAAAACATACAATAAAATAATACCTGCCTACCCCCCCCAACCCAAACTCATTCTGATCCCATGGAGTTTTATGTATCTGTGACTGGTCTTACACCTGATACATTTGGCAACAAGACTCCGCCAATATTGGGGTGGGTCATCTTTCCATTGCTGAATGGTACATGCCTTTTTATTTTTTATTTCAAGAAATTTAGGGGGTACACATGGTTTTTTGTTACATGGATGACTTGTTTAATGCTGAAGTCAGGGCTTTTAGTATACCCATCACCAGAATAGTGTACCTTATACCCGATAGGTAATTTTTTACCCCTCACTTCCCACTCACTCTCCCCTTTGTTAGTTTCCAATGTCTATTGTGCCACTTTATGGCCATTTACACCCATCGTTTAGCTCCCACTTATAAGTGAGAACGTATGGTATTTGTTTTTCCATTCCTGAGATACTTCACTTAGGATGATGGTCTCCAGTTCCATTCAAGTTGCTGCAAAAGACATTTCATTCCTTTTGATGGCTGAGTAGTGCTCCATGGTGTGTGTATACATACACACATACACACACACACACACACCCCACATTTTCTTTATCAACTCATGAATTGATGGCCACATAGATTGATTCCATATCTTTGAAGCTGTGAATTGTTCTGTGATAAATGTTCAGGTGCAGGTATCTTTTTGATAAAATGACTTCTTTTCCTTTGGGTAAATGCCTAGGAGCAGAATTGCTGGATCGAATAGTAGGTCTACTTTCTTTCTTTGAGGAATCTCCATACTGTTTTTCATAGAGATTGTATGAATTTACAGTCCCACCAACAGTGTATAAGCATTCCCTTTATACCACATCCATGCCAACATCTATTATTTTTTGACTTTTTAATCATGGCCATTCTGATAGGAGTAAGGTGGTATTTCATTGTAGTTTTAATTTGCACTCCCCTGATGATTAATGATGTTGGGCAATTTTTCACATGTTGGCCATTTGTCTATCTTCTTTTAGGAAAAATCTGTTTATGTCTTTTGCCACTTTTTGATGAGGTGGTTTTATCTTCCTGCTTTGTTTGAGTTCTTTGTAGATTCTGGATATTAGTCCTTAATCGGATGTATAGTTTGTGAATATTTTCTCCCATTCTGTAGGTTGTCTATTTACTCTGTTGATTGTTTCCTTTGCTGTGCAGAAATTTTGAATTTAATTAAGTCCCATTTATTTATTTTTGTTGTTGCTGTATTTGCTTTTGGGGTCTTAGTCATAAATTCTTTGCCTAGGCTAATGTCCAGAAGAGTTTTTCCTCTATGTTCTTCTAGAATTTCTATGGTTTCAGGTCTTACATTTAAGTCTTTAATCCATCTTGAGTTAATTTTTGTACATGCTGAGAGATAGGGATCCAGTTTCAATCTTCTGCATGTGGCTATCCAATTTTCCAAACCATTTATTGAGTAGGAGGCCCTTTCCTCAGTGTATGTTTTTGTCTGCTTTGTCAAAAATCAGGTGGTTGTAGTTATATTATTTGATTTCTGGGTTCTCTATTCTGTTCCATCGATCTACGTGTCAACATTTATACTAGTACTAAGCTGTTTTGGTTACTATAGCCTTGTGGTATAATTTGAAATCAGGTAATGTGATGCCTCCAGATTTGTTCTTTTTGCTTATGATTGCTTTGACTATTTAGGCTCTTTTTTTAATCCATATGAAATTTATGATTGTATTTTCCTAGTTCTGTGAATAATGACATTGGTATTTTGGTGGGAATTGCATTGAATCTGTAAATCACTTTGGGCAGTATGGACATTTTCAACAATATTGATTCTTCCAATCCATGAGCATGGAATGCTTTTACATTTGTTTGTGTCATCTATGATTTCTTTCATCAGTATTTTGTAGTTCTCCTTGTAGAGATGTTTCACCTCCTTGGTTAAATATATTCATAGGTATTTTATTTTCTTAGGTATTTTATTGTCTTTGCAGCTATTGTGAATGGTATTGAATTCTTGATATGACTCTCAGCTTGACTGTTATTAGCGTATAGACATGCTACTGCTTTGTGTACATTAATTTTGAAACCTAAAATTTTAGTGAACTTATTTATCAATTCTAGGAGTCTTTTGGAAGATTCTTTAGGGTTTTCTAGACATAAGATCATATCATCAGCAAACAAGGATAGTTAGACTGCATCTCTCTGAATTGGATGCCTGTTATTTCTTTCTCAAGTCTGATGGCTCTGGCTAGGACTTCCAGTACTAAGTTGAATAGAAGTGGTGACAGTGGGCATCCTTGTCTTATTCCAGTTCTTAGGCGTCATGCTTTCTTTTTTTTCTTTTTTTATGATTTTAATTTTTTGTTTATTTATTTTTTGCTGAGGGCTAGATGGGAGGAAAGAATTAGGGGGAATGCTTCCAACTTTTCCCCATTCGGTATGATGTTGGCTCTGGGTTTGTCATATATTGCTTTTACAATATTATTGTGAGGCATGTTCTTTCTATGCCTAGTTTGTTGAGGGTTTTTATCATAGAGGGGTGCTGGATTTTATCAAATGCTTTTTCTGCATATATTGAGATGATCATATGGTTTTTGTTTTTAATTCTGTTTATGTGTTGAATCACGTCTATTAATTTGCGTATGTTGAACCATCCTTTCATCCCTGGGATGAAATCCATTTGATCATGTTGAATTATCATTTTAATGTCCTGTTGAATTCGGTTTGCTAGTATTGTGTTGAGGGTTTTTGTATCTACGTTCATGAGGGATATTGGTCTGTAGTTTTCTTTTTTTGTTGTGTCCTTTCCTGGCTTTGGTATCAGGGTTATAAGGGCTTCATGGAATGAGTTAGGGAGGATTTCTTCCTTCTCGATGTTATGGAACAGTTTCAGTATGATAGGTTTCTATTCCTTTTGTATATCTGGTAGAATTCAGCTGTAAATCCCTCTGGTTCTGGACTTTTTGTTGTTAGGAGATTTTTTATTACTGTGTCAATTTTATTACTCATTATTGATCTGTTCAGGATTTCTATTTCTTCTGATTCAAGCTTGGGAGGTTTTGTATTTCCCAAAATTTATCCATTTCCTCTAGATTTTCTAGTTTGTGTGCGTATAGGTTTTTATAGTAGCCTCACATGATATTTTGTGGTGTCAATTGTAATAGCTCCTTTTTCAGTTCAGATTGAGATTATTTGAATCATTTCTCTTCTATCCTTCATTAATCTAGCTAGTGGTCTATCAATTTTTTTTTATCTTTTCATAGAACCATTTTTTTATTGATACTTTGTATTTGTTTTTGTTTCAATTTTGTTTAGTTCTGCTCTGATCTCTGTTATTTCTTTTCTTCTGCTAGCTGGTTTTTTCTTGTTCTTCTTCTGGTTTGTTCCTGTTTTTCTAGTTCATTGAGGTGTGGTATTAAGTTGTTAATTTGTGATTCCTTTGTCTTTTTGATGTAGTAATTTAGTTCTGTGGACTTCCCTCTTAGCACTGCTTTTACTGTATCCCAGAGATTTTTGGTAACATATCTCTTTTGTCATTCAATTCGAAGAAAATTGTTATTTCCATCTTGGTTTCATCACTGACCAAGGATCATTCAGCAGAACATTGTTTAATTTCCGTGTGTTTGTGTAATTTTAAGAGTCCCTGTTGGAATTGATTTCTACTTTTATTCCAGTATGATCTGAGAAGGTACATGGTATGCTTTTGATTTTTAAAATTTGCTGAGATTTGTTTTGTGACCAAACATATGATCTATCTTGGAGATTGTTCCATGTGCTGATAAGAAGAATGTATATTCTGTAGTTTTTGAATAGAATGTTCTGTAAATGTCCATTAGGTCCATTTGTTCTAGAGTCCCATTTAAGTCCAGTGTTTTTTTTGTTGTTGTTGTTGATTTTTTGCCTGGATGATCTGTCTAGTTCTGTCAGTGGAGTATTGAAATCCCCCACTATTTTTGTGTTGCTGTTTATTTCATTTCTTAGGTCTAATAGTATTTGTTTTATGAATCTAGGAGCTGTGGTGTTAGGTGTATATATATTTAGGATTGTTATATGTTGTTGAATTGATCACTTTATCATTATCTAATAACCATCTTTATCTTTTTTTACTGTTGCTGATTTAAAGTCTGTTTTCTCTGATATTAGAATAGCTACTCCTGATCACTTTTGTTTTCTACTTGCATGGAATATTTTTTTCACCCCTTTACCTTGAGTCTATGAGAATCTTTACAAGTTAAATGCATTTCTTGGAGGCATCAGATATTTGGGTTGTGTTTTTTTTTTTTTTTTATCCATTCCAACAGGCTATATCTTTTAAGTGAGACATTTAGACCATTTACATTCAATGTTAATATTGATATGTGAGATACTGTTCCAGTCAGGATGTTGATTGTCACCTAATTGCTTTTTATTCTCCCTTGTGTTACTCTTTCATAAGAGCTGGTAGTTTCTACATTTGAATGTTTTTACAGTGGTGAGTATTGACTTTAATTTTTGACATTTGGAAATTTTTTTGATCATTTCTTGTAGGGCCAGTCAAGTGGTGACAAATTCCCGTAGTGTTGCTTGTCTGCGAAAAACTTTATATATCCTTCATTTATGAAACTTGGTTTTCCAGGATACAAAATTATTGGCTGATAATTATTCTTTTTAATAAGACTAAAGATAGAACCCTAATCTCTTCTGGATTGTAAGGTTTCCTCTGAGAATTCTGTTGTTAGTCTGGTGGGTTTTCCTTTGTAAGTTACTTGGTGCTTTCATCTTGCAGCTTGTAGGGTTTTCTCCTTTACTTTGACTTTGGCCAGTCTGATGACTATATGCCTTGTAGATGTCCTGTTTGCAATGAATTTGATGCCCTTGTATCTGGATGTCTAATGCTCTAGCAAGACCAGGGATGTTTTCCTCCATTATTCCCTCAAGTAGGTTTTCCATGTTTTTTTTCTTTTGCCTCTGCCTCAGAGATACCTATAATTCTTATGTTCAATCATCTTACATAGTCCCATAATTCTTGAAGACTTTGTTCATTCTTATTGATTCTTTTTCATTTTTGACTGACTGGGTCAATTCAAAAGTCTTGTCCTCAAGTTCTGAAATTTTTTTAATGCTTGGTCTAAAATATTCTTAAAACTTTCCATTGTATTTTGTACTTCCTTAAATGCTTCTTTCATTTCCAGAAGTACTGTTATTTTTTTAACTACTTATCTCTTTAGTGAATTTTTCATTCATGTCCTGAATTGTTTTTTTAGTTTCTTTGTGTTAGTTTTCAACTTTCTCAGTGATCCCATTGAGCTTACTTGCAATCTATATTTTGAAGTCCATATCTCATCTGACATTTCAGAAATTTTCTTTTGGTTGGAATCATTGGGGGTGTCAAAACAGCCTGTCTTTTCATATTTCCAGGGTTCTTATGCTGGTTCCTTCTCATCTGGAACCTCTTTGCTCAGCTCAAAACAGATAGCTTTGCAGTTCACCTGTTCTACTCTGCTGGGAATTCTGCTGCTTGGTGTAGAGAGGGAGAGAAGCTTGTGCAGGTAGGTACCCACTATGGTGTTGCTGGCAATTTAGGTTGGTTGGACCTCAGACCCCTGGGAGAGTGTTCAGGTGCCAGCAGTAGTGGTCTAGGTTAGGTAATCCCCAGTTCCTTGGCCTTTGGATGGCCTGCTTGTGTCCTGTGGGGACCAGATGGAGACCAGGCTGGCTAACTTTCCCTCAAGCCTCCCTGATTTCAGGCAATCTCTGTGAGAGTGGAAGGTGGGGTGATCTCCTGCTCTGGAAGAATGCTCAGGTAGCATAATGGCAGATGCACTGTGAGCCTGGGACAGGAGGGGTGGGCCCCTTGTGATGAGATTAGTATTGTCAGGCAGCTGTGGGACACATAAGCCACCCACACTTCCTTTTTCAGCAGTGGCAGTGGTCCCTGTCCTCTGGGGGTACAAGAGTGTCCAGATTCCCAGCCCCCACCCTGACCCAGCTGAAGCAGAGGTGGTGTAGCCAGCTCAACCTGCTGTGTGCAGGGCTACCAGACTGGCTGTGGGCTGTGGCTGGTATGTTCCAGTGTGAGAGGTGTGGTTGTGCCTGGGACTTGACTCCAGGGAGGGTAACCTCCTCCCAGAAGAGACTGGAGCTCAGGGAGAGGGCTGCTAGCCCTGCCCTTCCTCAGGGGAGGCGGTAGCTTTTGTCCTTAGGGCACGCAAAAGGAGTTGCTATGGCTTTTCAGAGGGAAAGAAGTGAGCCCCAAGCTCTGTGGAATTCTGGGTGTGATAGGTACTCCGTTGGGGTGAGGCAGCAGCTTGAAAGTGCCTTTTCTTAATCATCCCCTGTGGAGCCCTTGCCCATCCCAGATGGAAACAGCCACAGCTGCCTTGGCAGCAGTGGGTGGGGGAGGTGAGGAGGATAAAGCCCCAAATGGTGGGGAGCTGGTGCTCAGGTCCCCATTGTCCCATGGGGCCCTCTGGTGTGCTACAATTTCCTCTCAGCTGGAAGCAGCCTGCCCTGAGTGCCCATGCTCTGGGAGACCCTCAGTTCCTCCATGACCCACTGGTCCCCAAAGCTACTGCAGTCTTCGTGGGTGCTGTGGGGGCATTAGCTGTGGATCCAGCAGGGTAGAGACCCAGGGGCTGAGATTCCTCTGTCAAGCTAGCTGCAAAAACACTGCCTGTCTGTGAAGAGCGGAAAATGAGCCACATCCTCCGTGTAGAACCTGGACACAGTGAGCAGAGTACTATTGGGGGTGTACCCACCGAAAGCCTAGAACTGGCTGTCCTGCAGTTCACTTGTTCCCAAAGCTCATGCTTGGGAGCAAAAGCAGCTGTGTCCACAGCAATAGGTAGCTGGAGGAGGGGAGGTTCCAAATCTCCACACCCCTTCCTAGGCTGCCCAGCTTTAAATCCCAAAATGGCATCTTGGTCCTCTGACCCAAGAGGATGGGGCCTCTTCCAAGCAAACAGCATGGGCAAGATGCTGGGTGGATTGTCATCTGCTCCTGTCTCGGTCTCACTGCAGCTTGTAGCAGGGCAGTGGGAATTGTCCTAGGAGTAGGTAGGAGAGCTTGGGCTCCTGTGTCCCAACTCAGGTGGGTGGGGCTGCAGCTCAGCCTGAGGCAGGACTCTGCCCAGCTTTAGACTCCCAGACTAACACCTTGGGCCTGTGACCAGAGAGGGTGGGGCCCCTTCCAGGAAAACAGAGTATGCAGGATGCGAGGGGGAGTGTGGTCCGCTCACAACTTGTTTCCACAGCAGTTTGTAGCAGGGCAGTGGAAATTGTCCTAGGTGTGTGTAGGAGATCTTGGGTTTCACTGTCCCTCCTCAGCTGGGTGGGGCTGCATTAGCCTGAATTCAGCCCAAGGATGGGGCACTGCCTGGCTTCAAACTCCCAAAATGGCGCCCTGGGCCTATGACCAGAGAGGGCAGGGCCCTTCCCGGGTGGGCTGCACTGGCAGGAAGCCGTGTGAAGTGCAGTTTGCTCAAGACTCGGTTCTACAGGAGCCAGCTGTAGGATGGTGGGCACTGTTCCAGATGTGTTTTGAAAAGCCTGGTTTCTCTGCCCCTCCCCAGCCAAATCGGGGCTGCAGCCATGTCAAGCCCAAACCCAGCCCAAGGGTTTGACACAGCCCAG
Organism: Daubentonia madagascariensis; assembly: GCA_023783475.1. Taxonomy (NCBI): domain Eukaryota; kingdom Metazoa; phylum Chordata; class Mammalia; order Primates; family Daubentoniidae; genus Daubentonia; species Daubentonia madagascariensis. The sequence goes on from JAKFHU010001599.1 coordinate 4,508,499, forward strand.
TGTCAAACCCTCAAAATGACACCTTAGACCTGCGACCAGAAAGGTTGGTGTTCCACCCAGGCAGTCATCATGGGTGAGAAACTTTGGAAAATGCTGTCTTCCCATGTCTCAGTCTCAAAAGCAGCTCACAGCAGGGTGTTGGAGACCTTCCCAGGGGTACTTAGGAGCACCTGGGCTCCTCCATCCATCCTGAGAGCCATGCAGTGGCTGCAGGCACGCCCATGGTTCCCCAGTATCTAGACTCTTAGAATGGCACCTGGCTCAAGCTGCTCTAGGGCTGGATGCCTGTGGGATTCCATGGTAGTTCCCTTTCTGGAAAAATGTCTCTATGCAGTCTCCAAGCAGCAACCTATGTTAAGCCTGAGACCTGCGTGGGTCAGGGGTTCTCTTGAAGCCAAGATTGTAAATGTTCATCTCAGGCTTCTCTCTTACTGTTTCACCACATCCAGCAGCTTCTCCCGGCTATTAGCCAGCCTCTGGCTGGGCAAGTTGCCCTGAACCCTCCCCTTACCCACTTTTGCTGTTTCCCATCACTTCCCTGGTGCATCTTAGCATTGCCTCCTAGATGATCTGTTCGACATGTGAGAATTTGCTAACTATTCTTGTTCCTCTCTGTGGAGGAGGCACATACTACCTGTGTCTAGTTGGCCATCTTGATCCTGTTTCTGGTACATGCCTTTTAAATGACAATTATTGGCCCATTATAAAGCCCTGGCGGGGATAGATTATCTCACTGAAGGAGAAAGTGTGACTCTCAGATCCAACATTCCCATCCTGCAATGGGCTCACTAAATCAAATTTCATAAGATGAGTGTATCAATGAGAGTCCAGTCAGAAAAACAGAACTCACACCAGCAATTTTAACAGATATTAAAGGACTGAAAATGCAGAACAGGAACATTAAGGTAACGGAGGTGGGATCTACAGCAAGCATCTACCATCCTGAGGCATAGGGCAACAAAGGGTGAAGCTGGGATGATGAGAACCTAAAAGCTCAAAGCGGGGAGTCTGAGAGTTAAAACTCAGACCTTTAAGGAAAGGGGCACTATTTTGTTGATACTGGTACTTTAGTAACTTGGAGGCAGACCCCCATGGAACTGGAACTTGGACCACTGAAGAGAGGGTGCCAGCCAACTGGCTGATGCTGGTGCAGAGAGTGTGGGGAAAAATCTGGAAACTGGATTCAACTGCTGCTACTGAAGCAAATTTTGCCTACCAGAGTGAAGAACCATCGTCTTCCAGTCTCTTTCTAGAGCCTTTTGTTGGCAGAACTTAACAGGGAGCAGCTGATGAAGGAGGAATGTGATGTGCAGAGTCCCAGCCCCAGCATCACAGAGCAGAGTATAGAAGGATGATTTGGAACTGAGAACCAATAGCTTAATAATTGTCAGAGTGCAAAAAACTGAAGAAATGTGAAATGAGTAATGGTGCATCCGATTGGGAGTTAAGCCAACTTCAAGGATAGTTAGTTGCCCACTCAGTAGGTACTGAGATGGCTCCACTGCCTGCTTTGCCTGAGCAACTGGCTCAATAGGGGCCTCAATTTTGAGACTTGGTACCATAAAAGGAAGCTGTTTCAACGGGACAAGCTTTCTCCATGGTGAACAAATTCAATAGAACACTAAGCCATCTGTTATAATGATGGTAAGTGTTGACAACCCATGGCATTGGCCGCTTTGCATAATGGGTGGAACTTCAAGTGGTGCTTTTGGCCATAAAACATTCTGTTCCTCAATGAATGAAATATACCTTTACATAGACTCATGGGCTGCTGCTAATGGCCTCACTCTTTGGTCAGGCTGTTAGGCCACCTAAGGTGAGACTATTAAAGTCATATGCATATGGTGCTCCCTATGGAAACAGATACAACTCAGCAGGTACAATTAAGTGGTAATCATACCCAGGCTCAAATAGTAAATCACATATATATTTGTCTCCTAGAAAGGACCACATCCTAACAAAAGCGAAGCATCTGGAATAAGAGAGTCATTTGAGCCTGTGAGCCATCCTATCCATGGTGACCTACTAGACCTGCGTTCAGACCCATCACAGTAACTAAGCCATCATGAAGGGCTGTCATTTGACAGGCAAAGAAGTTGCTGACACCCTTATTGTTTGTACTCCTTGGAAACTTCACAAGTAGGTAATTCAAGATGAACTTGGCATAGCACAGAAGTCAGGACTAGCTCATATTGGTAGATTTACTTATAGGCCCCCTGCTCCTACAAAAGAGCCATACAGTGGGTCCTGACTGCTTTGGACACACTCTCTAGGTATGGGGTTGCTGTCTACCTCCCCCAATCAGATAGCACACATAGATTTAAGGCCCTGACTGGGTACCTTTGCCATATATTGAGATTTTCTTACATGATACAATATGACAACTGAATTCATTTATGGCCACTGGCAAACAACAATGGGCCAATGAGCCTCTCAGCATAGAATTCACTGGCACTCCCATGCTCCTTTCCACTCTCACTCAGCAGGTACAATTAAGTGCTAGAATAACCAGCTCAAGGAACAACTACACTGGCCACTTTGACAACAAACTCTGTAAGGCTGACTAGCACAACTCTTCTCAGCTGTGTGTAGTGTCATATCCCATGTGTTCAGGCCCTCTGAGAAGCAGATGCCAAGGCAGGATTAGATGTGCAAGAGATTTTTTTGGGAGAAACACCTATGAAGGATAAAGGGGAGGGAACCCAGAGAAGGTCAAGAGAGACTTCAGACCATGATACAGATTTGATATCGATGAAGGAAAGTGAAGGAAGGAGGATTGGGTATGAAGATCCTCAACTATAGTGTGGTTCCAAGTAAGTTTCAACCAAGCTGATGAGAAATTCTAGAGCCAAAGGCATCTGTTAAAGGAGTCCTACTTGCAAGAATGATTCTGCGTTAGTACCTCCACTGTGCTCAAATATTGGCTGGAAGTAGCCTGCAGGAAGCATGACCTTGGTGCAAACCCAGTGGTAGATCCAGAAGGATAGCAGCAGGGGCTGTCAGTCAATTATGCTCTCCACAACAGGAGATTGAGTGGCACACTTTCATAGCCACCGCACTATATAATAATAATAATTTCCCTCAATTTTTGGACCCACACTGAACATGATGAGTAGCTGGGATATTTTTACTGCATGGATCCCAGAAATGTGGATGAACACAAATTTGGAGGCTTTCTTCTTATTTATTTTTGCCCTTGCGATGGCATCTAGTGTCCTTTCCCATAGGCAAACAAGCTGGGTTTGCCACACGCACCCTCTGCAACTTGAAGGCACTGTTGTGGTTCTTAAGCTCATATAATAAGTCACCTCTGCACTGTAGCCATTTTGCTCAATCTCAACGGCTTACCTTTGGTAAAGGGACTATTACCCCTGGGTCTCTGCAGAACTTTTCATTCCAGGAAATAAAAGAAGGACTGGTTCTTTCCTGAAGGGAGCTGATAGACCCCAACTGGTTTGATATAGACAGATCCAACCCTGGGAAGCAAGTAGAGGATCAAGGGGCAAATAATCTCTCTGATTTCCTATTCCAAATATGGACCAACTGTACCCATCTGAGGCAGTGACTCATGGTGCCAACTGTTTCCCCAACTTGATTTGGCTGTGAGGGATCTTATAACTATCAAACAATGCCTCCAGTGTTGCTCCTATAGGCACAGGCCTCAGCTACCATCTGTGTTGGCCTTTTGCACTCATTTGTCTATCCCTTGTGATGTCCATGCCAAGTGGATGCAGAGGATCACCTAGGACCCAACTCAAAGCAGCATTTGTGTATTCCACACTCATTGTCAGTACTAGTTTTTCTGTGGGGTTAAGACAGCTTCCCTTGCCTCCCCTGCCTCCCCCTTCACAGGGTTACTAACTTCCAGAGGGTAGCCATACAACTCTTCAAAAATCAAAGAACTAATGGGCACAGGCTATATCCCCAGCTTCTGGCACCATCAGCAGGACCTTCCTGGGGGCATTAGGGACACAATTTATCATTATTTTACATGGGTTTTTCTCCCATCAAGAGGTGTTCCTAAGGCTTACCTGGGGAGATTGTGAAGGAGATGGCTGGGGCTCTCACTACCAAAGATATTAGGGACTCATGTCTTAGTCTGTTTGTGTTGCTGTAAAGGAATATCAGAGGCTGAGTAATTTCTAAAAGGGAAGTTCGTTTGGCTCACAGTTCTGCAGGCTGTATGAGAAGCATGGCACCAGCATCTGGGTGAGGGTTTTAGGCTGCTTCCTCTCATGGTAGAAGGCATAGGGGAGCCAGCATGTGCAGATCACATGGCAAGAGAGCAAGAAAGAGAGGAGGAGGTGCCAGGCTCTTTTCAACAACGAGTTCTTGCAAGAACTAAAAGTGAGAACTCACTTCAGGGAGAATGGCACTAAGCCATTCATGAAGGATCTGCCCCCACAATCCAAACACCTCCCACCAGGCCCTACCTCCAACATTGGGGATCACATTTCAACATGAGACTTGGCAGGGCTGAACAAACGATATCCAAACCATAGCAACTCCCTACCTCAGATTGTGTTGGACATCTGCATAACTGAACTATTTACTGACTAGATAGTGTGTACTATGGCCAACCTGATTCTGGGTAAATACTTCACCACAAGTGGAGCAATCCATCAGCAACTGTTGGAGCTAGCCATGTGTCTCCAAAATACCCCCAAATCTCAGCCTTTTTCTCATGGCTTGGCTTGGGCTCCATGACTAGAGGTCTCGGGGAACTCTACAGGTTTTCATATGAATTTTGTACTATTTTTTAGGACCTTCCTCATTTTACAAGGTTTCCTTTGGCATAGTCACAAACTCTAGAAACCCCATTGAAAAATCCAATCAATTTCTAGCCCCAGTAGGCAGGCACGTCTCACAACAGAATAGGAGACCATGTGCTTCATCTTACTAACACTTTGGCTTGTAAGTTACCCCAATTAACATATTAACTGCTGTGTGAGTTGTATTTAACTCACGCTAGTTTTGAGCCCGGGGCCTCATGAAGCAAAACCTGGGCAGTTGGTTCATGAAAATCTTACTTGTTGATGTTCTTATTGTTACAATTAATATTGACAATTTAATTCTAAAAACATGGATTAAATGAATAGAAGTGAATAAATTTCTTTTTTCTATTTATGTTTACCTTTAAATTACACTTAAGCCTGACAAGTCAAGAAAAACACTTTACCCTTATGAACTATTTTTCAAGTTTTCACATTACTTCTTACATTACTAATTTTCAAGTTTTTATGTTACTTTTTCTTTGAAAAAGCACAGAAAATAATTAAAAATAGCAAAATTTTCATTAAATTAGAAAGGATCATTTTGTTTTCAAAGTTTTAATTCTATTTTCATAATAAAACACCATGGCCCCAAGGAAAAAATTTTTTTCTGGTGTGGCAGTCAATGTGTTAAACTTATTCTTCTGCCCACTCTACATGACATACTGGTGTTTTCTTTCACTCACCTTCCAAAGATAGGTTAAACAGGGCAAAATTCGAAGCAGGAAGGCCAGGTCATTGGAATTATGAGTCAATGCAAGAGTAGTGAGAATGGAGAAGAATTTTAGGATTCCTATAATATTTAGGAGATAGTGATCCTATCCTATCAGTGGGACTTGGTGATAATTATGTGGGGGGGAAGGGGAACGGAAAAATCTAGGGTTATGATTTACAAATTTTTGGCTTGAGTGATTGTTTTGTTTTGGAGGAACGGAAATGTATTCATTCAACAGATGTTTATTGAATGTATACCATGAGTCAGTCAGTGTATTTGATGCTGGGGATACAGAAGAAAAAGATACTGGGAGACAAAAATTACATAAAACAAAAGATAATTACAGGCCAAATAGATATCATGTGCCTTCTCATACAATGTACTGAAAAGGGCACAACCTCACTTCTGTAGTGTTTCTGCTAAAAAATGAATAAGCTGTATCTAATGATGTGGAAGCATCAGACAAGCCCAAATTGATGAACATTATACAAAATAAATTGTTTTCACTCTTCACAATTACTGAGGTCATAAGAGACAAAGAAATACTGAGGAACTGTTTTAGATCAAAGCATGCTAAGAAGACATGACAGTTAAATGCAACACGTGATCCTGGATTGGATCTTGAACCAGAAAATATTGTCTTTTCTTATAAAGGACATTATTAGAACAATTGGCTAAATATGAATAATGTCTGTAGATTACATAGTGGGACAAATCTAATTTCCTAATTTTGATAATTATACTGTGGTTATCTAAGAGAATGTTCTCGTTTTTAGGAAATACACAGTAAGTTATTTAGAAGGCAAGGGCTGAGATACGAACTGGAAGAACGTGCAGGCAGTAGCAGAGCAGCTAAGCACTCTTAGGCTCTGGGGTGAGACTGCCTGAGTTCCAACCCCAGCAGTTATTTACTATCTATGAGATTTGGGGCAAGTTATTTAAACATTCTATAGATTAAATTTCCTCATCATTAAAATGGATGATGCTAATAATAGCCCCCACCCCACAGAGATGGTATAAAGGTGAAATTAGTGAGCATATGTGAAGCACTTAGACCTGTGCCTGGCACATATGTGTCATCAATGCTGGCTGTATTTAAGCTATTCTTCCTTTGTCCTGTGAATGCACAGGGAAATGGGACACAGCCTCTTTCTTCAAGGAGCTGTAGTGTAGTGTAGTGGAAGCAATAACAAGGTTAACAGATAATAATAAAACCATATGATGAGTACCCTGCTAGGGATTTGAGCCAAGTGCAACGAAGGCTGGAGCAATGAATTCTGTAGAGGGATGTCAGGAGGGGTTTCAGGGAGGGCTTATGGTTTGAATTGGATCATGAAGGGTGAACAGAAGTTTGCCAAAAATACACTTTTCTCACTTCTTCCAGGCCAAGGGCATCATGCAAAATTCTGTGCAAAAGCACAGAGTTCTGGAAGGGCATTGAGTACTATAGTGTAGCATAGGCAATGCAGCAGTGGTTGGCAGGAGGGCCAGACTCACCTTCCAGGTGTGTGCGTGTGGGGGGTGGGAATTGACTGCCAGTCAGTTGACACAGGTTCAGATCCCAGCTTAAATGCACTTGTAGCCTTGAGCAAGTCATGCAACCTCTCTGTACCCGTTTCTCCTCCCAAATGAAGATATTAACATTTACTTCAGGGCTTCTAGGAGGATTAATGTAAAGTGCTTAGCATGGTGCCCAGCACGTGGCCTTTGCTCAATAAAGGAAAGCTATTAGTACTAATGCTGGTGTTGGACATTTCTAGGGCTCCCCAAATTTCCTGGTTCTTCTTTCCTACCAGCCACATGCCTCCTCCCTGGATTTTTTTTTTTTTTTTTTTTTCTTTCTTGAGACAGGGTCTCATTCTGTTGCCCGGGCTGGAGTGCGGTGGCATCCTCATAGCTCACTGCAACCCCAAACTCCTGGGCTCAAGCAATCCTCCTGCCTCAGCCTCCTGAGTATCTGGGACTGCAGGTGCATGCCACTACACCCAGCTAATTTTTATATTTTTTGTAGAGACGGGGTCTTGCTATGTTGCCCAGGCTGGTCTTAAACTCCTAGCCTCAAGTCATCCTCTCACCTTGGCCTCCCAAAGTGCTAGGATTACAGGTGTGAGCCCCCGTGCTTGGCACATTTCTCTCTTGAGTGAACATGGCCCTGTACTTTCCTTTGGCTAATGAAGTGGAAGCAAAAAGGATGTGTGTCCTTTCTGAGTCAAAGCATTGAAGAGCCAGCATGGTTTCATTTTCTATACTCTCTTCCCCTGATACAATGATTTGGAAGCTCAAGTTGGGGTGGCAGCATCATAAGACAGTGGTACTCTCTGCCAGCCCAGGTCTCAGGAACAATGATGAGCAAGCAGGGTGTCCCTGCTAACCTGTGTTGGGCGTGTAGCATGAGCAAACCTTTGCTGTGCTAAGGCACTGAGATTTTGGCATTTTATCATATTTAGCCACCCTCATTAACCCTGAAGAATTCAGGACTTTTCTAGACACATTGGTGACCCATGCCAATCTCCAGATAGGGGAAAATGTGCATTCTTCGCCTCTCCCACATTGTCAATGGAGTGATAAAATTGGATGCAAGATTTGGAAGCATATTCGTTTCACAGAGAAATCTCAACTCAATATAAACAAAGGAAAGCCACCAGGCAGATGTATGGCTACTTCAAGACATCCTGACTTAGAAAAGCTCCCAAACTGTGAGTAGAAGAGGCCGTAAACATCGGGCATATATCTTTCCCTCTTTCTCTAAATTAACTGTGAATTCTTTTTTTCATATTCAAGCATCATAGGATTAATGATATTATAACTAAATCTTATGGGAAAGTATAAGAGGGGAATTAAACCTGGTCTGGGGGTGATATTTAATTTGAAGCCTGAAGGAGGAGGGGCTGGCTAGGTGAAAAGGAGAGGAAAGCATGTGCAAAGGCAGGAGACAGCATTAGGAGTCTGGGGAAGATTGGTATGACCAGAACATATGAATGAGGGAGAGGGTGGCAAGAGACGAGCCTGGAGTGGTAAGCAAGGTGCAGGGCAGTTGCACTCTCAGAAACCAGGGAAAGCTAACTTGAATGATTTACACTGTGATGAATTTATTCTGAAAACGGAAACTTGTAGTTGGGTCCACAAGTGCAGGAATCGCTGGTATAACTGGAAGCTCTCCAAATTAACTTTCATGTAGAATAAAATGTTGATGAAAGGATATGCAATTCAAATGTGCTGATTTGAAGTATACATATCAATTAACATTACTGCAACTCAACAGTAGTCACAGCAATTTGTTTAGAACATAGCCCAATATTTTTTTTTCTGAGAAGAGTGTGTTCCCACTGACATTGTTTAGAATTGTTGACACATGGTAATAACAACTGAAGTTAGCTTCAGGTATAGTTCATGTCTCCAATATTTGTGACACTACACACTCCTGTGTTCAAACAATGATAGGACAGTGATTGCATAGATGAAGACACAGAACTTGAGTTTCTTCAGTTCTGTCATTCTATGACACCATAAAATGAAATTTTTATTTGTGTTTAAAATTTACAATAATGAAGCAGAGTGTCAACTTTTAGGTATAACAAGACTGTTTAGTAAGCACAAATGTTAGCTGATACATGAACTAATATTTCACACATGAACTATTTTACTGAATTTGAAAATCTTTAATCTTTTATTATTATTTTTACTTCTCTAGAGAAGTGCAACCTCTCATTGCCTACACACAGCGTGGACTGCTGTCAATGTCCTGGCCATGGTGTGCCACTGGTTCCCTCGGGGAGTCAATTTTAGAGGGTTGTTCTGGAAATCATTCCTGGAAGCCCTGCTGAGCCTTCTTTTCCAGCCCTTCCTACAATTTTGTAATCACTTAATTCCCTATATTAAATCCCTTTTTGCTTAAACTAACTAGTTATGTATTCTAACTAACTATTCTGTTTATCTGAAACTAAGCTCTGAGTGATACAGATAGTAAGGAACAGAAATTTGTGCTTAGAGAAATAGCTGTTGAAAACATTTATTTATTCCCTTGTTCATTCATTCATTCAACAAATACTTAACATGGATCTCTCTCTCAATATAGCTATACCTATGTGGTATTCAAATTTTGGGGATTTTCTTACCTAGGAATATATTTAACCAAGGAGGTGAAACATCTCTACAAAGAGAACTACAAAACACTGATGAAAGAAATCATAGATGACATAAACAAATGGAAAAACATTCCACGCTCATGGATTGGAAGAATCAACATTGTTAAAACATCCATACTGCTCAAAGTGATTTACAGATTTAACACAATTCGAATCAAAACACCAATGTCATATTTCACAGATCTAGAAAAAATAACCCTAAACTTCATATGGAACAAAAAAAGAGTCCTAACAGCCAAAGCAATCTTAAGCAAAAAGAAAAAATCCAGAGTCATCATGTTACCTGACTTCAAATTATACTACAACCTAGAGTAACCAAAACAGCATGGTACTGATATAAAGGTAGAGACATAGACCAATAGAACAGAATAGAGAACCCAGAAATAAAACCATGTAGCTATGACTAACTGATTTTCAACAAAGCAGACAAAAACATACACTGGGGAAAGGATGCCGTATTCAATAAATGGTGCTGGGAAAATTAGATAGCCACATGCAGAAGAGTGAAGCAGTATCCCTATCTCTTGCCATATATAAAAATTAACTCAAGATGGATTACAGACTTAAATGTAAGACCTGAAACCATAAAAATTCTAGAAGAGAACATAGGAAAAACTCTTCTGGACATTGGCCTAGCCAAAGAATTCATGAGTAAGACTAAGACCCCAAAGGCAAGTACAGCAACAACAAAAATAAATAAATGGAACTTCATTAAACTAAAAAGTTTCTGCACAGCAAGGGAAATAATCAACAGAGTAAACAGTCAACCTACAGAATGGGAGGAAATATTCACAAACTATACATGGAACAAAGGACTAATATCCAGAATCTACAAAGAACTCAAAAAAAGCAGCAAGAATAAAACCAAATAGCTCCATTAAAAAGTGGGCAAAAGACATGAACAGAGTTTTTTCAAAAGAAGTTAGACAAATGGCCAACAAAGTTGTGAAAAAATGCTCAACATCACTAATCATCAGAGAAATGCAAATTAAAACCACAATGAGATACCACCTTATCCCTATCAGAATGGCTATTGTTAAAAAGTCAAAAAACAATAGATGTTGGCATGGATGTGGTGAAAAAGGAATGCTTATACACTGTTGGTGGCACTGTAAATTAGTACAACCTGTATGGAAAACCTCTTTGGATATTTCTCAAAGACATAAAAGTAGACATACGCATTTGATCCAGCAATCCCACTACTGGGTGTCTACCCAAAGGAAAAGAAGTCATTATATCAAAAAGACATCTGCACACAAATGTTTATCACAGCCCAATTCACAATCACAAAGATATGGAATCAACCTGAATGCCCATCAGTTGATGAGTGGATAAAGAAAATGTGGTATATATTAATTTATACCCTGGAGCACTACTCAGCAATAAAAATGAATGTAATAAATAATGTCATTTGCAGCAACTTGGATGGAACTGGAGACCATTGTCCTAAGTGAAGTATCTCAGGAATGGAAAAACAAACACCACATGTTCTTGCTAGTAAGTTGGAGCTAAATGATGGGTACACATGGTCATAAAGTGGTGTAAAGGACATTGGAAACTAAGAAGGGGGGAAGATAGGAGAGAGGTGAGGGATAAAAAGTTACCTATTGGGTGCAATGTATATTATTCTGATGATGGGTACACTGAAAGCCCTGACTTCAGCATTATACAATTTCATCCACAAAAACACTTGTACCCCCTTAATATTTTGAAATGAAAATTATTCAATTAAAAAAATAAAGAACTGATAGAATTGTATGTAATAAATATATGTGAACATAAAAAATAAAAATAAATAAAAAAACAAATTTTGGGTATTTTCTATTGATAGTATTGAATTTGGGCTATGTGATCAAATACTACACATTGTAATAGCCTTCTAGTGAGGTAGATTGGACAACTGTATTTGTTAGGAAGCATTTGGCTGCCAGAAACAGAAACTCTAACTCAAAGTGGTTGATACTATTGGGAAATGTATTATCTCACACAACTGGAAATTCCAATATGCGTCAAGTTTTGAGGCAGCTCAATGGTATCATTAGGCATCCAGGTTCTTCCTGTCCCTCTTGTCTGTCATCTTTCATGTAGACTTTATCCTTACACTGGCAGCAAGACGGCTTCAGCTCATCCAGAAACAACAATGATTACAGGAAGAGGAGAGAGTAGTTCTCTCTCAGGAGTAAGTGGATTGCTGTGGCATTACAGCTCCACTCACAGGTGAGCCATAGGATAGTGGGGAAGGGAAATCTTCCTTGTAGGCAGAACTTCTAGCAGTATATCTGGTTGTCCCCTGTGCCTGGAAGTTGTCGCATTTGCTGGGAAGGAGAAAAGGGCTGTGACAAGGATCTATGTTGATTCGTGGCAAAGGCTAATGTTGCAGCTGGATGGGCAAGGTCTTGGAACAAGCAAGTCTGGAGGATTGATAAGAAGGAAATTTGGGAAAGAGGTATGCAAATTGACCTAGGACATATGTCTTGTGTGCAAATATTCACCAAAAGTTTCTCTTTGTAGAAGAGGTGCTAAATAATCAGGTGGACTTAATGACCATTCAGTGGATGTCAATCAGACTCTTTCCTCAGTCACCCCAGTGCTTGATTAATGGGCTCATGCACAAGGTGGCCATGGGGACAGAGATGAAAGTTATGCGTGGACTCAATAATATGGACTTCTCCTCACCAAAACTATTACTGCTGCTTGAATGTCCAATTTGTCAACAGCAGCCATGAACCCTGGGCTCCTGATACGATACCATATACTATGGATACCATCCAGCTACCTTGGGACAGGTTGATTACATCAGACCCCTTCTACTGTAGAGTGGGCAATGACTTTTTTCTTTGTTTGAATAGATTCTCACTCCAGATCGGATTTGTTTTCCTGCCTACCACAACTCTGCTAGCTCTATCATCCGTAGATTTATTGAATATGTTATACACTACCATCATTTCTCACACGTTGCCTCCATCAAAGGAATTCACATTACCCTAATAGAAATGCAGCAATGGACTGAGAACTGTTGGTGTCACTAGTTTTACCATGTGTCACCTCACCCAGAAGAAGTTGGCCTAACAGAATAATGAAATCACCTCTTTTTTGTGTGTGTGTGAGATGAAGTCTCCCTCTGTCGCCCAGACTGGAGTGCAGTGGCATTATCATAGCTCACTGCAGCTTCAAACTTCTGGGCTCAAGTGATGCTCCTCCCTCAGCCTCTCAAGTAGCTGGGACTACAAGTGTGTGCTGCCTTGGCCTCCCAAAGTGCTGGGATTACAGGCATGAGCCACCACTCTGGGCCCTGAAATCACCTCTTTAAGACCTAGTTATAACACCACCTAGGAGAAAACACCCTGTGAATTTGGGGTAACGTCTTGTAGGATGTGTTGTACACTCTGAACCAGAACCAGTAATCAACATATGGTGCTGTTTCTCATGTAACCAGAATACATGGGTCTAAGAACTAAGGGGTGATGGTGAGAATGATACCCAATGATCCACTTGCAAAAAAAATTTGTGTTTTGCTTCTCATTCCCATAATTATGATTTCTGTTCTTTTAGAAGCTTATTATTATTTGAGAGAGGAATATTTCTTTCAGGGAATACACAATGATTCCACTGAATTAGACATTGAGACTGCTACCTCATGCCAGTAGGCAAACCAGAAAAAAAAGAGAATTACTATGTTGGCTTGGGTGATTGATCCTGATCATTCAGTGTTATATAATACATTGTAGGAATGAACTATAGTTTGTTTCCATTTCCCTACTGAGACACCCTTTATGTTGTTTTCACTGTAACAATGAACATCTTTGTACATGCCTCCTTGTACACATGGGTGAAAGGGTAGGTCCCTAAAAGTAGAATTTCTGGGTCACAGAATATGTGAATATTTAACTTTAAAAAGTGTCCAACAAACCACAAAGTGGTTGTACCCATTGGTACCCCGCACTGACAGTGATTGAATTCCTATTTGTGTATATTCTTGTGAATATTTGCTGATTTTTTGGCCAATCTGATGAGTGTAAAATGATAGCTCATTTTGATTTAATTTGTATTCCCCTGATTACCTGAGGTCCAGCATCTTTCCATGTCTGTCTGTGGTGATATGAAAAAAAAAAATTGTGTCAAGTCTCAGTTTTCCATAAAAATAATAGTTATATTCTGAGCAGTGGCACATACCATCTCATAAAGCAATTCCTGTATTCATGCCTATGAAACAGATTTTCATCCCTAATTAGGTCTGGGTTGGCTAGTATCAAATTTAGCTCCCTTGAGGGTATAGGATAAGACAGGAAAGCCAGTTTCAGGATTTAAAATTTACATCTGATAATCTATAAAATGGACACTTCACATGGCTTTTTATGGCCTCAATCTCGAATTAGTGTTGTGCGAACCAGGGAGTGCTCAGGCGTAATCTTAGGGATTTTGTCCTCAAGTTCCTGTCAGGATAATGTGGACTGCTCAGGAGTGTTGCATTGTAGTAAAACTGTCATGCCTCATCTATTTGCAACAATCCAAATGCTACAGTCAAGTATGAGTCTTAGCATGTTAGAGCTGGAAGATGTCATAATTGGCAGAAGGGGAAACTAAGGCTAAGAGAGCTCAACCTGTGAGGTAGTCAAGAGCTGTGTTCTCCTCCCATGTACTCCAGCTTGATCTTCTGAGCCCTCAGGGTGGGGGTGTGGTGTCTGGTCAGGTGATCATTTCCCACGTGTGCTACGATGTGAACAAGATTGTTGTTGGGAGGCAATCTCCATGAGTCTGTCGAGTTTCCGCATGTCTCAGGAGAGCTTTTGTCCTTTGTCTGTGACCCAGTAGTTGTGCATTTTCTGACAGCATCTGCAAAACTGCAGCTGATTACCTTTTTACTTCAAAGTAGAATAAAATCTCAGACACTTCACAGTTCCTCGCAGTTGCAAGCTGTAGTTTCAGAAGCTGTTAATAAGTGTTTTGTGGGACAATGGTCCTCCGGTCAAATTAGTTTTGGAAAAGTTGAGCCCCCCCCAAAAAAAGGATTAAATAAAAGATAAAGAGAAAGAGTGTAGAGGTATGCTAAGTTTCAAGAATGATTGGAGTAGGAATCTTGCCTCTCCTGCTATGGAATAACTATTAACTTTGGAAAGAACAATAGAATAAAGTTAGTATAAAATCCTTTGGAAAATGAGTATAATATAGTAAGAATAAGGATGGAAATGCAGTTTAGGGGGATAGTTTTCACATCTCTTATAAACCAGAATGTGGTGGGCTAATAGCTATGGAGGCATCACCTCCCAAACCAAGGGAGTTAATGGGATTTTGCCCAAGGGGTCATATTTTAGAGCCAGAAGGGGGCTTATAAATAATGCCCAGCCCTCTTGGTTTACACACGGGGCACTGAGGCCTAGTGGGAGAAAGGCACTTACTTAGGGCCACTGAGTTCATGGGTGGCAATTAGGGCAATAAAATCAAAGTGTTTTGTCACTCTTCAGTGTTCCTCACACATTTATTCTCATATTGTCCTATTGTTTCATTTATTTGTAATTCAATTTTGAGATCTGTGAATGCAAATACCATTTTGTCTCACTTAAAAGATTCTATTACATTGTAACAATCTATTGAACATCTACCATATTCACTACAGTCACTCTACATCCTGCACTGCCCAAGACAACTTTCTAGCAGGAAGGAAATGCTCCATATTGGCACTAAGATGTCAGCCATGAGCCATATGTGGTGATCAAGCACTTGTTAATGTGGCTACCATGATTGAGGAACTGATTTCTTCATTTCATTTTAAGTATTAATAATTAAAATTGACATTTAAATAGCCACATTTGGCTAGCATCTGTTGTAGTGACTAACTGTAGTGACTGTAGCAGCTACAGTGCGTGTCTTAGGAACGAACATGAGGAGGAATTAGCAGGCAAGGCTGGCGTCTGAATTCGTTATTCCTTTTTGTTGATCTATGACAAGCAATGATGCCACTGGTGCAGGCCTCAAGCCCCATTTGCTTGTTCAACAAGCATTTAACCAACACCTATAAGGTCCAGGCCTTGAGTGGGTGTGGACGTGCACTACTTATCGTCCAAGTGGCTAAACGGGGGCAGGGCCTCTCCCAAGAGGTAGAGGACATCACTGGGAAAGAACCAGCCTCAAGTCTCGCGAGGGCTGGCACTTGTCACGCAAGCTTCCCCACCCCAGGGGCTTCTGGGTCACAGGCTGCCCCGGGGGCTTCTGGGTCACGGACCGTTGGGCAGTGAGTGAACGCTTCAGCTTGGTGGGAAGCCAGAGCCATGCCTTCAGAGGGGAGGCCAATGCGGGGGAGGACTAGGTCCAAGAACCGGGCACAGCGCAGGGCACGCTCAAGGCTGGTAGCTTGTGAGGCGGGGTTCAATGTGGAGAATCCGGCGACCGGGTCGCATCCAGGCGGCAGCAATGCCGGGCGTGAGGCCATCATGGCTGCCACGCCTCAGCCAAGCTGGCAGGCATCTTTGCGCGGCCTCCGTGCTGAGACGCGCCAGTCTCTGGTAAGGATGTGGACCCACAAGCGCCTGGGGCTGCTCATGCTCTTCATCTGGGTCCTGCTGCTGTTGTGCTACTATCTGAGCCCTGGTGAGTGCTGGCTCCAGGCCGAAGGGGGCGGGGGTGGGGTGGGGAGGGGGGGGGGAAGGCCGGCGCTGGTGTGCCTTTGCCAGCCCACCCTCCCCGTCCCTCCCCTTCTCCTTCCCCTCCCCTCCCCCTCTCCTTCCCCTCCCCTCCCCTCTCTTTCCTGTCTCTCCCCTCCCTTCCCCCACCCATCCCCTCCCCCATCCCTCCCCTCCCCGACCCCTCCCCACCTTTCTCGACCCCACCCCTCCCCCTCCCCCTCCCGATCCTTCCCCCACCCCACCCCTCCCCTCCCCACCTCTCCCCACCCCACCTCTCCCCCTCCTGATCTCTCCCTAACCCCACCCCTCCCCTCCCCCTCTCCTCCCTCTCCCCTCCCCCTCCCCTTCCTCCCCCTCCCCTTGAGAAGGCCCTCCTGCCTTCACCCTATTCTGTCCTCCTCACAAAGCCCTGCCTTCTCTTGCATCCCTTCATGAGACCCTGCCCTCTTACTCTTGCTCTGCAAGAAGTCTTTCCCTCTCAAACTCCCTTCAAAAAGCCCTTCCCTCCCTGACTTTCCTTCATGGAAGCCTTCCCAGAGAATGGTTTTCTTTTTCTTTTTGGAGTGTTCATTGCTGGTGTATAAAAGCACAACTGATTTTTACATGTTGATCTTGTACACTATAAATTTGCTAAATTTGTTAGCTCTAGTAGAGTTTTTGTGGCCTTTTTGGATATTCTAGATAAAGAATCATGTTATCTGTAAATAGAGATAGTTTTAACTTCTTCCTTTCCAATTTGGATGTCTTTTATTTCTTCTTAATACCTAATTGCTCTAGCTCAGTGGTCCCCACCCTTTTTGGCACCAGAGATCAGTTTCATGGAAGACAATTTTTCCATGGACGGAGGTGGGGGATGGTTTCGGGATGATTCAAGCACATTATATTTATTGTGCAGTCAAACGTCTCTGCTAATGATGATCTGTATTTGCAGCTGCTCCCCAGCACTAGCATCACTGCCTCAGCTCCACCTCAGATCATCAGGCGTTAGATTCTCATAAGGAGCCCGCAACCTAGATCCTGGCATGCACAGTTTATAGTAGGGTTCGCGCTCCTACGAGAATCTAATGCCACTGCGGATCTGACAGGAGGCAGAGCTTATGTGGTGATGCGAGTGATGGGGAGCAGCTGTAAATACAGGTGACGCTTCACTCGCTCACCTGCTGCTCACCTCCTGCTGTGCAGCCCCATTCCTAATAGGCCATGGACTGGTACTGGTCTGCGGCCCAGGGGTTGGGGACCACAGCTCTAGCCAGAATTTTTTGTACAATGTTGAATAGCAGTGGTGAAAGTGGGCATCCTTGTCTTAGGGGGAAAGCTTTTAATCTTGTAACATTGATTATGATGTTAGATGTTGGTTTTCATAAATGTTCTTTATTATATTGAGGAAGATTCCTTCTATTCCAAGTTTGCTGAGTGATTTTATCATGATAGAATTTTAGATTTTTTCAAATGCTTTTTCTGCATCGAGATGTGAGTTTTTTTCTTCATTCTATTAATACAGTGTATTATATTGATTGATTTTCTTATGTTGAACCTTCTTTGTATTCCTGGGATAAACCCCACTTAGTCAATGTGAATAATCCTTTTAATGTGCCATTGCATTTGGTTTGCTGGAATTTTGTTGAGGAATTTTGCATCTATATTAATAAGTGATACTTGTCTGTAGTTTTCTTGTGGTGTCTTTGTCTGGCTTTGGTATCAGGTTGATACTGACCTCATAGCATGAGTTAAAAAGTTTTTTTTCCTCTTCTGTTTTTTGGAAGAGTCTGAGAAGGGTTGATGTTAATTCTTCTTTAAATATTTGGTAGAAATCGCCAGTGAAGCCATCTGCTCCTGGAATTTTCTTTGTTGAGAGGGTTTTTTTTGCATTTTTTATTGATATGTCATAGTTGTACATATTTTTGGGGTGCATGTGATATTTTTATATATGTATGCATTGTGTAATGATCAAATCAGGGTAATGTGATATCCCTCACCTCAAACATTATCTTTTCTTTGTGTTGGGAATATTACAATTCTTCTCTTCTAACTATTTTGAAATATACAATAACTTATTATTAACTACAATTTCCCTACTGTAAGGGAAGTTTTTGATTAGTGTTTCAATCTCTTTACTTGTTATAGGTCTTCTGTGAAAGTCTTCCTTCCCTAACCTCCCTTCACAAAGTACTAAATTCCCTCACCTCCTCTCAAAAGACTTTTCTTTTCCCCTTCATCTCTCCCAAGGCTGTCTTTTCATTACCTCCATCACATAGTACTAAACTTCCTCACCTCACCACTCAAAGTACTAACCTCCATCATCTCCTCTCTTAAAGTGCTTCCACCTCTAACCTCACCTTACTGACCTTCACCACTCAAACTCCTTCCTTGATCACCTTCACAAAGACCCTTCCTTGCTCACTTCTCACAAAGGCCTTCCCGGCCTCACCTCCCATCACAAAGACTTAACCTCCCTCACAGTCATTCACAAATGATTTCCTTTCTCTCTCTCTGAAGGCTTTCCACAGCACCTCTTCTCACAAAGTCCTTCCTTTTCTTACCTAATTCATGAAGGCCGTTAATCCTTCAACTTGCCACTCAAATTCTTTCTCTCCCACATCTCCCTTCATAAACACCTTCCTCTCAAAGGCCTTTCCTTCTTCAACCCCCTCACAAAGTAATAATCTCCTTCACCTCCCCTCACATAGGCCTTTCTTCCCTCACTAATACATTGACTGCTTCACTTTCCCTCACATAGTTCTAACTTCCCTCACCTCCTCTCACAAAGGTATACCCTCCTTCTTCTCCTCTACCAAAATCTATGTACTCCCCTAACAAAGTTGTAACCTCCTTCACCCCCCCTCACAAAGACCTTCCCTTTTTTCATGGTTGCCTCCCCTGCCTCCTCTACCCTCACAATTGACTTCCCTCCTTCACCTCCCCCCTCGATGGCCTACTTCCCTCAGGTCCCCTCACAAAGTACAAACTTCCCTCTCCTCACATAGCACTAAACTCCCTCACTTCTTTTCTCAAAGAACTTCCCTCCTTCACTTAGGCTCACAAAGACCTTGCTTCTTGTCATTTCACCTCACAAAGGCCTTCCCTCTCTTACCTCCACAAATGTCTTCCTTCCCTCATTACCACTCCAAAAGTTTTTCTTGACCTTCAATCAAGGTCCTTTCACTTCTTCTCTCTCCACAATGACTTTCCTTTACTTACCTCACAGGACTTCTCTCCCCTTACCCAAAATTCTTCCCTTCTTTATGTCACAAAGCCCTTTCCTCCTCTCTCTTAAAGTCTTCAGTCCCTCATTGTCGTTTAAAAATGCTTTTATTCTCTTACTTCACATTGTCCTTCCCTGTCTGTTTTTTTCTTTTTTTTTACCAGTCCCAAGTAGTAGAGTCAACATCCTTCCCTCTCTAACCTACCTTCACTAAAGCCTTCCCTCTCTCCCTCAAATTCCTTCCCTTACCGCTTTACCCTCCTCCAGGCCTTTACTCACTCCCCTCTTAGAAGCCTTCTTTCAGTTCTCCAAAGGCCCCTCTTCTCCCCATTCAGGTTTTCCCTCCTTCACCACCCGAAGGTACTTTCCACTTTTTCCTCAAAAGCTTTCTTTTTGTCCTCCTACTCATAGTCTTGCTGTCTCACTTGCCTCACTCAAAGTCTTTCCCTCCTCCTCCTCTTCCACATTGCCTTCCTTCAACTATTTTTCTTTTCCCCACAGCCTTCTTTCCTTTCCTCCCTAAGTCCAAGATGGCCTTCTCAAAAGGCTTTCTCTATCTAACCCCCCATGGCCTGCCCTTCTTCCCAACCCCTTCACAGTGGTGTTCTATCTCTCTATATACATGAAGGCCTTAGATCTCCCAGACTCTCCCTCCTTCAAGCTCCAGCCCCAAGCCCAAAGACATTCACTATCCTTACCTCTAATTCCAATGGCTTCTTTCTCCCCATCCTCCCCAGAGGCCTTCCATCCCCTCAACTAAGGTCCTCCCACAGTCAACATGGGAGACAAAGATTGGGCAAGGACATTGCAAGTAAAAGGAACAGAGACTTCTATACACTATGTCACAACTGCATGGGTTTATAACTTTTTGTGAGGGATGAGATTCAAAGTAAAATAAAATATGTGCTGTGCTTTCTTTTATCAACTACTTGAAATAAGTTAAATAATACAAGCTCTGCTCTTTGAAAATATTTTAAGATACTTTTTAATGATCACTTATAAATCATAGTATTTTGACAAATTATTCATGTTTATTTTTTCTACTATTCATCTAAGACACCAAAGTATTTCTGAATTACTGTATTTGTAAAAGTTAGTACAGCACTGACAGCCTTCTCATCCTCTGAAAGAGTAAGTTAAAAAACAAAACTATAAATTGTGCATTTTTTCTTAGTCTATGAGTTCTTCATTTTCCATTTCTATTTTGAGTAGAACTCCCACAAAAAAAGAATACTGTCTATTCAGTGTGATTTCTTTATTTCTATGAGAACCTTTTCCATTATAGGTTTAACATGTTTTCTCCTAAAATAATCCATGATTCATTCTCTATACTGTCAGATTTCCCAGATTCCCAGGAGGTAATACGGGACTATATGGATTAAATACCATTTTGCAATTAAAATTATTTCACTTAATTAACGTAACTAAATGCACTGTGTTATGGGTTGAATTGTGTCCCTCCACCAAAAAATGTTGTAATTTTAACCCCCGGTACCTCAGAATGTGACTTTATTTGGATTCTTCATAGAGGGAATCAAGTTAAAATGAGGTCATCTAGAGTGGACTCTAAACCAATATGGCTGGTATCCTTATAAAAAGGGGAAATTTGGACACAGAAACAGACACTCATAGAGGAAAGACTATTTGAATAGACACAGGGAGAAGAGGGCCATCTATAAGCCAAGGAGAGAGGCCTTCCCTCACAACCCTCAGAAGGAACCAACCCTGCTAACGCCTTGATTTTGGACTTCTAGCCTCCAGAACTGTGAGACTATAAATTCCTGTTTTAAGCCACCCAGTTTATGGTACATTTTTACAACAGCCCTAGCAAACTAATACACACCAAGAGGTAAAATAATTTGACTGTGGCCCTGAAGAATTATGATGAAAGCAGAGCACATGGTCCTGGAACTAAAATTTTCTTTCTCATTCCTGGACAAACCCTTTTGAGTTCTCTTGGATTTAATGTCACCAAGAGGAATTGAGATTGAGTGACCTGAGGTGACTCTGGGATACCTCCAGTTTGTGTTGTCATTTGGATTCCCAAGCTACATTACTTTTCATTTTATATTTATGCAGAAGGCATAACAGACCAGTGGCATGAAGGATGAGGAGATAAGCAGATTGGCGACTGGGAGTTTGATTCCAACTCTTCCACCTATTCTCTGTAACCTATTGAATCAGTCCTTATTGTTCATTCTTTTCAGGGTAGATAAAAAGATAAGAAATAAAATGAACTAATAGGTAATATTTTCAAATTGCTTTACCTCCATGAAAAAAACCCAGTAACTAGTTTCTGTAGCATTACATTAGAATACTTCATCTATCTGTTATCCTTGGGGAGTGAATGAAGGCCTAGCTGCCTGCCGTGTACCTGATTGAGCACCAGGCTTGCTCTTGCTTTAACCATGTGTACCTGTGGTGTATTTGGAGGAGCCCTAAACTAGGAGTTAGGAGACCTGGGTTGTTTTGATTCTGCCCCTAACTTATTGTGTGACCTTTGATGAGTCACTTTACCTCTTTAGGCTTTAGTTATCATGTCTACAACATGAAGAAATTTCATTAGATGGGTATTTCTCCTGCTCAGTCCTTTGTATAACACCTTCATAACTCTTGGTTATATTAATGCTACCAGTCATTCATACTTCCTTTAAGCTATCTCACTTTTTTACATAAATGTATTTACTTAAAAAGGAAACTAGCATAGTTATAAATGGCAAACTGGTCATATTTGCTATTAAGAGAATTATTTATAAAAATAAATATCCTGAAAACAAAATAATGTTATTAAATTTAAAAATTTAAACAATAAAAATAAACAATGAAAGACATGTAATAAAATATTTGTTTTACATTGCACTAAGCACTTCACAAATGACTTCATTTAATCCTTACAACCCTTCAAAATAAATATTATCCCCATTTTGCAGATGAGTAAACTGAGGCAAAGAGAAGTTTACTGACTTGCTTTTAAGTTCACCAACTGGTATATGGTAGAGCCAGGATGCAAATTCAGGTCTGTTTGAGGCCAAGGCTCAGAAAGATGTAGACATAAGTAGACTCTCAATTTAAAACCCCAGCAAAATCCTTTTGAAACTGGTACCATTGTCCACTGCTCTCATTCTGTTTCCTCCACCTTGTCCTTCAGTTCCTCATCTAATAGACCTTGCCCCAGAACAGGGCTGACAACATAATTTGCAAAATGAAAACACAAAATCCCTTGTTCAAAATGTATTATAGATTTCAAGATGGTGATAACAGAACACTAAACCAAGCATGGAGCCCCTCTAATTGTGGGGGCCCTGTACCATTGCACAAGTCACACATCCATGAAGCCCTCTGCACGGAGTCTGTTTTTTCTTTTCCTTTGAAATGTAGTTAGAATTTTAGTCTTTTTTGTAACAGGGAAATTAAAAAAGAAAAATTCTTTGTGACAAGGAAACATAATCAGTTCTTTACCATTTCCTGCTGCCATTTAAGAAAGCTTGCTCTTATGCCTTTATTTGCTGAACATGCTAATGAGTGTAAGGTTACAAATTAGAGGCCAAGAGGATGAAATTATTCTGCATAGGAAAAGCAAGGGGAGAGGGGAAAGAGGCTGGAAGCTGCTTGGGTGGAGAGGAAGACCTGAGGCAAAGACTTGGGTGCTGGCTGATGGGAGACTTCGGAGAGAGGGAGAGATGAAAAGAAGACGGTTGTCCCATGGAGGAAAAAACAGGGATAAAGGTTTATAAAGGTTCGCCATATGGCAGGTGGTGTCAACCTTGTTTGGTGTCATGGCAGGTTTGATATGCTACTCATATATTATTTTCGTCTATACTTTTAAATAAATACATAAATAGCAATGATTAAGACATTCATAAATATCCATCTATGTTCCACCTAAAATTCTCATGTAGTACTAGTAGTATACCACACTTTGAAAAATACTGCTCAAATGAATTTTAAAGTGATTGTATTTCAGAGTAGGGAAGAAACCAGGAGTGGAGGGCAGGATAAATAAGTTCAAGACTTGTGGTTCAGGCTGCCACTGGTGGCACTTATCTGAGAAAAGATGTTTAATTGCTTCCCCTGTTTCCAATGCCCATTGAAATGACCAAAAGATTTATAAAGGGTGAAACCTGCAAAACCTAGAAGGGGGTCATCTGCCATCTGTATGTCAGGAATTTGGAGGGTTTTCTGAAAGATTGAACAAAGGCCAGGCACCACTGGGAAAGGTCACAGCAACTTGGGTTTCACCTCAGGCTAAGGTCAAGCCTGGCTGGCAAGGGCTGGCAGCTAGGGCACTCTGAGTTGGGGACTCTAAGTTGGAGGATCAATCTCTATCCTGGAGGGACTCCAGAGAGCACACCACTTGCTGAATATAACCACTTCTATGTTTTCCAATTTATTGGCAAATAGTTACTCATAGTAGTCTTTAATGATCCTTTGGATTTCTGCAGTATCAGTTGTAATGTCTCCTTTTTCATCTCTGATTTTATTTAGTTGGGTCTTCTCTCTTTTTTTCTTAGTCTGGCTGAAGGTGTGTCAATTTTGTTTATCTTCCAAAACCAACTTTTTGTTTTGTTGATTGTTTATATTTTTTGTTTCAGTTTCATTTATTTCTGCTCTAATCTTCATTATTTCTTTTCTTCTAATTTTGGGTTTGGTTTGCTCTTGTTTTTCTTGTTCTTTGAGATGCATTGTTAGGTTGTTTATTTGAAGCTTTCTACTTTTTTGATGTGGGCATTTATTACTATAAACTTTCCTCTCATTACTGCTTTTGCCATATCCCATAGGTTTTGATGTGTTGTGTTTTCATTTTCATTTGTTTCAAGACATTTTTAAATTTCCTTCTTAATCTCTTCATTGACCCACTGCTCATTCAGGAGCATATTATTTAATTTCCATGTGTTTGTATATTTTCCATGTTCCTCTTGTTATTTATTTCTAGTTTTATTCCATTGTAGTCAGAGAAAATACTTGAAGTGATTTCAATTTTTTTGAATTTTTCCAGACTTATTTTGTGGCCTAATATATGGTCTATCCTTGAGAATGATCCATGAGCTAAGGAATAGAATGCAGCTTTTGGATGAAATGTTCTGTAAATATCTAGTAGGTCCATTTGGGCTAAAGTGCAGATTTAGTCCAATGTTTCTATGTTGATTTTCTGTCTGTATATCTGTCCACATGGGACACACAATAAATGTCTTTTGAATGAATGCTAAATATTAATAAGTGAACATAATTACAATAAAAATCTTATTAGGATTTTTTTTGACTTGACAAAATGCTTCTAAGGTTCATCTAAAAAATTCTCAGAGTTGAGAATAAAATTTTGATAACAAAACTAATGAAAGGATTGCCAGATCACTTATTAAAACATATAACAACATAAGATAAATTATAATAGTGGTATTGGTGCATTTACAGGTAGATTAGTGGAATAGGATAGAAAGCCAAGAAACAGATCTATGACTATATGAGAACTTAAAATATGATGATGATGTCATACGTAGAAAAGGATGTATTTAATAAATGGTGTTAGGACACCTGGAAAAAATGCATCCGTACTTCATAACATACTCCAAAATATATTACAGGTGTATTAAAGATTTAAATTTAAAAGGTAAAACCATAAAAATGTTAGAAGGAAGTATTAGAGTATAGAATGTCTTTCTAAACGTGACCTGAAAGGCAGAACTAATAAAAGAAGATATTGATAGATTTGATTACATAAAAAAATTAAAACTTCTATGCCTCCCCAAACAACATAGAAAATGTAAAGGTAACCAACTATCTTGAAAAAAATATTTGAAATGTGGCAGATTAAGGCTTACGTTCTCTACTTTGCAACAAATGTATGAAAGATGTAAGCTCACTGATGACTAAAGGTGCAAATTAAAACAAAAGAGATTTTGTTTTATTTTCACCATCAAATTGACAAATAACAACAACAAAAAAGACAAGGGTGCAAGAAAACTGGCACTTGTCTGTACTACTAGTAGAAGTGTACTTTGGGGGTAGCCTTGCTGGAGGGCAATTTGGACATTTATCTTAAGGAATTTTTCATGAATATCTGCAAATATATAACTCCAATGATAATCACTGCAAGCCAATAATAATCTAATAATCATTGCAGTGTTCTTTATAATGTCAATAAATTGTAAACAACCTAAATGTCTTCCTATGGGGAAATGGTTATAATAGAGCCATATAGTGGAATTCTGTGACATTATTGAAGATAGTGTTGGGAAATATTTAATGATAAGGACAAATCTGTTTTATCCTTTTCTCTTATATAGGAGGGAATTGTGCAAGTAAGACTAAAAATAGGTTCTTGGAAATAGTGAGAAAGAAGGATAAGGAAGGTTTTACAGTATCTAAGGCCTTCATTTTTATCAGTATATGAGGAAGCCAACATGTTTGCCAAGAGTTTCTGTGATGGGGTCTGATTTAGTTGGAATACATAATATTTCCAATTTGTCAACTGATTAGGCCTCTAAACATCATTGCTGTTTGTCAGAGGTAGATTCACTATTGTAAATAAGTTTATAGTGCAACAATGGGATGTGTCAGCTTATAGCTTAGGCATTTGTAAATTTAATACTCTTTCAGTTTCATAGAATTGCATTCTGGTTATTAACAATAGCTAAATTGTTATGAGTTGAAAGTACAATACCTGTTAACTATTAGACTTTCTATAATTAATTTAAGCAAAGGTAATTACTATTAAAGGGTCATTGAAAGTGATGAATGCTTTATGTATTGGGATTAATAATTTCACTTCTTCTTAAGGGTTCGCAAATTCTGTGGCTCCCAATGAATATATCCTGTGGAACGAGGAAAATGCTAATGGACAATCTCTGGAAGAAGATTCTGCATGGAGAACTCTGTTGAGATTTTTCTTTCCAACAAGTAAGTTCTTGTTTTATTTTTTTCCCCAATATCCTTGTTTTGAAAACAGTAATTAAATGTTTAGGAGGCAGTGTGGTATATCATGGTGTATTGGCATTGGAGTGGGACAGATCTGAGTTTGAATCCTGGGTTCTGCCCTTTGCCTTAGGCAAGATAATCTCGCTGAACCTTAGTGTTCTCATCTTTAAAATGAAAATATTTACCACAATGAATTGTGAAGATGAACTGAGGCAATATTTGTAAGGCATTTTATCATTTCATAGATGTTTCTTATTCTTTATAAAATACTTTTCCTTCACAGATATCTAAACCTGTCACAATTTACCTGAATTGCATTGCCTGAAATTTGGTCACTGACCCAGTGTTGTAAAGTTGATGTCTTCTGTGGCATTATGCAGGGTACTGTGTGGCTCTGATGTTATGGAATATACCAGATGTCTTCCCATCTGTTTTAATGATAAAAAGTCCAGGTTTCAAGTCACACCGTCTTTTTGTGATTCTGTATATAATGTGTTTATCAAGCACATGATGACCCCTGAGAATTATTAACCACAAATAAACACGTTTCATTTTGTACAGCATGTGGTACCCTTTCAAGGAGAAGCTTCACATAAATTGACATATGTGAATTACAAAGATAAAATTTTTATTAAATATCATGCAGAGTTTATTCTAACAAAATTTGATGTACGTATATAAGCACAAAATTGTATTCATTGTTTAATTCTAGACCCTACCACTGAATTCTTCTGTGACCTTGCATAAATCTCTTATGTTTTTCTATACTGATTTCATCAAGTACAAAATAGGCATTATAATACTTACTACCAGTGAGAATAGCAAAATAAATAAGTTCTTTAAATAAATTCAAAATACTGCCATAGTCAAATTGAATGAAGAAAAATAAATCTGGGAAAATGTTATGTTGTGTAGGCTAAAAGAATGGTTTAGTGGGTGCCAAAGTTGGTCATAAACAATAAATGATGATTTAAGTTTCAGAGTTTATGAAAATAGCAGATGTAAACTGTCATGTAGTTATCTATAATAACTACATTAAACAAACACTGAAATCACCTTTTAAAATAGTCTAAATAAGATACATGTATCTCCCAAATATTTCTCCAACCTGCTACAGTAAAATCAATTGTATGAAATAACAATTTTGCCCAAAAAAATCAAATTGTTCCATTTTAATGGAAACATTTGACCTAGATTGATTCAAATCTTTGAAAACATCATTAAATATTTATAAAATGCACATACTGTCTTATTTGAAAAGAATAACTGCAGGTTCATAAAATGTGAAATATTTTAACCAATTTATTTCCTCCTCCATATAGTTGAAAATAAACACTCTTACCACTTAGCCATTAAAAAAATCTGTTGTTTGTCATTAGGCTATTCTTTGTGAAACATTCATCTCTTGCAGATTAAAATGATAACCTTAAGACACACTGGCAGGGAATATTGAGAGGTCACCTGATCCTTCTCCCTTTAGACAAAATTATATACTTAAACCTGATTTTAAAAATTGTTCTACCCTTTTTATTCTTTAAAATTACAAGTGTCTCTTAGTAATTTGAGTCTGAAAGTTAATTTTAATATCTAGCATAAAGTTCCATCAGTTGTAATTTAAGTGTGAAATAACAGAAGTTCAATATTAGAAGGGATCTTAGAGATCATCTAGTCCTGTCTCTTCTATGATTTAACCCTAAAACCCTAACCCTAACCCTCTTTTTTTTCTTTTTTTGGAGACAGAGTCTTGCTCTGTCGCCCAGGCTGAAGTTCAGTGGCGTGATCATAGCTCACTGCAGCCTTGAACTCCTAGGCTCAAGCAATCCTCCTGCCTTGGCCTCCCAAGTAGCAAGTAGCTAGGACTACAGGCACACGCCACCATGCCTGGCTAATTATTTCTTAATGTTTTGTAGAGACAGAGTCTTGCTATGCTGCCCAGGCTGGTCTTGAACTCCTGGCCTTAAGCAATCCTCCTGCCTTGGCCTCCCAAAGTGCTCCCATGAGCCACTATGCCTGGCCCCTAACCCTCTCTTTAGCATTCCTTGAAAGTGGTGTTTGAACAGTACCAATGGTGAGAAACTC
This sequence comes from Daubentonia madagascariensis, assembly GCA_023783475.1. Classification (NCBI taxonomy): domain Eukaryota; kingdom Metazoa; phylum Chordata; class Mammalia; order Primates; family Daubentoniidae; genus Daubentonia; species Daubentonia madagascariensis. The sequence continues at coordinate 4,536,947 of JAKFHU010001599.1, forward strand.
AGAACACAGGAAGTCTATCCTATCTCTGACCAGGTCCTGACTATTGTCACCCTTTTTTGGGTTTGTGACACCCAGAACTGAACACAGTATTGCAGATGCAGTCCAACCTGGGGGAGAGGAGTCACCTTGGGTACGGCAGAATTGAAGAATAGATTGCTTAGAGTATATAACAACAAAGTAGGATAAACTCTCACATGTCTAAAATGTTTGGGAAATGAATATCCAGGCCACCTGGTAGTGCATTAAATTTGTAACCTTGCAAAAGTTACTTTGATCCTTTATTTTCTTATTTTTAAAATAGCAGTTGTGAAATGCAGTTTGGGAGTGTGTTGCAAAGATTAGTAGTAATGTGTGTAAAGCAAGGTGCCTGGCCCAAATTAGTGCCTAATGAATGGTAGCCATTGTTATTTTTTACCTTAGCTTCAGGAATTTCCACTCTTTAAAGAAGAAGAATATAATAAAATATACTAAGAGGTTAAAATATGCTTAAAACAATTATATTGTTCTTTGCTGATGTTGAAGTACTTTAGAGTGATTATAAAACATCATTTATTTTTTTAAGTCTGTAGTTGTTAATGGTCTAGGAGATTGAACTGAATCTATTCTGGTCTTAAGACATATTGTGGATATTTTTCTTGAATAAAAATTTGATATTGGTCTTTTTAGTTGTTATTTGTTTCTCTTACAAAGCAGGCTGTTTTTAAAAATCAGCTATTTGAGCTTGCAAGTCTTTTAGATTCAGACATGTACGAATTTATTACAGTTGCATGAATCTTGGTGTTCATGCCATGAATCATTGCCTATTCAAAATCATAGAGTCATAACTTAAGGCCAAAAGGAAGAATCTTAAAATATATTGTAGTGCCAATGTGCTAGGTGTTCACAAAAAGTAGGTCAATACCAACAGTATCACTTACCTTACTCTTTAGCAGCAAACTATGTGAATTTTACTTATGTTCATTCTCATTGATGTACTGAATGAGTTTCTGTAGTTTTGCAAAATTAAGTGAGAGGATATCTGTGGTATCATTTTAACAAGGTGTTAGTTTTAAGGCCATTTGGCCTATTATTAATATTTAGTTCCTTCTGTGTTATATTTGTATTACCACCACTCGGCTCATGATTTATAGTCTTTTTAAAACTATCTTACCAATGATCTGCTAACAATTTGTGTATTTCTGCAGTTCATCTAAAATTGCAAATGATGTTTAATAACTTTGTAGTAACTTGTAGTTTAACTCTTTTTTAGCATTCATCACTATTTGTATATTTGTCATTCAATCTTTGAATGTAACAGTTTAAATGTTTGTTTCTCTTTTTTGCCTTGCAGTAATTATTTAATTAGGGAAAGTGCTTATTAACTGTGCTGAATTCTCTTTCTTGAATTTCTGTTTCTGAAAGCATGCATACTAAAGGAGAATCAGGTGGCAAAGCCTTGTAATGAGCTGCAAGAACTTAACGAGAGTGAATGTTTGAGATACAAATGCTGTTTTTCATCATTGCGGACCACTAGCTTCAGCTGTTTTGCCCCATTAAGAGATAGTAAGTTCATCCTCTTTTGTTTATTTTATTTTTATTTTAAAAAATTGAATAAACAGGTCACAATGGTATACGTTCACATTTAGGTCTCCCAGCTTAAACACTTAAAGGGGGCTCCCAGACCTAGAGCAATGCTGTCTTTAGAAAGGCCTGAGGTGATCAGGACTCTTTAGGAGCAGTTTCTGTTTAGCCCTTAGATGGTGACTGTGGCAGTTCAAAATTGATCTCACATTTTCTTTTGCTTTAGTCACTCTCTTTTGTCCAAAGGTTCCAGGCTCTAGTAGCTGTAACCTTCAATGCCTGGGAGAAGATATCAATTGGGCATGCCTTAGCTTACTTTTCTCTTCCCAGTTTTTCTTCCTGAGTAGAATTCTTCCCATTTATCTTGTCTTTAACATCTCAGCATGTAACGGTAGAATTGAATGTTTCTTGTTAAGGTCTGTTGATTAGGTTTTATTTGTTCTATTGTTTTTGAATTAGGTTGTTCTCTAAGATGTTTTTTCTTTACAAACTTTTGAGAAGTACACCATCTGTTTTTGCTACCTTCACTTGGATAGTGGGGGCATGTTTCCAGTTGGTCTCATTATGAATGGATTTCATATGATGAAACACTAACAAATATTGCAAAAAGGATGCATGCAGAACAATATCTTAGGTTAATATAGTCCCTATTCAATTTACAGCTTTTTTTGAACATGTAGTATTAATAACGGAAAGTAAAACCTGATCATGAATATAGTATTCCAGTTTTAACACTGTCACATGGTGTTTATAATTCATTTATCAGTTGGGTCTTTATATTATGTGTGAAGAGACATTTGGTTCTTGTAGAGGAAAAAATTGAATCGTGACTTACAATTCCCCATTCACATTAGAATGCATTTCCCAATGAATACAAGACTAAAATATGCTTATTTACCTGAAAATTTTGATTCCTTGTTTAATTTAATACTTTGTAATTTGGAAATAAACATTTAAGAAGCCATTTCTTTACCAAGTTAACTGTTCACAGATTAATTTGCTCCTTGAATGCTCTAGGATATATAGCATATGGCCAAGGAAAAAGCACATTTAGGGCCACAGGAAGAAATATATACTATGCATCATAATAACCTATTAAAAATAATAAGATCATTTTGTTAAGGCTTCCATTGGGGGGGCACATATGGAAAGTGTAGCCTTCAGTTGTATTTCAAGAACATTTCATAAACTCCTGCTACTTATAGAGTAGAAAGGATATTTACCTGTTATATAAGAATGCCTCCTCATTTTACTTTATTAACTGATAGTTTTTTTTATAAAGACTTTATGAAAGAGCTCAGATTTGCTTCTCTTACTTAAGTCATAAAAGTAACAGGATATAATTAAACCAACAGAGCCTACGCAGATGTTCCGGATGTTTGGGCTTGGTGCAGTCAGCATGATCATCCTGGGATGTCTGCCCCTTTATTGCTGCTCTCTTTGCCGGAGGAGGTAGGCAAACGTAAATGTTTATTTGCAGATTGCTGAGTATACATAGATATTTGTATGTAGACACATTTATTCATATGCTTCAGATATACAGGGATTATGTTTGGGTTCTTTATGTTGAAAAGAAGATAGCCTAGGAAAAACCTAAAAGTGGAGCAATCATAATATTTTTAAAAAATGCATGTTATTTTATTTTTCCGTAGCTTCAAGACATCCTCTTTCATAGTATCTTTACATTCCCTTATCAAACAAAACCCCAATCAGAAGGAAAAATAAATCAGTGAGCTGGGGGTGTGTGGAGTGCGGGTGGCTTTTAACTGTAAATCAGAATGGTTCCCAGAAGTGTTGGTCTCCATTGAGTCATCTACCATTTGGTCTTAAAGCCTTGTTCTGTCTTCAAGCCCATTTGTACCAGATTTCTTCTTAGCATCTTATACAAAATCTTAGTGGACTATTAGCATGATGCTTCCAAGTTTTTTTTTTTTTTTAATGTCTTTCCACTACTGGGATAGAATGGGTATGGAGGTACAAAGCGGAATCAGGACTAGAGTGAGGTGAGTGAGGCACTTGGAGCATGGTGTTAAGGAAGCACTCACTCTCAGGTTTGTGCAAGTGCAGGGTTGGCAAGTCACTACCCTCAGAGTAAGTACCTCCTTAAATTCTCTGGTAAAGAGAAGGTGCCTGTTGAAGATTAAGAGTCTTTGATGTTTTCATCCAAGTTAATGGGAAAGTAGTATTTGACTTACCAAAAAATGGTTTAGATTTCACGGGAAGATTAGACCATACATGTTACCTTACTTTCCATAAAGATCATCAAGTCTTTTCTTATATCACTTTAACAGACCATTTTGAATCCCCTGTTGGGTTACAGCATTTCAGCTATTCCAGCTTGCATATGACAGTCAATTTTTTTCTCAGATTTCACTTAGTTTCCTATTCTAAGTGGATAATCTCTCTTCCTTGGCTTCTCTCATTTTTTTTCCTTTTCCCAGGTGATTGGGAGTAGGAGTGGAATTTTTGACCCTTCCTCCTTCCCTTCAAAGCTTGGTTTCCTGTGCAAAAATAACCCATGAATAAAAATGAGATAATATTTGCCAGAAATTGGTGGCTAGGATTATACCATGCAATTTAGAGAATGTCTGGGATAATAAGCTTGGTAAAATAATTTCATTATGGCCCCTGTGTTATGCCTCTACCAAGGAGTTTTATGGGGATGTTTAGGTCCACTGGATTTTTTCTCTAAAATGATATCCAAAGGATTATCCCCTGATGAGAATGTATTTTCTTCTTTCTACATAATATAAACTGCTTGATAGAGTTGAACAATGTGAATAAGTATGTATATTGAATACCATACATTTTGGTTTACTATGCTTTATTTATTTATTTTACTATAACATTTTGTGTAAGAGCAGTATGCTCCTTCTGTCATCCTGAGCTGCCTGTAATGATCCCTGGAGCAGGTGGCAGTTTCAGCTTACTGCTTAGCTGAGTTTCAGGAGCAATGATTGAGAGTGGATGGGGCACTGTCAGCTTTTCGTGGTAGGCTGATTTTACAGGCAAGGGGAATAATTTTGTGAAAATGGGGAGATCCATCCCTGATACCAAGCAAGGAGCTAAAAGGAGGCCAAAGGCTGCTTTTGGGGGGCAAGGGATCTCCTTGGAACTATCCCCTTAACTCACTTCCTGTTCTCCATTTCAAAGAACAAAGAGATAGGTAAAATATTAGAGTATGTAAAATAAATAATCCCATAAAAGGGAAATAGATGTAGTTGCTTAAAAATGAAAAGAAAGAAGCCAAACACTGTTATTTGTCTAAGTCAGAGAAGCTAAATGCTAAAGTGTGGATCTGCAGTAACGTGATCTGGGCCTCTGTTGGAGGAACTCTCTTGCTCTTTAGGCACTGGAAGATACTCTTAAGCTCTTCCTTTTGCTGGGTCCTGTCTTGTACATTAAATACTTGAGAATTCCTCATTCCTTTAGGAAAAAGCTCTTGTAGCTCTCTTCTTGGCTTTCAGTTGCAAGCCAAAACAATGTTTTGACATTCCCTGACCCCTGCAATTTGGACAGTGCCTTTTATTTACAGATCACCTTTGGGGCCAACAACTGGCAGGAGTTGGAGGAATGAAAAATGAGAAACAATCTGAGCTGGTGGGAGAAGCGAAAGCAGTTTAGGTGAAGAGGATAATCACTCTTCAGAGCCAAATTTACTTCATTTTTTTGGTGCCTAATTCATGCTTTCCACAATTGACCATATTCATTCAATGTTTGCTTGTGCTAGGTATTGTGGAGAATACAGGAAAAAAAAAAAAAGAAAATGTAAAAGCTCAACGTGCAAGTATAAACAGTGATTCAAATGGTGTAAAAAAAAAAAAGTAATGTCTAAGACATAGGCCCTACTTTTAAGGAGCTTAAATCTACCTTAAAGCAAATCCCAAGCATAACACATTTAAATTACGATGTAATTTATTGTGGAATATAACTAAGGACTAAAATGAATGGTGGCAATAATTTATAAAAGTTCTGAAGCAGTGAAGATTAGGGTGAGTTGGAGAGGGCAGGGCAGGCTCAATGGCGGAGGTGCCATTTGAGCTGGGTCTGAAGGGAAGACAAGAGTTGGAGTAGATGGGGAGGGTGCCTTGCCACAAAATTCATTACATCCAGATGAGGGTCTCCCCACTATAGACCCCTTAACTGACTGTCATTTCTAAGCAGATATAGCTGAACTTTGCCCCTGGAATAATCAATAACTGAATCGCTAGTTTCTTTCTACTTGACTTGAATTCAGGTGTGATAGGAACCAGGTACACAGAGAACTCAAGCCAGCTTGAACTGGTTGCACATACACAAAAGGGAGCAGAGGACATTAGTGAAAAGCTTTCTAAGAATTTGCTGTTAATAGCCTTATTAAACTAGCATATAAGATGTGTTTTGAAATTCATTGCATCCTCAGGCTTATGTAAGGTCTATTTTTATCCTCATTAATAGGGATCAGAGCTTCATTAGGTTAAGTGTCACTGGTAGGCTTAAGACTTACTTAGAGGAGAAGGAAGGAATAGATCAAGTGGATGGGGACAAAAGGAAGCAGGGGAGGGGGGCTTTAGAGGAGAGGGGGAGAAGGGAGGTGGCTGAATTGTTCCCATTACAGTAATAGTGTGCCAACGACAGTAGTCTCAAGTGCCAAATTCAGTTTCTGATCTTTATCTGTTTTTAGATAAAGTTTAAATCTGTGTACATATGCCAGTGAAACATCTGTGGATTATGTAGTGATATGATACTTGAGTGTGTACATAGTTTTGGTAAGGTAGAAAATTCAAACATTATAGTACACTGCCTATTAAACTCAGATGAAGTGCATTTTCAGGTTTTTTTCTTTCTATCAGATTGAATTTGTAACTTTGAATTAAGAAAAAATTCAGAACTCAGTCTGAAAAATGACAAAACTATGTTTTCTTTCAACTAATAAAAAACCTATTTTTTAAAGATTGTAGATCATCTGATACACAGATGATGTAAAAAGCACATCCCCCCATACACTTTGAATGTTGCTGCTTGCCAGATGGCTGTTACTGAAAATTTCTACATTTAGACAAATCCTGCTGTGTGATTCTCTGTATTATAATGTGGTTTTCATTATGCTGATAGTCTTAATGCCACTTATTTTCTTAGAATGGGAGGTAAAGAATTGGGAATAAATGTGTCAAAAATTGCCTAAAAATCATCACCCATTGAATTTAAAAAACAGACATTTACATTTTCAAATCTCCATGTTTGTGTGTCTCATTATATTGTACAATATAATTAGTAATGTTATTTTGAAAAGCTTTATGCAGTAATTAGCCAACTACTAGAAGGTTTGAAGTTCCTAGGATTATATACATCTGAATTCAGAGGAAGGAAATAAAACCTATAAATTTTAAAAGTATGACTAGGCTGTAAGAACGTTGATAAAATATGTCAGATGAGAATGTGAGCAAACTGGAACTCTGTTCTAACACGAGTCACTATAGATTTGAAATTCATATAAAGCTGGCTCTTCTTGGACACTGTTCAAGGTAATTTAATTACTGAAATAATAAGAGAACCTCATTATATGTGGATTATATGTCTGAGGTGTCCCCACTGCAAGGACTCCAAGGGCAGCATTTTAGAGAATTCTGGGATAGTAGGTACTATTAAAAAGAACATTCTGTTGCCAAGTAACTAATAACTTCATTGCAAAATACAGTGGCCTTTTTTCAATTCTCATCCAACTTGACCTTTTTGTCACATAGTACACTGTTGACTGCTCCCTTCTTGAAACTTTCCTCCCTTGGATTTCATCGTTCCCCTTACCATTCTGATTTATCCCAGTCTGCTCTTCTTTGTTCTCCCAACTGTGGTTGTTTCCCAAAGCCTTGCTCTCATTTATCAAAGAATGTTAGAAGTATGCAGTAGAAAGAACATTTTAAAAGATCTGTATTCTGTTTCTGCTTTTACCACCAGTTTCATGGATATGCTGAACTTCTTTGGGTATTAATTTTCTTATAAAATTAGAGTAGAGAATTGAGTTAGGTAATTTCTAAGGTCCTTTCTGACCATAATATTTTGAGATTCTCTGGGTAAATGACTCAAATCTAAATCCTGAAATCCTCACCTCTACCCGTTCCATGTTTCCAACTGCTCTCGTGAATTAGATGTTCTGTCAGCACCTTAAATGCAACACGTGCAAAAGTGAACTCATCTTCTTTTTCTCTCAAATCATCTCCCTTTGACACCCCTCTAATCCTGTCCGTGATTTCTTTAGTCTCCCAGGCTACAACCTTGGAGTCATCTGTGACTATTTCCTTTCCTTTATTCTCAATATATAATCTGTTCGCTTAGTCTCCTTGTCATTTTTTTGCTGTTTTTCTCCTTTGCAATGAGTCTGGCGTTTGCCCCTTCTCCCATTTTATTGTCACAACTTAGTCCAGGCCTGAATGCTCTATCCCACTCTGGGCAAATGGTTTTAGGAGAGGTACCCAGGCTAGCATCTAAGGGCAAATGCAAGATTGGGAACTGAGGAGGGCATCATAATATGTCTAATCCAAAGGGATCTTACAAGAGAGACAATATCTGGAGTGGGGCTGCAAGTGGGGTTTAGAAGATGGTTAGGAGGTGGGTCCTGGTACTTAAATAGGAATATATGGCTTTTCCCTTAGGTAAAGAGGGAGTCAGGGTGCCTGCCAAATCAGTTTGGACATATACCTGGACTCCTAATCTACTCTCCCTCTAATTCATCCTGCAATGTCCTATCAGACTCATCTGTCTAAAATAGTACTATTTAATTTCATTATATTATTCAAGAACTTCTAATGCATTCAAGAATATCTGGGTTCCAGGCTTATATTAGGTGTTGTGAAAGACAAAGAAGTGAATCAGATCATATTCTGTGCTCTCAAGGGACACATAATCTAATGAGGGCTATATATTATACAAGGATCCAAGGTAGAAAGTTACAGTCCATAAAAGAGGTACAGATAAAAACAATTATCATATATTAATAGATGATTTCTACGGAAGTAACCTTGGTAATATTTAATAATACAGATTTCCAGGCTGTACCCTAGAGATTCTGATTTAGTAAGTCTGAGGTTTTGCGGTTTGGTCCTGAAATTTGCATTTTTTTAAGGCTCTCAAATGAATCTGGTATGCAGACCATTTGGAACTGCACTAGACTCTCTCTAGTTCAACCCTTTATTCATTAATTCATTCATTCTGAAAATATTTATTGAGCTCTTACCTTGGTCCAGACACTTTCTAGGTATTGTGTTCTTCCTCAGCTAATTATATTCCTGGGCAGCCTCACTGTCTGATATGATTTGGATGTTTATTCCTTCTAAATCTCATGTTGAGATCTGATCCCCAGTGTTGGAGGTGGGGCCAAATGAGAGGTGTTTGGGTCATGGGGGTGGATCCCTCATGAATTGCTTGGTGCCCTCCCTGAGGTAATGAGTGAGTTCTCTCTCTATTAGTTCATGCAGGAGCTGGTTGTTTAAAAGATCCTGCCCCCTCCCAATCTCTGTCTTGCTCCTTCTATGGCCATATGACACGCCTGCTCCCCCTTCTCCTTCCACCTTGATTGGAGGCTCCCTGAAGCCCTCACCAGAAGCAGATGTTGGTGCCATGCATCTTGTACAGCCTGCAGAACCATGAGCCAAATAAATTTCTTTTCTTTATAAATTACCCAGTCTCAGGTATTCCTTGATAGCAATGCAAAGTAGACTAACACACTATTTATGTTATGAGCCATTTGTTTCTTTCTGATTTCTCACTTATTAATGTTTACTGTGCAGTCTTCCCAAAGTGATTCATGTGATTCTGCAGGCACTGGTAATTTTCTCATGTAGCCATCTTTCCAGTTATGTTAAACTCTTGAGGTTCCAGAACACTCAACAAATTCCTTCAATGATATACTTTGTTTGTTTGAGCCCCTAGCCTCAGAGTTCCCTGATGTATTTAATTCCAATGAATCCCTCCTATACTCATCATTGGCCACCCACTTTCATGCCCATATCTTGAACGTTGTCATTCACCAAAAATTGAACCTCTGAATCTCTGAAATATTAGACTTCAAAACCCTACCCTTTGATGATGGGTGTCTTATCTTCTGGCTTTTTCCTTGCTTTGTTCTTGCTACATCTGTTCTTTAACTCACTGAGACCTCCAGGCTCTTTTACTCTTGTCTGCCATCTTCCTAACATCATCTGCTTTTTTTACCCAGCCTGGATTCTATGGTCTAGGACTTTAATCCTTCCCTTTCAGCCCCTTGTTTCATTGAGACTGGATCCATACCAGTTCTCTGCTCTTAGATCTAGGCTCCTGGAAGTTATTAGAGGAAAAAAAGGCCTACAACTGTGTGGATCTCTATCATTAGAGATTTCCAGTGGGCTCACTTATCATTTCCAGCCACACCGCTCTACTTGATGTTTACAGACAACATGCTGCCTTGCCACTCTGAGCCTTTCACAAAGAATACCCACTGATTGAAATGCTCTTACGCATTTCTCCACCTCCACTCTTCTTTATCTGGCTCACTCCACTCAGGCTGCAGGCCTCAGTTTAGATGTCACCTCTTCTAGGAAGCTTACCCCAAACCTCCTGCCCACACTGGGTCAGGCCTCTTCCTGTTTGTTTTCTACCAGTCTCTACTTACCTCTACATGAACTTATCTCAATGTGATATTATTAATTATCAGTCTGTATGTCTCTCTTCCCTTCTAAATTTTAAGCTCCTTGAGGATAAGTCACATGTTTTATTCATCTTTATGTCTCTCATATTTAGAATAATGTTTATTTCACAAAGGAACAAATGTATCAATGAGTGAATGGATGTGTGACAAGTTGACCTGTACTTTTCAGTGTGAATATGCTGGCCAACATATATGACATTTTATATGAGAAGAAGAAAACTACCTCTAGGACACTGAACAAGTCATTTTACCTCTACTTTCTCCCTTAGGCATTCTCATCAGATATTGGGTAGAACATCTAGCCTTGGATCTCAGTAACAAATGTTAGTCATATAGTGTAACAGTAACAGTTAGTGATAGGGCTGAACCTGAAACCAAGTCCTCTGAAACCTAGACCAGTGCATGCCTTTTGAAGTAATAATGCTGTGTTGCATTTTTTTTTGTTAATGAAAATGAAATGCACATCACCAAATTTAAAATCAAATCTATGGATAAAGAAAACATTGTCATTTTAATTATGTAAAGTAGGATATATTGAAGTCACAACATTAGAAAAAAGTATAAGGTCTTCAATTTCTTCTCTAAAATCCTGAAATTCAAAAAGTTCTACAAATCTAAAGATTTTTCTCTTGACTCATTTGGCAGCAAAACCTGATCTGACCTGACCTGAGATTCTTTCTAGTCAGTATTTAATGCCTAGAGTGAATATTCATGAATTTTGTTGCAGAAATGTTACTGTGTTTGACTGTAAGATGCTGTCCCAGACCCTATAGGAGTGTCCTGTAATATGCAACATATCATGTCATATTACCTTTCTAAAATCCAAAAAATTTTGTATTCTGAAACACATCTGGCTCCAAGAGACTGAGAACCGTATAGTTGTTTCAGATATTTTTTGAGACTGCAGTTAACAACATGGCAACATAAAGAGACCATAGGTAAATCATATAGATAAATTTTTGGCCTTCACTCACTATTTCATTTATGCCTGGAGACTTTTTTATGATTAATTGAGAAAAAGGTGTTTATTTGCTCCACATCTGTCTTACCTAGCAGAGCTCAGTGACAACCCAGTAATGTAGTTTTAGGGGAGAAAAGTGAGTATTACTTTCAAAGTCATCATTTCAAAGCCAGGCTTATCTATCTCTGGACCCCACATGCTCAGAACCTGGTTGCTCTGCATAGCTAAGTAGTACTGTCAGGGTCCTGATGTGCTCTTCTGTATGCTACCTAGCATTGAGCTGGGGATGGGATTGTTTATCTGTGACTGCCTCTTCATAATATTATAGGCAAATATTTTTCTCTTTCTTTCTCTTTTTGGGTTTCCTTCCTTAACCTCTGCCACGGACATTCCTATTTTTTCTTCTTGGCTTGTGTTTAGTTCTTTAGAAAGTGAATGCCCTGTAATCATAAAAATCAACTAACATTTCTTGGTAAAAATCAACTAACATTTCCATTTCCTCTGTGGGGTATAAAAATTTATAAGGTAAGGTTCCAGCCAGAAGGAATTTTCAAGCTTGGAGGGGAGAAAGAGACATAGTGGGGGAGAGATTATACTTTAGATTTAGGTAGGTCTGTATTTGAATCCTGGCTCTTCTACTGAATAGTTTGGTGACCTCAGCAAGTTATTTTCCCTCTTGGTGCCTCAGTTTCCCCATCTGAAAAATGGGGATGATAGAAATAGTACCTGCCTTGTCAAGTCATCATGAAGATTAAATGAGATCATACACATGAAGTGCTTATATGCAGGCCTTGGCACATGGGAAGTCTATCATACCTATTGTTATTAGCCATTGTTAGCTAACACTTCAGTGTGGTCTCAGGGAAAAAGCCCGTACTTTAGAGTCAGACAGACCTACATTCAAATCATAGCATCTCCATTTATTAGCTGTGGGTGACCTTGGGTGAGTTATCTTACCTCTCTAAGCATTTGATCATTTGTAAAATAGAAAACACACTATCCACCTTCTAGGGTTGTTGTGAAGATTGAATGAGATAAAGTATGTAAAGCACCTAGCCAAGTTCTTGGCATATGATAGTATCTCAAATGTCCCTTCACCTACTGTCCGCACAAACACAAGTACAGGATTGAATACCAAATCATAGCAATAGTAAGTGAAAGTGCTTTGAAAATTTTAAATGCAAATTTAACATGAACTATTACTATTTAGATTTGAAGTTCATAGGAGGGAGGGATCCCTCTAAAAGAAGGTGGCTTCTTAGACAGGATAATTTCTAAGCTGGGTGTTGAAGGGTAGGTAACATTGATGTCAACAGAGGGAAGCAGTACAGCATTCCTGTTATGGAGGATCACATGATCAAAATGACTGTATATAGAATAATAATGATGGCTACAATGATAAATATGAGCATGCCAAGTGTAATACTTTCTATCAGATATTAAAATCTGGGAGTAAAAAACAGATGGGAAATATTTAAACGTAGTTCTCGGGCAATATCCTTCCCTGAATCCAGATTGTTATTGTACTGTTGAGGAATAAATTTCACTAACTTTCATAAAGCAAATGGGCCAATCCTTTACGAAAGAAAATCAACAGAATGTTAAAGGGTTTTAAGAAACAAAGAAACAAAGTGAAGAGGGATGCTGGAATTTTAGGGACAGCAATGGAAGATGAGGAAGATGATGAAAAGGAGCAAGAGACCAGAGGTAATTGACAATAGGATTATAGAGTTGAAATGCTCAATCTCTGATTCTTGTTAGCTTTATATTTTCACACAATCTCTTGGGTTTGCTGACACTTAAATTATTTTACACAAATGATTTTGGACCACAGGAGGGTTGCTCTAAAATTGTTTACTAGCTTATTTGGTAAAAGTGGACTAGGATGTGCTAAATGTGGTTCACCGACTTATTGGTACACAGTCCAGCCCTTCAGAGGGAGCAAAGAAATGGAATCTGCCACTCTGACTCTGAGGCTCCATGATAGACACCTTTGCTAAATAAAAATGGCCACAGTTCCCAATGTGTGTTGACCATACGACATACCCAGAGAAAGGAACATGGCCTTGGGAGTCTGATAGACCTGGGATTGAGTCTTGGATATTGGCCGTTAGTCTCAGCTACCTGCTCCCCAAACCTGCACAATGCAGTGTTAGAAGAGGTTGAGAGAGGGATTGAATCAAAAGGACTCAGGACCTGACTCACTTGGACGACTTATAGACCCGGCCTTTCCTGGGTTTCTTTCCAAAAAACCATAAGGCCAGTAAGATGACGGTTGGTGAGAAAAAAGGTTGACTCAGGGACTAGAATATGGGATGGGCAAAGTGACCAAGGTCATTAGTAAAAGTTTAATGGGAATAATTAACCTTCAGCTCCTTACTACCACCATCTGAGATTTTTTATGTAGCTTAAACAATATAATGTATGCAAAAATGCTTTGCAAATTGCAATGTGCAACACAAATTGAAGGTGTTAAGTTACAGAGAAGCAGAGGACTGGAATAACAGACCATTGGACATAGTGTCAGGAGACTCTGGCTTTAGTCCCAGTTTTGCCATAATTTACAGCGTAGGCTCTGGCAAGTCCCTTAACTTTCCTAGGCCTCATTTCACCAATCTTCAAAATGAGAAGTTTGGACTAGATGAATAGGAAAAGTGACTTATCTCAGGAGAAACAAAGGAAAATCTTTATATAAGGTATTGTATATGCATATGTTTATGTAGGATATATATTATTTATTTCAGGTAATACATAAATATATATTATAATCATAATGCATGTAGATTATTATTCATAGTACTATATTACCTTGTATAAGTTTAATGCAATCCATGTGTGTATACATGTATGAACGAACACACACATGTATATATATGACATTGTAACTAGACTAACAAAACTTGGTTTCTGTGGGCCATTCACTGGGGCATGGAAGTTAACTTTGTTATTCAGAAATTACAGAAATCTCTGTAATGGTATTTGCTATAGTCTATTTTATCTGTATGCCTCAAAGTAACATAAGATGATGTACCAGCAAACTGAAAAAAATATAAGTCAATCATAACATTCAACATACAGAGTTTGAGAATTTTGTTGCAGTCATTTCCTTTTATAACAAAGTGTGGTATAATACCAGTCCTTTCAAGTTGTTTAACCCTACTTTACTTTTCTCCCATAGCATTATTTTCCTAGAGAGGTGAATGCAAACCATCCAAAGCAGAGGAGACTGTCCCAGTCATCCAAACCTGATGGAGCATTTTAGAAGGATAAAAATTGGTTCTTATTTTTGTCATTTACTTTTAAATATTAAATAAAGTTGGTAGTTCTGTTTTTGTGCATCAAACCAGAATCTGGATTCTTTTTATTAAAAATAGTTTCTACAGAATTTTAAAAACCATGTGTAAAGCACTAGTGGCATTTCAGGCCCTACATAGTCATGTGATTTTTGCAACTTGGGTTATTTTATCACCTTATATTTCTGTTGGTGCTAAATAAGGCAGAGATCCCATGTTGTTATTCACCTTTCAGAAAAGCGGGACTCAAGTTTTCTTGGGCTGGTTACTCGTTCATTCATTGAACAAATATTTATTGAGTCCCTGCTATATGCCATCTACTCTCTGTGTGCTGGAGATACAGTCATGAGCAAGACAGACTTGGCCCAGCTATTATGGAGCTCACAGTCTAGCTGGAGAGGAAGGTAGGTAAAGAACTAATGATAGGGCTATAAGAAGAGTACTGAGTTCTATGGGAGCACGTAATAGGGCACCTAGCCCAAACTAGTGAGTTGCTTGGAGAATGAGAAAGACTGAAAGGGGGGAGAACATTCAGGTTTCCCAGGATTCCATTATGATCTGAATAGATTGCATTTTTGAGGGACGCAGTCTTGGTTTTTGGTGATCAGAAAAGAAAAAGCTGTTATTACAGGAAGTTCAGATAGATCCAGGTACATCCAGAGCTTGCAGATATAATGAATATGAAAGAGTTCTTGTCACACAGAGGTTCATAAAGACACTGTGCCTAGGAAATATGCACTTGTGGCATGTGTGCTCTGTTGCAGGAAGGGCCATTTGAGCCAACAAAGCCCAAATCCCCACACTTCAAATGTTTGCTGGAGGTAAGATCCACAACATGTGCACTGTAAGATTTACAGCAGTGTCATCACCTTCTGAAGAAGCTGCTGAGATGTTTGATAGACACCAGACAGAGGTAGACCTGTTGCAGATACCCTTTTGATTCAGGAATCCAAATTTTTCAGTGGCTTTCTTGGATACAAATGAAAATAATGTGTTTATGTATTCATTCATTCAACAGTATGTACCAGGTACTGTAGTGCTGGGGAGACAGAAGTGAATAAAACATACAAAAATCTCTGCCCTTATGGAGTTTACATTCTAATAATATAGGCAAAAAAGAAACAAAATAAATCAGTAAAAGACATAGTATGTTAGATAATGCGTGCTAAGGAGAAAAAAAAAACAGCAGGGAAAAGAAGTAGAGTACGCGAGGAAGGTTTGTAGTTTTAGATAAGGTGGCCAGAGAAGGCCTTGCTGAGAATATGGTATTTGAGTAAAGACCTGAGGAAGTAAGGGAGCAAGCTGTGCATATATCAGTAGGGCGTGTTGTGTGTATACACACACACACACACACATATATATAGTATATATAATATATATTATATACATGCAAAGAAATTTATTATAAGAAATTGGCTCATGTGATTATGGAGGTAGACAAATCCCAAGATATGCAGGGTGAGTCAGCAAGCTGAAGACCTAGGAGAGCTGATGATTTAGTTTCAGTCTGTGTTTAAAGGCCTGAGAACCAGGAGAGCTGATGGTGTAGTTCCCACTCAACGGCTGGCAGGCTTGAAACCCAGGAAGAGCCAATGTCTCCATTCAAAGCAGGAGGAATTATTTCTTACTCAGGGGAGGGTTACCCTTTTTGTTCTACTCAGACCTTCAACTGGTTGGATGAGGCCCACTCACATGAGGGAGGGAAATCTGCTTTACTCAGTCTACCAATTTAAATGTTAATCTCATCAAAAACACCCTCACAGACACACCCAGAATAATATTTGACCAAATATCTGGGCACTCTATGGCCCAGTCAAGTTGACACATAAAATTAACCATTATAATCCCAAGTGCCTAGGACAGTGTCTAGCATGTAGTAGGTGTTCAATGATAAGATAAGTATTGTATGATTGAATTAGAAACACATGGTTTCTAAGGTTCTTCATTGTTTGCTGTGATGAACAGGCACTTCCAACGCAAACTGAAATCTTACAAAAAAGTCATCATGTGTACCAAATGATCACCAGAGTTCAGTAGATAAGTGGTTGCTTTTAAAGCAATTCCCCAAGAATCTGATACTGTTGCTCTAAATTTTAAGAGCTGTATTCAGGGGAAATCAAATTAAAAAGAGCAACAAAATAAGTTCTTTGGGTAGAAATAAGTAATAAAACAACTAGATAAGAAAACAAATACTTTAGCATATAAGATTGAAATTTTAGTGAAAACAGTTGTAATCTATGAAGAAGATAAGCATAGTCTGAGGCAGTACTTTGAAAGCAATAGAAAAGAATATCGGCAACTGTTCTCTAACAGAAGCTAGGTTGCAGGATATTCTGAGAACGATTACTGCTAAGTGGGCAAAGAATGTGAGCTTAGATTGGTAGTTGAACAATTAATGATGCAGAATAAATGCTGGACCAGAGATTAAAATTTGAGGTAATTGAGGATGGTTATTATTAAAGATTCAAAGCCAAAGGGTCTCTCACAAGAGTGGGAAGGAAATAAGGTTGTACAGAGTGCTGTCTCCAACACCAGTGCCTAATGCACTGCCAAATCATGTCTGATACGGATGATCAAGCCCTGCCAGAGATAGATGGGTAGATCATAAGTGTGTCACTAATGTGCAAACATTAATGGTCACAGGGTCATTTCCTTCAAGCCATTACCATATCTGTTCCAAATGAAAAGACACTAGTTAAACGAGAAGTACCTCTGATGCAGAGTCTGAACTTAACTTGATTAGGATGACTGCTTTAAAACCAGAGGCAATTAGACATTTTCCCTAACTCCATGGACATTGAGACTTTAAACCAAGAATCACCAAATGGTCAAAACCAAAGATCTTTCACTTCAGCCTCTGGATAACCACACTTTGGTACAGCATCTGGATAGATGTAAAGTTCAGTCACCTGGAGATGAGGACAAGATCTTTCTTTGATATCAGCATCAGCATCATGGACAATGGAAGCTCTATAAAATAAGTGGCTCTTTAGTGTAATAAAGGAAAATTTTAATCATTATGGCATTTTGTGAATATTTTTTGTCTATTTATGGTCTAAACCCAACTTTCCCTTGGGGGGCCTAGGAAAACATAGTAACTACTGTGGGATTGCCAGGCTGAATTCAGAGCCTCAGTTCAAGCTGTAATATGTAGGCAGTCCAGGTTAGCTGCTGCCTGCCCTAGATCTCAGGCAGAGGGCTTGCCAGGAGAATGTAATCATAGGTGGGTTATAACTTCAGGGTTGAACAGAGTATAAGGAGGTCAAACTCAAATGGAAAGGTATTCAGGAATAGCAGGACTGGCTTTATAATATGTTGGGCCTAGTGCAAAAATAAAATGTGGGATCCTATGTTCAAATTTATTAAGAATTTTAAGACAGCAATAGGAGAGCATTAAACCAAACACGGGGCCCTTCTAAGAACAAGACCCTATGTGACTGCACAGGTTGCACACCTATGAAACAAGCCTTAGGGAATAGATTAACCCATAGGACTGGTGCAGTGCCTAGCAAGGTGTATTGTGCATAGTAAGTTCTCCTTAAATATTTTGTTGGCTTGAATTTTGCTGGAGCACATATATAAAGCAGCATATCCTGTTTATAGTACTGTCAGAATGCTGTATTCAGCAATTCAGTCATCCATTCAAGAAATGTTTATTGAGTGCCTATTTTTTTTGGTCAGGCACTGTCCTAGGCACTGGGGATATAGCAGTGAGCAAAATGGACAAATATCTTTGCTCTTATGAAGCCTACATTTTGCGTATGTGTCTGCTACCAAATTCAGGCTCATTATGGTCTCATTCATTATAATCTCCTGCACAGCCAAGCTTGGCTGTGTACACCAAGGACAGAACCACAAAGCCACTGCTCACTTACTGGCAGGATGCAATAAGTGAAGGCAGAGTAAATAGGCAGAAATGACCTTGAATGTGAATTTGTAAACTTCAACTTTAAAAGTTGAGAATGGTACTGTTCCAAATACACTGAAACTATGACTTGATAGGTGAGGGGAAGTATGAGAGGTAGAGCTCTAAGCTCCTTTGCTTGGTAGTTAGGGCTCCTAAATCCTTTTGCTCATGTCTTATACACACTACTTGTGTGATGTTGGCCCAAATGATAAGAAAAAGAATCTTTCCTGTCTTCCACTTCAGTAAAGTTCTCTGAAAATAACTGAGACAGTATATGTTAGGTATTATAAGATACTATTAGATAATAAAATTTTCTGTAATTCTGTTATTCATTCAACACCATTTAACAAGCTCCTACTGTATGTTAGGCACTGTGTTAAATATTGGGAGGGCATAGAAACAAACAACCACAGTCCTTCCCCTCAAGACCTTAAGAAGCTTTCAGTCTCCATATTCTTTTCCATAGAGGTTGTACTAATTTGCAGTCCCACCAGCAGTGTATGAGTGTTCCTACCTGTCCACATCCCCGCCAACATTTGTTATTTGGGGATTTTTTGATATGAGCCAGTCTCACTGGAGTTAAGTGATATCTCATTGTGGTTTTGATTTGCATTTCCCTGATGATTAGAGAAGTTGAGCACTTTTTTATATGTTTGCTGGCCATCATTCTGTCTTCTTTGGAAAAGTTTTTGTTCATGTCCTTTGCCCATTTTTTAATAGGGTTGTTTGATTTTTTCTTGTTGATTTTCCTAAGTTCTGTATAGATTCTGGTTATAAGCCCTTTATCAGAGGTGTAGCATGCAAATATTTTCTCCCATTCTGTAGGTTGTCTGTTCACTCTAGTGATAGTTTCCTTGGCTGTGCAGAAACTTTTCAATTTGATCAGGTCCCATGTATTTATTTTTGTTGCTGCTGTGATTGCTTTGGGGGTCTTCTTCATAAATTCTTTGCCTAGGCCAATGTCCATAAGAGTTTTTCCAACATTTTCTTCGAGAATTCTTATGGTTTCATGTCTTAGGTTTAGATCTGTTATCCATTGTGAATTGATTTTTGTGAGAGGTGAGAGGTGTGGGTCCACTTTCAGTCTTCTACATATGGCCATCCAATTTTCCCAGCACCATTTGTTGAATAGGGAATCTTTTCCCCAGTGTACGTTTTTCTGGAATTTGTCAAAGATCAGGTGACTGTATGAGGTTGGTTTTATATTTGGGTTCTCAGTCCTGTTCCATTGGTCTACGTGTCTGTTCTTGTGCCAATACCATGCAGTTTTGGTTACTATAGCCTTGTAGTATAGTTTGAAGTCTGGTAGACAGATGCCTCCCAATTTGTTCTTCTTGCTTAAGATTGCTTTGGCTAGACGGGGTCTTCTCTGGTTCCACACGAAGCATAGAATTATTTTTTCTAGATCGGCAAAAAATGACGTTGGTATTTTGATAGGGATTGCATTGATTCTGTAAATTAATTTAGGTAGCAAAGCCATTTTTACTATGTTGACTCTGCCTATCCAAGAGCATGGTAAGGTTTTCCATCTATTTACATCCTCTGCAATTTCCTTTCTCAGTGTTTTATAATTCTCTCTATATAGGTCTTTGATCTCCTTAGTTAGATATATTCCTAAATATTTAATTTTCTTTGTTGCTGTTGCAAAAGGTATAGCATCTTTAATTTGTTTCTCGGCTTGATTGTTATTAGCATATATGAAGGCTATGGATTTGTGTGTATTAATTTTGTATCCTGAGACTTTGCTGAATTCATTTATCAATTCCAGTAATCTCTTGGAAAAGAATATGGAGATACCTCAAAGAATTAAAAGTAGAATTACCATTTGACCCAGCAATCCCACTACTGGGTATTTATCCAAAAGAAAAAAATACATTTTATAATAAAGACATCTGCTCTCGAATGTTCATAGCAGCACAATTCACAATTGCAAAGTTGTGGAAACAACCCAGGTGCCCATCAATACACGAGTGGATCAATAAAATGTGGTATATGTATACCATGGAGTATTACTCAGCAATAAGGAACAACAGTGAATTAACACATCTGGTATTATCCTGGTTGGAGCTAGAACCCATTCTTCGAAGCGAAGTGTCACAGGATTGGAAAAACAAGCACCCCTGGTACTCACCATCAAACTGGTACTAACTGATGAACACTTACATCACACAGGGCAATAACATTCATCAGAGGGCGGGCGGGCGGGAGGGGGGTGGAAGGGATGGGAAAAACTCTCACTGAATGGATGTGGGGAGCACAGTTTGGGGGATGACCACGATTGTGGCTCTGACACAGGCAGAACAGGGGCAATGTGTATGGCCAAAATGTTGTACCCCCATGATATTCTGAAATTTAAAAAATAAATTATAAAAAAAAAAAAAAAGATAGTTTTCCCTTAATGTATTTGAATTCATTATCTTTGCATATGAGAAAATTACTTATTTTTCTTTATTTATCTTGAAACTAATCACCTTAGTGGCCTTTAGAAAAATTATTTCTAATAGTTTTTGTATTAATTAATTTGTTTTCAACAATGCAATCACATTACTTGTATAAAATTATTATTTTATTTACTTTTTTTTAAAGAGGTATTTAACTTTGATGTCTAATTGCCTTGGCTAAACCTTCCAGAAGATAATAAATAATAGTGTTGATGTTCTGTCATTAAAACTGTCAACAGATACCTATTATGGTTCTTGGCTTTATGAGAATGCTTCTAGAGTTTCACTCTTAAGCATGGTGTTGACCATTAGCTTGAGATATTAATAGATGTTTTACTCATGTTAGGAATGTTTCTATTTAATCCTATTTTAACAATTTTTTAAAAATTAGATATAGAAATTAATGTTGATTTTATTAGTCTTCTGTTTTCATAGAAATAATCATATTTTTCCTGTGACTATTAGTATGATGAGCAATATAAATAAATTATTTTAATAGTTTTAGAATTAAAAAAAAAAAAAAGAAGCTTTCAGTCTAATGAGTCAGGCATTTGTAAACAGTGCCTTACACTTGTAAACAGATCACTGCTGTGGGAACACAGAGGAGAGGTGCCTAATATTCCCTGCGGCAGGTAGAGCAGGGAAACATTTCCCAAATTTCCAAGGAATTTTGAGCAAAGAGGTAAGAGAGATGACATTGGAAAGGCAAAGAATAAGTCTGAATGTGCCATAAGAGCAAAAAAGGCAATTAAAAATTTAAAAGGCCTAGTTTCCTCTTGCTACTTTCTTTTAAATCAGCAAGCCAAGGTCACACTGAGCAGAAGTTGTCATATATGGCAAACCAAGTTATCATATATGGCTCCCTCCCCTACCTTCACCCCTGCCAATGCCAAAAGAGTCATAGAGGAGTTAGCGGAACTCAGTGTCAAACTTCACAGCTAAAAGTCTAAAAGTCTAACAACTAAAAGTCTATCAAAGACCTTTGGGCAGGGCCAGCATATGAAGGGAAATGTAGGAGATAGAGCCTACAGGTGGCAGAGTGGTTAGGGTGTAAAGGCCTCTAGTTGCACTCTACTTTCCCCTAATTGTCCACAGGGTTGGACTTCAATTTTTTTCAAGTGAATTTTACTGAACTTTCAGAACAAATAATCCCAATCTTACACAAATTGTTCTAGAAAGTAGAAAAACAGAAAAAAAGCTGTTTTTCATGTTTATGAAATTAATATGCTGTAGATATCACAACCAGCTAAAGATAGTGCACGAAAAGAATGTTAGAGGTCAATTTAACTTAAGGACGTAGGTACAAAAATCCTACAAGTATCTTTATCTATCTATCTATCTATCTATCTATAATCTAACAATGTATTAAGTAGACTTTATTCCAGGAGTACAAGGATGTTTCAGTGCTGGAATGTACAGGAATATAATTACATTAGTGGACTGAAGGATAAAAATTACATGGTTTTCTGAAAAGGTACAGAAGAAAGCAATAGATAAATGTCAACAACCATTTATGGTTTAAAGAACTATTAGTAAACTAGAAATAGAAGGAAACTCCCCTGACCTTATAAAAGTAAACTAAAATAAAAATATTTCATGAAGAAAATTTAGAAACATTCTTTTTAAGGTCAAGAGCAAGGCAGTGATGCTTGTTATCACAGCTAGCTACTATTTAACATAATGCTAGAGAATCTAGCCAAAGAAATCATATGAGCAATAAATGACTTCTAAAGACTAAAAGAGAAAACTTCTTTCATTTGCATACAATATTATTTGCATAGAAAATCTAAGAGAATCAACAAATAATTGGGACTAATAAGAGACTTAAGAGTGCTAGATCCAGCCCCTAGAGCCCAAATATGGCCCAAAAAACCTACAAGTCCATTGCATGTCAGCTTCCCCTTACTTACTGTTCTGGGCAAGGATGGCCAACCATTCTGGTTGCCCAGGATGGAGAAGTTTGCCTTGATGCGGAACTTTTCATGCTAAACCTGAGACAGTTACCCTCGTTCTGGCTGTGATTTCTTTCTTCCGTTAAGAACCCTGGAAATTTACTTTCCTTTCAAGCTAGGCTTTGTATTAAAATTAGTTTGAGTATTATATTTTATCCACCATCCTAAATGTTTTTAGCATAAGGTATGTATCCACATCAACTCAGTCTGCTCTTTTGCCAGAATTTTCCTTATTCAGCCCTTAAGAATAATGAAATCTTAATGGCATGGGAAAATGCTCACGTGTAGAGTGAAAAAGGCAGATTACAAAACTCTGTGTATACTTGGATTGTGATTTTGTTGTAAAAATGTATAACCATATACATTTTTATATCCTTGAAAATTGTGTGATAGCTAGCCAAACTTCTACAGGTAGAATTGACTTCAATGTCTTTGTTGGGGGCAGGTGGGGAGATTGTTATGGATAAGTGGGGAGAAGAAATCTTATTAGAGGAAGAGCAGCTGCAAAAGGGAAGGGGGGTAGGGTAGGAGAAGAAAAATGATGCAGATTGGGAGAGGTAACACAGAGGGAATGTTTCCATTGCAAGGAGAGCGTTTGCAGTTTACACACTTATGACCTATAGCTCTTTCGCACATTGGAGAGAGAAAGTTATCAAATGTTATTCCTCAGAGCCCTGGATCCAGATTGCGTTGTCTTATTGAGCATGTAACTAGGTCATTGGAGCAGGCATTTTAAACAATCCCTTACTAAGGGGACTTTTTTTGAAATTCATGCTTCAACCAGGAAGAGAATAGAGTAAGTTAACTAAAATATATTTGAATGTTAAACATCCCTAGAATGGCTATGATATAGCTCAGATTTTTTTATGGCAGGAAAGCAAACTAATAGCTGTGATCCCAAGGCTCAAAACAGAGGTTTGACAAATTGTCAGGAATTTCTTGGCCATGAAAGTGATGCAGGACAGCTCTTGGAGTTTTTAGGTATACACGTGTCACGATAGGAAAATCCCATCTGCAGTAGCACATTCCTTAAATAGTTAAAAATAGGTTATGTAGAGAGGAGGGGATTGGGTGTAACTATAAATGAGTAGCACTAGGGAGATCTTTGTGGTGATGGAATACAACAGGTCCTTGAAGAACATCGTTTCATTCAACAACATTTCATTATGACATTGATGGGGAAAAAAAATGATTCCCAGCTGAGGCCACTGTCTGTGTGGAGTTTGCACTTTCTCCCCATATCTGCATGGGTTTTCTCCAGGTCTTCCAGTTTCCTTCCATAACCCAAAGCTGTGCACATTAGGTGAATTGGTATGTATAAATTGTCCCAGTCTGAGAAGTGTGTGTGTGTGTGTGTGTGTGTGAGTTTGCTCTGCAATGGGATGGTGTTCTGGCCAGGATGGGTTCCCACCTTGTGCCCTGAGCTGCCATGGGGACAGGCTTTGGCCACCTGCGACCCTGAACTGGAATAAGTGGGTTGGAAAATGAGTGAATGAATGAAAACAAATTATTGTCAAATAAAAATTCGTAAAGTCGATGGTAAATCATACCAATGCATGACAATAAACTACATGGTAAGAAAGCGCCCAGTGAGCCCACCGTATTTGTTGTTTGTTTTTGAACTGCATTGTGGTAGGAGGTGCTACTTACAATTTTTACTTTGCAAATGTTTATTCCTTGATTTAACTCACCACCACTATGACCACCATGACTCATCGATTTGCCAAAAATTGGGTAAATAATTATCTTACTTGTTTTTATTAATTTTTCTTAAATGTAGGCATAGCACACATTTATTTCAATGTTTAATATTAGAAGTGTTTTGGGTCTTTATTTAGAAGTTTTGTGATGTTTTGGGGACCAGAAATATATCATAGGAACTTAACTCTTGTTTATGTCAGTTAGCCTATGGTAAAATTGGCTTTCTGTGGGGCAGGGAACATTGAACCCCCCTTGTGGGTTCGTTAACATTATGAGTCGTTTCACCTGAGTTGTAATTTCCTAGAAGCTATCCAGGACATTTAGGACATATTGTACTTCTGTATCTGGATTTCAGTGATGGTTACAATGAATCTATACATGTGATCAAATGGAATAGAACTATAGACACACATTGTACCAATGCTAATTTCTGGGTTTTGATATTTTGATATTTCTGGGTACTGTAGTTATGTAAGATGTAACCATTGAGAGGAACTGGGTGAAGGATATACCAGATCCCTCTGTTTTATCTTTACAACATCTTGGGAATCCATACTTATTTCTGTGAATCTAAATAACAGAGAGAGGCTCTCTAAAAGAAAAGATGTTTGTTTGGGAATAGAGTATTATATTGGGAATACACATATCATAGTAAACTGTGCGTATTTAGGGATGTAAAGGAAGATAAAGATTTTTAAAGGAAAAAATGAGGAATATTATACAATTATTTTGAAATAATTATCTTTGGCTACAAAGATCAATAACAAGGGTGACGCCAGTTCAAGGTTGGACAGACAACTGCTGGTCCAATGTTCTTGCAGAAGTATTTTTTGTGTAAGGTTGTATTGGCTGTTGTGTAAGGTTGTGGTTTTTTTAGTCTTTTGTGATAGTTTTTGTTATCAGTCATATAAGCGTGAGAACCTTCTCTTTATGGCCTTTCCTGCCTCTATTTGTCAGGGTTTTGTTAACATTAGTGATTACATTTTGATTTTGACCACTTTTGCATTTTCTCCTTCTGATCAAGATCTTTTTTTCTGGAAGCATCACTGATTAATTATCTTGTTGTTAAGTTTCAATGTTTTTTGGTGCTGGGACTATCCTAGTTGTTGGTCTCATCTCACTTTGGGGTTAGTGATTGGTGACTAGGAGTCAGTGTTAAAACACTTTTAGCCACATTTGAGCAACAAGGGAGATTTGAAGAAAGTGGCTCTCAGGCTACGTTTACCTGGAGTCTATTATTAAGTTTAATTTTGTTTTGTGGTCTTTTGCTATATTATCTTAAAGTACTGGGTTGGTATTATTTTGTTAGGAGGTGTGGTTTCATAAAAAATTAATAGATATAAATTTTAAAAAGGGAAAATATTGATAGTATTAAGGGAAAATTGATAGTAATATGACATGTTTAGTTTGTATAATGGTTTTGAGCCATGAACCTAAGTTTAAAGACAACTAAGTGAATAAATTAAATGACCATAGAGCATTAGGTGAGACCTATTGTAACCACATGGTTTGTATCTTTATTTCGTGTATATGGGTCTCAACTTATTTAGAGGAATTTATCTAGGTACAATGCATAGTATTAGCAATAGCACATACATTTTTAAATTTAACCAATGGATACTAAAGGATATTTTAGGTTAGGTTTTGTTAAGTTACCAGGAGAAGCTATTGATTGTGAAATTTTGATAATAACACCATTATTTTGTCAAGTGAAAAAGATAATATTAAGGGGGATAAAATTTCATTATGATATGGAGTTTTGTTCTGACATCTCGGGAAAAGCTGTTTATAGTGTGAAAACATTAACTTTTTCTCCTGATTTGTAGTTTGAGTGTCTTTCATCATGATATTGGGTGGTTTGGTAAACTTTTTGTGTGTTCTATATATTAGGGATGAGGCTTGTTTTAAAAAATTTATCCAGTTTTAGCTTATAGAGCCTTAGGGACAGAGAAGCTTTTGTTTTTTTAGTTGGAGAGTTGTAGTCAAATATGGAGGAACTTAGAAGAATTTAGGATCTAGTCCAGTATACAGGTAGATAAGAACTTGAAAACAATGTACAGGGCTATCATTTAATAACAGGTGTATTGTAAGGTTTTTTTTTAAACATAATTTTTTTTTTTTACGTTGACTGTATAGGAATCTCAGATTTAAAAACCTTGTGAGCCTAGGAAGCCAAACCAAGGCAGATTTTAGATTTTATTTATAGTCTTAAGGTTTTGGGGCCTGTCAGGAAGTGACAATTTTTACACACTCACTGTAAGCCTGGGAACTCTCGAAGCATTTTATGTACATTTTAAAATATGACATTTTAGTCAAAGTCTTGGTAGTATAACCAATGTTTTTAATTGTGCTTTATTTATAAAGAAAGAGGTTTTTATTGAACTTATGGAAATAAAAATAAGAATACCGATAGTTTTCAAATTTTGAAGGAATTAAATAAAGAGAAAAAGTAAATATTTTTATCTTTGTTTTCAAAAATGTACTTTACCAAATTGTTGTAAATTATAGATACCTTATGAGAAAAAATTTTTTTAAATCTGAAAAACTAAACATGCAGGTAAAGAACCAACAATGTTTTAAATAAAAGTCAAAAACTATTATCTTTATAAATTACTTAATATTATGTAATTAATTTTTTGTTTTGTTTCATTTTGATTAGTAGTTTTATGAACTCATCAAGTTTTTATTAGAGTTTTGGAAATTTTTATTTAGTCTATTGATCTTAAAGTTATAGAAATTTGTGTTTAAAAGTATTTGTTAGAGTCTTTTTTATGAAAAGCAATTTTGCACTAGAGCTGATTGTAAATATTTTTAGATAAGAATTTAAAACAATTACTGTGGATGAAAAAATCTTAGAATAGTATGGTTAAAATTTGATGAAAGTTTTTAATTGACAAGGAAAATTACTTATTTTTATCATATGTAACATTTTAAGATAACAACCAGAATTATGACTGACAGTTTCACATCAGAATCATTAGATTTTTATAAATTTTATATAATTTTTAGAATATTTATATTAATAAAATCTTTATATAAATATAACTTTAGAGAAGATTTAACACAATCAAAATTGTGACTGATAACATATTACATTTTTGTGAATTTATATAATTTTTGGAACATTTATATTAATAACATATCTATAAATGTAACTGAAAGAAGATCTGGTATCACTTTATCATTTGACAATGTCTCTTATATAATTTATTAACTAAGTCTAATCATTTAATATCTCTACAAAACAGAGGGAGATTTTTTGAGGCTCTCCAAGGGCCAAACTGAAAAATCTCAAAGTTAGTTTTTGGCCAAAAAAACTTAACTTAGGATTTTGATTCTGGAGAAATCTGTCAA
The DNA here is from genome assembly GCA_023783475.1 of Daubentonia madagascariensis. Lineage (NCBI taxonomy): Eukaryota > Metazoa > Chordata > Mammalia > Primates > Daubentoniidae > Daubentonia > Daubentonia madagascariensis. The sequence goes on from JAKFHU010001599.1 coordinate 4,564,775, forward strand.
AGATGTCAAAAGATTTGATTAAAACAGAATCACAGTTCACTGTAAAATAATAGTTATTTATTTTAATTTTTAAAAACTTTAAAAAGACTTTAAAAGCAATATAGAAAATTACATGGATGTGAAACCCTTAACCCTTTTAAAGCTCAGTTTTTCTAAGTAATCAAAAACCTAATAAAGACAACATAAAAAATTATCTTGATAAAACATAAAATCTTGTTTTTAAGGCCAGCTACCAAAAACATAAAGATAAACCTCTTGTAGTGTGATTGTTTTTTCTTATGGGAAGCCCATTTAGATAACCGGGAAGCCAAACCTAACAAAAAGGGTACTTGAATTTAATTAGACACAAGAGGACGATGTCCAGGCTTATGAGTGTACACAAGAAAACTAATACCTTGAGTAGGGGAATACATGTTGGAAAAACTTATAGACATTGGCCTAGGCAAAGAATTTATGAAGAAGACCCCAAAACCAATCACAGCAACAACAAAAATAAATAAATGGGACCTGATCAAATTAAAAAGCTTCTGCACAGCCAAGGAAACAATCATTAGAGCGAATAGACAACGTACAGAATGGGAGAAAATATTTGCATGCTATATATCCAACAAATGGCTGATAACTAGAGTCTATAAAGAATTCAGGCAAATCAGCAAGAAAAAATCAAACAACCCCATTAAAAGTGGGCAAAGGACATGAACAGAAACTTTTCAAAAGAAGATAGAGTCTAATGGCCAACAAACATATGAAAAAATGCTCAACATCTCTCATCATCAGGGAAATGCAAATCAAAACCACAATGAGTTATCACTTAACTCCAGTGAGAATGGCTTTTATCAAAAAGTCTTAAAACAACAAATGTTGGCGGGGATGTGGACAGATAGGAACACTCATACACTGCTGGTGGGACTGCAAACTAGTACAACCTCTATGGAAAGCAGTATGGAGATACCTCAAAGAACTAAAAGTAGAACTACCATTTGATCCAGAAATCCCACTACTGGGTATTTACCCAAAGGAAAAAAAGACATTCTATAAAAAAGATATATGCTCTCAAATGTTTATAGCAGTACAATTCACAATTGCAAAGATGTGGAAACAACCCAAGTGCCCATCAATACATGAGTGGATTAATAAAATGTGGTATATGTATACCGTGGAGTACTAGTCAGCCATAAAAAAATGGTGAACTACCTCTTGTATTGTCCTGGATGGAGCTGGAGCCCATTCTTCTAAGTGAAGTATCACAAGAATGGAAAAACAAACACTACATGTACTGACCATTAAATTGGTACTAATTGATCAACACTTATGTACACATATGGAAGTAACAATCATCAACTGTTGGGCAGGTGGTGGGGGTGGAGAGGATGGATAAATTAATACCTAATGGGTGCGGTACACACTGTCTTGGGGATGGGCATGCTTGTAGCTGTGACTCAGGTAGTGCAAAGGCAATTTATGTAACCAAAGCGCCTGTACCCCCATAATATTCTGAAATTATAAATAAATAAATAAATAAATGAATAAATAAATAAATAAAAGATTCTTTGCTACCAATTCAGGTAGCCAAATTTAAAAAAATACATAGTTAATGTGATTACAAAAAAATTTATAAATTTTTTATGAAACTTATTATGACTTATACAGATCATTTATGACATATTTGGAATTTGTGTTTTGTCTTCTATTTCTCTTTTTCAAAAAACTAGTCATTTTACTTTAGGACAAATATTTATTATAAAAGGTTTTTATACAAAATTATTTTTTAACCTTTTTTACTAAAAATATATCTTTATATCTGTAACTTTTAAAAAATCTCTTCCTATTTTTAAATTGTGTTTTATATTTTGAAACTATTTTTAAATAATGTCCAAATTAGACAAAATTATTTTTTAAATAAAAACCACGTTTTTATTTTTAAAATAATTTTTAAATTAAAAACACATCTTACTTTTGGGGCATATTTTATATTTAGAATTATATATATAAAGTAGAACTTTCAACTCTTAGTAACCTTAAATTTTAGTAAAAACCTGGGAAGTAAGAACTCTTGAATTGTCTGTTACATTTCAGTATTTTATAGATGAGAAGCATTTTATAATTTTTAGAAACATATTTTCCTATAATATAATTTTCAAATTTTATTTGGAAATGACACAGACATTTAATGAGTATCTGTTATTTAATTTAACGTAACATAACTCTAAGATTTTAAATTAAATGAAAAGTTTATTTATAGACATTTCTCTCATTTTTATTTACCTAATTTATTTATTTTTAAGTTTACCTAGATAATTAATGAAAACTGAGATAGTAGACAAAGCTAGTTATCATTTTATTTTTCTTCTTGTTAATGAATTAATATATAATTTATTACATATTTATTAAGTGCCAGGCATTTTGCTGAGTGCTTTACATGCATTATTTCATTTTAGTCATCATTTTAAATTATTTTTCTGTTAACCATTTTTATAGCCTGTGAATATCAGGAGTTCACTTAAGTAAGAGCCTTAAAGTTAACAATGCATATTTTGCCAATAACTCAGAAGATACAGCTTTTTTATTAAACCAAAAATATTAAATTAGTCTTACTTATCAAAAAATTACACAGATTATTTTGTTTTAGGCTGGGTTTATTGTTTTATAATCTTTGTGTCAAACACTGACACCGTAAAATATATAGCAGAGATGAATATAAAACAGGTTGACTAGTACACCTAGGCAAAAATATATGTTGACAATTTTGAAGACTTTTGTTTTTATTTTACCAATAATTTTAAAATCAGCTTATTTATTAAAGATTTACTTAAGTCACATGAACTAAAAAGCATTTGGGTGAACTGTGTATTTTTTATTTTATATGAGCACTCATTTATCTTTAAGAGATTTCTGGCTGACTATGCCAGATTTTACCATGTAGATACAATATATAACATAATACATATACATATGTGTAAACATATCTAAACACAAGTACCCACAAACAAATAAAGATCTTGTAGCTTTTATTTTAGATTTTTAGTTATGAGATAGTCATATAAATTCACCAGTTTATAAAAGGCTATTGTATCCAAATTATATTTCTGACAAAGTTGGGACCTGTTCACATGGCTAAACTTTATTTGCACCAAGAGGTAATCTAATGAAAGTAATGGACCAAAATTCTGGGTAAAGTAGTTCTCATGGCAGTTTGCTTTTAACAAACCTTTTTTATACTTTTTTTTTAGTTTTAAATGAGTGTGGGGTTAAATTTTTAATGTTTACATTTTAGCTAGGTTTGGCTGAATTGTGTGAGAAAAACAAAAACAAAATCTCCAAGTAGCCTTGAATTATTATAGTAACAAATCTATCTTTTATTTGACAGTCTGGTTTGCTTGATTGGTAAATGTGGGCAGGAAAGAATTTTAGTAGTTTTATTTTTTAGATTATTAACTTTTTAATTAAGTATTTCATCATTGTATGCAACTTTTTAATTAAGTATTTTATCATTGTATGCAATTGTATGCAAACCTAAATTTATATTTCTATAAGGTATCTAGCTTGTTGGTTACCACGGAGCTGTTGTAATTTGTAAAGCCATTGATCTGAAAGCCTTTTAACACTTCTTTTTTAAAAATCTTAGCTGGAATGCCATAAGCAATGAGTTTTAACTCAACACCAGTATAAAAGTCAGTAGATTCAAAGTAGGCAGGAAAAAAAAATAGATAAACAGAGAACTTAGAAGACTCTGCATGTTAACTCTATAGTTGTAGGTTTTTTTGAATAACAACATTTGAGCTCTGAATTTTTCTTGATATAATTTGTCCATTAGCTTAAAAATGTGCACAAGAACAGGCCATAATATGCAGCTGACTGGAGTCCCAGAAAACCTGGCATGTTTTAATGTTTGTGAATATCATCCTGTTTCTTATTAATCTCTTGAGAGCAAAGAAAATCCTATAAAACTTGTCAGAGAATGTCAGTTTAGACCAGTGTTTTAGATGGTGGTGACCATCCTAATGGCTTTTAATTAGCCATCTTGTGCCCACCATTTAGAATACTTACTTTTGCTCTTGGAAAATTTTCAGAACAAGCAAAGGTAAAGAGTCAAACCAAATCAAAATAAAGCAAGATACAAGTATTTAAAAAATTTTTAACCTAAGCATGCAGATCAAATGAAATATTAAAGTAGTCACACAAATTTGATTCTGTCTCACAGACAGAATATAAATTCTGTAGAAACCAAGAGTACTCAATCCAGAAAGACACTTGTCTTTATATCAGAAAGGACTTATCAGAAAAGAAAAAAAGTCTTTTATCATCCCAGGAAGGGTGTATGGTCCTTTGTTAAGGCAGTCTTATCTAAACCAGATCCCAAATAAAGTAAAAAAGCCCCTACCAAAAGGAAGCTCAACTGAGAGAAGATTCACCAGGGAGGAAAAGGTGAGCCATGGAAGTGAAGGGCTCAAGTGAGCACCGCGCACCAGTTCAAAGAATCACTGATTTCTTCAAATAGTAAGCATTTCCAGAACCCACTTCTGACACCATGTATGTCGACCTAAATAACAAACAGAGAGAGAGTCTCTAAAAGAAAAGATGTTTATTTGGGAATAGAGCATTGCAATGGGAATATGCATGTCATAGTAAACTATGTGTGTATTTGGGAAAGTAAAAGAAGACAGAATTTTTTAAAGGCAAAATGAGGATTACGTATTTGTTTTGAAATAATTACCTTTGGCTACAAAGATCAATAACAAGGGTGACACCAGTCTGAGTTTGGATAGGCAGTTGCTGGGCTGATGTTCCTGCAGAAGTATTTTTTGTGTAAGGTTGTGATGGCCTTTGTGTAAGGTTATGGTTTTTGTAGTCTTTTTGATAGTTCTTGTTATCAGTCATACAAGCATGTGAACTCTCTTTTCATAGCCTTTCCTGGTTCTAGTTGTCAGGATTTTCTTAACATCGGTGCTCCATTTTGATTCTGACAACTTTCACATTTCAAAATAAAAAATTTTTTAAAAAATGGAGAAACAACAATAAAATAAGTTACATAGACTAGACTCTCTTGGGAAAAGCCATCATGGCCCCTACATATTCTGCCTACTCTGGCTTAGCTGAGCACCAAGGTTGTGAGAAGAGGCTTGGGCCAACTGATGCCTGTGTGCCTTGCCAAATAATGCATTAGATAAGGGAAAGCAAAATATAGCCTGTAGAGCCTTGTTCACTTTTATTTTTATATAGGCCACAGTGTCTTGCTGCAGTTAGAGAAATGCCCTTCCAAAACATTCTTCTACAACTGGTCTGTTTAGACAGCCCCTTCAAATGACCAGTTGATTCACTGAAGGGGGAAAAATTACCTAATGAGTTGAATGATCAGTCAGAATGTCAAGTCCCTCACCCAGCATAGACAGTCATGGGATGCATATTCATGATAAAACAACTCACAGAATAGCTTTTAGGTAATATGATTTACATTTTTTAAAAGTAGAGAATCATACTTGGAACAAACATTAAAAATAATTAGCACATTGGGAATAGACCTTAACTGTTAAAACTAGGTTGAAATGTTGCAAGAATATTTGAAACTAGAAAAGACCAGAACTTATCTAATCCAGTCATTTCATTTTGTATGTGGCAAAAGTTTGTGAGTGAAAATTAAGTTTCAGACATATCTGGGCATCCATTTCCATAGGTTCATTACATTGGGCCTTGTGCCTGGGAAGACTTTGGTTTATTATTGGCCCCTGGGGTCAGAATCTTGGTGATGTATGGGCAAGCAGAATGCTTATTCTGAATGGCTCCATAAACTAGGCCTGAATTCTATGGAGAGAAGAGCATTATTTCCATCTCTCCTTTTGTAACATAGTGTGTGTTGATTGAGGACTGAATGGAAGCTGCAGGTTGGGTGCATTGGAAGACAGCACCTCAAAAGTGGCAGTAACTTTTCTGGAAGAAAAGAGAAAATTTGTTTATTCATTTAATGAATATTTGTTGAGACCTTACTATATTCCAGGCACTGTTCTAGATGCTTGGGATACATTATGGGACAAAATAAAGAGTACTGCTCTTAAGGAGCTTACATTCTAGTGGTGGAGGGGAGAGTAAGACAGAGAAGAAACAATATGCATAATAAATAAGTAAATCATATAGTATGTTAGAATATCATAAGTACTATGGAAAAAAAGTAAAAGTGGAGTAGAAGGAGAGGAGTTCAGAGTGGCACTGAGGGGAAGCACAGGCTGTACTACTGAATTTTCAGGAGAGACTTTATTAAGCAGGGATAATTTGAAGGCTGTGAAGGAGTTACCAGATCTGACATCTAAGGGAGGTGCATTCCAACAGAGGGGACAGTCAGAGCAAAGGCCCCAAGGTGAGCATGTGCCTAGCAGGTTTGTGGAGCAGCAAAGAGGCCTGTGTGGTTGATTAAGAGACAGTAAAGGAAAGAGTATCAGGTAAGGTGGTTAGAGGGGTGGTAGGGTCAGATGACATATAGGGCATTGCAGGCCATGGTAAGGACTTGGGTTGCTACTCTGTGTGAAATGGGAGCCAGCGTGGGGTCTTGAATAGAGGAGGCATGGGAACTGGCTAATGTTTTAATGCAATCACCCTGGCTGCTGTGCAAAGAATGGACTGTAGAATGGCAAGAGGAGAAGGAGGATGCCGGTAATGAGCCAGCTGCAACTATGGGGGTGGCTCAAATTACAGTGGAAATGGGAGTTGGTGTTAATAAGGTCAGATTTGGGGGGATATTTTGAAGGAAGTGTTCATAGGATTTCCTGACAGATTGGACATGAGGTATAAGAGAAAGAGTGATCAAGAAAGAATGAGACGGATGGAGTCATTATCAATAATGATATGAGGAAGACTGCAGGAGGAGCAGACTTGAGGGGATGATCAGGAATTGGCCATGTTGTGATGGAGTGGCAGGCGTGAAAGCCTGATTGTAGTGAGTTTAAGAAAGACTAGAGGAATTGGAGACAGCAGAGATAGGCACTCTTTTGAGAAATTTTGCTTCAAAGAGGAACAAAGAAATCAATCAGTAATTGGTGGGAGGAGTAAGATAAAGAGAAGTATGTGTTTTTTAAGGTAATATATTTCATAATTTTAAAAAAGGAAATCATTTCCACCTTTGAAATTTATTGACAAATGCACATTGTGTTGAATTTAGATATGATGTGCCAAATGTAAAGAAAGGGTATAGAGCAGTACTTTCAAAGTAAGGTTCCCAGAACAGCAAGAATAGTATCATATGGGGATATGTTAGAAATGCAAATTCTAACCCCATGGGACCAGATGCACACTGCCACCTACCCCTGCTAATGCTGCCAAGGGGGCTCCCAACCCTGCCATGGCTCCTGTTGCCCAGAGACTTGGCAGGACCAAATGTGTACTTCCACCTGCCCTGCTGATGCCACCGAGTGAGCCCTGCCCCACTCCTGCTGTGGTTCCCACTGTCACCAGGGGGATGCAGGTACCAGCAAATCCCCATAGCCACCCACTTCCACTGCCACCATGGAAAGGGACCTGCCCTGCCACTTCCCAAGCTTTCAACACCTGCCTAGGAACCATCCTGCCCCTCCACACAAACATCCCCCAGCACCTGTGTGGTCTGTGACAACCACAGGGGAAAAGGGCAACACAAGAGAGTAACAGTGTTACAAGTCCACAGTGGATCCATCCCTCTCCTGCCTGAGCATTCCTCTGAAGCAGGACTCAAGCAGGCCATCCAGGGGCCCAGGAACTGGGGATTACCAAACCTAGTCCACCACCATTGGCACCTAAACACCCTCCCAGGGGTCTGAGTTTTAACTGACCCAAATTACCAGCAACATTGCAGTGAGTATCTACCAGCACAAGCTGAAAGGCAGTGTACCTTCCCTTTCTACACTGAGCAACAGAGTTCCCAGCAGAGGAGAATAAGGGTACTGCAAAGCTATCAGTTTTGAGCTGAGAGAATAGATTCCAGATGAGGAGGAACCAGCATAAGAATGCTGGCAATATGAAAAAACAGGCTATTTGACACTCCTAAGGGATCACACTAGCTCCCCAGCAATGGACTTCAACCAAAAGGAAACTTCTAAATGTCAGATATGGAATTCAAAATGTGGATTGCAGGAAAGCTCATTAAGATTAATGAGAAAGTAAAAAACCAACACAATGAAACAAACAAACAAAAAAACCCAAAAAACAAAAACAAAAACTCAAGACATGAATGAAAAATTCACTAGAGATAGATAATTAAAAAAAAATAACAGACCTCCTGGAAATGAAACAGTCATGTAGTGAATTTCAAAATACAGTGGAAAGTTTCAACAACAGACTACACCAAGCAGAAGAAAGAATTTCAGAGCTTGAAGAAAAGGCTTTAATTAACCTAGGTAATCAAAAGTAAAGAAAAAAAGTCAAGAGAAATCAAGAAAGTCTCATACAAATATGGGATTATGTGAAATGCACAAACATAAGAATCATAGGTATTCCTGAGGGAGAAGAAGAAAAAGCAAAAAAGCATGGAAAATCTATTTGAGGGAATAATGGAGGAAAACTTCCCTGGTCTTGCTAGAGATTTAGACATCCAGATATAAGAAGGTCAATGAACTTCTGGAAGATTTATTGCAAATAGGACATCACCAAGACACATAGTCATCAGTCTAGACAAAGTTAAAGTGAAGGAGAAAACCCTAAAAACGGTGAGGCAAAAGCATCAAGCAACTTATAAAGGAAAACCCATCAGACTAACAGCAGACTTCTCAGCAGAAACCTTTCAAGCCAGAAGAGACTGGGGTCCCATATTTAGTATTCTTAAACACAATAACTTTCAGGCAAGAATTTTGTATCATGCAAAACTAAACTTCATAAATGAAGGACAAATAAAATCTTTCTTAGATAAGCAAACTCTAAGGGAATTTGTCACCACTAGACCTCCCCTACAGGAAATGCTCAAAAAACCTCTAAACACTGAAGAGAACAGTTGATATGCACCAGTCTAAAAACACTCCAAAGTAAAAACTTGCAGCCCCTATAAAACAGTAACACAATGAAGAATACGAAGCAAATAGTTAATAATCAACATGATGACTGGAACAGTATCTCATTTATCAATATTAACACTGAATGTAAATCATCTAAATGTCCCACTTAAAAGATATAGGTTGGTGGAATGGATGGGAAAAAACCCACAACCCAAATATCTGCTGTCTCCAAGAAACTCATTTAATTTGTAAAGAGTCACATAGATTCAAGGTAAAGGGGTGGAAAAAATATCCATGCAAATGGAAACCAAAATCAAGCAGAAGTAGCTTTTCTTATATCAGATAAAACAGACTTTAAATCACCAACAGTGAAAAAAGACAAAAATGGTCATTATATAATTATAAAGGGACCAGTTCAACAAGAAAATATAACAATCCTAAACTTTTATGCGCCCAATGCTGGAACTCCCTAATTCATAAAACAAATACTATTAGACCTAAGAAATGAAATAAATGGCAACATATTGATACTAGGGGACTTGAAAACTTCACTGACAGGACTAGACAGATCATTGAGGCAGAAAATCAACAGACACTGAACTTAAATGAGACTCTAGAAGTAATGGACCTAACAGACATTTATAGAACATTCTACCCCACAACTGCAGAATATACATTCTTCTCAACAGCACATGGAACATTCTCCAAGATAGACCATATGTTAGGCCAAAAAAAAATTCTCAGTAAACTTAAAAAAATCAAAATCATACCTTGTATCTTCTCAGACCACAGTGGAATAAAACTATAAATCAATTCCAAGAAGTTCTCTCAAAGTTATACAAATACATGGAAGTTAAACAAACTGCTGCTGAACAATCTTTGGGTCAGTGATGAAATCAAGATGGAGATCAAAAATTTTTTTGAATTGAATGACAATGGCAACACAAGCTACCAAAAATCTCTGGGATACAGTTAAAGCAATGCTAAGAGGGAAATTCATAGCACTAAATGCCTACATCAAAAAGACCGAAAGATCACATAACAACAACATAATGTCATACCACAAGGAACTAGAAAAACAAAAACAAACCAAAACCAAGGGTAGCAGAAGAAAAGAAATAACAAAGATCAGAGCAGAGCTCAATGAAATTGAAACAAACAAACAAAAATATACAAAGGATCAATGAAACAAAAAGTTGGTTATTTGAAAAGATAAACTAAATCAACAGACCAGTAGGTAGATTAACCAAGAAAAGAAGAGACAGGATTCAAATAAGCTCAATAAGCTCAATCAGAAATGAAAAAAGAGACACTACAACTGATACCACAGAAATACAAAATATCATCCAAGACTATTATGACCACCTGTATGCATACAAACTAGAAAATCTAGAGGAAATGGATAAATTTTTGGAAACACATAACCTCTTAAGCTTGAATCAGGAAGAAATAGAAATCTCGAACAGACCAATATCAGGCAACAAGTTTGAATCAGTAATTGAAAATCTGCCAACTAAAAAAAGCCCAGGACAGATGGATTCACAGCTGAATTCAACTAAACCTACAGAGAAGAATTGGTACCTATCCTATAGAAACTGGTCCATAAAATCAGGAAGGAGGGAATCCTCCCTAGTTCATTCTGTGAAGCCAGTATCACCCTGATACCAAAGCCAGGAAAGGACACACACAAAAAAGAAAGCTACAGACCAATGTCCCTCATAAATATAGATGCAAAAATCCTCATCAAAATACTAGCAAAATGAATCCAACAGCACATCAAAAAGATAATTCAGCATGATCAAGTGAGTTTCATCCCAGGGATGCAAGGATGGTTCAACACACACAAATCAATAAATGTGATTCACCACATAAACAGAATTAATAACAAAGACAATATGATCATCTCAATAGATGCAGAAAAAGCATTTAGTAAAATCCAGCACCCCTTCATGGTAAAAACTCTCAACAAACTAGGCATAGAAGGAACATACCTCAAAATAAAAAAAGCCATATATGACAAAATTACAGCCAACATCAAAATGAATGGGGTAAAGTTGAAAGTACTCTCCTTAAGAACTAGAACAAGACAAGGATGCCCACTGGCACTACTTCTATTCAACTTAGTACTAGAATTCCTAGCCAGAGCAATCAAGCAAGAGAAAGAAACAAAGTGCACCCAAATTGGGAAAGAGGAGGTCAAACTATCCCTGTTTGCCAATGATATGATCTTATATCTAGAAAACCCTAAAGAATCCTCCAAAAGACTCCTAGAATTGATAAATAAAATCACTAGTTTCAGTTTACAAAATTAATGTACACAAGTCAGTAGCATTTCTATATACTAACAGTCAAGCTGAGAGTCAAATCAAGAACTCAATACCATTTACAATAGCTGCAAAGAAAATAAAATACTTAGGAACAGACTTAACTAAGGAAGTGGAAGATATCCACAAGGAGTACTGTATAAAACAGTGATGAAAGAAATCATAGATGGCACAAACAAATGGAAAAACATTCCATACTCATGGATTGGACTAATCAATATTGTTAAAATTTCCATAATGCCCAAAGTGATTCACAGATTCAATGCAATTACCATCAAAATACCAACATCATTTTTCACAGAATAAGAAAAAAACAATCCTAAATTTTATATGGAACAACAACAAAAAAGCCCAAATAGCCAATGCAATCCTAAATAAAAGAACAAATCCAGAGATATCACATTGCCTGACTTCAAATTATACTACAAGGCTATAGTAACCACAACAGCATGGTACTGGTATAAAAGTAGACGCAAAGATCAATGGAACAGAATACAGAACCCAGAAATAAAACCATACATCTACAACCAACTGGTCTTCGACAATGCAGATAAAAATATACACTGAGGTAAAGACTCCCTATCTGATAAATGGTGCTGGGAAAATTGGAGAGCCACATGCAGAGGAATGAAACTGGATTCTTACCTCTCACCATATACAAACATTAACTCAAGATGGATTTAAAGACTTATATGTAAGACCTGAAATCACAAAAATTCTAGAAGAAAATGTAGGAGAAATTCTTATGGATATTGGTCTAGGCAAAGAATTTATGACTAAGGCCCCAAAAGCAAATACAGCAAGAAATAAAAATAAATAAATGGGACTTAATTAATTAAACTACAAATTTCTGCACAGCAAAGGAAACAATCAACAGAGTAAATAGACAACCTACATAATGGGGGAAAAATTTGCAAACTATTCATCAGACAAAGGACTAATATCCAGAATCTACAAAGAACTCAAACAAATCAGCCAGAAAAAAATGAATAACCACATTAAAAAGTGGGCAAAAGACATGAACATACATTTTTCAAAAGAAGATATACAGATGGCCAAAAAACATGAAAAAATGCTCAACATCACTAATCATCAGGGAAATGCAAATTAAAACCACAACAAGATCCCACCTTACCCCTATCAGAATGGTCATCACTAAAAAGTCAAAAAACAGCAGATGTTGATGTGGATGCAGTGAAAAGGGAACACTTAGACATTGTTGGTGGGAATGAAAAATAGTATAACCTCTATGGAAAACAGTATGGAGATTTCTCAGAGAACTACAAGTAGATCTACCATTCGACCCAGCAAACCCACTACTAGAGATCTACCCACAGGAAAGGTGTCATTTTATACAAAAGACACATGCACTTGTATGTTTATCACAGCACAATTCACAATTGCAAATATATGGAATCAACCTAAGTGCCTATCAACTGATGAGTGGATAAAGAAAATGTGGGGTGTGTACACACACACACATACACACACCCCCCCATAGAGTACTACTCAGTCATGAAAAAGAATGAAATAATGTCTTTTGCAGCAACTTGGGTGGAACTGGAGGCCATTATTGTAAGTGAAGTAACCCAGGAACAAAAACCCAAATACTGCATATTCTTACTTTTATAAGTGGGAGCTAAACAATGGGTATGTATGGTCCTCTATAGTGTCTTAATGGACACTGAAGACTCAGAAGGGGGATGGGGGGAGGATGTACAGGATGAAAAATTACCTAGTGGGTACAATTTATACTATTTAGGTGATGGGCATATTAAAAGCCTAGACTTCTCCATGATGCAATTCATCCATGTAACAATAATCCACTTGTACCCCCTAAATCCACTTGAATAAAAAATGAACCAAAAAATGCAAATTATAGGGGGCCCCGCCCCAAATGTACTGAATCAGAAACTCTGTGGCTCAACAAACCCTTCAGGTGATTCCGATGCACACTAAAGTTTGAGAGGCCTGGGCGTAGAATACCCTTTTCAGGTGAATTTACTTCCAAGTCATTACCAGAGAACGTCTGCATTTCTTCACCACAAGAGAGAGAGTGTTAAAAATGGAGTCACGTACTTCAATACGTGAGAGAGGAGGACTCAAATGCATGGGTGGCATTAGATAGGCACAAGGGCAACTCACCTGTGGTAATAGGCAAGATGCCAGAGAGCATGGGCACAAAAGTGGCAGCAGTGGGAATCTGTGGAAGTTCTCATTGCTTCAATTTTCTCAGTTAAGTAGCAAGCAAAGTCATTAGCTGAGAGTGAGGGTGGAGGAGTTTTGGCAAGCTTGGCAACACATTCTGTGGGCAATACTGTATGAAAACAGTTGCTCAAACATTGCTAGTGGGAGTGTGAAATTAAATGACTCCTCTGGAGAGAGATTTAGCAATATTTTTATTCTTTGACATAGCAGTCTCACTTCTAGTAATTTAATCAGAAGACACCCCTCCACAAATATGAAACAACATATGTACCAAGGTTATTTATTGCAACATTGTTTGTAGTAGAAAAAATATTGTAAAGAACCTAAATGACCATTCATAGGGGACTGGTTTATGGAGTACTATGCAGCCCTAGAAAGAGTAAGAAAGATTTTTACATACTGACATACAGTGATCTCCTGGCTATATTAATAAGTGAAAAATGCAAGATAAAAGACAGTTTATATAGTATGCTACCTTTTGTGGATGAAAGAAGAGAAAATGAGAATATATACTTATTTTTACAAAAAATGCAGGAAGGATGAGCTAAAAACGAAGAAGGATGATTACATAAAGGGGATGGGTAGAGATGGGGTAGAGGGAATGGGGATGGGGGTAAGACTTCTCTGAGTATCTCTTTCAGTATAGTAGTTTAAAATAGGCTTACTGAGATATAATTCAAGTTCACCCCTTTAAAATGTACAATTCAGTGGGCTTTTTGCTATATTCACAAAGTTTTGCATCAATGACCACCATCTAATTCCAGAATATATTCTTCACTCCATAAAGAAACCCCATACTCACTAGCAGTCACTCCCCATTGCTGCTTCCCCCTCCCAACTCACCCAGCCCCAGGTAACCACTAATCTACTCTCTGTCTCTATGAATTAGCTTATTCTGGACAGTTCACATAAATGGAGTCATATGATATGTGGTCTTTTGTGCCTGGCTTCTTTCACTTAGTATAATGTATTCAAAATTCATTCAAGTTGTAGTATGTATCAGTCTTCATTCTTCTTAATAGCTCAATAATATTCCATTGTGTGGATATACCACCTTTTCCTTATTCATTCATTAGTTTGATGAACATTTGGGTTGCTTCCAATTTGGGGCTATTATAAATAATGCTGCTATGAACATTCATGTATAAGTTTTTATATAAACATATGTTGTTATATCTCTTGGGCATATATACCTAGGATTGGAACTGCTGGGTCATATGGTACCACCTTGCTTAACATTTTGAAGAACTGCCAAACTAGCAATGTATGAGGGTTCCAATTTCCTCAAATCCTCACTGATACTTGTTATTCCTCTTTTTGATTGTAGCCATTCTAGTGGGTGCGAAGTGGTATCACATTGTGGTTTTAATTTGCATTGCCATAGTGGTTGTTGATGATGAGCATCTTCTTCTGTGCTTATCGGTCAATTCTATATCTTCTTTGGAGAAGCAGCTATTCAGATCCTTTGCCCAGTTTTTTATTGTGTTATTTGTCTTTTCATTGTTGAATTGTAAGGGTTCATTACATACTCTGGATAAAAGTTGCTTATCAGATATATAATTTGTAAATATGGGTTGTCTTTTCACTATCTTGATAGTGTCCTATGAAGCACAAATATTTTTCATTTTGATGAAGTTAAATTTATCTATTTTTTCTTTGGTTGCTTGTGCTGTTAGTGTCATATGGTGTCCATATGGGTATCTGTTTGAGCCAGCATCACTTATTGAAAAGACCATTCTTTCCGCTGCTGCACCTGAGTAAAGCCTTTGCCAAAAATCAGGTGATTACATAATTTTGGTTAGTTCCTATGCTTTCTATTTTGCTCCATTGATTTATTTATCTTTTCCCCAGTACCACAGTCTTAATTATTATAGCTATCCAGCAGGTCTCGGTTTCTGGTTGTGTAAATCTTCCAGCTTTGTTCTTTAAGGTTGGTTTGTCTATTCTTGGCCTTTTGTATTTCTGTATAAATTTTACTATCAGCTTATCAATTTTCATGATAAACCTGCTGCAATTTTTATTGGGATTTTATTGACTCCATAAATCAAGTTGGGAGGAACTGACATATTAACAATATCAAGACTCCAACCTATGAACATGGTATATTCCTACATTTAAATGGGTTTTCTTTAATTTTTCTCAACAATATTTTATAGTTTTTAGTGTAAAGATTGTATACATCTTTTGTTAGATTCATTCCTAGGTATTTGATGACTTTTGGATGATGTAATTTTTAAAAAACATTGTACTTATTGTCCTGATCTATAAAAGTGAAATGGATTTTTATATTTGGAACTTATATTGACATGGTTAAATACACATATTAATTCAAATTGTTTGTAGATCCTTTTGGATTTTTTTTTTTTGCCTGATTATGCTGACTAGAATCTCCAGTGCAATATTGAATAGAAGTGTTCCTAGCAGACATCCTTATTCCTGATCTCAGGGAAAATTTAAAAAATAATTTAACAATAATTATGATGTTTGATGTAGGTTTTTTGTAGCTACTGTTTGTTTAGATTAAGGAAGTTCCCTTCTCTTCTAAGTTGCCAAGTTTTTTTTTTAATCACAAGTGAAAGTTGAATTTTGTCAAATGCCTTTTCACATCTATTGAGGTGATCTTATGCTTTTCTACTCTTTTTTTCCTGTTAATATAGTAAGTTACATGAATTGATTTTCCCATAAGCCTCACTTGGTTATGATATACTTTCATTGTTATATGTCACTGGATTAGATTTACACACACACATATTATTAGTTTGTAATTTTTATTTCTTGAATTGTTCTTTTCATGTTTTGGTTATGCTGGCTTTGTAGAATAACACTTCTGTGTTTTGGAAGTATTTGTGTAAGAGCAATGTTATTTCCTCTTTAAGTGTTTGAAACAATTTATCAGTGAAGCCATTTAGGCCTGGAGTCTTACATTGTGGGAAGGTTTTAATAATGGCTTTCAGTTCTTTCATAGATATAGGACTATTTCTTCTTGTGTCAGTTTTATTGAGTTGTGTTTCTTTTTTTTTTTGTGGATATCATTGTATTTCTTTTTTTTTTATTTGAGAATATTATGGGGGTACAACACTTTGGTTATACATATTGCCCATGCACTGCCCGTGTCAGAGCTACAATCGTGGTCATCTCCCAAACTGTGCTCCCCACATCCATTCAGTGAGAGTTGTCCCATCCCCTCCCTCCTGCCCGCCCCCTGATGAATATTATTGCCCTGTGTGATGTAGGTGTTGATCAGTTAGTACCAATTTGATGGTGAGTACCAGTGGTGCTTGTTTTTCCAATCCTGTGACACTTCGCTTTGAAGAATGGGCTCTAGCTCCAACCAGGATAATACCAGATGTGTTAATTCACTGTTGTTCCTTATTGCTGAGTAATACTCCATGGTGTACATATACCACATTTTATTAATCCACTTGTGTATTGATGGGCATCTGGGTTGTTTCCACATCTTTGCAATTGTGAATTGTGCTGCTATAAACATTCGTGAGCAGATGTCTTTATTATAAAATGTCTTTTTTTCCTTTGGGTAAATACCCAGTAGCGGGATTGCTGGATCAAATGGTAGTTCTACTTTTAGTTCTTTGAGGTGTCTCCATATTACTTTCCATAGAGGTTGTACTACTTTGCAGTCCCACCAGCAGTGTATGAGTGTTCCTATCTGTCCACATCCCCGCCAACATTTGTTGTTTGGGGATTTTTTAATATGAGCCAATCTCACTGGAGTTAAGTAATATCTCATTGTGGTTTTGATTTGCATTTCCCTGATGATTAGAGAAGTTGAGCAATTTTTTATATGTTTGCTGGCCATTATTCTGTCTTCTTTGGAAAAGTTTCTGTTCATGTCCTTTGCCCATTTTTAATAGGGTTGTTTGATTTTTTCTTGTTGATTTTCCTAAGTTCTGTATAGATTCTGGTTATCAGCCCTTTATCAGAGGTGTAGCATGCAAATATTTTCTCCCATTCTGTAGGTTGTCTGTTCACTCTAGTGATAGTTTCCTTGGCTGTGCAGAAGCTTTTTAATTTGATCAGGTCCCATGTATTTATTTTGGTTGCTGCTGTGATTGCTTTGGGGGTTTTCTTCATAAATTCTTTGCCTAGGCCAATGTCCATAAGAGTTTTTCCAACATTTTCTTTGAGAATTCTTATGGTTTCATGTCTTAGGTTTAGATCTGTTATCCATTGTGAGTTGATTTTTGTGAGAGGTGAGAGGTGTGGGTCCAGTTTCAGTCTTCTACATATGGCCATCCAGTTTTCCCAGCACCATTTGTTGAATAGGGAATCTTTTCCCCAGTGTACGTTTTTTTGGAATTTGTCAAAGATCAGGTGACTGTATGAGGTTGGTTTTATATTTGGGTTCTCGGTCCTGTTCCATTGGTCTACGTGTCTGTTCTTGTGCCAATATCATGCAGTTTTGGTTACTATAGCCTTGTAGTATAGTTTGAAGTCTGGTAGACATATGCCTCCCAATTTGTTCTTTTTGCTTAAGATTGCTTTGGCTAGACGGGGTCTTCTCTGGTTCCACACGAAGCGTAGAATTATTTTTTCTAGATCGGCAAAAAATGATGTTGGTATTTTTATAGGGACTGCGTTGAGTCTGTAAATCTCTTTAGGTAGCAAAGCCATTTTTACTATGTTGACTCTGCCTATCCAAGAGCATGGTAGGGTTTTCCATCTATTTACCTCCTCTGCTATTTCTTTTCTCAGTGTTTCGTAATTGAGTTGTGTTTCTTAAGGAGGCTGCCCACTTCCTCTAGGGTTGCTTCTGCCCCATTCTCTTGCTGTTTTCCTTTTAGGTCCCCTAACTATACTTAGGTTAGACTTTCATACCGTATCTTATATGTCTCTGACACTCTTTTCAGGAATGTCTATCCTTTTTACTCCCACGTTTCTTTCTAGATATCATCTAGTGCAGTAATCCTGGTTTCCACTTTGCCTGATCTTCTGTTAAATCCATCTGTTGAGATCTTAATTTGAGCCATTTTATTTTCTTTTCCAGACTTCCATTTGGCTTTTTATTATAGATACAGTTCTCTAGTGACATTCTCTTTCTTGCCATATAGTTTCTTGAACCTACTCATCACAATTATTTTAAAGTTTGTGTCTGGTAACTCCAGTAGCACCTATGTTCTGCTTCTAGCCTCTCTGTCTTTCTCTTGGTTTTGTTTATTTGTATACCAGTAAATTTTGATCGAATGCCCAACATTGTGTATGAAAAAATATAGAGGTTCCAGATCATGTTATCTTCTTCCAGTGAGGATTACCCTTTCCTCTGTCAGGCAGCAGAGGATCAGATCACCTTAATTCAACTTAGGACTTTGCTGACTCAAGGCTAGTTTTCAATCTTTTTATGGCCCAGTTTACCTCTGGTTCACCCCTGCTTCTAGGGTGTAACCTTCTAGGAGTTCCAACTAAGAATCAAGGTTGTTTGCTAGGCCTCCTCCTACTTGTCAGGTCATGAACTCCAATTTTTCTCTCTCGGGCACTGTAAGTCTGTCACAAACTTGCTTTGCTTTGCTGATGTTTTCTGACTCGCTTGTTAGCCTTACTCTCTGCACAACTTAAACTGTAAATGCCTCTAGAAGAAAACTGGTTCCAAGTGCTAGGTTCTATTCTGTGTCCCCCCAATCTCTTGGGGATCTTGGTCCCTCAACATCCGGCTGCTTTGTTACCTCCAGACTTTTAGTCTCCCCAGCCCCATGAGGTGACCTAAAGCTGCTCTGCTAGCTTCTTTGTCTCATGCTCCATGCCAAAAATATCAAGGAGGAAAAGGAGTGTCCAGAAAGTAAGGCTCACCTTAATTAGCTTCCCTTCTTTCTGTATCTTCTCTCTCAAGTACTGGCTGCTTAAGCAGCCCTCTGACTCCTTCACAAAAGTTGTTTATAAAAACCTGCCTTCTCTAGTTTTTCTTGTTAGAATATTCATCGCTGCTAAAAGCTACCCAACCATAGTTAGAAGACGACTTCTGAACTCATGATTAAAGTGTGTATGTGTGCATGTGTGCATGCTTCCCTTTTTCTCAGTCCATTGATTGAAAGAATATACAAGCAACAATCTTGCAGTAGCAGTGGACACACCTAACACCCAGATCTTTGTTTCTGTACATCATTTCCCACTAAAATGAATCAAGTTTCTTTGGACAAATGACTGATTTCAGAGATTGTACAAGCACAAGATGATATCTTGCTGTACCAGAAAGTAAAAAAGTGATCAGAGAATGATGGGAACATGTTATAAGGACACAGGAACCAACTTGATGGGACACCAACTGGCTGAGTCTGGGATAATTTGAACATCAAAAAATAATGATGGTAATCGTTTGTAATACATTGAGTTAAGAAAAAAGTCCATGAATCCATGGTGATATTCAAAATGAAAGAAGTGGAGGAAAAGGAGGAAAGCTCTGTTTTTTTTAAACAGAGGAATGCCAGCTACTAAATGTAGAAGGAACAATATAACTAGAAAAATGATATTTTATAACCCCCAAAGTAATAATTGGCTCAGGTGAGGATCATCAGAGGATGCTAATATGACTGGGTAAAATGTTGTTGGAAACAGGTCTCAAGGTGTCACTCCACAGATTACTTTTAAAAAGGAAAAATGTGCTTTTACAACGTAAAAGTCTGATGGTCACCACCTTAACCAAGTGGTCAAGCTTGGCAATGCCAATAGTGGTTTGACCTGACACTATATGCCTTCAATATGATCCAGTGGGAGGTACACAATGCCATTTATGTGATGTTCTTGCTGGAAATGTTTGATCTAAATATCATCAGGAGGAAAGAGGCAATTTGAGAATGTGAGGCATGATGCAGGACATTTGACCTGGACTCTTTAAAGGATTTGATGTCATGAAGAACAGAGGAAGTCAAGGAAATTGTTCTGGACTGTAGGAGACTAAAACAGCCAAATGCTCTGAGTGAATCTTGGATTGGAAAGATAGAAGCCATAAACGATATTTTGGGGACAATAGAAGAAATTTTAGTAAAGACTGGATGCTGAATGATATTAAAGTTATGTTGATTTTCTTAGGTGTGTTGATATTGTGGTTAAATAAGGGGATCTTATTCTTGAAAATACATGCTGAAATATTTTGCTGTGAAGTTTCATGATGAAAGAAGCCTACTTCTCTATGACTTGAACAGAAGGAAATGTAGATGTAAATATGTAGTTAGAGAAATGGAGTGGGTGTAACAAGATGTTAACAGTTGGTGAATATAGGTGAGGGATATGTGGGTCTCAAAAATTAAGAGAAAAACCCCTTGTAGCCTTTTATTATTTTTTCAACAAAAATCCATAAGATGGCAGTAGAGGACCACTCTTAAAATGAGTTTCTTTGGGGCCTTTGGTAAGGTGACCTTATTTTCTGACTTGAAAAGCAGGATGTGAGATCCAACAAAGGATTGTTTTTGCTTTGTGAATACATTTGTATGAAAAGGTACACGCAAATATGAACATGAAACGCCATTTGGCTCTATCATTCTACAAATTGCTTTTGTTGGAATAAATAACATTTTGTTAAATTTGGTCCATGAAATTTGTCTAAAATGTTGTGTGTCTGAGCATTTTTCTGGTGAGAATATCCACAGCTTCTACCACATCTCAAGGGGGTTGGTTCTCACTCCCCAGTCTGAGCAGCTTGAGGGGTTCAAGAAAGTGGTACTAGGTCAATGCCTTAACCACATCAGGGTTGGTATCAGTTTAAGCCATTTCCCTTTAATATGTTCTTTGAAAGTGCTTGAGTTTAGTGAAGTGCCCTGGCAATGATTATTTGTTAAATGGATTGATGTAGGAACTAATGGATGCAGATGGATAGGAGTCAGAAGATCTAGGTGTGAATGTGGCACTTATGCCATCCTGCCCCCTCATAATACTCCTCCAAACACCCACACCAAGATAAAATGTAGATAGGAAGAAGTTTGTGGTCATATTAAAAAATTCCCTATCAAACAGAATCAGTTGTTTGCCTGTGTTTAGTTTTTTACTCCCCAAAGAAAAACAGCTTATTGGTCAATGGAGATGCTAGCCATAAAAACCTTTCTCTTTATAAACATTTGTCAAAAGAGTGATTTTTTTTAGGGTAACATGAGCCAAGTTTGTGATTACGGAAAGCTCCTAGTCTACTGTGAGTGTCACCTGTGCCTCTTGTCTCCTCCATCAGAGAGTTCTTGGTTTGGATCAGGGTAGGTTTCTATAAATTGCAATGTGAGCAGCTTGGTGATCACAGTAAGAGCCAAGCCACATAATGTTCCTCTCTTTTTTATTCACTAACCAAAGAACTGCCTTTGTTTTCTGGGGAATTGAAAACAACTCAGCAGATAGCTGTCTTAAAAACTTGCATTAATTGTAAAAGAAAATCTCTGCTGAGCACCTTGATCCGGCTATCTGGGTGGTACTGATTTTTAAAAAAGGGTCATGTATTAGAATCAACTAAGGGAAAATAAAATGCCCGTTGAAGATATGTTGGCAGTGTGTAGTTGGTTTAAGGTATCATTTACTGAGTTCTTACCATTTTTTGATCTCCCAACTTCATTAGTATTTTTTTAAAATTCCTTATTGAGGGATCATGAGCTACATGTAGTTAACGATGTGACTAGAATGAGAGACTAAATAGTAAAATGGTCATGTCTTTAGAAAGGAACTTTTAACTTCTCTCCCCTGCATTCTCAATCGAAACATCATGTTGGGCCATTTTGTTGGCTAAAAGAGCAGTTCAGTACAGAACCGGTGAAATAAATTATGACACATCCATACAATGAGATCATATGTAGCTGTTGAGAATAATGACATAGATTCATGAATATTGACATGGAAAGATATCCAAGCTGAATTGAAAAAGAAGCAGAGCAAGTTCAAAAACAATGTGTAAGGTACAATCCTATTTTGAAATACACATTTGCTGTTATATGTTCAGAAAATAAGATCTGGGAGACCATATAGGAATTTTCTTAAAGTGGTTTATTTATGTTGTGGGGAAGGGAGCTGTATTGTGGTATAAGGAGACTCACATTTTGTACTTTATCTATTTTTCCATTGTCTGGATTTTTTTATGAGAATATAGTGTGAATAAATAATGATATAAAGAGAATGTATGTTGGCACAATCCTTTGAGACCTTCATATGCTGCATATAATTGTTACTTAGTATAATCAATTCTGTCGTTCGTCTTGAACAGAAGCCAAAGAAAGCCAATTAATTAACTTATAAATTATAATATATATCTTCCATATGCAAAGCTGTTTACAGTATTAAAGAACCTGAAATGGAACAATAAAAACAAATGTATAAACTGAAAAAAAGACAAACTGTTTAGAAGGAACGAGATAACAGTACCTGGAACACGGAGTTTAGCTCTGAGCTTTCTGGTACCCAGGGGAAAAAGGAAAATATGTTGGCTCTATTCTTTATGTTTCTACTAAAGTAAGAATGCCGCAAGAAGTTTACCACATGGCATCTTACATAAGACACATTGAGTGACATACTGGCCAATATCTTTTAAACTATATTTTTACAAAAGACACAGAAACATTTGATTAAATATTTTATCGATTAATATTTACCATCTATAAAATGAAGCCAAAACATCCGATCACAACTCATTCACTGAAAACATCTTTTTTGGTGAAACTGAGGGAATATATTCCAGGTACATAGTTTCCTGATAATCCAAACAAATCATTTTCAAACGTAGCTGCACATCAGAATCAACTGGGGAGCTTTAAAAAATTCTGATTCCATGATCCACCATGCATCCTCAGAAGGTCTGGCATGGATCTTGAGAACCTGGAGTTACTGATGCTCTGCACATGTTCTAATACAAATCCTAGTTTGGGAACCACTAATCTATGATACACGATAGATGTAACGTGTCTTTCTCTAGCATGTTTTATTTGAAGGCAAAAAAGTTAAAACTTTTTTTGTATGAAAACAAACATGAATTGTGAAATAGAATTCTGATTTTACATTAATTTCTGAAATAAAATATGAGCTTTAGATAGTTAATACATGCAAGGGCTCACTTGGGGCTATATTCCCAGACTCTTAGGAGATAGAGTTTATACTTCACTGCTGTTGAAGTATTTTGGTGGAAATGTTTTTAAAGCACTAAGGGAATTGTGTCATGCAGGGTTCTGTGCTTATAAAATCCTTGGAAGGGCTAGAAGATTGAGGGTCAAGAAGCATACTACCATAATCGTGACCCAGAAGGAGGGTGTCACCAGGAGGCTGGGATGCTGCTGCTCTAACCTCTGCCACCACTGCTGTTGCCTCCATACCTCTCCCCTCACAGAACTCAGAGCTGATTAGTGACATTCGACCAACAGTGCCAACAGCACTGGGAGGATGGTTTTTGTCTCCCTCCCACCTTCCAAATCTTGTGCAAGTGCATCTCATTGGCCAAATGAAATTCACATCCAGAATTCTAGCTGCAAGAGAGGCTGAGAAATAGAGTTTTTAGTTTTTCTGTCCCTGTGAAATAGAAAGGTACATAGAAAAGGGTACCAAGGATACTGTCAAGCACAATCATGAATCAAAAGTGCTAAGCAGTTGCATCTAACTGACCAGGGAGGATGCTGAAATTCAGAAAACATGGAGATAATGCTGCCTACTTGTAAAGCTGAGTGAAATACTCTTTTCAGAAACAAGGTAAAATGGAAATTTATTCTATCCCTTTTACAGAAGTCATTCTATAGATGGTTCTGTCCCCCAAAGTGGCATTTGTTACTGGTACAGGCATCTGAGCCAAATACCTTCAACTGAGAATTTGTGAGTCACATTTTTTCCCAATTAATAAATTGCTTATGAAAAATATTTTCTTTCACTGCGTATGTGACTGAATTTGAATTATATGTGAAATGCTATCCCATTCATTTTGCTTGGGGTGTGTATGTGTGTCTGTGTATGTATGTATGTATGTGTGTGTATGCATGTGTATATGCTTTCTGGAAGGCTTTATCAAGCTAGGATATAAACTGGCCATTCCCCTGATTGTCCAGACACAGGTCATTCAAGGCTAACTTCAGCCTACCTGTGATTGTGTTGGTCTGGAGTCAGAAGGTGTGCTTCTCTGAGGGGATCACTGTAATAATAGGTATTTATTGAGCACCTATTCTCTGCCTAACGTTGTGCTAAATGCTTTACGTATATTATTTCTGTAATCCTTATAATGACTCTTTGAGGTATATATCACTATCCCCATTTTACAGATGAGGAAATAGGCACTGTTTCAGAAAGAAATCTTTCTGAGAACCTCAGAAGATTGTTTGTAAAACTGCTGAGGCCTTTTTTCCATTTCACTCTTATCACTTTAGTCCCTCTGCTTTGGCTAAATGTAAGACCAAGCTCAGGAGGGTAACAGTGGTGCGTTTAAGAAGGAAGGAGAGATCTCATCCTCTCCCCTGGTTCCACCTCCATCTGCTCCCTCCCCCTCTGGTTGATCCATCCCTCCATCACCCCTCCATCTGCTCGGCACCCACCTTGGGCACCCACTTCTACCAGGTGCCCACCTAGGGCCTGAGCCATCTGGCCTTGTCCCAGCCCAGGGCCAGCTCTTGGTGGGGGGTGCTGGCCGAGAACTCCCATCCTCACCCAAACGAGGCCACACCTCCAAAAGCCCCCACCTCCCACGCCCATTCCTCTCTACCCAGTGTCCACCCTGGGCCTGAGAGGCGGGCCTTGTCACAGCACAGGACCAGCAAGCCAGGGGGTGCCCACCAGAGGTGCAGCCTGGCCACTACTACTATGCCAACGAGCAGTGCTGGGACACCTTCAGCCCCATGGCTGTTGCCTGCACCTTCTCCTGGTAGCAACTCAACATGTGCCAGGCTCTCTCTTGCCACACAGACTCAATGGACCAAAGGAGCTGTAGATGCCTCCTCATTTCTCTCCTGTACTGGACAGAATATAGCATGACGTGCTGCTCCAAGGGTCACTGCCACTTCCTGGTGGAGCTGAGCCCTGTGGCGGTGGTGCACAGGCACTGGTCTAGCTTGGGCCCCCAAAGTCCTTGCTCCTGCTTGTGTGGAGGAGGTGTGGTCACCAGGAAGCGGTGGTACAACAACCCCAGACCTGCCTTGGGGGGGCATGCGTGGTGGTGCTGACATCCAGACCGAGATGCACAACACCCAGGACACTTTCTGGAGGCCACTGGGACTACAGTGCATAAACCGGGATG
Organism: Daubentonia madagascariensis; assembly: GCA_023783475.1. Lineage (NCBI taxonomy): Eukaryota > Metazoa > Chordata > Mammalia > Primates > Daubentoniidae > Daubentonia > Daubentonia madagascariensis. The sequence continues at coordinate 4,590,433 of JAKFHU010001599.1, forward strand.
GTCCTACTATGACAGCAGAGAACCTATGGCGTTCCGCCTCCCTCCCTGAGTGCCGTTTTGACATCTAGAGCATATCTCTGCAGTGAGAACCACCCTCACTCAGGAGCACAGTGCACTAGTGCACAACCATGAATGGTTCTTTTATTTATAAATTGAAGTGAAATTCACTTGGCATAAAATCAACCATTTTGAAGTGGGTAATTCAGTGGCGTTTAGTATTTTCACAATGTTGTACAACCACCACCTCTATCTAGTTCCAAAACATTTCCCTCATTTCAGAGGAAAACCCCATACCTTTAAGTACTCACTAGCCATTCTCCCCTCCCGCAGCCCCTTGCAACCATTAACCTACTTTCTGTCTCTGTGGGTTTGCTTATTCTGAACATTTCATGTAAGTGGAGCCATACAACATATGGCCTTTTGTGTCTGGCTTTTTTTACTTAGCATAATGTTCCCAAAGTTTGTCCACGTTGTAGCATATGTCAGTGCCTCATTCCTTTTTGTGGCTGAATAATAATCCATTGTATTGATAGACCACATTTTGTTTATCCTTTCATTTGTTAATGGACATTTAGGCTATTTCTACCTTTTGCCTACTGTGAATTTTGCTGTTATGAATGTGCTTACACATGTACTTCCTTGAGTTCCTTCTTTTGGATTCTTTTGGAAGTGGACAAAAATAAGAGAGGAAGAGGGTACTTTTAGTACACGCTAAGATACTCACCCACAGATGCAGATAGACCAAAAATTCTGGTTGTTGAATAATCACCTGTTCCAGAGCAGAAATAAGGCAAGAACCCTCTCATCTTCCCTCCTTGCACTGCTATTCTGCAGCATTAGATGTGGAGTGGAGTTACAGTATCTTCTGTGTATTCCTACAATGCTTGGAGTTTAGATAGTGAAACATATTAGAAAAAATAATAAAATGGGAGGAAAAAACCCATGTATTTGTCCACTGTCCTGACTGAACAAATTGTGAGTTAAAGAGGAAGCTTCTCTCAGAAAACTACAAGGATTGAATCATGGCAATTTGTTGCCTGTCGTTGAATTGATGGCAACAGAATTGAAATGATTTCTGCTCATTCTTTAACTTGTTACCCCCTAATTTCACCATTCCACAGGTTCATACATAGTCAAAGTAAGTGGGAAGATAACAATTTCCATCCAGTATAAATTGTCCAACTCAACAATAAAATAAACACCCTTGCCCTTAACCCACAGGGATGTGGTACAGAGAACAAACAAGGCACCATTAGTATTTTGGGAGGTACTGTTCTTCATTATGAAGGGTTGTCCTAGAAAAGTTGTTTAGGGTCTCTGGCTTCAGGGTGCCAAGTGTCAAGAGCCCAACCCCATCCTCTGGAGAAGCAGGATAGGTGAGGGTTCTGCGTCATTCGTGGCATGACTGAATAGGGAATGCTGCTTCCCTGTGGGCCATTTCTCCAGGGAAAACTGCCCAAAACACAGACAAGTAATTTTCTCAAGAATCACCAGGTGAAAATACAGGATGCCTGGTTAAATTTTAATTTCAGATAAACAATGGGCATTTTTTTTGTATAAGTATGTCCCCAAATTTTAACTGTGTGTCCTGGATTTTTATTTGTTAAATCTGGCAAATAATCAGGCAACCCTAGTCCAAGGTCAGTTGGCAGATCCATGACTGAGTAAGTGGTAGATCCACTACTTAAAGCCAGGTCTGTTTAGTCTGACTTTAGACCCTGCATGCTTTCTACTGCTGTGTGATGCCTTCTACCCTTGAGCAACTTTCATGTGCAAAAACCATGCCCTGGAGGATACAAAGATAAAGCATAATTCTTGCATTCAGATTATTTGGCTTTTCCATGACAAGAGAAGAAAATTTGGAAGTCTTGTGTATTAGGACTATTTTCTTGAGGGCCTACTGTGGGATGAAAGCTGACTCAGTTTATATTGTAGAGGAATTTTAAAAGTTTGAACAAGAAACTTATGTTACACTTTCCTCTGAGGAGTCTTATTGAAAGGCTCAGGTTGATTTATGAGTGAGATATCTGTAGAGGAAACAGCATGAGAAGTTCTTCCTGGATGTGACTTCCTACTCTTACTTCTTCTTTGGTTCAAGCGGTGGCTGATTAGGAAGCTCAACAAAGGTCAGAGGCTAATTAATGGGTTTCATAGATTGAGCAGGATGGTCCTAGAGATAAGTATACAGCCCATTCAAGTAGCTTTCTTGAGCTAACCGAGTCTTTACTAAAAATTCTCAGAACTCCCCAAACTGAAAAAGAGCACTTTTAAACATTGACACTGTTATCTTCTCATTTGCCTTTATTAATGAGATTGTATATATGAAAGTGCTTTGAAAACTGGGAAAGATATTTAATTGAAATAATTGTGAAATACTACTTTGTGATCTGTGTCTGAAATGTGAAGAAACAGACATCAAAAAGCTTAGAATTACAGATGTGTTAAATAGATAAGTAGATGGTATCATCCTGCATGTTTATTTTTGCAACTTGCCTTATTCACTCAACACTATTTTTGAAATTTATTTGTATTGATACATGTAGATCTAGTCCATTTATTTTAACTTCTATATGATGTTCGATGATATGAATAAGCCACATTTTATTTATCCATTCTCCTAAAAATTGGGTTTATTCACTTTCATTTTTGCTATTGCAAACAGTACTATAACATACACGTCTTTTTGTGTACATGTGTAAACGTTTCCCTAGGATAGATACCTACAAGTGGTCAGTTTAGTACTAGCTATGCAAATTAAAAATCACCCAAACATTATATATTGTTTATGATACATACACATAGAGAACAGAATAAGAACATTCATGGGAATGATATACGACAACTTCAGCAGAGTGGTTATTCTGGGGAGGGAAAGGCAGAGAAGAGATGGGAGAGGTTTGGAATGTGAGCTGTAACATTTTATTCCTTTTTTTCTTTTCCATTTATTTATTCATTCATTTATTCAAAGAGGTATTCCTTTTTATTTATTTATTCATTCATTTCATTCCCTGCCTTTCCCAGCCTCTGGTAACCACCCATCTAACCTCTACCTCCACAATATCCACTTTTTAATCTCCCACGTGAGTGAAAATATGTGATATTTGTCTTTCTGTGCCTGGCTTATTTCACTTACCACAATGTCCTCCAGTTCTGTCCAAGTTGTTACAAATGCCATTATTCCATTCTTTTTATGACTAAATAATATTCCATCTTGTATATATACCACATTTTCTTTATCCATTCATCCATTGATGGGCATTTGGGTTGATTCCATATCTTGGCTATTGTGAATAGTGCTGCAGTAAACATGGAAGTGTAGATATCTGTTTGATATACTGATTTCCTTTCTTTTGGATATATACCCAGCAGTGGGATTGCTGGACTGTATGGTAGTTGTATTTTTAGTTTTTTGAGGAAACTTCATACTGTTCTCCGTAGTGGTTGCACTAATTTACATTCCCACCGACAGTGTATGAGGGTTCCCCTTTCTCCACATCCTCGCCAGCATTCATTATTGCCTGTCTTTTGAATAAAAGCCATTTTAACTGGGGTGAGATGATATCTCATTGTAGTTTTGATTTGCATTTCTCTGATGACTAATGATGTTGAGCATTTTTTCAAATACCTGTTGGCCATTTGTATGTCTTCCTTTGAGAAATGTCTATTCAGATCCTTTGCCCATTTTTTAATCAGATTATTTGATTTTTTCCTATTGAGTTCTTGGAGCTCCTTATATATTCTAGTTATTAACTCCTTGTCAGATGGGTAGTTTTCAAATATTTTCTCCCATTCTGTAGGTTGTCTCTTTCCTTTGTTGATTGTTTTCTTTGCTGTGCAGAGCTTTTTAGCTTGATGTGATCCCATTTGTCCAATTTTGCTTTGGTTGCCTGTGCTCTGGGGATATTACTTGCCCAGACCAATGTCCTGAAGCATTTCCTCAATGTTTTCTTTTAGTAGGTTCATACTTTCATGTCTTAGATTTAAGTCTTTAATCCATTTTGATTTGATTTCTGTGTATGGCAAGAGATAAGGATCTAGTTTCATTCTTCTGCGTATGGATATCCAGTTTTCCCAGCACCATTTATTGAAGAGACTGTCCTTTCCCTACTGTATGTTGTTGGCAACTTTGTTGAAGATAAGTTCACTGTAGATGTGTGGATTTATTTCTGGGTCCTCTATTCCATTCCATTGTTCTATGTGTCTGCTCTTATGCCAGTACCATGCCATATTGGTTACTATAGCTCTGTAGTATCATTTTGAAGTCAGGTGATGTGACTCAAGTTTTGTTCTTTTTGCTCAGGATGGCTTTGGCTATTCTGGGTCTTTTGTGCTTCCATATAGATTTTAGGATTAGCTTTTCTATTTCTGTGAAGAATGTAATTGGCATTTTGATGGAAATTGCATTGAATCTGTAGATTGCTTTGGGCAGTATGGACATTTTAACAATATTGATTCTTCCAATACATGAGCATGGGATATCTTTCCATTTTTGTGTCCTCTTCAATTTCCTTCATCAATATTTTATAGTTTTCACTTTAAAGATTTTTCACTTCTTCAGTGAAAAATAAAACTTTTTAAGTTTATTCCTAGGTATTTTATTTTATTTGTAGCTATTGTAAATTGAATTGCTTTCTTGGTTTCTTTTTCTGATTGTTTACTTATGGAATATGGAAATGCTACTGATTTTTGTATGCTGACTTTGTATCCTGAAAATTTACCAAATTTATTTATCAGTTCTAATAGTTTTTTTGGGGGAGTCTATAGGTTATTCTATAAATAAGATCATATTGTCTGCAAATGAGGATTATTTGACTTTTTCCTTTCCAATTTGGATACCCTTTATTTCTTTCTCTTGTCTGATTGCTCTAGATAGAACTTCCAAGTACTATGTTGAATAACAGTGGTGAGAGTGGGCATCCTTTTCTTGTTCCAGATCTTAAAGGAAAGGCTTTCAGGTTTTCTCCATTCAGTATGATACTAGCTGTGAGTCTGTCATATATGGCTTTTATTGTGTTGAGGTAAGGTTCTTCTATACCCTGTTTTTTGAGAGTTTTTATCATGAAGTGATGTTGAATTTTATCAAATGCTTTTTCTGCTTCAATTGAAATGATCATATGGTTTTTGTTATTCATTCTGTTGTTATGATGTATCCCATTGATAGATTTACGCATGTTGAATCATTCTTACATCTCTGGGATGAATCCCCCATGATCATGATGGATAATCTTTTTAATGTGTTGTTGAATTCAGTTTGCTAGCATTTTGTTGAACATCTTTACATCTATGTTCATCAGAGATATTGGCCTATAGTTTTATTTTTTTGTTGTGTGTTTGTGTGGTTCTGGTATCAGGGTGATACAGGCTTTGTAGAATGCTTTTGGGAGTTTTCCCTCCTCCTCCACCTTTTGGACTAGTTTAAGTAGGATTGGTATTAGTTCTTTGAGTGCTTGATAAAATTCAGCAGAGAAGCCACTGGGTCCTGGGCTTTTCTTTGATGGGAGACTTTTCATTACTGCCTCTATGTTATTACTTGCTATTGATTTATTCATCTTTTGAATGTCTTCCTGGTTCAATCTTGGTAGGTTGTATGTGTCTAGGAACTTATCCATTTCTTCTAGGTTTTCCAATTTATTGGCGTATAGTTGCTCCCAGTATTCTCTAATGATCCTTTGGATTTCTTCAGTAAGAGTTGTAATGCTTCCTTTTTCATCTCTGATTTTATTTACTTGGGTCTTCTCTCTGTTTTTCTTAGTCTGGCTGAAGGTGTGTCAATTTTGTTTGTTTTTTCAAAAAAACAACATTTTGTTTTGTTGATCTTTTGTATTTTTTTGTTTCAGTTTTATTTATTTCTGCTCTGATCTTTATTATTTCTGTTCTTCTACTAATTTTGGGTTTGGTTTGCTCTTGTTTTTCTAGTACTTTGAGATACATCATTAGGTTGTTTATTTGAAACTTTTCTACTTTTTTGATGTAGGCAGTTATTGCTATAAACTTTCCTCTTATGACTGCTTTTGCTGTGTCCCATAGGTTTTGATATGTTGTGTTTTCATTTTCATTTAGTTCAAGAAATGTTTTATTTTCCTTCTTAATCTCTTCATTGACCCATTGCTCATTCAGGAGCATATTATTTAATTTCCATGTGTTTGTATAATGTCCATTGTTCCTCTTGTCTTTTTTTTTCTGAGAATATTATATTTTAATTCAATCTTCTCAGGATATTTCCAATGTATCTCTTTCTAATAATGATTATTCTAGTGGTGCTATTTTATATTCTTGGGAGTCTTCTTTTTAATACTTTACAGACAGTTTCATTGGTCTACAGACTGTGGAGGCTAAAGCATCTCCATCTTGGATGCTAATCTGTCATGTTGACGTCTGATTAACCCCTGTTCCGGGAATGCCTCAGAGATTTCTACTTTATCTACTGTTACCATAAATCCTACCCTTAGATCAGAACAACCTTAACCATAAATCCTGACCTTCGGCAGATTCACACAGCATGCTTGCCTTTCCCTGTGGAGTTGACTTCAATTGTCCCACATATTCCTTCCTTATGGTATATAAGTCCTGAGTCTGGTGGGTTAACAGCATGGAGATCCAGCATTTTGCTGCTCGGCCACCCGGGACATAATTTCTGTTTATAAGTCTCCATTAAATGTTCCTTTCTGAGAAACTGGATATGTCAGCCTCTTTCTTTGGCCTCTCAGCTTCCTCGGACTTTGGGGGCAGGTCTGCATAGACCTCACCTCAGAACACATACCCATTCTTCAAACTCTTATATCACTAGCAAGAAATAAAATGGTACCCAAAACACTACTTAGAACACATGGTTCTTCCCAGGTCCCTCATGACCCCTTTCCTAAAGTCAGATTAATTTCAAAACATAGACATCCCTCCCATTGGGGGGATGGGGGAGCAGAAAGCTTTGAAATGGACAAGTCAGTCAAAGCTGGAAGGCCTGAGAGTCAGGAGGAGGCAAGGGGATTCCTGCAGAACTCCTCATGGGTGGGAGGCCAGGGGTTGCCTCCATCCCTTGGTTACTTCTCAGTGGGGATGCCCTTACAGCCCAAAGGAAAAAGCAAAGTTCTCCCTGAAGGTCATTTCCAGTAGGCCAGTTCTGTGAATGTTACTGAAAGTTCAGCACTTGTCCCTGAGGCTGCATCAGAAGGAGGACAAATGGGTTGAGGAGAAGGAAAGAGGAGTTTATTAATTTTCCAGCAAATGAGGATGTTGGCAGACTCCTGTCTGAAAGTACCATCGTCCTGCTTCTGAGCAGAAGTACAGAGCTTTTAAAGGTTCTGATTCATCCCATTGTCAGCTAAGACAATCTCATGACCTCTGCCTGGACAATTCCCTTGAGCCATCTCCTGTGGCACAAAGAACAAAGGACACTCCCCTGCCCCTCCCAACCGCTGGCCTGAGGCAGGGATATAGGTTTTAGTTCTCAAAAAGGGTAAGGGGGTTTTGAAGAGGCAGAAAACATTTTTACCTTTTTTCAGGCCATTTTCTCTGTTACATATTCCCCACTGTCAATTTTACCCTTCCATCTATGTGAGGAGGGGCCATGTAGTCATCAAGCTACTTCCTGCTGAATTGGGGTGATGTTTTGGATGGAAGTTACAGATTATCAGGTGAAAAAAGGCATAAGTAATAACTGTAACTGTGAGGATTGACAAGGTGAAATGGACTGTTGCCTTGCACACAATGCCTGATACAGGGCTGGGTTAGAAAAGAAACATGGGACCTCTGAGCGCAGAGCTTTTAGTTGTACCCTTCAGGTGATCTGAGAGACCAGCTTCTGCAAATTCAGAAATCATGTACAGAAATAGATGTACCAAACAAGGTTTAGGAGTACACTGCCAGCAGTAACACAAATTAACAGAAGAGGCGATAGCCTGGGGAAATCCTCACTAAGGAGTTGTCCCTCTATCCTATAGACAGAACAAATCACCAAAGAAAGATTAACAAAAATATCAACATTTTTATTTTTTTTCTTTTTCTCAAACAGATACTTTAGATAACCTAAAGCCTGGCCCCTCCACTGGGGCTACACCTCTTTACTCTGGTGTGATGGACCCAAGGTTTCACTTCTGACAATTTTAATGAGTTGTGAGTTGTTATAGGCACTTCGTAGGGTCCCTTTTACTTCTCTGCTTCCAACTGGGGCAGGGACCTGAAAAGGCAAACTCATGTATAGTTGTTAGCACCTGACTCACTCATTTTACATATTGTTTTACTATATTTTCTTTTACTCAAGGTTATCTTACCATACTTAGCTCAGGGTGCTAGGAAGGGTCTTTCATAAACTATTTCTTAGGGGCTTAACTTAAGCCTGCTTCTAAAGGGCTACCCCTATCCAGAGAAGGGTAAGCAGTGATATCTTATCCCACTTTAGATGGGTTTCCTGTATCAATTCCAGGATGCATGAAAGCAATTTCTATTCTAAGTGTAGAGCTTTGTTTACTTGCTGGGTTACCTCTGTTATAAAGGAGGGTGCATTATCACTCTTGTGAAACATCCAGGGCTCTGTGGAGTGTGCTCCTGGGTCCTGTTGGCAATGGGGTGTCTGTTGACATCCTCACTGTAGGAGGAGGAGCTGCTGAGCTGTCTCTGTAGCTGTCTTTCCATGGCCTCCATCACCAGCATGTTATCCTCCATTTGCTTGGCCTCTTTCTCTGGACTGTTGATGCCTGTCATCCTGTCATCCTCTGAGGCCTGTTCCTGTATGCATGCAGGAACTCGGCAAAGTCCCTGTCAGCTGCTGGTAGGAGCCTATCTCGGAGTGATTTCCTCCAGAAGGATTCTGGTAACCTTAGATGCTCCTTTCTTTCCTCTGGGTAGGAGAGCCTCTACCCCGCCTGAAAAGGTATCTACCAATAGAAGCCTAGGCACCTGAGTGAAACTGCCAGTCATTGAAAGGGTGGACCTCCACGTGTTGGGCTCCCTGTGTAGTGGGTTGCCTTTCTGTCCTTGAACAGCCCCAAGCACATAAACAGTTAGTTGTAAATGGGGTCTTCTCAAATGAGGTCCCACCAAATCCATCAAGGCATCACACTCCCAATGTGTGTATTCATGTAGGTGCCTCATAAGAGGCCAAACCAAAGATTTGGGTAGGAGATAAGTCTATGAGAATTCTGTCTCAATTTAGCTGTGTCATCACAAATGTTAGAGCCCCAGTCTTTAGTTTTTAAGGGGGTCTACATCTAGCCAGGGTATCAAGGCCCCAAGGAATAGATCACCCACAGAGGCCTCCTTAGCAGCTCTGCCAGGGCCCTGACTTCTTTTTGTCATGCTGGCCACCTGCTTTGGCTCAGCCACACCTGTATCAAGGCCATTATATCAGTGGCATACTTAATATTCTTATTTCCTGCCATCAGGAGACCCCTTTTCTTTCAAATGGCACTATCAGCATGCACAATCATAAAAGCATATTTAGAGTCCATATAAATGTTTACGTTTTTCTTCTTGATGACTGCAACTCAGCTTCCTGGGCTGAAGTCCCAGGTGGCAGTACCACTGCCATAATCACTGCATATCCAGCCCCTCATTGTCCATAAAGCTGCTTCTGTCAATGAAAAAGATCCCAATCTTGCTCTGGCATCAGCTGATATGACAGATCCATCCTGCTAGAATACACAGCCTCCAGAACCTCTAAACAGTCATGTTGTAAAGGCTCATTCTCTTTGGCTGGCAAAAGGGTGGCAAGATTGAGAATAGACACAACTCACAAGTAGCTGTTACTGCCTGGAGACAAAGAGGCCATCCTCTCACAGTATTGTTCAGTGGCTTTGACATACCACTGGCAGTGGGATGCCTCTCAGCATCTATACTAAGACTCTAAGGCTCATTCCTTATTTTTCTTCATACAAGGGTTTTACCACCAGTCCAAAGTCTCGGATCCAGACACCATTCCTAGGAACCCCAGATAAGCTAATACAAGTCTACAAACCTGTCCAATTGCAGGTTCTGTAAGTTGCCTGCTAAGTTTCTATCATACAGAGCAGGAGAGCCCTTTTAAACCTATGAGACAACAGAGTCCCAGGATCCTGCCCTTTAAATATAACTGAGTATCATTCAAGTTCCTCAGCCACTTGCCTACACTGCCTCACTGCTGCTTGGCCCCTCCCCCACTGTTCCCTGTCTGGCTGGGCGTGGCTGGTGCCTTGGTCGCGGCTACCATCAGGGGGAGGGACTTCCCACTGGACCACTTCTGTCCATGTGGGTTGGCACCAATTGAATCACCACTGTCAGTTTTTCCTGGGGCTCCTGTGGGGATATTTGGAGGCAGGGGGCTCCAGCCCCCTCCTTCGTCATTTGAGTCCTGGACTTAAAAAAAAAAAAACATTTTCTTTCCTGGGGGCTTCTCGCTACCTGGAGGCTTTTGCAACTTTTGAGCAAAGTTCCATTCAAGGTCCTTCTTCTTTACAAAAAGTCAGTCTGGGGTGCCATTTTTGCCCTTTCCTTTTGACTGTCTCAAAGGCCCCTGCCGGTTGTTCTTGCACATTGAAGCACCCTATCCAATATTGCATCAAATTGCCCACCCCAGCTATGGGTTTCCTTTGGCCCAAATTGAGTTTGCTTCTGGGAGAGACCATTCCGAACCCTGTGTCATAATTTACTAGGCATGGGATTGAAGAGTTCGTTTAGGCGGTGCCCTCCCTCGCCCCTCCCATGGTGCCAAGATGGTGGCAGTGGCAGGCGTTCCTTCCCCCTTGCTGTGTGCTGCTTGGGAGTGGGCCGCGTGTGCCAGTTCTCCCTCCTGCCAGGCCCACCCCTGGGCTGTGGCCTTGCCTAGTGCCTTGCTCTGGCCAGCTTTGGGGGTTCCAGAAGGGGTGGGAGGACCTTATTTATCATACAAACACAGATCATTTTGTATACAATAAACAATGAGTTTATCTCAGTCAGAGAGCTTGAGAGTCAACATTTTAACTCTATAGTGGCCGGTTGACCATTTGAGCTCTGAATTTTAAAAGAACCAACAGCTCAGAATAAACCATGGACCATCAACCACCACTTTTCTTCACACTCCAGACAAGTGGTATCACAATAATCTTTAGATATAGGTACAAGAACTCAGCAGACAAAAACTCACAATCAAACTCAAACAATATAGAGAATTCGCAACACAATCTAAAATGCCAAGGCCTATCAATCAAATGGGAATTTTCATTTAATGGTCGCTTCTCCTCACACTCCAGCATGTACGTTGGATTACAATAACACCATTCTCTTTACACATAGGCTTATAGCTATAAGTTAACCATTTAGCCAAAGTTTTTACCAAGGGACTTTGAGATGGAGCTTTCCTATGTTGCAACAAAACTTTACAAACAAACAAACAAACACAGACCATAGAGGGAATCCCCAACACCAAATGCCATGGCTGACCAAATGGGAACCACAAAATGAAAACCGAATTCTCAATTGAGAATCGGCATCTCCTAATCCAAAAGGGGACAAACTGAGAACCAAATTCTCTCAGACGAGAGAACTAACACCTCCCAATCCCCTCTGGTTACCTGGGAACCACAGATGAGCTCAATCCAAACCAGGTTCCCTAGTTCCACTCAACCTCTTGACTTCCAACCCCAAATCGGTGCCTCAAAACAAATCCATCAGGGAGGTCTGAACCCCCCACCACCATATGGGTGGAAACATGGTCTTGGCATCCTGGGGAACTTTACTTACAAATGGCCACAGCTGTTGTGAAGCTTCCCAAATCTGTTTCCATCTTCTCAACTCAGTTCAGGTTGCAGGTTGCTGTGTCTACTTTGGGGAGACAGAGACGGGAGTTACCTAGAGCTAAAACAGGCTCTGGCAGCTACTGGGACCATCCCTTGCTCTCTCACCTCAAAAAGAAGTTGCTCTGACCCACAAAGACCCACGGCTTTGACCCAGGGCTGCATTCTGCCTCTTCCAGCAGTCATGGGGTGCCATTCCACCAGGGCACCATGGGCCCCACCCAGGGACACCAAATTCTGTTACCAAAAATTTGGCACTTGTCCCTGAGGCTGCATAAGAAGAATGAGGACAAGTAGTTTGAGGAGAAGGAAAGAGGAGTTTATTAATTTGGTGGCAAACGAGGAAGTTTTCAGACTCCTGTCTCAAAGTACCAACATCCTCTGTTCCTCTTTTCTTGATTTTTAGTTTTAATCCATTGTGGTCAGAGAAAATATTGATATGATTTCAATTTTTTTGAATTTTTTAAACTTGTTTTGTGGCCTAATGTGGTCTACCCTTGAGAATGATTCATGAGCTGAGGAGAAGAATGTGTATTCTGCTGCTGTTGGATGAAACTTTCTGTAAATACCTTAGGTCCATTTGGTCTATAGTATAGATTAAGCCCTATGTTTCTTTGTTGATTTTCTATCTAGATGATCTGTCCAATGCTGAAAGTAGTGTGTTGGGGTCTCCAACGATTATTGTGTTGGGGTCTATCACTCTCTTTAGCTCTAATAATATTTGCTTTACATATCTGGGTGCTCCAGTGTTGGGTGCATATATGTTTAGAATTGTTATATCATCTTGCTGAATTGACCCTTTTATCATTATATAATGACCTTCTTTGTCTCTTTTTATAGTTTTTGTCTTGAAATCTATTTTATCTGATAGTATAGCTACTCCTGCTCTTTTTTGGTTTCCATTTGCATAGAATATTTTTTCCATCCTTTTATTTTCAATCTATATGTATCTTTATAGGTGAAGTGGGTTTCTTGTGGACAACGTATAGTTGGCTTTTGTATTTTTATTTATTCAACCGCTCTATGTCTTTTGATTAGAGAATTTAATCTATTCACGTTCAATGTTATTATTGATAGTTGAGGATTTACTACTGCCATATTGTTGTTTGATTTCTGGCTGTATTGTGGTCCTCTTTTTCCTTCTCACTTCCTTCCTGTCTTCCTTCATTAAAAGTGATTTTCTCTGGTAGTGTGTTTTAATTTTTTGCTTTTTATTTTTTGTGTATCTGTTGTAGGTTTTTTGATTTGATGTTACCATGAGGTTTGCAAAAAGTATTTTATAACCATTTATTTTAAACATAAGACAACTCTGTTTACAAACAAACAAGCAAAAAGAAATCTAACAGAAAGTCTACCCTTTAACTCCATCCCCCCATTTTTTAACTTTTTATTGTTTCCATCCATATCTTTTTATACTATCTATCTCTCAAAAAGTTATTGTAGTTATTTTTGTAGGTTTGACTTTTAGTCTTCCTACTCAAGATGTAAATGGTTTATACACCTCAATATGTAGGTTTATACACCTACAGCAATGGAGTAGTCTGTATTTGTGTACTTACTGTTACCAGTGAGTTGTATAACTTCAGATGATTTCTTATTAACATCCTTTTCTTTCAGATTGAAGAACTACTCTCTTCCCTCACTCTCTTTGCTGGGCTGCTGGAGTTGGGGGATAAGTGATGTGGGCACTCCCTCATGGCCACCAGTGCCAGGTCACACGTGAAGCCAGCCCAGTCTCGCTCAAAGCCCATGTTGAGTCTTGCCTGGCTACCTCTGATGTTTATTCAAAGCCCAAGGGCACTTTAGTCAGGTGGTGAATCCAGCCAGGACTGGGTCCTCCTCTTCAGGGCAGCATGTTTCCTTCTGGTTCAGGGTGGGTCCAGAAATGCCATCCAGGAACTAAGGTCTGAACTCAGGGGCTTCAGGAGTCTGCTTGGTACTTTACTCGGGCTGAGCTTGTACCAAATTGCAAAACAAAGTCCTCTGAACTCTTCCTTTTCCTTTCCCCAAATGGAAGAATACTCTTCCTGAGTCACACTGCTTGTAGTTGGTAGAGTAAGGACACAGGCACTGGCTTGGCTGCCACTGCTAATGTCTTACTGTGTCATGTGCACCCTAAGTCCACTGGCTCTGAGCCAGCACAGCTGGTGGAATTGCACTAGGACTACAGCCTTTGTGGTCTGACTGCCTTACGAATTTATTCCAGGCCCCAGGCCAATTTTTGTCAGCTAGTGGTGGGGCTAGCCAGAACTCATGTTTTGGGGTAGAGGATTTCCCTCTGGCCAGGCTGGTCTAAGTGCTCTTTCTGTGGGTCCTGGCAGAATTCTGCCCTGTGCTATATTGCCCTGTGACAGGGTGGCCCTGAGTTCCAATGCAAAGTCCCACAATCACTTCACTCACTCTTCCCCAGGCACACAGATTCTCTCTCCACTTGGTGTGCTGGCATGGCACTTCCAGGGAATGGGGGTTGGGTGGTCTAGGAAATGCCAGACCATCATTTTTGCCCTCATCAGTGTCTCTTTCCTTGATGTAATTTTAAAACCAGGTTCTGTGATCACTCACCTGATTTTTGATTTTCTAAAGGTGCCTGCTTGCATGGTTAGTTGTTGAATTTGGTGTTTATGCAGAAGGACGATTGCTGGAGGTTTCTATTCACACTCTACACCTTTTAATTCTAGAATTGATCCCATTTACATTCAGTGTTGTTATTGATAAGTAAGGACTTACTACTGTCATTTTGCTGCTTGTTTTCTGGTTGTTTTATAACTCCTCTCTTCCTTTCTTTATTACTGTCTTGCTATTTTTGTTAAGTGATTTTTGTGTGGTAGTATGTTTTAAATCATTGTTTTTTATTTTTAGTGACTCTATTATAGGTTTTTGCATTGTGATTACCAAATCTTAAAAAACGTCTTATAGATATAACATGTTATTTTAAACAGATAACAACTTATCTTAGATCACAAATTAAAGAATAAAAGCAAATAAAGAAAAAATGAAAAAAACCTCTACTGTTTAACTCCATCCCCCTTCACATTTTGACTTTTTTGTCTCAATTTACATATTTCATATTTTGTATATCTCTTAACAGGTCACTGTAGGTATTTTTATTTTTGATAGATTTATCTTTTGGACTTCATACTAGACTTATGATTGGATTGCATACTAAAATTACAGTATTAGAGTATTCTGGGTTTGTCTCTGTACCAGTGCATTTTATATTTATTTTATATATATATATATATATATATATTTTTTTTTACCAGTGGCTTTTATACCTTCAAAAGTTTTCTTTCTTTACATTAGTGGGTTTTTTTTTTCCTTTCAGATTGAAGAACTCCCTTTAGCAGTTCTTATAAGATGGATCTAGTGGTGGTGAATCCTCTTAGCTTTTGTTTGTTTGGGAAAGACTTTATCTCTCCTTCATATTTGAAGGATAGCTTTGCTGGATACAGTATTTTTGAAAGACAGTTTTTTTTTTCTTTCAGCACTTTGAAAACATCATCCTATTCTCACCTGGTCTGTATGGTTTCCATTGAGAAATCTGTTGCCAGATAATTTGGAGCTCCTTTATATGTTATTTGCTTCTTTCTTCTTGCTGCTTTTAGGATCCTCTCTTTGTCCTTGACCTTTGAGAGTTTGATTATTATATGCCTCTGGGTAGTCTTATTTGAGTTGAATCTGTTTGGTGTTCTCTGACCTTCATGTACCTGGAAATTTATATCTTACTAAAGTTTTAGAAAGTTTTCTGTTATTATTTTTTGAACAAGATTTCTACCCTTTGTTCTTCATTAGCTCCTTCTTGAACACCAATAATTCTTAGATTTGGTCTTTTGATGTACTTTTCTATATCTTGTAGGCAGACTTCATTCCTTTTCATTCTTTTTTCTCCTTTCACTGTGTATATTCAAATAGCCTGTCTTTGAGCTCACTGATTCTTTCCTATGCTTGATTCATTCTGCTCTTGTGAGCTTCCAATGAGTTTTTCAGTTCAGTGAATGCATTTCTCAGTTCTAAGATTTCTGTTTGACTTTTTTAATTGTTTCAATCTCTTTGTTAAATTTCTCTGATAAATTTCTGAATTGTTTTTCTATGTTATCTTGGAGATTACTTATCTTCCTTAGAACTACTATTTTGAATTCTTGGTCAGAGAGCTCACATATTCCATCTCTTTATGATCAGTGACTGGTTCCTTGCTTTGTCCATTTGTAGAGATCATGGTTCCTTTTTTGCTATTGTTTCATATGGATGTGTGTCTATGTCTTTCCACTGAAGGATTAGTTATTTATTTCAGTATTCTCTGTTGAACTTATTTTGGTTTTATTGAATATCTGTACTTAGAGATTCTTTGTATTTTACCTGTTGATTTTTTTTTCCCTGCTAGATTGCTGCCTCCTTTTTGGCAATAGATGGCACCCTGAGCTCAGGTTTTCCTTGGCTCTAGTATATGATCAGAGCACTGCCTGTTCCATTCTAAATGGAAGAAGTCCCAAAGGGGATATTCTGGCAGCATGGGAAGGCTTGCTAGGGGTTCTTGCCCAGGGTACCTGTGGAATAAACCTCCCACAGTGTAGTGCTACTGAACAGTCACTCTGATTTGGCATCTCCTTTGGCCAAAGTTACAGAGCAGAGTTTCCATGGCTGGGGATGGTAGTCCTGCCTCTCCTTGTTGTCTTTGGCTCTTCCTCAGGGATATTTCTCCCTTCAGGCATTTGTGATGCTTCCCATGGGTTGAGGCAGCCTCAGGTCTCCTGCCAGGGAACCCAAGATGGTGGGAAAGCTTGTTGTCCACCTTGATCTTATTTTTTCCTGTGTAGAGACAATGAGTTGGGGGAAATATTTCATGTGCTTGCTGCCAAGCAGATTGGTGGGAGGGATGTCACAGATATGGAAGTCCAATTCTCTTACCGTCTGCTTAGTTTTTTGTTTTGTTTTTTTTTTTTTTACTTTTCTGTGGCCCCAGGAGCTGTCTCATCCTCATATTTGAGTTCAAGGTTATTACTGGTAACAACCTTGGTGCTGCATTTTTTAATTTTTGGTTTTCTATTTTGTTTTATTTTTACATTTTTGCTTCTACACTGTCATTTTGGGACTGGAAGTCTTATAACATTTTATTTCTTAAAAACAGACAAAGTTCAGAAGCACATATAGCAAAATGTTAACATCTGTTAAATCTAAGTGGTAAGTACATGGGTGATATTATTTTTTATATGATGTAAATATTTCATAGATGATAACAAAAATATTTTTCTATAACTAAAAAGATAAGTCAAAGTAATTCAGGACACCAGCTCTAATGTCTGACCTGTAGTTCTCACTTAGATAAAAGTTGAAAAGTGTAGGATTCTCCTTTCCTTTAGACCAGTGCAGAATCACTTCCTGAAGTGCCATCTCTCTCGGTGGATCAAAAAGGAGGGACATGCTTGTTCATACCAAAGAAAAATGTACCAAAAGACCCCATGAAACACCCAAAAAAAACAATGAGCAAAGATTTCCTAAATAAATCTCTGATAGATTATATTTCAGGCTGTCTGATGGAAATGAGGACCCAGTCAAAGATCTTATGAAATGAGTGGTTTAAAGTGGAGGCATGGCATTTGCAAAGCTAAAAGAGCTGGATTTTTTCATTGGTACTTTCTAGGCAATTGTGACGTCAAATCACATGAGGGAGCTATGGGCAAAGGGAACAAAAAGAAAGTGCTGGGGAAGGATATTTTGCCCTGGAAAAGGATAAAAGAACTGTTTGAGAACCCTATCTAACTACATCTCTTAGGCCACTTGCTATTTGAGAAAGGAGGAATGCGTTCTCACAATCATCCAGCTGATCGGAAAATAGAAGGACAAGAGGAATCTCTTGCCAGTTCCCCAATCCCAAACGCAAACTGAATCAAAACAATAGCAAACTATGGCCCAAATGCTAAATTTGAGAAAGCATTTTACTCCATAATTAAATCCAGACCTATTTCACTATTTGATGTTACAGGCTGTGAGTTGTAGGATGCATTACTGAATTTTGAAGCATAGCATTTGATTAACAAACATAATAATGTTAAAAGATAAGAATAGAAACCCAAAGACTCTATAAAAAGGCAACAAAAATCACATTTTGTGCCTGCTCAGTAGGTTTTTAAAATGTTATTCAGCACTTGATAGTTCCAAGCATTAATGTATCATTAATTAATTTATGTAATCTAGCAAACCGGTGAGCAGTGTATTATGGTTTGCTGACCAGAGCCTAGTCAATGCAGAAGCCATTTTATTTTAGATAAAACCACACTTGTGTCAATTTTCTGCTTTATACTTTATTGCTGCATAGATTCACCCCCAATTGCATTTCACAGATCATATTAATATATCAATATTAATAGCAGAAGTTAAATTAAAAAAGAGATCCCAGCCAGTCATCCAAACTAACTAACCAGCAAAGAATTAAAAAGGAGCTCTGCATTTTCCTGTCTCCAGAATCCTCACACAGGAGAGGGCTTTGTCCTGGTTGCAAATCTGACCATGTAGGAGAAATTTGCTAAAGTGGCTTTTGCGCATGCAGTGGCATCATTGGGTGTAGCCACTGCTGTGCTTCTTTGCCAACAACTGCTATTGAATATTTGCCACCTTCCCTGCTGCTGCTGAGGCTGAGGATTAGATGCAGGGAGGCCAGCAACCCTCACAACTTCATCTGTTGGCACGGCAGGCAGGCGGGAACTAAGCAGCATGGCAGAGGGAGAAGAAAACTTTGAAATCATCAATTTGAAAGCCCTGCCTTGAATTGGCAATTCTGAAGGGGAGAAGAGTAAACAGGACTCAAAGTCAGAGAGCCAGTGATGGCTCCTCAGAGAGAGACAGAGAGAGAGAGAGAGAGAGCGCCCCTTGGGAGCAGGTTGGGTAGAGAGGGAGACTCCTCTGATGGGGAGCATGTGGGAAGCAGGCGAGGTTTTCTTACTATAGCACACAGTTTTTTAACTTGAGCACTATGAGCATTTTGGGCTGAATGTATTTTTGTTTCAGGGGGCTGTCCTGTGCATTATCGGATGTTTAGTAGCATCCCTGGCCCTTACTCACTAGATGCTAATAGCACCTTCCCCCGTTAAGACAACAAAAATGTCTTCAGACATTGCCAAGTATCTGCTGGGGAGAAAAATTACTCTGGTTGAAAATCACTGGTATAGTACACACTGACCCTTTCAGCAGGCTGCATTTTGGATTTCGTTGCACCAAACATGGCCTAATTCACCTCTGTGATGGGTTGAATTGTTACTCTCCAAAAATATATGTTGAAGTTCTAACTCCCAGTACCTCAGAATATGTCCGTATTTGGAAATAGTGTCTTTGTAGATGTAATGAGTTAAAATGAGGTCATACTGATGTAGGGTGGGGCCCTAATCAAACATGACTAGTGTTCTGATAAGAAAATGGTCATTTGAAGACAGAGACACAGACAGGGAAAATGCCTGTGATGACAGAGGCAGAGATCATAGTGAGCACCAAGGATTTCCTGTAACACCAGAAGTTCAAAGAAAGGCATGCTAAGAGAAAGTACTCTGCCAACACCTTGAGTTTGGACTTGTAGCCTCCAGAAATATGAGACAATACATTTCATTGATCATTTAGTACCAATTTTATGGTGAGTACATGTGGTGTTTGTTTTTCCATTCTTGTGATAGTTCACTTAGAAGAATGAGCTCCAGTTCCATGCAGGATAATACAAGAGGTATTAATTCACCATTATTTTTATGGCTGAGTAGTACTCCATGGTATGCATGGAGTTGTTTAAGCTGTCTAGTTTGTGTGGTACTATGTTATGGAAGCCCTAGAAAACTACTATAATATACCCTCCCAGCTAAATTTTGATCTGTTAACAAAGTCACTTTGCAGGGAGATGTTTTCAGGACCAGTACACTGAACTCCAGGCAGGGATTTGGCCCTCAGGAGTAGCATGTCAGAGGCCTGCTAGCTCTCTCCCAGCCAGTTTGCTAATCTCTCCTTAAATCAGTTAGTCCCTAAAATGGGGCTGAGGGCTGCTTTGAAAGGCCTCAGATTACAGGTAAATGGCAAAGACAACCAAACTCTGGTGGTTAGTCCATTCCTATCCTTTATCCTTCCCCTGCATCTTCTCTGATTTTTCACTTAAAACCAAAACTCTGGGGCAGTGGACAAATGTTAATCTATGAGAAACTAAAATTCACTCACTCTTCCATACTCACGTGTAAAACAGTGTCAAAGTTAGTTAGGATCTTGAGCTTCTGGCATGTCTCTTTTTTCCCAGCTTTTTAAAAAATTGTATTTATTTATTTATTTATTTTTATTTTTTAAATTTGAGAATATTACGGGGGTACAAACACTTTGCCTTTGCACCACCCAGATCAAAGCTACAAGCATGCCCATCACCCAGACAGCACATACCACACCCATTAGGTGTGAATTTACCTATCCCCTCCTCCCCCCTCTGGACTTCCCCATCCTGAATGAATGTTACTTCCATATGTGCACATAAGTGTTGATCAATTAGTACCAATTTAATGGTGAGTGCATGTGGTGTTTGTTTTTCCATTCTTGTGATACTTCACTTAGAAGAATGAGCTTGAGCTCCATCCAGGATAACAGAAGAGGTATTAGTTCACCATATTTTTATGGCTGAGTAGTACTCTATGTTATACATATAGCACATTTTATTAATCCACTCATGTATTGATGTGCACTTGGGTTGTTTCCACATCTTTGCAATTGTGAATTGTGCTGCTATAAACATTCAAGTGCAGATGTCTTTTTTATATAATGTCTTTTTTTCATTTGGGTAAATACCCAGTAGTTGGATTGCTGGATCAAATGGTAGGTCTACTTTTAGTTCTTTGAGGTATCTCCATATTACTTTACATAGAGGTTGTACTAGTTTGCAGTCCCACCAGCACTGTGAGTGTTCCTATATCTTCACATCCATGCCAACATTTGTTGTTTTGGGACTTTTTGATAAAAGCCAATCTCACTGGCATTAAGTGATATCTCATTGTGGTTTGGATTTGTATTTCCCTGATGCTTAGAGATGTTGAGCATTTTTTCGTATGTTTGTTGTCCAGTAGTCTATCTTCTTTTGAAAAGTTTCTGTTCATGTCCTTTGCCCACTTTTTAATAGGATTGTTTGATTTTTTCTTGCTGATTTGCCTGAGTTCTTCATAGATTCTAGTTATCAGCCCTTTGTCAGGTGTATAGCAGTAGCTTTTTAATTTGATCAGGTCCCATTTATTTATTTTTGTTGTTGCTGTGATTGCTTATGGGGTCTTCTTCATAAATTCTTTGCCTAAACTGATGTCTGTAAGAGTTTTTCCAACATTTTCTTCTAGAATTCTTATGGTTTCATGCCTTAGGTTTAAGTCTGTTATCCATTGTGAGTTGATTTTTGTGAGGGATGAGAAATGTGGATTCTGTTTCAGTCTTCTACGTGTGACTATCTAATTTTCCCAGCACCATTATTGAATAGGGATTCTTTTCCCCCATGTACGTTTTTGTCTGCTTTGTCAAAGATCAGATGGCAATATGAGGATGGTTTTATATCGGGGTTCTTTGTTCTGTTCCATTGGTCTATGTCTCTTTTCTTGTTTCAGTACCATGCTGTTTTGGTTACTATAGCTTGAAGTCTGGTAAATTGATGCCTCCCCATTTGTTCTTTTTGCTTAAAGTTGCTTTGGCTGTACGAGGTCTTCTCTTGTTCCATATGAAGCCTAGAATTATTTTTTCTAGATCTGTGAAAAATGATGTTGGTATTTGAATAGGGATTGTAGTGAATCTGTAGATCACTTTGGGTAGTATAGACATCTTAACAATGTTGATTCTGCCGATCCATAAGCATGTTATGTTTTTCCATCTGTTTTTCCCCTGCTGTTTCCTTCCTCAGTGTTTTGTACTTCTCCCTGTAGAGTTCTTTACCTCCTTAGTTAAAAATATCCCTAGGTATTTTATTTTCTTTGTTGCTATTGTGAAATGTATTGAGTCTTTGATTTGGTTCTCAGCTTGACTGTTGTTAGTGTATATGAATGCTACTGGTTTGTGTACATTGATTTTGTAACCTGAGACTTTGCTGAATTTATATATCACTTTCAGTAGTCTCTTGGCAGATTCTTTTGGGTTTTCTAGATACAAGATCATATCATCAGCAAAAAGTGAGAGTTTGACCTCTTTTGTCCACCCCCTATTTGGATACCCTTGAATTCCTTCTCTTGTCTGATTGCTCTGGCTAGGACTTCCAGAACTATGTTGAATAGAAGTGGTGATACAGGGCAATGTTTTCTGGTTCCAGTTCTAAGTGGGAATGCTTTCAGTTTTTCCCCATTCAGTACGATGTTGGCTGTGGGTTTGTTCTATATGGCTTTTATCATTTTGAGGTAAGTTCCATCTATGCCTATTTTGTTAAGCGTTCTTATAATAAAAGGGTGCTGAATTTTGTCAAATGCTTTTTCTGCATATATTGAAGGGATCATATGGTCTTTGTTTTTACTTCTATTTATGTGGTGAATTATGTTTATAGATTTGCATATGTTGAATCATCCCTGTATCTCTGGGATGAAGCCCACTTGGTTGTGATGGATTATTTTTTTGATGAGCAGCTGAATTAGGTTTGCTAGGATTTTATTGAGAATTTTTATATCTATATTCATAAGGGATATTGGTCTGTAGTTTTATTTTTTTGTTGTGTCCTTTCCTAGCTTTGGTATCAAGGTGATGTTGGCTTCATAAAATGCGTTGGGGAGGATTCCTTCCTTTTCTATGTTATGGAATAATTTCTGCAGGATAGGTACCAGTTCTTCTTTGTAGGTCTGGTAAAATTCGGGTGTGAAACCATTTGGTCCAGGACCTTTTTTTTGGTATATTTTTTTACTGCTGCTTCAATTTTGGTACTTGATATTGGTCTTTTCAGGAATTCTATTTCTTCCTGATTGAGCCTAGGAAGGCTGTGTGTTTCTAAGAATTTGTCCATTTACTCTGTGTTTTCAGTTTATGAGCATAGAGATTTTTATAGTATTCAGAGATGATATTTTGTATTTCCATGGTATCAGTGGTAATTTCTCCTTTTTCTTTCCTGATTGAGCTTATTAGAGTCCTTTCTTTTCCACCTCTGGTTAATCTAGCAAGAAGTGTGATAATTTTGTTTATCTTTTCAAAGAAACAACTTTTTGTTTCATTAATCTTCTGGGTAGTTCTTTTGTTATGGATTTCTTTTAGTTCTGCTCTGATATTGGTTATTTCTTTTCTTCTGCTGGGTTTGGTATTGGTTTGCTCATCCTTTTCCAGTTCATTGAGATGATTCATTAGATTGTTGATTTGTGATCTTTCTGTCTTTTGGATGTAGGCATTTATGGCTATAAATTTTCCTCTCAGGACTGCTTAGCTGTATTCCACAGATTTTGATAACTCGTGTCCCCTTTGTTATGTAGTTCAAAGAATCTTTTGATTTCCCTCTTAATTTCCTCCTTGACCTGCCTGTCATTCAGCAGTAGGTTGTTTAGTTTACATGACTTTGTGTAGAGATGAGTGTTTCTGTTGGAGTTGATATCTACTTTTTATTCCACTGTGGTCTGAGAAGATGCATGGTATAATTTCTATTTTTTAAAATTTTTTGAGACATGTTTTGTGGCCATGGATGTGATCAATCTTAGAGAATGTCCCCTGAGCTGATGAGAAGAACGTATATTCTGTATTTTTGGGGTAGAATGTTCTGTAAATGTCTGTTAGGCCCATTTGTTCTAGAGTCCTGTTTCAGTCCGTTGTTTCTTTGTTTATTTTCTGTTTGGAGTATCTTTCCTGTTCTTTCAGAGGAGTGTTGAAATTCTCAGCTATTATGGTGCTGCTGTTTATCATTTTGTTTATATCAAGTAGGATTTGCTTTATGTATCTTGGCGCACCTCTGTTAGGTGTGCAAATATTTAAAATTGTTATGTCTTCTTGTTGAATTGTTCCCTATACCATTATAAAATGACCATCTTTGTCCTTCATTACTTTTGTTGATTTGAAGACTATGTTATCTGATATGAGAACTGCTATACCAGGTTTCTTTTGGTTTCCATTTGCATGGAATATTTTTTGCATCCCTTCACCTTGAGTCTGAATGAGTCCTTGTGGGTTAGATGTATTTCCTGGAGACAGAAGATACTTGGCTTGTATTTTTTATCCATTCAGCCAGCCTATGTCTCTTCAGTGGGGAGTTCAAGCCATTCATATTCATTTAAATAATTGATAAGTGGGGTGGATTTCTGTTCATCCTGTTGAGTAGGATTTTGTTGCTTTACCTCTTGAGCCATTGTGGTATCTGGGCTTTGACCTTGAACTTTTGGGTGATTTTACACTGGTGGGTGTCTATTGTGCTGATCTGTGTATAATGCAGTTTTGACTACTTTTGGGGCAGGTCTTGTCTTGAGAAACTCCCTCAGTGTTTGCTTGTTTGAGAAAGTCTTTATTTCCCCCTCATATAAAAAACTTAGTTTTGCAGGATACAAAATTCTAGGCTGGCCATTATTCTGTTTAAGAAGACCGACAATGGGGTCCCAATCCCTTCTGGCTTGTAAAGTCTCTGTTGAGAAGTCTGGAGTTAGTCTGATGTGTTTTACTTTGTAAGTTACCTGCTGCTTTCACTTTATGGCTCATAGGAGCACCTCTTTCATGTTTATTTGGCCAGTCTGATGACTATGTGTTGTGTTGTTTTCCTCTGTGCAATGAATCTCCCAGGAGTCCTTTGAGCTTCTTGTACCTGGATATCTAGATTTCTAGCAAGGCTAGGGAAATTTTCTGCAATTATTCCCTCAAATAGCTTTTCCAACCATTGTGTATTTTCTTCTTAACCTCAGGGATGCCAATGATTCCCATGTTAGGCCTTGTTACATAATCACATATTTCTTGTAGGCTTTGCTTGTTCCTCTTATTTCTCTGCTCTATCTTTTTGACTGACTTGTTTATTTCAGAGGTGTTATCTTCAAGCTCTGAGATTCTTTCTTCTTCCTGATCTAACCTATTCTTATGGCTTTCACTATATTTTGTAATTTCTTGAATGAATTTTTCATTTTTATAAGTTCTGTTTAATTTTTCTTTAATAATTCAATTATTTAGTGAATTTTTCATTCATTTCCTCCATTGTTTTTGTGGTTTCTTTGTGTTGAGTTTCCATCTTATCTTGTATTTCACTGAGCTTCCTTACAATCCATGTTTGAAATTCTTATCTGTCTTTCAATATTCTGATTTTGATTGGTATGTTATGCTAGAGAGCTTGCGTTCTCTTGGGATGTCCTTTTGCTTGATTCTTCATACGTCAGAGTTTTTTCACTGATTCCTTCTCATCTGGAGCAGCTGTTGCTCTACTTGATTTTTTTTGTAATGAATGCCATTTAATCTCTACTTAGTTCTTGTACGGATAACCCCCTGATGATGATTATAAATATGTAAAGGGGGGGGGGGGGGGGGGGGGGGGGGGGGGGGGGGGGGGGGGGGGGGGGGGGGGGGGGGGGGGGGGGGGGGGGGGGGGGGGGGGGGGGGGGGGTTTTTTTTTTTTTTTTTTTTTTTTTTTTTTTTTTTTTTTTTTTTTTTTTTTTTTTTTTTTTTTTTTTTTTTTTTTTTTTTTTTTTTTTTTTTTTTTTTTTTTTTTTTTTTTTTTTTTTTTTTTTTTTTTTTTTTTTTTTTTTTTTTTTTTTTTTTTTTTTTTTTTTTTTTTTTTTTTTTTTTTTTTTTTTTTTTTTTTTTTTTTTTTTTTTTTTTTTTTTTTTTTTTTTTTTTTTTTTTTTTTTTTTTTTTTTTTTTTTTTTTTTTTTTTTTTTTTTTTTTTTTTTTTTTTTTTTTTTTTTTTTTTTTTTTTTTTTTTTTTTTTTTTTATTTTTTTTTGGTTTTTTTTGTTCCTGTCTTTTTTTTTTTTTATTTTGTGTTTTTTTCTGTTGAGTTTTTTCTTTTTTTTTGGTTTTTTGTTTGAGTTTCCATCTTATCTTGTATTTCACTGAGCTTCCTTACAATCCATGTTTGAAATTCTTCATCTGTCATTTCAATATTCTGATTTTGATTGGTATGTATTGCTAGAGAGCTTGCGTTCTCTTTGGGAGGTGTCCTTTTGCTCTGATTCTTCATACGTCCAGAGTTTTTTCACTGATTCCTTCTCATCTGGAGCAGCTGTTGCTTCTTACTTTTTGATTTTCTTTTGTTTAGGTAATGACATGCCCAGTTTAATCTCTGAGCTATTAGGTGTTGCTTGTAGCTGAGAATCAACCACACCCTGTATGATTGATTTAGTAAATATTGTAAAGGGCATGCACATCTACCTCTCTGTCAGTAGGTGTCATTTGCCAGAGGGAACAATCTGCAATGCTGTTTTTGGGTTCTGTGGCTAGCTCTAGTTTCTCTGGAGTAGCAGTCTAATGCCCCCAGGCATGAGTTGGGCCCTGGAACTTCCAGGTGAGTCCTTAATCTCCACCACAGCAGAAGCAGGTGGGGGAGTGAGGCTGGGCAGGGCTGGGTTGGGTGAGCCTGCCCTCAAGCTCCTCAAATGCTGGCAAGGGATGTGTCAAAGCTCCATTCCCTGCCTCTGGGTAAAGCTGCCAGGGAGGGGCTGAAGTGGCCCCACTCAAGCAGAAAGTCTGTGTATGGAGGTGGGGATGTCTGAGACCCTCAATCAGGCAGTCTGGAGCAGGCCTCACTCCTTTCTGCCCTCCCCTGTTCCTTGGTTTCCCCCCAGCCTCTGCCCCCAGGCAGGACCTCAAGCCAGCTGAGTTCCCCTTTGACTGTGATGCAGGCCTGGAGGTTCCCTGCTCAGGATCTCAGGCTGTGCTGCAAGCACAGCCCTCCCATGGGAGGAGGTATGCCCCATCAGCATGCCACAGCTAGGACCCACACTGCACTTTCCCCTCTGATATGCCCCTGTGGGCACCCACACCTCGTGGGACAAATTCACAAATATTGCCTTTGTGCCCCAGGGCAATGTGATTGAGACCTGGGGGTAGGGGATCAGATCTTCAGCCCATCCATGGGGCCCTAGAGATCAATCCCTGACCATGCCAGGGAGTAGCCTGCTGGTCCTGAGTCACCCATGGGGTGTCCAACCTGGTTCAGTGTCCCTCTGCCTTGGGGCATGTTCTGCTCTGATTGGGTTGTTAGGCAAGCAGCACCAGCAAGGGCCAGTGGGCAGGGAGCTCACAGTCTGAGCACCCCTCTGTCTGCTTCAGGACCCCAAAAGGAAAAGTCTGAGCCCTGCTCCCTGTGGAAGCCTCTGTGTAGCAGCTCAATTGTCTCTCTTGGCAGCCACGGGTGGGGGAGGGGAAGGGGAGAAAAACAGTCTGGGTGGAGGAAAGTCCACACTCTGGTCATCTCTGAGCCTCTCTCTGGGAGGCAGTCCACCCAGAATGACCAGGCTCTGGTGTCACACAGCTTGCCTGGGACCCACTGGCCCCCTGTGGCTCCTGCAGTCTGGGCCAGAGTTGGGAAATGTCTGCATGGGGATGAGCAAGATGGAACCTGAGGGGTTGAGGCCCCCTGGAGAGGAAAAAGGGGCGTGGTGGGTATAGAAGCAATATGGCGCCTGCTGTCCAGCTCGGGTCTGTGGGGTGGGAGGTGCCCTGGGGCTGCTGCGAGCCTGGTGCCCTGTCCACAAGAAGCTCCCAGCTCACTGGCAGCAGCAGTCTCTGGGTTTGTGTGGGCAGAAGGTCTTCCCAGCAGCTCGGGAGCCCACCAACAGTCTGAGATGTGAGGGAGGGAGAAACTACCTGCTCCACATACCCTTTTCCGAGCCTCTTGGGGGTCATCTCAGCTGATGCCTTTCTCCTTCCAGTTCAGCTCTGCAACCTCTTCCCATGGAGTCTCCTGTAGGTTCTGGCACCCGTCCTTCAGACCTTCATCTGATCTATGTTTGTCTGCCTGTTTGTTTTTTCTCTTTCATCAAAAATTTCTCTTTCTTACTGAGACACTCTGGCTGCTGTTGTCTCTGATCTGCCATCTTGAGCCCTCTCTCCTCTTTCAGCTTTCTTTCCTGAAAAATACAGTTCAGAGCAAAAACATCATGTTGTATACCTTAAA
Source organism: Daubentonia madagascariensis (assembly GCA_023783475.1). Taxonomy (NCBI): domain Eukaryota; kingdom Metazoa; phylum Chordata; class Mammalia; order Primates; family Daubentoniidae; genus Daubentonia; species Daubentonia madagascariensis. The sequence goes on from JAKFHU010001599.1 coordinate 4,618,200, forward strand.
CACATACAATCTTATTTGTCAATTTTACCTCAATAAAGCTGGAAAAAATTTTAAAAATAAAAGATATATGAAACTAAAGGAAACAAAATAAGTCTGGAGACTATGGCATATTTAGAACTCTCTAGCCCTTGGCTTCAAGGTCTTCCCAGGGGTTGGAGGTATCTGCCGCTTTGAGTGCCAAGTCCAGGGAAGGCAGTCAGAGGAAAGGGGAAGCAAAGGTGAGAGTCAGTGGACCCTTGGAGCTGACAAGCTATCCATGCCCCTACCAGGCCTGTGGCCTGTGTCCAGCTGCTCTCTTAATTTAACTCTTAGTCTGCCTTGGCAGGGCCAGCTGGGCACACAGCCAAATTTGCAGTTTCAAAGTGGAATAGAAGTGGTGGCTGGAGTAATTATGTGGAATAAAAGACTTCCTTTTCTTTCCTGTGGAGTAGGGACACATGATGACACCTACCATTTCATATGTGCTTTTGATGTGCCAGGTGCTTCACAGACTTGCCTCATGGAACCCTGATAACTATCCTTGGGAGATGGAGATTATTAGACCTGTTTTCAGGTGATATAACTGAGCCTCAGAGAGGCAAAGGGGTTTTCTTGAAGTTTGCACAACTACAAGGAGCAGAGGCCAATTTGAATCCAGATTTTTCCTTGTTACCACACTGCTCCTCTCCAGTGAGCCCTTGCCTCTCCTGCAAGGCCTAGAGGTCCCCATGGTGCACTGAGAGAAGCTGCTGGAGAACGTGGATGTGGTAGGCAGAACAATATCCCCACCAAAGGTGTCCCCATGTCCTAACCCCCAGAACCTGTAAACTACCTTACATAGTAATAAGGGTTGAATTGTGTCCTCTCAAAAGATTTGTTGATGTCCTAACCCCAAGTACCTCAGAATATGACCCTACTTGGGAATAGGGTTGTTGCAGGTATAGTTAAGTTCAGATGAGGTCATACTGGAGTAAGGTGGGCCCTTAACCCAATATGACTGGTGTCCTTATAAGAAGAGGGACATTTGGACACAGGGACATAAAGAGAGGAGAAAGCCATGTGGTGATGGAGGCAGAGATTGAAGTGCTACAGCTGCAAGCCAAGGAATACCTGTGACTAGCAGAAACAGAAGGAGATAAGGAAATATCCTCTCCTAGAGACTTTGGAGGGAGTATAGCCCTACAAACACTTTAATTTTGGACTTCCAGCCTCCAGAACTGTGAGAGAATGAATCTCTGTTGTTTTAAGCCACCCGTTTTTTGGTACTTTGACATGGCAGCCTCAGGAAACTAATACACATGGCAAAAGGGAGTTTGCTGATGTGATTAAGGGTATAAACCTTAAGATAGGGAGATTATACTGGTTTATCAGGGTGGGTCCAACGTAATCACAAGGGTCCTCATAAGAGGGAGGAAGAAAGGTCAGAGTCAGAGAGATTTGAGGATGCTATGTTGCTGGCTTTGAAGATAAAGGAGGGGGCCGTGAGCCAAGGAATATGGGTGGTCTCTGGAAGCTGACAAAGACAAGCAAATGGATTCTCCTCTGTAGCCTCCACAAAGAATATGGATTTGCCAACACCTTAATTTTAGCCCACTGAGGCCCATTTTGGACTTCTGACTTCCAAAACTATAAGGTCATAAATTTGTGTTGCTGTAAGCCACTAAGTTTGTGGTAATTTGTTATAGCAGCCACAAGTGGTAAATGCAATGGAAAACCTGGCAGCCTTGCCTATGGCCAGCATTCAGCATCCAGCTGCTCTCTTGGACATCAAGGTTGGAATGAGGACCTGCACTATTTCACTCACACATCTCTGGGTATATACTATCAAAAAGAATCAAGTATGTTTCTAAATCAGATGCTTCTTCAGACACTGACAATAATATCAAAAAATATGAAAAAAGAAAGGATAGTACAAGATGAATGAAAATAAATGTATTATTGATAAAGGAACCTAATGTTTGTAGAGAGCTTTACATTTTACAAAATACTTTCTTCTGTATGATTTCCTTTCATTTTTATAAGGGCACAAGCAGGAATACAGGACAGGGATCCTAGCTCATGGATGAGAAAGCTGAGTTTCAGAGAGGTTAAATTACTTAAGGTCCCAAAGTTAGTAAGTGGCAGGGCTAGGACTTGAAGACAGAGGTGCTGATTCTAAGTAGAAACCTTTCCTATCTTCTCCTGGCAATGTAGTAATATTTATTTAAAAAATGATCATATAGTAGATACAGATTTCATGGCCCACAAAACTCAGTTGTGCAACTTAGTTCACTGTTTCTGTAAGTGAACTTAGCTTCTTTCTTAAGTCCCGAATCTGCTGGATGGCACAAAGTATAATCTTGGTCACTTTCACATCACTTAAGTCATTTCAGATCTTGGCTTACATCAGGGTCTTCTTCCCCATTGTCTTCCCTAGACTGCCACATTGGTTATACAGGGTTTATAAAACTTTCTGGTATGGGGAAAGGAAGGGTGATGCCAGCCTCTGCTGTGATGTACACCATCTGCTATGGTTCTTGTCCACTGTCACCTCCATGGAGCATCCTCTGAGACAATTGTGCTACCACCTAGCCTCACACCATATGGTCCATACCACTTTATCCAACATTGCCCTCTCCTCACAATGATATGAGTCTTTTGGGCCTACCAGCTCATACTTTCTTTTAGGAGTAAGGGAAAATCTTCCAGCTCTCTCTCCCCTACACTGTTCAGGACTGTATCAAGGTCCATTTTTGCCCCTGACATCTCCAGCACTTATCTGTACTGTTCCCATGCTGTGGTGGTGCAGGGAACTCCTGCCAGGCTATTACCTTAAATAGTTTGTTTCTGCTGTGGGCTTCAAAAGCTGAAATTTAAGAGAATATTCACACGTTTCTCTTCTCTATATCTCTTCAGCAACAATCCTAACCTGAACGCAGTGTGTATGGAATTCTCTAGGTGTTTAGGCTTGAGGTACAAGGATGTGTTGGTGTGGGAAAACTTTAATGAATATTTCAAAATATTCTACCACCAAGTCATCTTAACTCAGTTATCAACTATGTGGAAATGTATTAGAGTTTGGGAACTTTTGCCATGACTACATGTGAAAAAATACTGACCTCAGAATAATTAAGTAGTTCATGTCATATATATGTAATTTAATGACAGTTATATCTAAGAGAAGTTACTTGATTTCACTTAGCCTCAGTTGCTGTCTGTAAAATGGGGTTTATCAGGATCAGATCCAGGTTTTGTGAGGTTGAAAGCTTATATCATTTGGGGCTCTTCTAAAAGAAAAATAATTTAAAAATTACAAAAACAGAATTAGTTGTAAGAAGAAATCTTTGCTTTATTAGCATCCAGCTAACCCAACTCTGGGGCAATGACAACCCCTGGGGATCTATATCAGGATTGGTGAGGAGCCCAGAGGTAATGGATGTGAGAGTGCTTTGTAAACTGTTATGTGTGGTATGGCTACAGAATTGGAACCAACTTTAGAATGGTCATGGACATTCTTGGTCAAAGTAATTGCATATAGGAAAATTTGAATGATCTCTTGTCTGAGGAACATTCCATGTTACTCCTGGAAATGATAATTTGAATGTAAAAAAGGAAATCAGTTAAAAGGGGGCCTTTGAACTATAGGCTTAAAACAGATTGAGCTGAAACTAAGAGAAATTAAACTATTTTATAATAGGCATAGTGAAAAGAAAAATGGGCAGGTTTGGGTAGGTAGCAGTGCCTTTTCTCTGTGTAATGAACCCCAGCATTGTTTCAGAATTTAAATGTGGTAGAGTGAACCTGGAATTGAGGGACAGGATAATTGAGTTCAAGTCTGGCTGTGCTCCAACTCACTGTGTGACTTGGAGCTGGTGTATTATCTGATCTGGATCTCATTTTCTTACATGTAAAATGAAATGATGTAGTCATCAAAAACTGGAAACAACCAAGACATCCTTCAGTAGGTGAGTAGATAATAAACTGTGGTACATCCAGACAATGGAATATTGTTTAGCACTACAAAGAAATGAGCTATCAAGCCATGAAAAGACACACTGGAACTTTAAATACACATTACTAAGTGAAAGAAGCCAATCTGAAAAGGCTACATACTGTAAGATCCCAACTATATGACATTCTAGAAAAGGCAAAACTATAGAGACAGTAAAAAGATCAGTGGCTGCCAGGGATTTGAGGGGAGGGAAGGAGGGATGAATAGGTGGCATACAGGGGATTTTTAGTGCAGTGTAACTGTTCTGTATGATACAGTAATGATGGATGCCTGTCATTACGCATTTGTCAAAATCTATTGAACTACAAAAATGCAGACTATAGACTTTAGTTAATAATAGCATATTAATATCAACATTAATCAACTGTAACAAATGTACCATATAAATGTAAGATGTTAACAATAAAGAAATGAAATGATGACATTAGATAGTCCCCAAAGATTCTTCCTCATCGATTTTTAAGAATTTTATAATGATGACTTGAATTGGTTTGGTATAAATGGTAATTTCTAATTATAAATAACTTAAGGAAGATAAAAAAAGTATAAAAAGTTAGAAAATCACCTTAAAAGTCCAGTATTTCAATATAACCAAGTGAATATGAGATGGTCATCATCTTAAATGGCTCTATACATTGAAGAATGGAGAGACAGACACATAGAAACCCCTTATATTAAAATGCACTCACACCATACATGCTATTTTTAAACAAAAACTACTATACTCAATTTTACTTGTATTTAACACGTGAGAGAGAAAAACTGAAATCAGACCATCTTAACTCTGGCACTAAATAAAGGAAAAAAAATCCCTCATGAGCATTTTTAATCTGCCAGCTCTCATATGTGTTTTCAGGCCAAATTCACTATGGATGTGTGGTCTGAAAAAGTTCAAGCGGCGAATTTAATTAGATGTGCCTCTAATTTGGTAGCACTCCAAGGCAAATGGTAGAACCAAATACAAATCCTTTATGGAGAAAAGTCTCAAAAAATTTCCATAGATAAAGTTTCAAGAAAAATGAGCAACTTACAGTAAACAAACAAACAAACTGAAATAACAAAAAGCGAGAAAATCACAAAAAAACCCACAAGGGAACAACATACTGTAAGTGAGAACCAGAGAAAAAAAAAAGGAAACAGTAGAAATAAACTGCTAAAGGGTTTTAAATATTGGTATTAACATACAGTGTTCAATACATTTAGGGAAATAAAAGTAAAGATTGAAACTAAGAACAGGGAATGGCAGATTTTTAAAAGAATCATATGTATTTATAGATATTAACATATGATAATTGAAGTTCAAAATTCAATGGCTGTATTAGTCATCAGATTGAACACAGCTGAAAAACAAATTCATAAATTGGAAAATGGACCTGAAGAAGTTATACAGAACATAGTCCAAAAAGACAAAGAGGTGGAAAATATGAAAGCAAGACCAAGAGACATAGAAGATTAAATGAAAGGTCTAATGTCATTGGTGCATCTGTTGGACATAATAGAGGACAAGGCAACATTAAAGCAGGCAGAGAGAAGAGACATATCACCAAAAAAGGAATTGCAATGATGAATGACATTTCAACAACAACAACTGAAGTGAAAAGAGAATGGAATGAAATCTTCAGTAGGCTTAGAGAAAATAACCATCAACCTAAATTGTACACACAGCAAAAATATTTTTCAAAAATGAAGCAATTAATGATATTTTCAGATAAACAAAAATTGGGTGTCTATTATCAAAAATCCCTCACTAAAGGAAATTTTCAAGGCTATACTTCAGGACTCCTTCAGGAGGAAAATGATCCCAGCTAAAATATCTGTAAGATAATAAGGAATATAAATAAAGATGTTGGCTAATATGTGTGTAAATCTAAAGAAACATTGATGGTATAAAACAATACCTAATTTGTGAAGTAAAAAATAGTCCAGAAGTAAAATATTGGAAAATAATGTCATATAGCATTTTGAACTAGTCTGAGGCCTTGACCCCTGTGCTTTCTGAACTTAACAGTCCAGATAGAGGTATATCTGAACTTCAGATCTGGACCATTATCTGTTGCTTTTTGTTGGAGCTGTAGGAAACAAGAGGGACTCATGCAACTGGTTGCCCTTTGAACATTGGGCATGGCTCCAAGCTGGGCAGCTATCCTTATGTTGCAGCTAGTCTAGCACCTTCATCCTTGTTGTTCTATAACTAACACTAAAAGAATGAATATTGGGTTAGGAACCTAGAAGTCTCTGCCACAACTCTATACTTATATCTGATTTTTTTAAGTTGTGGCTGGGAAGGATGAGACTCAGAGAGGTCACAAGGCTGATGGCGGGCAGTGAAGGAGCAAGAGTCCAGTTTTTCTCACACTGAGTTTAGTGTTCTTTCTCCAGCATCATATAATCTCCTTGCTCTTACAGCAAAATTATTTTTCATCTGTAACTCTTTGACACAAGGGTGTTTGGTTAGAGGCTAGCATTTGGATCTGATATCAGATTGTCTGTGGATTACCATGTTATTTAGCCCTGGCCTATAGATACCTCAAGGAGGATGAACTCAGGATCTCTAAGCACATTAGGCAGTTTGAGATCCCAACTTCATGACTTTCAATCCACTTTGAGGGGGGCCTTTAGGGAACTGGGTAATAGTTTCCTTCCTCCCAGGAATCACATCAAACACCACCTCTGAGAAGCCTCAGATACTTGACTGCCCGGGGATTATCAGATCTTGGAGTAACCCAAGACTGTAGTTTGTCTAATTTTCAACAGAAAATTCTTCAAAGTTTATGGGTCTTTGTAGATGTGGGTCAATTGTTTGGTATAACATTAAAGCAAGGGTAAATTTCTGGGTAGCCTTGAAATGTTTAATAAGAGAGTTGACATTTGATAGAGTGGATGGTTAGGACCTACTTGGGGTCTTAGGTGGTCAAAATAACAATGAGAATAATATGGTGGTTCTAGCAATAAAGCTGGCTTGAGGCAGGAAACCTGGCTGCAGAACTTAGACCACATGTTGGTTTATCTTCAGAGATTTTAGGAAAGGGGCTTACCAAGATGCTAGGAATATGACTGGCCCAGTTTGGAGATAATTAAATTGGCTAGTATCTTTGCATTAACAATAGCTTGTTGGAGGGAAGAAAAGGCTCCCAAAGAGAAATTGACATTCTGATAGGAGTATTTGTTTACACTACTCAACTTAATTCTACATTTTTATATCATGTATGAATTTTTACTTAAAATAGATCTTGATTACATGTGTTTATACTTTTAAAAATTCTCCTTGCTGATTATCTCCACTCATTTTTCTCATACTCAGATGACACTTCCTATAGGAAGAGTTATCAAACCTTCATGTCTGTGAGAGACATCCCTTTTCTGTGCTCTCACAGTTTCCTGCATTGAATGCTATGGTGTAATTTCCTGTTTACTTATCCATCTGTATCCCCAGTGACCTGTGCTGGGCACATAGTAGACTTTAGTGATGATTAGTTGAATGGAAGAATGAATAAATGAATGAATGACTGTAAATAAATTTTTGTGAGGGTTTGTAGGAGAAATAATTTGCATCTGATTGGGTGAAATATAGGATATTCTCTAAAAGATATATCATTAGAGATATGTTTGAAAAATACATAGGATTTCATAAGGGGGAAGGGGCAAGGGGAATTCTGGACAAATGAAACATCATGAATAAACCACAGATGCAGGAGTGGTAAAGTATAATAATATAATGGCCAGTTCAGATTGGCTAGATCAGTGGCTTTCAAACTTGAGTATGCATTAGGATTGCCTGGAAGGCTTATTAAAACTCAAATGGCTGGGCCCCACACCTAGAGTTTCTGATTCAGTAGGTCTCTGGTGAGCCTTAATAATGTGCATTTCTAATAAGTTCCCAGGTGATGCTGGTCCAGAGACTTTGAGAACTACTGGGCTGGAAAATAGTGTATTTGGAAGGAGTGGTAGTAAATAAAGCTGGAAAAATAGATGGGGCTAAACTGTGGAAGGTCTTTGAATGATAAGTTGAGTATTATGTTTTATTGGGAGGTGCAGGAGAGTCACTAGAGATTCCTGAATGTGGAAGTAATTTGATCAGAGCTATTTCTTTAGAAAAATTAATCTTACAGTAACCAAAAAGATGGCTTGATAGAGGTGAGTTTTTGGGGGTTGGATGGAGAGATTGGAGGCAGAAGACCAGTTAAGCAGTGACTCCAATAATCCAGGTTTCAATAAACCATTCTATATTGCTGAGCCTTACCTTTTAAAATGTTAATCATTTGGATGGAAATCTTCCTAAAATATATTAGACACTCTCTGCTTTCCTACAGAGAGAACCCTGAACATAAAGCATTCTCTCGATGACTCAAAGTTATCGTTCTGAACATCAATGATTGCACTGGGTTGTAGCACAGTGTGCTGTCATGGGTATGGAAGTGTAAAGGCCTTTTTGCCCAATTCTAAATGTCCTAGAACTGCTGTGAATTTTTAGTTTTGTGTCTTCTATTGATAGCATTTCTGACTCTCCCTTGGTAGCTCCTCTCTCCATTCTAATTGGCTGATTCTAATCTGCAATGGGCTGGAAAACCAGATATAATTGTGCGTAATGTAAGAGCAAATAGAGTATGGACAAAGTACTCTTCCATGAATAAAGTCTATAAGCTTTGGGGTGTGAACTGTGCAACATTTATTTGGTCTGCTTACAGGTCTTTTGATGTTCCTCCTATTTTATGGCTCCTTTCAAGGTAAGTGAGACTGCCAGGAAGATGAGAAGTGATGTGTTGTCAGTGGGACTTTCATGTCTTTTATTTCCAAATCAGAATACTTGGAAGACTTTATAAAAGCCGTAATTCTGAGTAAATTTACTTCAAGAAAAAGGGAAATAGCATTTTAAAAGACAAATGTATTGTTTTCAGATTGTCCTCCCCCACCTCCCCTACCCTGGTAGTCACTGATATTACACTCTGGACCACATGTCATTTGTGATATTCCCCTTGAGAAGTCACCATAAAAGATGCAGAAAAGTTTCTAATGTTTGATACGATAGTATTTATGAAAGTGATAAGATAAACTGTTTCCTTGGTAGACTGTCAGGAGGTAGGAAGGTAGGGAAGAATCCCATTTGGTAGCATATTGAGTCTCCAAATAGTCTGCCTCTTTTCAAAGGAAGCAGAGTCCCACAAAAAGTCTTCAGGCAACTGCATACGTGCCCTGTGGAATTTATTAACTTGTTTTTCAACAAAGTGTAAATGCTATAGATCCAAAGGCAGTTGGGGGAGGGGAAGGGAAGAGAGGATACTAGGCCAAAATATTTATCACCACGGTGACATTGTAAACCATTTAGAGAAAATTTATCATATATATATGCTATTGACAGAAGAAATTGCTTATGAAGTTGTCAAATTTTATCTTTAAAAGAAAAAGCCAGAAAACGAGACCACAAATGACAAAACATCCTAGTTAAAGCCCAGATGGCTGCATAAAATAAATAGCCATTTCCTTGATGGAAGCATAGGCAATTTGGCTTGTGAAGCTGCAATTCCAGCAGAGATCCTTGAAACAGATGTTGATATTGCTTGTGCATCAAAACTTTCTCAAAGAGCAAGATGTTCAGGTAGCATGAGAAACAAATAACTGGTACCTTCAAATCCTTATCTCAGTGTCACAGGGAGACAGCGCTCTCCCAAAGGGCTTGAGATACCCAGAGCAGAACACATAGGCACAAAAACTGGGGGAAGATGGAATTTTTCTACAGTTCTGTTAAAGACTGAAACATATCCCAAATCTCCATGTTACTTGTGTTGTTTTTGATTCTCCCATTCTGCTTCCCTGTGTAGTTCTGCCTCCCTGAAGTCATGTCAGAGAGAATACTGCATAATCTATTCCTTTGGGGAGGATGAAGAAGGGAGTGTAGGGAGGAGAGTGAAATTCTTTCATCTCAGGAGGAGAAGTCACTTATGTGAGGATGGTTAGGACTCTGGCAGATGGAGACAAGTGTAGAAAACCCTCACAGGTGAGGTAGAGGGAATAGCAGAAGCAAAGACCAGAACTGGAAAAGAGTATGGTGTGTTTATGGCCTGGTACCAGAAAAATATAGCTAGGATATAGGGTTTATAGTGGGAAAGGAAAGGTTGGGAAGAAGCCTGGGGAAATTGAGTGGAAAAATAATGACTGGGGAAATATGAATTCAAAAACATTTTTTTCAAAAATCTTATACTAGAAATAATTTCCTTAGAATTTTCCATCTGATATTTTAGTTGAGAAGAAACATTTGGATTTCAGTAACTCCAAAAACCTTCAGAATGGGAATAAGTATCAGGAATTTAAAAGGTAAGATATATTTAGAATAATTTCAGTTAGAATAATAGTTTTTTTAACAACAGGGAGAAATCATATGTCTTTTTATATCTGTCCTATAAAATATCCATTATCAGCAATAAAAAGATGTCACTACAGATGCCTCAGATATTAAAGAGACAATAAGAAATTATTATGAACAACTTTATGCCAGTCAATTTAAAATTTAGACAATATGAGTGAATTCCTAGAAAATATACCAAAATTCATTTGACAAGAGTTAGAAACCTGAGTAGTTCTATAACAATTAAAGGAATTGAATCACTAATCAGAAGTATTTCCACAAAGAAAACTCCAGGCCTAGATGGATTCACTGGCAAGTTCTACCAAATATTCAAACAAGAAATAACTTCAGTTTTGCACAAAATTCCAGAGAACAGAAAATGAGTAAACATTCTCTGATTTGTTTCATGAGATGAGCATAATCCTGACACTGATGGAAAAAACATTTTAAAAAAAGGAAAAGTAGAGAACAATCTGATTCATTGCAATAGATGCAAACATTCTAACCAAATATTAGCAAATACAATTTAGCAATATATAAATAGTATAAATCATCATGACTTTCTTAGTCTGTTTTGTGCTGCTATAACAAAATACCTGAGACTATGTCATTTATAAAGAATAGAAATTTATTTCTTACAGTTCTGGAGGGTGGAAAGTCCAAGATCAAGGGGTTGGCATCTGGTGAGAGCCTTTTTGCTGTGTCATCCTTTGGTGGAAGGCAGAAGGGCAAGAGACAGAGAGAAAAGGGGGCTGAACTCACCCTTTTATAAAGAACCTACTCCAGAGATAATAGCATTAATCCATTCATGAGGGTGGAGCCCTCATGGCCTAATCACCTTTTTAAAGTCCCACCTCTTAATACTGTAAATTATTAAAAGTCCCACTTCTTAATACTGAAATTTAATGACAATTAAATTTCAACATGAGTTTTGGAGGGGACAAACATTCAAGCCATAGCAATAACAAAGTAAGGTGTACCCCAGGAACACATGATTACTTTACCTTTAGAAAATCAAATAATGTAACTTACTACATCAACAGATTGAAGGAGAAAAATCATATGATCATCTCAACAGATGCAGATAAATCATTTCATAACATTCAACATCCTTTCATGATAAAAATTCTTAGCAAACTAGGAATGCAAGAAAATACTTTACTCTGAAAAGGAGCATTTATTAAAAATCATAGAGTAGAAGTGGAGATGTCCAGAATGGTGGAATAAGGACCTCTATAAGTCTGCTCCTCCATAAAAGAAATAAAAATGCTGGCAAAGGCTGGGCACGGTGGCTCACACCTGTAATCCTAGCACTCTGGGAGCCTGAGGTGGGAGGATCACTTGAGGCCGGGAGTTCAAGACCAGCCAGAGCAACAGTGAGACCCGGTCTCTACAAAAAATAGAAAAATTAGCTGGGCATGGTGGAATGCACCTGTAGTCCCAGCTACTTGGGAGGCTGAGGCAGGAGGATCACTTGAGCCTAAGAGTTTGAGGTTACAGTGAGCTGTGATGATGCCACTGCACTCTAGCCCAGGCAGCATAGTGTGACACTGTCTCAGAAAAAAAAACTGCTGGCCCAAAATATGTCTAAGTAAACTTTTCAGAACTCTGGAAATTAACCAAAGGTTTACAACAATTTGAGGGGTGTTTATATAAGAAATACTGCTAAACCTCAGTAAGAACAGCAGAGTTTATGGCTTTTAAACTTCTCCTATTCCCACCTCCCTCTCCCCAGCTCCATGATAGCCTTGAAAACCAGTAGCCTTACAACCACTGAAAGCTGTGAAAACCAGTGGCTTTGTAGCCACTAGACAGGCACATCTGTTTTGTAGCTGCTCAAAAAAATCCCACCCCCAAGGGAATTGTCACTAGCTGACTTGCCTGTAAGATCCCTAGAAAAGACCTATTGACAGAATGTATCATTATTTGGTGTAACTCAGAGCTCACCCCCCAGAGAAAGCCCTGTTCCTAGGATATTTGTCAAAAATAATCAGTGGCAATTGTTTAACATCACAGCTACATGAGGCTATGATACCAATTGTGGAAAACAAGAACATGGCTAAAAAGCACAAATGGAAGATCTGAGAACTACATGTCAATAGGGGGCTTTGAGAGCTTTCTATATTCCTTGGGATCTAGAAGACCAGGCACATATGCTGGACTATGAGAAATCCTGAATTTAAACCAAACAAAATGATATATTACTTTTAGTGAGAGTAAAAATGGTTAAGACTACTTTGGAAGACAATTTGGTATTTTCTAATCAAGTAGAAAATAAAGTATAACAATGACTTAGAAAGTCTACTCCTATGTATGTGCTCTAAATCAATGCATGCTTATAGTCATAGCAGCATTATTTCAAATTGCCAAAAAGTGGACACAAACCAAATGGCCATCAGTAGAATGTGTGGTTAAATTGTAGAATGTTATGCAATCATAAAGTGAATTAACTGTAGTCATGCCTAGCATACATGAATCTTACAACCATTATACTGAGTGAAAAAAAGTAACACACCAAAGAAACGTATAGTGATTCTGTTTATACAAAATTCAAAACCAGGGAAAATTATACTGAAAGGTTTGAGACTACATACATATGTGGTAAAACCATAAAGAAAAGCAAGAAAATGGTGGTCATACAATTCAAGAGAGTGACGTCCTTTAGGGTGTTATGGTGATAGGAAGGGGGATGTATGTCATGGGCTGCTGGATACCCGCAATGATCTTTTTTGTACTTGGGTGGAAGTGACATAAGTTTTTATTTTATTGTTATTTCATTTCTTTATGAATGCTACATTTCACAAAAATGTAAGAAAATGCTGCTCTTAACATTTAGCTAAAAAATAAGAAATAATTATTTATTGTAATATTATCTTAAGCAAAATAGAACTAGTGAGGTAAGTTTGCTGCTTAAAAAAGTCACATATAAATCATGTGTCTCCCTTTCTCTTCTCACATGGCCTATATACTATATTTATATTCATTACATAATACATAGCTATATTCCTATTGATTAACATATGCTATTTATATATTCTAGGATGTATTATATAAAACAGAAATATTCAAGGCATACTATATAGATACATATATAATTTCCATTATATTTCTGATGGAATACATATTATATATATATATGCTATATAAAGTTAAACAAGGTGCTCTAGGTATTTTTATCTTTATTATTTGAACTTGTACTGATATATACAAGGGGAGAGGTAGTTAGTGAGTACCAATAGAAAATCTAGAAGCTGTAGATGAAAACTTCATAAGAATTTACAGAGATTTCCTTTGAAAAATTATTTTTTTCATAGATCTCTAAACACCACTAGAATGTTCTGATAGTTTCACTAAACTCAAAAGTCTATTTACGTTAACTAACCATTTATCATCAATTATTCACTTTCCACTTCTGGTTCAGTGACTTATTTTGTCAGTGGCTCGGAGGACAAGCCATTCAGAATTTTTGCTGGTTGCCAGAGATGCTGCTAAGAGAGAGAAGGCTTTATTGAAGAACTTTTCTACTTAAGAATTAAGAGACATGGGCTGTCCCTGATTTTCTAGATGGCAGTGTAGACAGGTCATACTCATGAGTGAGGACTTTTAATAGAGGGATCATGGTTTTTAATATATCTAACCATTGCACTCAGAATCCCACTTGTAACTCTTCTGATTTCTAGTACAGTTAAAACAGTTTATAAAATGCCCTTGAGGACAGCCAGGAAATTTGCTGTAAAAAGCATGAGCATTTTTGGTACCAGTCCCAAGGGATTATCAGGGGAAAGATATCTTGGTGTGAAGGCATTATCTTTAAGATACTGGCTTGCACTAACTATCTGATTTGCCCTTTCTAACATTCACAGTTGTAAAAGGTTCAACTGCAAATAATGCCTGTCTGTCCACTTTTAGTTTTTGATCTTCAGCTACTAAATCAGTCCAGGAGACTGAAACACAAATGAAAACACATTTTTTTTTCACAATGAAAACCTCTCACCAGGCTGCGTTTTGTCAGTAACCAATCTGGCTGAAGCTAGGCATCTTTCATAATCATTTCATTGATAATTTAATTATCAATTGATATTTCAAGGATAATTTCATTGTCATTGCTTCTTTTTACATCCAGAGAGAGAATTATCTCTGAGCTGGGGTTAAGTTGGTGGGGATCTCCCATGTTCTTATGTCTGATCCCTTAAAAATCTCCACATCCATAGGTCTTTTCCCTTGCTCTTCCAATGGATGCTGATTAGATATGTGATGGCAAGTAATAGAGGCGAGGGCATGGACATGGATAGATATAAGCCATAGAGTACCAAGCAAGGGACATCTCATAGAATATCCCCTAATCTCGCACAATGCAAGTCACTTAATGGAATGCAAATGATCAAGCTGAAAAGAGGACAGGTCCTGGGGTCAACATACCTCCCTCACACCCCTGTCATGGCCAGTCACATTCTCTCTCCTTTTTTCCCTTCTGGGGAAATGGAAATGGATGAGAATGACTCTGAGACACCCCATAAAATGCGCTAATTTCTATGCTGAGATCTGGTAAGAGTACTTTTCTTTTCTCCCTCCCTTATTAAAATCTACCACAGGATTATAGTCTGGTAGATACTGGAAGGATCACAGGGATTGTGATGGTCAATTTCATGTGTTAACTTTACTTTGCTAAAGGTTGCCCAGATAGCTGGTAAAACATCATTTCTGGGTTTCTGTGAGGGTGTTTCAGGAAGACATTAGCATTGGAATTAGTAGACTGAGAAAAGGAGATCACCCTCACCAATGTGGGTGAGCATCGTCCAATTTGTTGAGGGCCTGAATAGAACAAAAATGTAGAGGAAGGGATAATTTGCTTTCTACTTGCATTGGGACATCCATCTTCTCCTGTCCTTGGATGGTGGAACTCCTGGTTCTTGGGCCTTCAGACTTGACCTGGGACTATACACCATTGGCTCCCCTGGTTCTCAGGCCATTGGGCTTGGACTGGAACTACACCACTGGTTTTCCTGGTTCCTCAGCTTGCAGATGGCAGATCATGGGACTTCTCAGTCTCCATAATTGCATGAGCAAATCTCTCATAATAAATCTATTTCTGTATATCTATATATGTCCTATTGGTTCTGTTTCTCTGGAGAGCCCCAGTACATGGATCTTCTAATCCAGTGTTTCCAACTGTGCTCTGGAGAGACCTCTCAGGGACATCACAGAGGGGACTTGACCCCTTATTCTAGTATAATTAGAACAACTCCATTCAGTTATTCATTGAAGAAATATTTTCTTAATGCCTATTATATGCCAGGCATGCATGGTGTGTGTATGTGTGTGTGTGTGTGTGTGTGTGTGTGAGAAGACCCAGTGGCAAGAAAGAAGTTGAGTCCTTGGAGGCACTGAAAGGTGGGCTGGTGTGATTGAGTATAGAGTAACGATGGGGAGGGCGAGAGGGTGATGAGGCTGGAGGAGTCAAGGTCTGTTTTCTGTGGTGGATCCTAGGTTTCTGGGCTCAGCAGATGAGCCCTTTCATAGAAGAGTTTGTCTGGAGGATGCTATGGCTTTCTCATGTCTATCTCAGCGTCCACTCTCTGAGCAGCAGATATATCACCAACCTAATTCATATGGAAGAATGTCTAGGATAGTGTGATGTGCCTTTGATAAATGTGCTTTTGAAAATGAGGTGGTAGGTGGACAGGAAGAACACTATAGATCTATATCCTCCAAGTCCTGGCTTCTAATTATCTACATTTTTAAACAATTAGTTAAAATACAGCTGTTATTTTTACAGATTCTCCATGGAAATAATAAGCCAATGTGGGAATATGTAGCCTTGGAACAATAAGAGCTGTTATATATGAGTGCTAGACACTTTGCATGCATTATTTCATTTAATACTCACAATTATCTTGTGAGGTAGACACTATTATTATCTCAATTTTACAGATTTTTCAGAGATTAATTAACTTCCCCAAAGTCCCATAGTTAGTGTGTAGTAGAGCAGGGGTTTGAACCTAGGTGGTCTTGGCCCTGACAAGGAGAAAATAAATTTTTAAGAAAGATGCTATCATTTCAAAAATATATTTCATTGAAATACATGAGCAGTAACTATGTCAGAAACTCCCCAAGTATAGCTCAGTGTGCCTAGTTTTCTTAACTTGTGAGCTCAAGCAAAACTCTGATGTCAGTTATAGCTCCAGAAAGATGTGCATGTAGTATCCTTGCCTAAAAAGCCTGGAGTACACTCTCATTTCTGCCATTCTTAGACTATATGGCTTTTGGAAAGCTTCCTCACTCTCTTAATCTCAGTGTCCTCATCTGTAAAATGGGGCTTATAGTAGTGCCTGCCTCATAGGGCTGCCTTAAGAACTGAATTATGTAAAGTGCCTAGCATGGTTGAGAGCAGCACTACCCAATGGAACCTTCTGCAATGAAGAAAATGCTCTAGAGCTGTCTGTCCAATATGTAGCTACCAACCACATGTGGCTATTAAGCACTTGAAATGTGGATAGTGCAAATAAGGAATTGAATTTTTAATGTAATTTATTTTAATTTATGTTTAAATAGACACATGTAGATCCTAGTTACCATATTGGACAGTGTGTGGGTCTAGCTACAGAGCTAAATTTTCAAGAAATACAACTGTTTTATTATTGTGCAGATATTTTACTTAAATCAATTATATCTTAGAGTCCTTACTTCCTTGGGCTATTGACTTCTTTCCTGCATAAATTGACTTACTCTTGCCTGCCTTGCCTGACTTGGCTGTACTTAATCTTGTAATCACTGAATTATAGCACATACCAGTCTGTCTTCTGTGACCTGACATCCTTGGTGTTACAAAGCATGCATCCTTGGATGTGGAAATCTATGACAATATTGATAAATAATTGAACTGTGGACTCAATGTTATTTGTCTTCATGTGACTTTCTGCAGAAGGAAGTTCTAGATAGCTTATATGAAAGGACAATGTTACCACTGTCTGTCTCCGCAGTGGACACCCAGTAATGACAAGTTGTAAAAGGGCCCAGTGTAGGCTGCAGGGAAAATAAATACCATTTACCTCTTTGAAATAGATTTTTGGGTTTTTAGGTTCATGTCATGGGAAACTGGTTTTAAAGAGTTTCTGGCTTATAGTAGATGTAGTGTATAATACCTGTCAAAGGAATGAAAGGTAAACAGGATTCAGGAATCTGTCATTTGTTGATTTATTTGTTAGTATCTCCATTCAGTCACCCATCCATGCATGCATTAACAAACAATTATTGAGTGTCTACTATGTGCTAGTCCCCAAGAAGCAAGAGATATGACTTTGTAATTGCTCTTAAGGAGTTTACAAATAAATGTGATAGAATGACATTACACACATGGGAATGAGTGTTGCCAAATTTTTCCCCTTCCCCTAGCCAGTCAAAGAAGGCCCTGTATATGCCAATCCAAATGTCTCTGCCTTCTGAAGATAGCTTATTTTTGCTAGTCCAGTTCCTATAATTTTGGGATACAGAATCAGAGAGGACAGGGTCAGAATCAGAGGACAAGACTGAAGAGAAAAGAAGAGGAGGACTTAGCCTATTTACTTAAAGATATAAAATAAATCTACAGATAAAGGCTGGGGAGGAGGGAAGGATGGAGAAACAGACATTAAAAGCCAACGGTAGAGGGCAGAGTTCCCTAGAGGGGTGAAGAGGGGAAGGACATTGGTGAGTGAGAGGTATGGAGAGTGTGAAGAACAAGAAAAGTGGGGAGGAAAGCAAAAAGGAAACAAGAATTTCCCTTACCACTAACCTGAGAATTTTGACGCGATCCTCTTTCAAGTATCTCAAGGGACCAAAGTAAATAATGGAGTTCCTTTTATATTATTTCTGGATGGTTTGACTATGCTTTCCACCACTTTCTGACTGAGCCACAGGAGTCTCAGCTTTAACAGTGTTACATGTGTAAACCATTACAGCAGAATGTGCCAACCACTAAATGGAGTAAGCACAGGATTTCAGGGAAGACTTTATCAAGGAGTGGATGGCTGAGCTGAGTTTTAAAAGGTAAGAAGAAATCAGTAAGGTAAAAAGGATGGTCTAAGGAATGGCAGGGAAGGGTATACCAGCATGTGCACAAATGTTGACATATGAGACAATATGGCCTGGTCAAGGAATTATAAGGAGCTTGGGATGGCTGGTATTGGTGGTACCCACGAGGAAAGCAGAAAGAGATGAGACTGGAGAGGTGGTAGGGGCCAGATCATGAATGGCTTTAATGCCATATCTGAATTTTATCCTGTAAGCAACAGGGAGCCACTGGAGTGTTTTAAGCATGGGAGGAACACAATCAGATTTGCGTTTAAGAAAGATCTTTATGAATGTAAGGTGGAGAATAGCTTGGCTGCATAATGAGAAGGGCAAGACTGGAGGCAGAGAGAATAAATTAAAAGTGTGGAGCAGTACTGTAGGCAAGAGTTCTGTTTTGGGCATATTCGATTCTATGTGCCTATGTGATTGCCAAATGGAGATATCTAGTAAACTGTTGGATATTTTGATAGACACTTCTAGTGCTTACCCATATCTGTTTCTCCTAACCTTATGAGCATATTGGAGGATTACACTTGAAGTTAGATGAGGTCTTGTGACTCATTATAACCAATAGGTTGTGAGTAGAGGTAATGTGAGTCACCTCTGGGCCAAAGCATTTATTTAGCAATATAATTCTCCAGTATCTTCCCCTGTTGTATTGGCCAAACAGGCTGAGTTTCCTATATAGGGCAGGTAGAGGATAATGGCATTTCTATAAGCCTGACTGCTGGAGGACAGTGCCTTGGAGTGTTAACCCAGATCTAGATCTTATATATAGAATAAGTAAAAAGTTAACTTTTGTTTTGTTGAACCAATGAGATTTTGAATTTTTAAAACCAAATCATAACTTACCCTGTCCTGATACATGTCTAAAGCTCAGGAGAGATATCTGGGCTACACATGGAGACTTGGAATCACTGGTATATAGATATAACTGAAGCCATGGAAATGTATGGGACCACACAGGGGGAATGGTAGAATCAAAGAGAAATGGGCTGAGGACAAGAACCAGTAAAACTCCAGAAGCTAAGGGAAAGGTACAAGAAGATAA
This sequence comes from Daubentonia madagascariensis, assembly GCA_023783475.1. Taxonomy (NCBI): domain Eukaryota; kingdom Metazoa; phylum Chordata; class Mammalia; order Primates; family Daubentoniidae; genus Daubentonia; species Daubentonia madagascariensis. The sequence goes on from JAKFHU010001599.1 coordinate 4,637,610, forward strand.
GCCTACAAAGACTTAGAAAGAGGAGTCAGAGAGATGGGAAGAAAGCAAAGAGAAATGTGGTGTCATGGGAACAAGGTGAGGAAAGTTTCCAGAAGAGTGGTCAGCAGAATCAAATTTAGCAGGAAGGTCAAGTCTCATTAAATCCTGTGAAGCATGCAAATGATTTTTCAGCATGGAGGTGGCTAGAGGCCTTGGAGAGACCAGTTTCAGAAGACGACTAGCTCCAGAATCCAGGTTATATTGAACTGGTGATTGGGAAGTGAGTATGACAAGAAAGTAAACATAGGTGATTTATGTAGGAGGTTTAATTTCAAGTGGAGAAAAAGGGAGAGGTTTGAGAAAAAGAGAAAGAGGGAGAAAGGGAGAATGTGGTTTCAATAGCTTGAGGAGGAGGATATAGGGAGGGGAAGTTGATGACACTGCACTTATTCCTTACGTAGGCCTGCTGGAATTGAGTTTGGGGCAATAGTCCAATGTGGCCAGGAGAGAGCCCTGTGGTGAGTGTTCTTGAGCCAAGAGGGAGGGTTAGCAGCTATCTACACAGAGGACTGCTCTTTACCAAAAAGATATTCTTTAAGAGGGAGCTAAAGATCTCCCTACTACAAAAGCGGTACCAAGATTTAAGGCCATGGGTTGGGAGTCAGGAAACAGTGCCAAGAGTGAGCTCTCTACACACCAAATTGAAGGGCTGCAGGGTCATACGGGTTTCAAACTAGGACAAGTCAGCCTGTGGAGGAGGCACTGAAAGGGCTGAAAGAGCAAGGCCTAACAAATAGGGTGAGCCAGGAACCTAGCCAAGGGTGTATGCGCCAGAGATCAGAGCATGAGGCAGGCCAGGTAGGGGTGGGAGAGGCACGTAATGAGTGACACATTGGCAGGAGATTTGGAAGTAGGAAGGAGTGCTCTTGGCTCCTCCCTTTTTGGTTCTCAAGGTGCTGGCTCCAGGTGTTAGGGCACAAGTTAAAGGATGGAATATGCCTGGCGTGCAGCAAGACTGTGGAAACTGGGGACTCAGATATAGCTTTGGCATTGCCCACTAAATTAGAATATTTCCCTCAAATGTGGAATATTCCCAAAATAATATACAATGTAAAAATTGCTTTAAAGGTAAGCCAAACTAATAATAGAAATTAGATAGATTTTCTGACTAAATTATAAATCCCATGAGGTCAGGGTTTTTGTCCATCTGATTCACCACTGTGTCCTGACTGCTAGGAATAGTATGTGTCTCCAAGTAGGCGTTTAGCAAATGCCAAATGGATTGGCAACATGGCTGAATCTGTTTCAAATGGAGAAAGAGGATTTGAGGAGGCAGTGTGAAGAGAAACCAACTGATACTAAAGAAATAGGTGAGCTAGAAACAATTGTAGCAAAGTCTTCAGGAGGATGCTACAGAAGAAGGAAGAGTAAGATCAAGAGCAGGGAATTGTAGAATCTTCTAGAACAGATGAAGACCAGGAGCAGCAACAGCATCCTAAAGCAGACTGGAGAGAACATGAAAAGGAAATGATGCAGCTAAAGCAAAAAGAAGTACCCAACATCCAGCCCCCTCCCAGTAAACTTTGCATATTTTAAGTACCATCATGCAACTGTAACATAGCTCTTTAAAAAGAATCTCCTGGAACTTCAAGGTTGGTGTTCTTAAGAAAAAGCATTCTCTAGTAAGAAATCTTATGCTGAAGAGGACAGGCAACAGATTGCGTTGACAAATGAAGGAGTGGCTGCACACTACTGGCTTCCTAGGAACCAAAGAGGATTATGCCAAGACTAGCCACAGTCCACCAACTGCCTTTGCTGTGTCAGGCACCTCGCATATATTGTTTCTAATTCTCCCAGTAATCCTCCAAGGTGAGTGTTATTATCCCTGTTATACAGATGGGGAAACTGAGGCTCAGAAGGAATAAGTGTCTTTTCTAAGGTCTGCACTCAGAAGTGGTAGAGCTGGGGTTCTCAGCCACTGCACTGTGCTCTTGCCTTATACCCAGACAGTTCTCCTGCCAAGAAGGAACAGAAATAGCTGGAATCACCTCACAGACTTACCTCGTACAGGTTTCTGGGAATCAGCAATCCAATTGTGTGGCTGTAATTTGTCATTGTTGAACTTCCACTCATTTTTGAAGACACACAGGTCTTATGTGATGATTCAGAGGATGGGGGAGCAAATACCAGGTTAAAACACCATGACTCCTGGACTTATCTCTCAGAGAGGCTTTCCCTCCTCAGCAGGGGACACTGTTGCCACATAGCACATACAGAAAAAAAGTGAAAAAGCAGTATAAGTAAAAAAAACAAAAACACCCTATGCACACGCTTCATAGAGTTGAGGACTAAATGAGCTAATACATGTGAAGCATTTAGAATAGTAAGCACCCAATAAATGTTATGTCATTGTTGTCATTGTCGTCATTGTCATTGTCATCATCATCATCATCATTATCACTAAGGCCAACTAAGCACAAACAGTGAGCAAGGCTGTACTGAATGTATATTTTTTTTCATTTGGCATTTCCAGCAGGGCTCCTAATTGACAGTAGCAGAGGTTTCTGTGAACAAAAAAGGGAAATGTCTTTGGTGATAGGATAAAAACAGTGAAAACAGTGGCACCACACTACTTACATTTAATCTCCTTGAACCTCAGTTTCTTCACCTGAAAATTGGAAATAGTTATACCTACTTGTTAAACATTCTCTTGGCACCTTAAAACTCTACAGTGCAATTACATTGTATATATAATAGATCACAGCAAACTGGATTTGATAACTAAATATGACACACCCCTTATGTTTAGAATTAATACACTGCTAGAGACTGCCAAAATCATCTAAATTATTGATTAAAGAAGCTGATTTTGTCAAAGGGCCTGAGGAGAATCAAACTGGGAAAAAAATCAAGTAATTACAATGTATTGTGTTTCAAAAATGTTTTATAAATGGAATAATATAGTGTGTAATTTTGGGGGACTGGCTTTTTTCACAACCATCATGCCCTAGAGTTTCATCCAAGATGTGTGTATTGCTGAGTAGTATTCTATGGTATGATGTACCACAGCTTGTTTATCTATTCATCTGCTGAAGGATATCTGGGGTTTTCAGTTTGGGGCTATTATGAATAAAGCTGCTATGAACATTTGTGTACAGATTTTTGTGTGATCTTAAATTTTCACTTCTTTGGGGTAAATTCCCAAGGGTGCAATTGCTGGCTGCATGGTAACTGCATATTTATTTTTATAAGACACTGCCAGTCTTTTTTCCAGGGTGGCTGTAGTATATTACATTCCTATCACCAATGGATTGTGTAAGTGTTGCAGTTCCTCTGCACCCTTGCCAGCATTTGGTGTTGTCACTACTTTTTATTTTAGCTATTCTGATGTGTAGTGATATCTCATTGTGGTTTTAATTTGAATTTACCTTGTGGCTAATAATGTCAAATATATTTTTGTGTGTTTATTTGTCATTTGTGTGTCCTCTTTTCTGAAATGTCTCTTTGTGTCTTTGCTCATTTATATATCCTAAAGAACAGATTAGTGGCTTCCAGGGGTTAGGGATGGAGGTGTGGGGGGAAGGGATGGAGGAGGAAGATAGGTATAGTTATAAATGGATGGCTCAAGGGATCCTTGAGTGGTGGAACTGTTCTATATCTTAACTGTAGTGGTAGTCATTTAAACATACAAGGTGATAAAATTTCATAGAACTGTGTGCATGCACACATACACACCAATGAGTACAAGTAAAACAAGGGAAATATGAATAAGTTAGGTGGAGTGTATGTATCGATATCAACATCCTGGTTGTAATATTGTACCATAATTTTACAAAACATTACCATTGGGGGAAACTGGGCAAAAGGTATATGGAATCTCTCTGTATTATTTATTACAACTGCATGTGAATCTACAATTATCTCAATAAAAATTTCAATTAAAAAAGTAATTAGAGACAGTATCTGTGTTAAATGCCTTGTTATTTTACTCAGTAAGCCATCACCGTCTTACTAAAGACAGATAGATAGATTATTCAGTGGGCTAGGGACATTTGACATAGCCTATATAGAGATGATGGGACTAAGTAGAGTACAGGTAACCATCCATAATAGATCAGGAGATCTTAGGCACTATTAGTGATTAATTAATTATACTATTTGTTTGAGCTAGCTCTGTTTTCTAATGTAGCTTTATATGTGCAAAGCCAATGTCTGCATATTTTATTTATTTATTGCCTGACTATACACTAGTACATGCTTAATACATAGTTACTAGATGTAAAAATGAATGAACGAATGAATGAATAAATGTTGTCCCAGAGAAACTCGTCAAATGCAATGGGAACTTCCAGGGGACAATGGAGTATGGGATTAGGAATTACAATGAGACCAAGGTTATCTGTAGCCAAGATGACTAGTTTTCATTTTTTCTGGATTATGAAAGTAATATATACTCATGGCAGACAATGTGAAAAACACAAAAGAGTATAAAACCATGAATAAGTAACTTAATATTTTAACCACTAAGAGATACTTGCTAATGCTCTGACCAATTTCCCTGCAGTCTAATATGTTTATATTGTACATGTGCGTGTGTACACACACACACACACACACACACACACACACACACACATGCTTTCTTTTTCATCAATTGCTGTACCTGCCTTTGATCTATTTTTCCTTTAGGATCATAGGGTTTTTCTTTTTGATTTTTATTAGCTCTTTATACTTTAAGGGCAATTACATTTTGCCACATTTGTTACCAATAGTTATTTAGTTTATTATTTGCTTTAATTTTGTTTATACTTTTTGGCATGCAGGAGTGTAAGATTTGCATGCAGCCAATATGTGCTTCTTTCTCTCGAAGAGGCAGTGCAGTGAGAAGTGTCACTTTGAGTTGGGAACTAGACTCTGCCAAATGCTAACTGGGGGATCCTGGGCCACTTACCTTCTCTCTCTATGACTCAGTTTCATTCCCTGTAAAATGTGGATAACGATACCTAAATTATTGTTTGTGAGGAATAGAAATAATGTCATCATTGGTAACATGGGGAAAATAATAGTCTCTACTTGATAACTTTGATGTGAATATTAAATGAGATAATGCATATGAAAAAGTTAGCATAGTACCTGGTACATAATAAGTGCTCAGTGTTATTCCTCTACTGCATTTATCTATAGGAATTCTTTTTATTCTTCAGAGAATACCCATCTATATTTCACATATGTATATTGCCTTTGCCTCTTTAATTCGCTTTGAATTTATTTTGGAACGAGACTGTAGCTCTGCCACCTGCACCACTAGACGCTTTCCTGACACAGTTTATTGAATGGAAGTTTTTGGTTGGTTGAAGAGGCCCAAGCTTCTTTGTCAGTTTTGAGAAACTGAGAATTTTTCCAAACTTTGCTGTTGTTGTTTTTGGGAGCAGATGCATCAGAATCTGGTATAAGTACAGGTTTGTTATGAGGCCTTGATGTAAATTTTCTGCCACATACCTCAATAAAAAATTATTGTAGTTCTACTTTTAGTTCTTTGAGGTATCTCCATATTACTTTCCACAGAGGTTGTACTAATTTGCAGTCCCACCAGCAGTGTATGAGTGTTCCTCTCTCTCCACATCCCTGCCAACATTTGTTGTTTTGGGAATTTTGGATAAAGGCCGTTGTCACTGGAGTTAAGTGATATCTCATTGTGGTTTTGATTTGCATTTCCCTGATGATGAGAGATGTTGAGCATTTTTTCATATGTTTGTTGGCCATTAGTCTATCTTTTTTTGAAAAGTTTCTGTTTATGTCCTTTGCCCACCTTTTAATGGGGTTGTTTGATTTTTTCTTGCTGATTTGCCTGAGTTCTTCATAGATTCTAGTTATCAGCCCTTTATTGGATGTATGGCATGCAAATATTTTCTCCCACTCTGTAGGTTGTCTATTCACTCTAATGATAGTTTCCTTGGCTGTGCAGAAGCGTTTTAATTTGATCAGGTCCCATTTATTTATTTTTGTTGTTGCTGTGATTGCTTTGGGGGTCTTCTTCACAAATTCTTTGCCTAGGCCGATGTCTATAAGAGTTTTTCCAACATTTTCTTCTAGAATTCTTATGGTTTCATGCCTTAGGTTTAAGTCTGTTATCCATTGTGAGTTGATTTTTGTGAGAGGTGACAGGTGCAGGTCCTGTTTCAGTCTTCTGCATGTGGCTATCCAATTTTCCCAGCACCATTTATTGAATAGGGATTATTTTCCCCAGTGTATGTTTTGATCCAGCAATCCCACTACTGGTATCTACCCAAAGGAAAAAAGGACATTCTATAAAAAAGACATCTGTGCTTGAATGTTTATAGCAGCACAATTCACAATCACAAAGATGTGGAAATAACCCAAGTGCCCATCAATACATGAGTTAATTAATAAAATGTGGTATATATATATACCATGGAGTGCTACTCAGCCGTAAGATGGTGAACTACCTATTGTATTATACTAGATGGAGCTGGAGCCCATTCTTCTAAGTGAAATATCACAAGAATGGAAAAACAAACACCACATGTACTCACCATTAAATTGGTACTAATTGATCAACACTAATGTGCACATGTAGGAAGTAACATTCATAGGGTGTCGGGCAGGTGGGAGGGGGGAGGAAGGGATGGGTAAATTCACACCTAACAGATGCGGTGCACACTGTCTCGGGGATGGGCACGCTTGTGGCTCTGACTCAGGTGATGCAAAGGCAATTTATGTAACTAAAGCATTTGTACCCCCATAATACTCTGAAATTTAAAAAAAAATGATTGTAAATGGAACATTTTTTTCTACTCAGAACTGTTTCATAATAATTTGAGGCTTGGCTATCTTCATTTTGAAATGATTATAGAATTATAGGAAGTTGGAAAAGTGGTACTAGAGTCTTTTGAGCCCTTCATCCAATCTCCCTAATGATGAAATCGTATATAACTGTACAACAATAACAAAACCAAGAAATTGACATCAGTACAATACCGTTAACAGATCTTATTCATATTTCACCAGTTTTTATGTGCACTCTGTGTTTGTGTGTGGGCGCATGTGTGCATGGGCATGTATGTACATGCATATCTAGCTCTATCCCATTTGATTCACATATAAATTTGTGTGATCACCATTACAATCAGGATACAGAACTGTTCTGTCTCCACAAAGGAACTCCCTTGTGCCACCCCTTTATAGTCACACCCATCTCTTGTCCATGTCCCCTGGCAACCACTAATCTATTCTCCATCTTTATGGTTTTGTCATTTAAAGGATATATAAATGCAAACATATAGTATGTAACCTTTTGAAATTGGTTTTTTTTTTTTTTCACTCAGAATGATGCGCCTGAGATCCATTCAAGTTGACGCAAGGAATGTTTCATTCCTTTTTGTTGCTGGATGGTATTCCAGCAACAGAGTTTGTACTGGAGATATTTTGGCTGCTTGTAGTTTTCAACTACTGTGATTAAAGCTGCTATAAAGATTCATGTACAGATTTTTGTGCAGACATAAGTTTTCATTTCTCTGAGATAAATGCCCAAGAGTACAATTGCTGGGTTGCATGGTAAGTAAATATGTAGTTTTGTAAGAAACTTCCATACTCTTTTTCTGGAGTGGCTATATCATTTTATATTCCCACTAGCAATGTATGAGAGATCCAGTCTCCACATCCTCTCCAGAGTTTGGTGTTGTCACTATTTTTATTTTAGCCATTCTGATAGGTAGATAGTGATGTCTTATTATGGTTTTAATATGAATTTCCCTGATGACTAATGTTGTTGAATATCTTTTAATGTGCTTATTTGTCATCATAGCTTCTTTTTGGTGAAATGCCTGTTCATGCCTTTTGCACAATGTCTAGTGGGATTGTTTTCTTTTTACAAGTGAGTTTCAAGAGTCCTTTATATACTCTGTTTAAGGTCTTGAGTCTAGTTAATAGTGCTGTACCAATGTCAATCTCCTGGTTTTGATTTTGTAGTACAGTTATACATATGACGTCAACTCAGTAGAGACTGGGTCAAAGGTTCAAAAGGCTATGGTACTAATAACTTTTTCAGATATGGGGTTTGAAAATATTTTCTCCCAGTTTGTAGCTTGTTTTTCATCCTTCTAACAGGGTCTTTCACAGAGCAAAAGTTTTGACACAGTATAGTGAGAAGAATAGGTAAGAAGTATCAAGTGGAATGTGGACAGATGCAAAGGAGCATCACTGCTCACCAGCTCAATTGAAAGCTCTTTGTAATCTCTGGAAGCAGATATGAAAACTTTTCTTGTCACCGTAGTGGTGCTGCAGTGATCTCCTCCTCCCTACTCTGGCCTCATCTCCTGCCTCTGGTTGCAGGGCCCACTCTGCTTTGAGATTTCTATCTTCAGCAGGAAGTATATAAAGGGCCTCTGCCACAGAGGGCCTCCAACTCTTCTTGTCTAGCTGTATTCTTTCTTCTGGATGCTTCTCAATCTCTTGGTGTATAAACCGTCTGCCCGGCTTTATGCCTTCATCATCCTGGGTTCCCAACCTCTCTGTGATGGCCTGCATTGGCTCAATACCCATTCTCCTCCCCGCACCTACTCTTCTGGTCTTGGCTTCTAACATGTGTGATCTGTGTCTGCTAGCCTGAACTAGAATCATGAAAATTGTAAGAAGTAGTTGCACAGCCTAATGAAATAGCCATTTTAATGCCAGAGAACTGAGGCTGGGCAAATGTCAAGACTACATTTCAATCAATTTGAAGTTAAAAGCTGAGGATGGCACCTTTTACCCCACCTGTCAGTGGCCAGGGATGAAAATACAGAGGGTACAGAGAAAAAGGCATTGTACCTTGTAGTGTCCTGCCCTTCTCTACTTGAGAGAAGACAAAATATATGAGAAAGGCAAGGGGATAGAGAGGGACAATGTTCATATTTATTCTTTATCAGTTCAGTTATCATGAACCATATCCAAAGTTAGGATCTGCTTTTGTTTGATGAACATGATTAATCCTACACATTGAACATTTGTTAGAGAAAAAGACATTCCTTCTGCTTGTCTTTCAATTATAGACTTAAAATCATTTTGTGAGTTTAAGAAATGTTTAATGAGCACCAATGGTGCTAATTGTGCACATCTCTGAGTTAAGGGGCATAATGTTGGTAACATGAAATCAGCCATGGTGGAAATATTTACACCACAAAATCAGCAAACACTACAAATCAGGGTTTTTTCTCTCTTTGGGGAAGCCAGTTATTCAATATTACCCGTATACCACTGGGTACCTGCCTAGACTCTGGGAGATGCGACACAACCTTGCTCTCGGGGACCTCACAGTCTGGGAATCTTCTTTTGGAGACCAAACCTCTTCTGTTCGGTATTCCCACTCTAGCCTACTTTTTCCTTCTTTTCCCACTTCTCAGCCCTTCCTCTTTGCCTTTGAGAACTCCCATTTCATTCTTAAGCAGTTTCCTTATCATCTCAATACTTTATCTAGCCACCTCCATCTCCTTGCCTTGATTGAAGGCTGGATTTCTGAGGGCAGCCTTTTTATTTGCAATCCTCTCAAGTGGAACATTCCCACTCTCCCATGTCCCCAGCTTCTAAGGGGTCCCAAGGAACAGCTGCCGTTCTGTTGGCTTTCCATGGCTGTTTCCAGACCATTGTTGTACTACTTTTATTCAATGCCCCCTCTTCCTACACTGTCCAGTTAGACTATCCCCCCTTCATTAACCCAAAGAGGGAACACAGTAGGAGGAGAAGCTTTGAGAGGAAAGAATTTGACATAAAAGATAGTGGTGGAACATCCAGGTGGAAGATGTCCAGCCAGATAGTGGACATGCAGCTACCAAGGGTCTTTATAAGCAGGTAATTTTGTGGCATTTTCCTGGGATTAATATGGGAAATTCATTTTTTTTTCCTATATCTTTTCTACCCACAGGACTGGATAAGGAAAAGATAATGACCTACTGGAAATGAGGCAGTATTTTGTTTTTACCTTACAAATCATCAAATTAAAAATGAATTTATGTTCAATATAGTTTCAGTGATATATATTTTATTTTTATTCTTCAAAATTTGAGGATCCATGGTATATAGTGGTGGTTCACAAATCAGATTGCCTTTCAGAATCATTTGGGACATGTATAAAAAATATACATTCTTGACAACAGAATATCCCCAACACTCTCTAGTGTCTAGTTAACAAGAAAATCCCTCTCTGACCATTTTGATTAATTAAAGTACACTTTAATAGTAAAATACAAGCTTGCACTTTGACAACCCTGATTTTTCTGTTTCAACACAAATAACAGGAAAGAAGAGAGGAAATCGCAACCTCCACTGGGATATGGCTTCCTTTCTATATATGCAAGCCCATCCTGAGCATTCATACCACAGCCTGATACTGATAATGATGGTGATAAGGGTAGTACCTGCATCACTAGATTTCTGAGAATATTAAATGGTCAACATTTAAGGTGCTTAGAACAGTGTCTGGTACATGGTAAGTTCTATATATGTAGTAGCTTATATATAAAGACTTTGCAGATCTCCTAACTCATTGGATAAATGTCTGCTGATTGACTTGTAGCATGTCTAAATAGACTGTGTTGGCTTCTCTGTCTTGTTCTATCCTGAATAGATAAGGAGAGTAGGCATCTTTATTTCTATGGAGTCCCCGTCATCTACTTCTTCAAGATTATTAAGTTTCCTCCTAGGCTTCTTGCTTCAAGTTCAACAGTTATTGACATTTGCATCTTTCATTGTAGCTCCTATTTTCCTATTTAATCACCTCTTTCCTGTGCCCCTCATTCATTCTCAGGAACTATATTTCCCATTGAGTGAATATAAGTCTGGATGAATTTTATAATGGAAGAATAAATGGTCTCATAGGGTTTGAAAGGCCCATGAGAGAGAGTCTAAGGCAGTGCTTCCCAAAATGTGGGAGAGTCACCAGAATCAACTGTGGCTATTGTTATAAATAAGGATTTTTTTACTCCACCCTGAACATTCTGATTCAGTAGGCTTGTGGTGGGGCTCTACGAGATATATTTTTCAAAATCTTGCAGTTAGATTCTGAAGTAGAAGGGTTGGGAGCCACTGAACTAGGGCATATGCTTACACATCAACAGAATTGCTAGCTCTACTGGGTTCAAATACTCAAGAGGCTTTTCTAAGGAAAGCTGGAGCTTAATGCAGCCAGATATTATAGTCTCATGCTCTCAAGGGACTCTGTGATAATTATCATTATTAAAAATATTAAAAATGGAATAAGAAGTGGTTAAGGCTTATATAGCACTATGTGCCAGGCAATGTTCTAAGTGCATTACATCAGCATACATAAATCATGGCATTTAATCGCCATAACTCTATGAGGTAGGGGCTACCTACCTTATCTCACTTAGCAGAACTACCGACCATCCTTGTTTTCTGATACTGAAAGAGAGACACAGAGAGGATAATAGCTAACCTTATTGACCACTTATGCTCTGCTAGGTGCTGGGCTTAGTAAATCCCTCACATGCATCTAATCCTCACAACTAATGAGGACAGTGAGGCCTCAGTGAGGCAAATCCCTTTCCAAAAGTTCATGCTGCTGGTCAGTGACATCACCAGGGCAGTAGCTCAGGTCTTCACTGATCTAAAAATCTGTGGGATCTGGCTTTCAAGGTTAACAGTTTTTTTCTTTTAATAATATGGACAGTAGTAGTGGGCTATAACCATCACTGACCTGTAGACATTTTCATGATGAGTTAAAGGAGTTGGGAAAGACAATATTCTTTGAAAAGCCTTTTGAAGCCCTGTCTGGATGAAAGTGGGAGGAGTTTAATTCAATATATTCTTGAGACATAACCCCCTAAGTGTGAATCCAATAACTTAGGGCAAGAAACTCTATCATGTCTCCCTCAGAGGAGTCTTTACAGAGATGTTTGTGATGCCCTAGATTTTTCAGAGAATGAAATAGTAGAGGAAGGGTTAGTTGGAAGGGCTCCCTGGCTGAGAATTTTCACTCCCTATTAAGTCTTAAAAATGTTCTGAAACAAAGCTCAGAGCACATGACAAAGGTATTTCTGATGCATCTAGATGTGAGAGGCAGTACTTTTGGGTGAAAAAATGCTGGAATTTAAGGGGGCATTTTTGATGGATGAAGGAGACAGAAGACCCTTGAACTTGAGACTGTCCTAGAAAATCTGTTCACTATGCACTAGCTGGGAGGCTTAGTCAAGGTGAGAAATATTTTAACTTTCTCATCTAGGAATTATATGGTCCTAGAGACAAGACAGGAAAGCTCTTGCTGTAGATCTTTTGAAACCTAGGAGAATAAGAATATTGTTCTCTTGGGCAAAGTTTTGGATTGCTCCAGCTCTGAGTGGACAGCTGCATTTTGGGAGTAGAAGGGATTCTACAGACTCAAGGGGGAAAACAATTAAACAATTTCTTTGGGGTATAGGCATTGCCTGTCTTTCAATAAAAGTAATGTAATAAAAAGCACAGATAACATTAATAAGGAATAATAAATGGATGGAATAGTACAAAATAAATAAATAATCTACCAATGTGTGCAAGAAAAAGAGAAACCTAAGGAGGAAAATAAATAAGGTGTCAAAGGCCATGCCCATCTGTAGTGACAAAGATGGACTCCTTTGCAGGAAGGAGTAGGGTATTTTGGGGATAGGGTAAACTCCTGGATCTTCAACGTGTGTTCTGCAGACCAGCCCCATAGGCCTTACCTGGGAGCTTGTTAGAGATGCAGAATCTCAGAGCCCATCCCAGATCTGCTGAATCAGCATCTGCATTTTAACAAACTTGACAAGTAATTTGTTCTCACATTAAACTTTGAGAAGCACTGGGGTAGAAGACTGATTTAAGATATCCCTCTGTTTGCCGCTCCATTTTTGTGTTTTCTCTAGGAGAAAATTCCTTTTCTTTGAGGAAAAAAATGTCTCTCTTGAGTGGTGAATGTGAGCACCAACCTTGGAAAAAACCTGGAAGCTTATTACTATCTCCTTCCCTGGTCCTGACAGTGAAAGAAAAACCAAGCAACAGCTAAGCCTTTCTATTTGCAATACTGTATATGTTTTAAATAGGAACACACAGATCATCATTACCTTCATTCTCCACAAACATCTATGGGCAAGGCTTTGTGGATGTGACAGTTACTTGGTTGTGACAGTTTTGTTCACCATTGAAAAGTACTGAGAAGCACCTTTAAATTGACTTCAAACTTGGGGTAGGTGAGGAACAGCTAGGGGAGAGTTAAGTGAAGTTAGTAGAGATTTACTCTGACAGGATAGGCATTAAGACTAAACACTTGTGTGATGGTGTGGGAGCCTGGAGCACTAGCTGTAATTGAAAGCCTGAATCTCCCTTTTGTAATGCAAGTTGACAGTGAAGTCCCCATTGTTGAAAGTGTTCTGAAGTTGTTTTCAGCATATATTGGGACTTTCTCTTATAATAAAAGGCCCCAATATGAAACCATTTGTTTTATTCAGTAGACTATTGACAAGTAGGATCTTTGTGACTTTCTCATTATGGTACTGAATAAAAATACAAGTTAAAAGGTTTGGGTTCTGAATGTTATAAGTCTACAGTTTAGTAAAAAGGACGTATTGGCAGCCAAAAATTCAAAGGGGTGACTAACCACTAGTGGTGGACATGGGGCTGTGTTTCTAAATGTAATACTATTTTTGAGGGCTTCCAGAGACTAAAGAATACCATGAAACATGACTTATGTGCATACCTTCATTGTCATACTGAGATAGTTTCTAAACAGAGTCTATGAATAATAGCTGGACCTTGATTCCTCAACAAAATGATCAAGTTCATTGACAATCTTGCTAAGTCCATGACTTCTAGTTTTCCAGCTGAGGCTGCAGCTCTGTAAGAGTACACTGGGGGAAAGGGTCAGGGAGTGATGTCAGCAAGATGGCTGGTTAGAAGTGCCTGGTATTGTCCTGACACACACAAAAAGCAAAATAATGAATAAACAACTACATCTGGACTAGAGTATCTGAAGGAGAGTGGTGGGGTATAGCAAAGGAGTGGCTAAATCCATATGAAGCACAAAAACCCAGGATGGTAGCATGGAGAGGAGAGCAAAACACCCTGCCTCTGCCACCCTGTCTTCTCCACTGGGATTGGCTTAGAGCAAGGAGGAATTTCTCCCTGTGGGGTAAAGTTAAGCAGGAGTCCCCCAGTATCCCCAATCACCACTGCAGATACATGCATACCTTGCTACAGGAGAATTTCATAGTCCTCACAGGCCCTGAGCCCAGTTTGGGAAGCTGCCTGGAGTTCACATGCTTGCATTGCTCCAGAGTGGGAGCCCAACTTGTGCAACTTTCCATCCCCTGTGATCCAAGCTGCTATGGAACAGCACCATCTTGAAACCAGAGCCACTGCTAGAGTGTGTCCTGACGTGGGAGTCAGCAGCCACTGTGTCTCTCCGTCCCTGAGACTCCACCATAATTCCACCATGCTCACATAGGTGGCTACAGTTCCTTGACTCCAGCTACTTGAAGCCTTGGCCCAGCAAAATGACTGTGACCCTACATGGTGCCCTGCCCCTAAAGGAATAGGCAGTCCTACACAGTAGGGAAGCCAACCCCAGCTGAGGGACCTGCCATGAATGTGCACTCCTAGCCTGAGAACCAGTCCAATGGCTCCACTTCCAGTAAGTACATCCCTAAGCCAGCCAACCAGCTGCACATGTGCACCCTTGGCCTGAGAACCAGCCAAGTGACCCCCACTCCCTGCAAAGCTACACCACCGCTGCCACAAACTTCCACAGCCTATGCCACCAAGGCACATGTAGACATCACTGACATGGATTACAGATGAAGAAACTGCACAAAGACTACACTACTGCATCCTCCTAGAACCAAAGCCAAGGTACCTTACCCAACTGGCACCCTAGGACCCATCTACAGGAAAAAGTCTTTCCCTACAAAAGCTACTCCATAAATTTTGAAGAGACAACTGTTTAACCATATGCACAGATATCAATGTAGGGATATGGGAAACATGAAAAAACAAGGAAACATGACACCTCAAAAGGAACACAATAATTCTCCAGTAACAGGCCTCTCAAAGAAAAGAAAATTTATAAAACCCCTGAAAAGTAAATTAAAATAATGATCTTTGGGAAACTCAATGAGATACAATAGAATATAGGTAAACAATTCAATGAAATCAGGAAAACAATTCATGATCTGAATGAGAACTTCAACAGAGAGATACATGTCATAAAAAAGAACCAAACAGAAATCTTGGAGCTGAAGAATTCAACGAATGTAATAAAAAATACAATTGAGAGCTTCAACAGCAGACTAGATCAAGCAGAAGAAATTCTGAACTTGAAGACAGATCTTTTGAAATAGCCCAGTCAGAGGAAATAAAAGAAATAAGTATAAAAAAGAATGAAGAAAGTTTATGGGACTTATAGTACACCATTAAGTAAGCAAATAAAAATTTGCATCATGGGAGTTACAGAGGGAGAAGAGATGGAAAAAGGCATAGAAAACATATTTAACAAAAATAACAGTTGAAAACTTTCCAAGTCTTGGGAGAGATACGGTTATCCAGATACAGGAAGTTCAAAGGTCCCCAAATAGATTTAACCCAAAAAGGTCCTCTTCAAGGCACATATAATCAAACTGTCAAAAGTGAAAAATAAAGAGAGATTTTTGAATTCCATCTTAATTTCATCATTTACTCAAGGATAGTTCAGCAGCAGGTTGTTTAATTTCCATGATTTTGTGTAAATTTGAGAGTTCCTTTTGGAGTTGATTTCCAGTCTTATTCCACTGTGGTCTGAGGAGATACATGGTATGCTATTGATTTTTCCGAATTTGCTGAGACTTGTTTTGTGGGCTAAGATATGATCAATTTTGCTAACTGTCCCATATTCTATTGAGAAGAATGCATATTCTATAGTTTTTGGGTAGAATATTCTGTAAATATCTATTAGGTCCATTTGTTCTAGAGTCCCTTTTAAGTCTAGTGTTTCTTTGTTGATTTTTTGCCTTGATCATCTGTCCAGTTCTGTGAAAGGGGTGTTGAAGTCCCTGGTGATCATGATCCTACTGTTTATTTCTTTGCTTTGATCTAGTAGAATTGTTTTATAAATCTGGGAGCTCCTGTGTTAGGTACATATATAGTTAGTATTGTTATATCTTCTTGCTGAATTGCTCCCTTTATCATTATATAAAGACTGTCTTTGTCTTTTTTTTTTTACTATTGTTGATTTAAAGTCTATTTTATCTGTTATGAGGATAGCTCCATTTGTTTGCTTTTGGTTTCCGTTTGCATAGAATATTTTTTTTTTCATCCCTTTACCTTGAGTTTATGAAAGTCCTTGCAGGTTAGATGGGTTTTTTGATGATAGTATATAGGTGGGTTGTGTTTTTTCATCCATTTAGCTAGTCTATGTCTTTTAAGGGGAGCATTAAGACCGTTTAAATTCAGTGTTAATATTGATATGTAGGATACTCTCCTGTTCATCATGTTGACTGACACCTTGTTGTTTTGTTTCTCCCTTGTGCTACTGACTTATAAGATCTGTGAGCTTTAGCTTTTGGGTGTTTTTACTCTGAAGGGTATCTATTTTTGTGTTACATGTATAGTGTACTTTTGAGCATTTCCTGTAGGGCAGATCTAGTAGTGACAAATTCTCTTAGTTTTTGCCTGACTAGGAAAGACTTTATTTCTCCTTCATTTATGAAACTTAGTTTTGTAGGATACAATATTCTTGGCTATCAGTTGTTCTGTTTAAGAATACTAAATATGTGACCACAATCCTTTCTGGTTTGTAAGGTCTCTGCTGAGAAGTCTACTGTTATTCTGATGCTTTTTCCTTTGTATGTTAGTTGTTACTTTTGTTTTGCAGCTTGTAGAATTTTCTCCTTCATTTTGACTTTGGCCAGTTTGATGGCTATGTGTCTTGGTGATGTCCTAATAGTTATGAATCTTCCCAGTGTTCATTGACCATCTTGTATCTGGATATCTGAATCTCCTGTGATATCAGGGAAGTTTTCCTCAATTATTCCCTCAAATAGGTTTTCATGTTTTTTGATTTTTCTTCATCTCCCTCAGGGATAACTATGATTCTTGTATTGGCTCACTTTACACAGTCCCACATTTCTCTGAGTGATTGTTTATTCTTTTTTATTCTTTTTTTCTGCATCTTTGACTGGGTTACTTTGAAAGCCTTGTCTTTAAGCTCTGAAATTTTTTCTTTTGCTTGGTATAGCCTGTTGTTAAAGCTTTATGCTGTATTTTGAAATTCCCTAAGTTCCTCTTTCATTTCTTTAAGTTTTCTTAAGTCTTTTCTTATGTTGTCTATCTCTTTCAAGAATTTTTCATTCATGTCCTGAAATTGATTTTTGGCTTCTTTGTGTTGGTTTTCAACTTTCTCATCAATCTCCTTCATCTTATTTGCCATCCATAATCTGAATTCCATATCTGACATTTTGAGAATTTCCTTTTGGTTGGAGTCTGTTCCTGGCAATGTGTTTGTGATCTCTTGGGGGTGTCAAAGTAGCTTATTTCTTCACATTGCCAAAGTTCTTATGCCGGTTCCTTCTCATCTAAAACCTCTTCTTTCAGCTCAGGATAGCTGAGTTTTTGGTACACTTATTCTCTTTTATTGGGAACTCTCCTACCTAGTGAATAGAAGGAGAGGTCCCTGGATGACACACTTTTGTCCTACTCCAAAATATTGACCTGGCAGGAGAGGGGTGGATGTACTGAGAGCCTGTAATGCAGCTGTTCTCTGGTGTCATCCGATTCCCTTGTAGTTGGTTACCTCTGTCCAAGCTAGAATTGGGGTATATTTGTGCAGAGTGGTGTGTTGGTACCCCATGCCATTGTGAAAAGCTCTGGTGAGGGGCTTCACAAGTCTCTCTCTGTGGAGACCAGTGGTGTGGGGGATTGCTCTGCCTGGGCCTACCTACAGCAGTGGCAGTGGTGGCTGGGTGAAGCTATCTAGATGGCAGCCACGGGTGTCAGGGCTGTGTGCATTCACTCTACCCAGGTACAGGGGGCAGTGGTGGCACACAGTGTGGGGCAGCTCATGGGTAGCAGGTCCGTGGCAGTATATGGGACTGTGGGTAGGGTGCCAGGTGGGACCACAGGTGGCACACGGGGCTGTAGGCTGGGCACCACATGGCTGGGGCTCTCTCTCTGTGCATATCTAGCTGCAGCTGCTGCTGTGGCACTTCTCCAGTGACATTGGCAGATGCTGAAGGCACCGAGCACTTGCCCTACTCAAATCCCCCAGTGGCAGAGGGTAGAGTGCATTGCTCCCAGTCATGGTGCACATGAGTGCATCTGCCCTCCCCACGCCATTCCCAGCCCAGCAGGGGTGATGTAGAGGTGACTGTAGTGAAGCCAATCCCTGTGTAGACTGGCACTCTGGGCCTGAGAGCTCAGAATGGTGTGAGTTGCAGTGACCCAGGAATGGAAGCCAGTTGGTCCCTGCTATGCCTGCTTTCCAGTGTAATGCTACTGCACAGTCTCCAAGAAGCTCCCTGATCAGTTTGGAGGCCTGCTGTAGGCAGGGTCCTTGCAGCTCAGGTTGTATTGTCTGTGGGGGGAACATGGAGCCATGGGGTTCTCTCCTCTGACTCTTCCCCACATGTGGACACTTCTCCCAGGTACCTTTAGATCTTGCTGAGTGGATCACCCTGCCTCCCTCTCCTTCACTTTGGGTGTCTCCAGTCACTTCTCTGATGATTTACAATGTTCTCTCTAAGACAGTCCATCCATAGGTGAACATCTACTTGCAAATATTGATCTTCTCCTTGACAGCAGTGTGTGCTGGCTACTTTTAGTCTGTCATCTTGGCCCCTCCCCCAGCCCTGATGTTTTTAATTTCCATGTTCATGTTTCAAAGGTAGGCAATTAGATAAAAATGCTTAACTCTTAAAAGAAGGAAGGATATCTCAAGCTGAAATGTATTGCTAGACACTTGAATGTGTTCTTGATTTCTGACTCTATGTCACAACTCTAAGATATTAGTTTGAACTCTGACTAATCTTTAATTTAGGCCAAAATTCTAAGGTATGCATATTGGCAAGTTTTTTCTCTGTGTTGGGTTTACTTTTTCTGATTTTAAGAATGGTTTGTAATAAAAATCTATTCAAGTGTCCATGTTGGGCATGGCATTGTGCTGATTTGCATGAGATCACCTAGCTGCATGATGGTTATAAATAAGAAAGAACTCAAGGTCCTGGGTCAGAGAGAAGTTATGAGATATCAATGAATATGATTCATCACAGAGGATAACCATGAATATGATTCATCATAGAGGATAACCAGGCTTGTCTTGAGGCAAATTGGTCAAGAGAAAGTTTCCTTGTGATACCATCTCGTTTTCTCTTTCTATATCCTTGCCCTTTTTGTTCTCCCTTCCCTTGCATAGTACCACACATTTGTTGGAAAAAAGTATGTATTTTTGGCCAGGAATTCAATATACTCCTTTTGCATATCATTACATGGATAACCAGTTATTCTATCTACTTACGTGTTGAGCCCTGGATAGGCCTACCTTCTTGTAAAACAATCAGATGTCTTGATAAAGATTCCCACCTTCACCAAACTTTAGTTAGGCTCCTCTGAGCCCTCTTCTCAACTAGGCCTTGGCCTTGGCTGGTTGAGCCCACTTTTATCAAAGAATCTTGCTAAGCCAGTTTATTGAGAATCCCCCTACTCTTGACATACAATCAAGCTCCTCTTCCCCCACCCTTGATGTTATGGCTTGAGTTTGTCCCCACCAAAACTCATGTTAAAATTTGATCCCCAGTGTGGTGCCATTGGGAAGTGGGGCCTAGTAGGAGGTGTTTGGATCATGGGAACAGATCCCTCATGAATGTCTTAGTACCATTCTTGTGGTAGTGCATGAGTTCTCACAAGACTAAATTAGTTCTTGTGGGAATGTTCCCTGGAGAGTAGGTTGTTATAAAGCCAGGACTCCCCTCAGGTTTTGCTTCTTCACACGCGTCCACTTCCTCTTTGACCGTCCACCACATTGTGACACAGCCCGAAAGCCCTCACCAGAAGCCTAGCAGATACCAATGCCATGCTTCTTGAACTTCCCAGCCTACATAACTGTGAGCTAAATAAACTGCTTTTCTTTATAAATTATGCAGTCTCAGGTATTCTGTTACAGCAACTCTAAACTGACTGAGATACTTGATGTCTGATCAAGCTCCTCACCCCCACCTTTAATATGTAAGTCTTTTGTCTACCTTTTGCAAAAATCCTGTTAAGCCAGTTTAGCAAGAATACTGCCACACTTGATATCTAATCAAATTCCTCTTAGTAATTTTCTATCCACTGATCCCCTTATTCTGATTATTGGCTATAAGTCCCCAGCTGTCTCTGCTGTATTTGGAGTTGAGTTCAGTTTCTCTTCCCTATCGCAATAGTCTTTCACCTATTGAAATAGTCTTAAAGTTTTCCTTACTGTTTTAACAAGTGTCAGAATAATTTTTCTTTAACAGTCTACATGAATCTTTGTGATAGACAAAACTCTAAGATGACCTCCATGACCTTTATTCCCCTTTGAGTTACTTCCATGATTGTTATGTTACATGCCAAAAGGAATTTTGCATATGTCATTAGGGTTACTAATCAGTTGACCTTAAGATAAGGAAATTTAGGAGGTAGGCCTAACCTAATCATTTGAGTCCTTTAAAAGCAGAGTTTTCTCCAACTGGTAGCAGAAGGGGAAGTCAGAGAGATTCAAAGAATGAGAGGATTTGATGCACTACTGTTGATTTGAATATGGAGAAGGCATATGGAAAGTACATGAGAGTGGCCTCCAGAAACTGAGAGTGGTACATGGCCAACAAGCAGCAATAAAATGGGGACTTATGTCCTATAACTCCCATAAACTGAATTCTGCCAACAGCCTGAATGAGCTTGTAGATAGAGTCTTCCCCAGAGCCTCCAGATAAGAGCTCAACCTGGTTTACCTTGATTTCTAAAATTTTGACATATTGATTTTGGCATTGTGAGATCCTAAGAAGAGAATCCAGAGAGGCTGCCTGGGTTCTATTCTTTTGATCTACAGAATAGTGAGCCAAAAATGGGTGCTGTTTTAAGCCACCAAGTTTGTGGTAATTTGTTATGCAGCAATAGGAAACTAATACATCTTGTTCACATATCAGGGAGAGGATTAAATAACTGCCAACTTCCAGTCAGCTCTGCAATCCTCTCTGGCATGAAATCATAAGGCCAGGTTTTCCTTAAAATGCAATCATCTCAACTCCCCTATTTGAAAAACGGATAAACTCCACTCCACTCCCACTTGGCATGAGGCATTGCAATAGAGATCAGCCACAGTTATAACACAAACTCATTCACTCAATAAACATTTATTGGAGGTCTAATATGCATAAAGTACTCAGTAATACATAAAATTATTCAGGATATGATTGGTGTTTTGAAGCCATCTAATTTCTCACACCTGCTTTTCTGTGGTTCAGAATTGGAACCAAAATGAAGAGAATCAGCTTTTTACTAGATGCAAAGTACCCTACCTATATTAGTCAGGGTCCTCCAGAAAAACAGAGCCAATAAGATGTATACATAGAAAGAAAGAGATTTATTTTAAGGAATTGACTCACGTGACTGTGGAGGGTTGGCAAATCCAAAATCTGCATGGCAGGTCAGCAGGCTCGGGATCTGGGGAAGAGTTAGTTGTATTAATAGTTTGAGGCCAAAGGTGGTCTCCTGACAGAATTCCCTGTTCTTTTGGGGAATCTCAGTCTTTTTCTCTTAAGGCCTTCAACTGATTGGATGAGGCCCACCCACACTATGGAGGGGAATCTATTTTACTGAAAGTCTACTGATTTAAATGTTAATCACATCTAAAAAATGCCTTTACAGAAACATCTAGAATAATGTTTGACCAAATATCTGAGTATCATGGCCTAGTCAAATTGACATATAAAATTAACCATCATGAGTAGAGCAGCTGGAAAACAGTTGGCTTCCACCTTTTCGTGATAGTCAACAGGGAAAGCCCTGCTTAGTCTGCTCACTACACAGAAGGGAAGAAGAGACCTCTTTTTTCAGGATGGTCTCAGAGAGAGAGAGTCAGATAATACCCCTTGCCTGCCAAGTGACTTCTGCCCCATGCCTAGAAACCTGATGAACCATTCCTCTTTCCTTAGAGAGAAGCAAGGGAAGGGCTGGAGAAAAAGATGGTCTCTCGTAGGTTCCCAAGAGGGCAGAAGTGTCCTGGCTGAGATAGGAACTTGGGGAGAAGAAGAGAAGCATTCTTCCTAAGATCTAGCACCTGCCTTCAAAGAGTTTGTACCCTAATTGGAATAATGCAGACATAACTGTGTGACCATTTTTTCCCATTGTTCTTAGAAGAAGAAATCAAAGAATGTGTATAATAAACATTATAAATCATGTAGGGAGAAATAATTCCAACTGTGAGGTATAAACTCAGTGGTTCTAAGCTATCAGTTAGGGCCCAGGAAAATGATTCACTGCTGCTGTGTTGAACAAGACCAACAGGATGTTGAGAATAAAAGCCTAGGCTCAGGCAGACCTGAATTCACATCATAGCCAGGGACGCCTACTGTGTATGTGTGTTTATGTGTGCACGTGTGTGCATGCATGCATGTCTAGTCTATAAAACAAATGTATGAATACCTACCTAATGGGCACTTGTGAAAATTGTTTGAGATATTATATAAAAAGTACTTCAAACAGGGCCTATAGCATAGTAGGATATCAACAAACTGGGATTTGTATCATTGTTAGTAGTACCAGTACCATCAGGAGAGATTCCAAAATGGAGGGTGCGTGAAGTGAGTTTAGTTTATTCTTTAATATTTCTGAATAGTGTGGCCTTGTTTATAGGCCAATTCACCTTTGCCAGTAGATAGTACATGGGGAACAATGGATCTTTTCTCAATCCTTCCTTTTTGCCTCATCAGTGACATTAACAGGAGCTGTACACAGAAATAAATATGAAAAATTAAAAGTATATATATATATTATTTAGCCTGCACATTACTTGCTATCCATATTGTGCCATAACTTTTATATCACACTTGGTGACCCTGAATGGAAACAGCAAGTTACTTTGGATTTAATTGCTATAATTTATTGCTTTTTCTACCTTCAGCCACTGACTGTAAATTTTTGTAGAGAAACACAAAATCGCTTCCTGTTCTTGACACATAAAGGGCCTTTTCCCCCTAGTTATGTTCATAATTTTATGTTGGATGACCTTTGCATCTGTGGCTTGGTTTTATGATTTAAAAACTGCGCTTTGGCTGACAGACAGTTCTGGAAATGATTTTTTTTTTTTTTTACGTAATGCAAATTGCCTGAGCCACAGACATAATGCTAGTTCCTCTCTTTATATTTCCTGTTAGCATTATAGGCGTCATGCTGCCTATAAATCAATTAATCTTCCCTGGATGAGAACCTCAAGTCCTGTAAAATTTTTACCAGAGAAAATACCTTTGTCTCTACTACCATTTATTTCCAATTTGAAATTCATGTAAAATCATATTAAGGCAATTGGAAATTCAAAACAATCAATCAATTTCTTATTTAGATAAAAGTCTTGGTTCTGATCCATAACAAGGTCAGTTTGAATGGGGGAGAAGATTTCTTGTACTGAGAATTACTTGCTTGTGTCTAAAGCTTTAACCTCCTTCTCTTTCTTTATTGTGTGTGAAGAAAGGTAAGCACCATAGGTAAGGAAGACTACATTGGTATGTGCAGCCCCCACTGGCTTTTGATTGTGGAAACACAGGCCAAGGCCTGAGCATCTTGTTGACTCAGTTGAACAGATGGAAAGCATGAAGATTCGCCCTTATCAGCAGGTTAGCATGTGGCAACTTGTGTTTATGAGATTTAATATGCATATGAATAAATAATAAGGAGAAAAAGTATTTATCTCCAACAAATTTAAATAATTTTTCCTTTCACAAAAATGCAATAAAAGCAAAATTAAAAGAAGTATTTTATTTCCTCATAAGCACTAATGAACAAGGGCATAGTGGCCCTGGCTTTGAAACTGTAGCTTGTAAATCCCATTTAGGGTAGTATCACCCATGACTCTTGGCAGGCCAATTTCTTGTTGAAATCCATGGGGAATTCACCCACTTCTGGAGGAGAAGATCAAGTCCTAGAGAAACTCCTGCTTATAAAACCATTCACTTTTCTCTCCTCTTTTACTGGCACATAGATTACAATGATTAGTTGTTATTATGGCTACAGCCATTTAAGAGAAAACAGGCTGTCAGATGATAAAGGATAACCATACCCAATGGTGAAATTAGTGAAGTTATCTCAAAGGCCTTGCAAAAGCACAATGATAACCTGTGTACAGATTCATGGGATTTTCACATTTATTTCTTTATATATTATACACTTACATGGGGAAGAAAATATGAAAATAAGGGGGCAGAGCAGACATTAAGAGGTGGAAAACATTTTCACAGCAGTATCTTGTCAGCTTTCCAGTATCCTCTGATTTATCAAGATCCAAACACTCACAGCTGGTGCATATTTTGATGCCAAATGACTGGCATGGCTGGAATTGGAAGTCACCACGTCTCCCTGTATCAATTTAGTGTCCCTATTGCCCGTGCAACTTCTGAACATAAGTTTGGATTTTAAAGAGAGTATTTTTTTTTGAGGTGTGGGCTTTTTGAGCTTAAGTATAGGCCAAATAGACGTATGGCTGATAAGTAAAGTGAAATGAAAATCCTGCTAAGTGCTTGCCTTAAGTTTGTCAACCAGGGATGTGCCAAAGCTATTGGCAGACATTCAGGCTCTTCCAAACAAGGGCAATCTACCAACCCAAGAGCCAAGGACAGCAAAGGAAATATGTTCTGGCTTTCTCCCCATTTTGGCCCATTGAGTTTGGGTCACCCATTCCTAAAAGGATCATTCTCTGGTTGCTAATGAAAAAAGCAGGCCCAAACTTAGGGTTCTTGAGGGCCATTAGGAGGACAAGGGAGCAACTGCAACAACATCAACAGAGAGGTTGAGATAGATGAGAACAAGAGTGGAGGTATATCTATCTGAGAAAAGATGTCCTGAGTGGCTATGATTTATGGAATCAGTTTGAATAGTGGTAACGAAAACATAAAGTGATTTTGGAATTTTTCAAATCACATGTGCACAAATGTTTGAGTGCACACACATATATGTGATGTCTGCGAATGTGTCTATCTCATGATGTCCTGATGATATCACATTTTGGAGAGAAATATTTTTGCAACTATCTATGGGAGGGAAGTTCGAAGGTTAAGTCCAGTCTAGTTTCTGAGCCCCTCAAATGTGAACAGAGTCAAAAGAGTCTTGTCGTTGCTGGATTCTGGAATTAGCCTCATTTCCATTGACTCTGAACATCTAGTGTGCTTGGTGGTGTTCCTGGTTCTCTCATGTGTTCACCAAATCACAGCCTTCCCACTTCTACCATGTTAGTTCAGTCTCTATGCCTAAATTCATGCTTTGGTTTTGTGTTCCCCACTGGATCTAGGCTTGTTTTGAATAACTGCTCAATTGGCTGGGTTTTTATACCTAAATAATGATTCTTTCCTGCACCAAGCTTTGCATTGAAGAGTTCCTTTACACTTAGGACATTGGACTGCCTGCTGCTCTAACAAACAGCCTACAGTTGGATTACTCTCCCCTCACTCTGGTTGGACCTACTGTGGTCTTATTTTCCATCCTCACTTGAATATGTTGAAGAAGTCCCAGCATGCCATTCATTTAAGATTTTCTGTTTGATGACAATCAACATCCAAGAGTTCGTACTTTGACAAAAAGAACATTTTTTGTTTAGAGTACTTTGAAATGTCAAAATGAAGAAAGGTATTAACTAGTAATCTTGGTGAGTTTTAATAATATGTAACCTAGTTACATATATCTCCATTTTTTAAAACAACTAATCACTTGTCTGTTGAGTACTAGTCCTACTTCTGGCTCTAATTTGGTGATTAGGAGTATCACACCGTATCAATTCCTTCTTTTATATATGTTACAAACTTTATTGCAATGTTCATAAGCAATAGTTGCCACAGGTATGCAAAAATGAGGTATATGTTTTAATTAAATCTGTCACATGTTTATAATTGATCAAATAGAACAGGTGGAAAACATATTGGTTTTAAGTGAACAAAAAATTAGAATTTAAAGTGTATCAAAGTTGATGTTCTTCAGAAGTGTACAGACCAGGGGGTGAGGAGTAGAAAGCTAAAGAAGGAAGGGCTTAATTATGATAAATTATTTTATTATCAGATAATAAATTTTCCCATATTTTCTCTATTTTCTGGGTTTTCATATCTGTAAATAAACCAAATGTAATTTTATGAGCATGCCAAATTATAAATAATATCTTCCTAATGCTGCCAAACCAACAAAGTACTTTTTAATCTAATCAGCACTAAAATATTACATATATTTCCCTTTTTCCCAGATTAACAACTTGTTGCCAACAATTGCCAAAATATTGCAGTGGGACTTAAATAGATTTTCTAAATATCCAGAAGGGAGAGGTGGTTCTACCTTCCAAAGCTGCCAGATTTGATTCTTTGGGGGTCTCCTTAGGCATGGGAGGGGGGTTCAAGCAGGAAAGGGTGTGAAGCAACTCAGAGCCCATCAGCACACTCACTTGTGCTATCTGCAGAATATTTTTTTTGTTTGCAGACATTGCAATAAAACTCCTGGTATATATGCATATATATAAATTTTTGTGCATGTTGATTAAGAGGAGCTAAATTAAGATTGAGGGGCTAAAACTTCAAGCTACATTCCTGAACATGGAATTGTACATATGTGGTCATTACTGTAGCACATGTGTGCTGAGCTCAATAATTAAACATCAGGTGAGGATCAGGTACACACTCTCCTCCAGGTGCAAGAGACAGTTGTATTAATACAATAAGAACAAAGGGATGTGGTGTGCATCTCATGGTGATAAAATACCATTTTCTTGGTTAGTACTGAGGCAAGTTTGGGATAATTTTGTCTAAATTTTTGCAAGCAGAAGGAACCTAACCTGGCAATGTATGCTCCTAATGTTACTAGGATTGTGGTTGTAGTTCTAAGAATGAAATGAAAACCTAAAGTTGGAGTCATGGAAAACAAAATAAATTCGTTTGTCTTGAAATTTCCAGAGACTACCTAACAGACATTGAGTTATCTCATGTACTTTTAAAATGATATTGTTAGAACAAGATATATTAGGGAAGTATTATTGCCAAATAGTGAAGATTTAAACTGGTTGAGAACCCCGTTCATTGTTTAACTCCAAAGTTAGCATGTTCCAGTTAAGGATTTCTATCAGTTGTTAAACACTGGTGATTCAACTTCCAAAAAAAATTTCCTCTGTAGAAGGCAATATACCAAAGTGGTTAAGAGCACAGATTCTGGCACCAGATTTAGCTTTGTCGCCTTGAGTAAATTTCTTACTCTCCTTTTGTCTCAGTTTCCTTATCTGTAAAAAAATGGTGACTTCAGACACAATTACCTCATCGGGATCATATAAGAATTAAATGAGTTGATACACATGAAGTCCTTAGAGAAACACCTGGTACATAGGGAAATAGTTAGGAGCAGTAGCTATTATTACCACTTACTATTCAAGCTTCTAGATCATTTTAGTTGAAGAATATGCTGAGATTTCAAGGCGAGTTTTAAAAACTATCATTTATGGATATTTACCTATATGAATCATAATTTTTCTGATACTAGGTGAACAAAGGAAGTTTAGAAATAAATTAGATATTGAGACAAATGTCAGTGCAATTGGCAACCATGACCCCAGATTTCAAAACTTCATGAATATCTGGGCAGTTTCGTCCTTCTCATTAACTGACTTGATATTAAGTAGTTATGCATTTGAATTTATACAATAAAACTGTGCTAAAATAATTTGTTCTATATGTTAAGGTTCCATGTAAGATTGTTTTAAAAAGTCCATCTCACTGATAAAAAAAAAAACTAAAAATGTTTGAGGCTCACTGATGTAAAGAAAATAGTGTTTCTTTTACTGTAATAATGATAATGGTAATATAATTTTTATGAAGTACCATCTTAGCTATGATCTCATCTGTTACAACAGCCAAGTGAAATAGGCAGGGTAGGAATTACTGTTCTTATTTTACTGATGAGAAAATGAAAGCTCAGAAAGGTAAAATGACTCACTCAGAGTCACAAGGCTATTGTGACCCAAAGCCAGGATTCCAATCCAATTCTTGATTCCTCATTTAACGTTTTTTACTCGACCTGCCTTGCAGTCAACATACCTAAATGTCCTGTTCCAAAGCTGGGGACCTTTTCTCCTGGGTGCTCCTGATGCAATGATTCGTGGTGGAGATGCAGTGTTGATGCCTGTGCCTCCTTACATGTGCGAGGTTCTTGGTGCACCTTGGCTTCTGATTGCCCTGTGTAGTGAATTGGGAGGTGCCACTATGGATTTGAATGGTAATGTGAGCCTAAGATGAGAAGTTTATTAGACCTTTTGATATCTAATGAGGTTTTACATCATTTATTACCAGTAGAGAGCACTATAAGATTAGAATTAATAGCAAGCCTTGCACGAAGAAAGGATTGTTTGTATCATGAATGTATTACAAAGGCAGAGTTAAAATGATTGATTTTAAGCAAGCATGATCTGCCCTTGTAATAGTAGATCATTTCTATCAGTTGAATCTTTAGAGAGTAGTCATTCAAAACTTGCGTTTAAGTGTAATATCAATATTAAAAGAAGTAGGCATCGCTTGCTTGTTGAAATTAAATCGAAGAGGTTCAATTCTGAATCACAACCCAGGCTTGCCTGCTGTCTCCTTGAATATCTTGCTTCCAAACCATTGTTGGAGTGTTTATAACATAGAGTTTCTTCTCTTTCCCGGTTCCTGTGTTGCATATAGGACTCCACATATACAGAATAGGTTCTAACATCATTGAGTCAAAAATATTACCGGGCTTCATTCTGATCCCCTTTATTTCTCTTATTTGGGATTTGTGGCTGTTGAGCTTTCTTAAAACATTTTTCTGGTTGTAAATATAAAATCAAGCTTCATTTCATAAGTAGCCTTCAGCATATTCATATTGTTTAGAGACATGCAGTAAATACAAATCAGTGCCCACAGTCGATGGACTGAAATATTGGCATTTAGTCACAACTTGATTTCTGTATTTTACTAGTCTAAACACTCAGATGCATCACACAATGACTTTCATGCTGTGGAAAGCTTTGAAATGGATCTGCCTTAAAGATAGATGCATTTACACTTCATATGTTTTCCATCATTTTTCTTACCATTTTGCCAGTTCCCCAAACTAGCTGTATTTAAACAAATTCTTCCCCCACAGCCATTTTATTCTCTGATTTCACCCTGCCGTGGAGTCTCAATGCAAAATTGGCGATAGCATGATTGATCATTTAGCTGACAGCATAATCGTGAGCACAGGGTAGAAACTTCTCTTCACATCCAGTAAGAGGAGAAGCTGGAATGCAGAGGTATTAAAATACAGATATCTCAAATGAAAACAGAGGTAACATGAGAGCTTTAATGTTTGAATGCCTTTCTCCCTCCCCCTGCCACTGATAAATGTGCTCCCTCTTCAATTTTGTTTCCGTATTCAGGTTTTCTTATAAATAGCATATTTATTGGAAAAGGCCCTCTCCCTTTACTCTCTCCTCTATCACAGCAGCAACAGAATGCCCCCCTCTCCCCCTTGCAAAAAGAGCCTCTGAGGGCTCTTTCCTCGGAGTGCTGTTACTCCTTTGCCTGAACAAGGAAGAGGCATGTCTGTAGTAACACTTGCATGTTGGATGAGCTCCATTCAGAAAATAATTACAACAAGGTTTCTGTTTATACAGGTGCCATTAGACAGACTTACTGTCACAGTCAGAAGTTAGCTAGCTAACCAGGTGCACCACACATGGAGGTGAGAATTTTGAATTTTAAAAAGTGCAAAGAAGCTAACTGCTGGCATGAAGATCAGGTCTCCCAAGCATAGCTCCTATCCTTTTAGTTCCCCAAAGGAGCTCTATGTACACTTACATCAATATACTGAGCCACTATTCCCATTGTTGCTATTGAATACCAAGTCCATTTTATATATCATTAACAAAGATTTTTATGACCTCCAACAGGACTTTCATTTGGGGGCTATTGTTTTTAATTTTGCCTTTCATGTAGGATTGGCATTTTAAGGCTACTGCCAAAATTAATTCACCGACAGTGACAGCATCCATGAAGTACATTTACCTAGAAAATATTAGTATGAACATACATGTATCAGGAGAATGTGTGATGAAAGAGTTTTGAATTATTTATGTTAAATATCCAATTAGACAATGGATGTAAACACCCTTATATGAGTCTCACCACAGTAAGGTAGTATTTTTAATAATTATTTTTTGAATCTTACATATTTTTAATCTATTATTTGAGGCTGACAATTTTATATATACATGAATGTCTCTTAAGTGAAGGAGTGTAGCAGAGGTTAACTGATAAGCTGGAATGACAAATATATACTAGGCACTCCCACTCAGCCTGTGTGAAAAAAGAGGACAAGGAAATCCAGAAAGTACCACAAGGCTTTCTGCTGTTTCCAGCCTTTTATAATTTACCTTTCCTCTTGGTCAGTCGTTCAACAACTGCTTATCCTTTTTGCTTTATATTTGACTTATCTCGTTTTCATACTCGAGCTTATAAATGATAAGTGAAAAGCATGAGCAGAGAAACTTATCAGAAGCTTCCATCATTGAGCAGAAACTCTCATATGTGGGGTGTGGTTCACTTGCTTCTTTTATGTAATTTTTGTTCTCTTTGCAGCCCAGCCTCGTTCCCCGGGAACTTCTGGTGGCTGTTTTTCTCAGTATTCCCTTATTACAGGTTCCAGTGATACACATGTGTGGGGCTTTAAAAAAAATCTTTCTTGTGCCTTATTCTCTTCACATATAGTTCAAACTTTTGGGCATCAGGAGCAGTAGACAAAACTTGAGTCAACTTATTTTTTTTTTCTTGTCTGAAAGATCTTGTATTACACAATGATAGTAAGGTGGAAGGTTTGGAACCAGAACATGACATATGGGCCTCCAAACGTCATGCAAGCCTCTCTGTACAGTACATAGCATGGAATTTGGCATAACACGCCTTGGATCAGGTCCAATGACATTCAGTCACTGGCATTGCTAGAAACACTTTGGTGAATCATAGACTCGTTATTACTGAGCAGTTTCATGGCCCTGCCTTAAGGATGGTGTAACAGTGGGACTTCAGTGTATTATACAGAAAGATGGAAAAATACATATAGAAATGTATAGAATGGTCTTGTCTATCTCTACCCACCCCCACCCAGTGGTTTAAACACATTCTTCTGTTTAATCCTTCACGTTTGTAGACTAGTATTTATATTTGCTTCAGTAACTGTATGACTCTTAATGTCCACACAAAGTCATCTTCATGAAAAAATTCATTGTATCATTTTGCCATCGTAAGAAGGGCCCCATAATAGGTACTCAGTAAGTGTTCATTTTAGTAATGAACAAGTGAATGCATCTGTCAAGATGAAAATAAGGCTTTCCAAATTAAATTTATTTTGTTGATTTTTCACCTTCAGTACCTCTAAATTACTGTTCTCCTTTGAAAAATCAATCTCAAACAATATTGTTGCTGTTTCTAATTTTAAAATCTTCAACTCCCTTATTAATTGAAAAAACTTACATACAGTGTTTGGTATAGTTCTTGGCACATAGCAGGTAGGCACTGTTAGAATGAAAGTTTGTTGAAAATAATGTGACTTCTGGTAGGTTCAATTGCATTACATAAAATGAAAAAATAGGTTCCTGATTATAGCACCTATGAGCTGTAATGCAAACGAAAGAATTGTAGGGATACAGATTAGCCTTATACCACTTAGAAAAAAAGGTGAATGGGAAGAAAATCCAAGAAGAAGGAAGAGAAGAAAGAAAAATTGGTTCACCCTCCTATTTATTAAAATTTCATCTTATTTTGGACAAGAATAAATGTAATCCTTCATAATTCTTCTTATTTGACATTTTGAAAATTGTGATAAAATACACATAACATAAAATTTACTGTTTTAATCATTTTAAAGTGTACAATTTAGTGGTATTCAGTACATTTATAATGTTGTACAGCAATCACCACTATCTAGTTCCAGAACGTTTTATTACCTCAAAAGGAAACCCCACACCCATTAAGCAGTCACTCCCCACTTCGTCCTCCGCCCAGTCCCTGGAAACCACTAATCCGCTTTCTGTCTCTATGGATTTGCCTGTTGTAGATATTTGACATAAATGGAATCACACAATATGTGGCCTTTTCTGACTGACTGAGGTTCATCCATGTTGTAGCATGTGTAACTACTCAGAACTTCATTCCCTTTTATGGATGAATAACATTCCATTGTACAGATATACCACATTTTGTTTATCCATTAATCCATTGATAAACATTTGGGTTTTTCCACCTTTTTGCTATTGTGGATAGTGCTGCCATGAACATTTGTGTACAAGTTTTAGTTTGAACACCTGTTTTTGATTCTTTTGGATATATACATGAGGAGTGGGGTTGCTGGGTATGATGGTTAATTTTATGTGCCAACTTGATGAGGCTAGGGCATGTCTAGAGAGCTGCCTGACTAATACACTGGGTCATGGAAATTCTATTAAGTATGTTTGGCTTAGGGAGGAACTATCACAGTGTTTTCCACAGTGGTTGCACCATTTGACACTCCCACCAGCAATGTAGGCCAGTTCTAACTTCTCCACATCTGCACCAACACTTATTATTGTCTATCTTTTTATTGTAGTCATCCTAGTGTGTGCAATTTTTTTTTTTACTGTAAATGTCCTCCCATACCCCAACATTGGAAGTGTGCAGTGTTGTACAGGGCACACATGAAGTATTATTGTATGCCATCAGTGCTGGCTCAGGGCCAAAGGGTGAAGAAGGCACTGATGACTTCCGTGCCCATTCCCATTCTCTATCCTTCCTTAAATCACCTTTGGTTGTGCCTCTTCTTTCCTTTTTTCAGGTGTTTAGTTTCTGTCTTGCTCAAGGTCTGACTCATTAACTTTAAGAAACTAGTAAAACATCCCACTCCTGATGAGACTATCAACATTTTAATGGGCTAACTAATCTGAAATTTCTGACATTAGTTAGTAGGCACATATGTTAGGAGGCAAAATGTAGACAGTGGGCTTGCTATGAGCATCTATCATAGATAGTGGTCCTGAGCTCACAGTCTATTGATTGAATAAATACGTGATGCCCAGTGTGAACAATGTGATGTTTTGATATGCATACACATTTCCACAATCAAGCTAATTAACATATCCATCACCCCACATAGTTTCTTTTTTTGTGGTAAAAAATTTAAGATCTACTCTCTTAATAATTTTCAAGTATACCATACATTATTAATTAAATATGAAATGTCCAATTTCAAATCAAAAGTGTAGTTTATTATATTTCAAACAAGAAGCAGTACAATTAACCAAAGTATGTGCCTAAACTATCGACACAGTTTTGCCATCTTAACGGTAGCTTGTTTATGCCAGCAGCGAAGAAGCCTGGAGAGCGAGTGGCGATGAAATCGTGAAAGGTGTTTTCCACGGCTTGTTGAGAATTGAATATTTTTCCTTGTAAGAAGTGGTCCAAAGCCTGGAAGAAGTGGTAGTCAGTTGGTGCAAGGTCTGGTGAATACGGTGGATGACAGAGTTTACAAGTCCAGCCTCTAGTTTGAGCAGCATGGTTTGCGCAACATGTGGTTGAGTATTGTCTTGCAAGAGCATTGGCCCGTCCTTATTGACCAATCTTGGCTGCTTAATTGCAAGCATCCTCATCATTTCATCCAACTGGTTGCAGTAGACATCCACTGTAATCGATTGACTAAGTTTCATGAAGCTGTAGTGGATAATACCAGCGCTGGACCATCAAACACACACCATTAGCTTTTTTGGATGAATATTTGATTTTGGACTGTGTCTCGGCACTTCATCTTTATCCAACCATTGTGCCGAATGCTTGTGATTGTCAAAAAGAATATGTTTTTCATCACACGTAACAATATGGTGTAGAAATTTTTCACCTTTATGTCATGATAGTAAAGAAAGGCAAGCTTCGAGACGATTTCTCTTTTGATGCTTGTTTAATTCATGCGAAACCAATCTATCCAGCTTCTTTACCTCGCCAGTTTGTTTTAAATGGCCCAGTATTGTTGTAATAGTATTGTCAAACCTTGCTGCTAATTCACGCATAGGTTAAGATGGATTCACTTCCACTACAGTTTTCAGCTCATCATTATACACCTTGGTCTCAGGTCGCTCACGTGGCTCATTTTCAAGATTAAAATCACCAGAACTGAACTTCTCAAACCATCGATGTACTGTGTGTTCATTAGCCACATCCTTTCCAAACACTTCGTTGATATTTTGAGGTGTCTGTGCTGCAATCGTTGCACGATGGAACTCTTTTGCGAAAATAACACGAACTTTTGAATTATCTGTGGTTTCACAAAAATTGCTCTAAAAAATTTTTGAAAGATAATCACAAGCCAGAACATGCGTTTGCAAGACTGAGGATGTACCTTCCCAATAAAAATAAAATAAGAAGTGTCAAATTGAAATGTCAGAGATATCAACTCTCAAACTTAGTACTTAAGGAAATTGGACATTTCATACTTAATAATATCAATATTATTAACTATATTCACCATGCTGTATAATAGATCTCCAGGACTTATTCATCCCATGTAACTTAAACTTTGTACCCTTTGACCAACATCTCCTTATTCTCTGCTTCTGCCCCTCACCCCCTGACAACCAACATTATACTCTGCTTCTATGAGTTCAACTTTTTTAGATTCCACATGTAAGTGAATCTGGGACTGGCTTATTTCACTTAACATAATGTCTTCCAGGTTCTTCCACATTGTCCCAAATGACAGGATTTCCTTCTTTTTAAAGGCTGAATAGTATTCCATTGTATATATGTACCACATTTTCTTTATTCATTTGTCAATGAACGCTTAGATTGATTTCATATCTTGGCTATTGTAAATAGTGCTGCAATGAACATGCAAGTGGATTTGGAGTAAAACTCCCCCTTTGGCACCCCGACTTCTTTCATCATAACTTCCAAGGATGCCATCATTTTACCAAGCTTCTCAAGGCTGACATCAAGCAAATGGCACAGAAGTGAAGCAATGTCTGGGGTTTTCCCACAGCCCTCTTTCTAAATACATTCTCCCCTTTCAGTCCATGGCCAGGCTCACTTGTAAGTCCACTATACTCAAATCACGCTCCCTCAGGTGTTACTTGAGTGGCAAAGCCATCCGAGAGGGTAATTTACACTACAATGATCTTAGTTTAATGTGTTTTTCCTCTCAGGGATATTTGTGTTTTAAAATTTATTGCCTGCAAAGAACAACAGTTAACTCAAAAGAATGAATTTAAGAGTGGTATTTTGGACACTGTGACCCCTAAACTTGATCCAGTTTCCTAGTTATAAACAAAACAAACAAAAATCCCAGGTCTTCCTCAATAGATTCTCTTCCTGTTCCCAACTTCTGCTCCATGAGTAAGTAGCCATTGATAGAAAAATGATCCTCTGCCTTAGATAAATTTATCTGTTTCATACTGACAAGTGGGAAATTTATGATCAATCAGAGGTAAGGCTTGAAACAAATTAATATGTCTTTAATTTCTTTCTTTGTTCTAGAAATGATAATGATGAGCAGTTTCTCTTTCATAAGACTGCCAGCTCCTCTGGGGTTGGCTGCCTGGAATTGAAAATACCAAATAAGTGTTCAGTCAATTTATTTTATTTTATTTTATTTTGAGCTCATTTAAAAAATGCATCCAATCTCAGTAGAGCACAACTTGATAGCCTGAAGAATCCAGCAGAAGGTAATAGTCCATTCTTTACTTTTTCGAAGGGGATTTACAGCTGGAAGAACTGGAAGACTGTTATAACTATATAACCTACAGCATGGACTTTATCTCTGTATTTTATTGGGGAATATTGAATATGTGATCATAAGTATAACAAAACAGATATTGTGCCTCCCAATGTAAGGATAAACATGTAATCTAATTACTATATGATTGTGAATTTCTCTTAGTTCCTTAAAATTCTCTCTTTTCATAGAAGACTGATCTGTTACATTTTTCTCTGAAAGTTGACAGAGTGAAATAATTTAGATTTCTCTTCTTTGGGCTGAAATGGAAGGACCCCTCTGAACTGGGAAGGGAGGAATTGCCTTAGGACTTTATAGATATATTGTACCTATCAAGAATACAAGAATGTGATTTTGGAGAGCCCCTGAGGGTGTTTATTTTACCGCCCCATTGCCAGTGGAAAACTTGAGACAGAATAGGGTTAAGCAGTTTCCCAGTGTTCCGCAGTATATTGGCAGTTGAATTGGGATTAAAATCTAGGTCTCCAAACCTTGGGGACTTCTCCATTAGCTCAGATCATGTACGGCTCAGCAGTTTCTTTCACAAGATCCTCCTGACATGACACATGCCATCAGTCTTATTTTATAGCAGATGTTTTGAGGGTGGAGCAGATGGTCTCTTCCCTTCATCCTCCCAGCCCTTGACTGCAGAGAGTCAGATCATGTCAAAAATGGCACTCACAGCCTTCTTTCCCCAGGGCTCTACCTCCCCTTCTGCTCATACTCCTCATGTGCTCAAGAAAATACTGTTCCTACTGTTTCCTTTTACATGAGGCTATGTACTTTCTCCTGAAGCCTTTTCTATCACTCGTATTCTTCTTGGCCTGACTCTTCTTGAATTTTCATAGCAGACAGCATTGTCTAATCAGTGGGAAGAACACTCACCTCTAAGACACTGGGCTCCACATCCCTTTATGGCTCTTGATGTAATGTATGACCTGAGACAAGTTGCTTTCTACCTATGTGTCATGTACCTTTTAACTCTGGTCCCCTGGAGTACCCCTATGGATGTCACTTGGGGAGCCACTGTCCTAGAGTACTTTGGAATTCAGAGACAAAGATCAAAGCCTCACCAACAAGTTTCCAATGCTCCATTGGCTGTGTCAGCCATCATTTACACATGACTTACTCTCTGTAGTACCATTTTAGTCTTGAATGCCATTCTTTCTATATTTTGCTTCTTGAATGTCTTAAAATGACCTTCTCAAATTCACTTTTTTCCTAGCTAACCAGTGAACTTCAGTTTATGTCCTGAGGGAACCTAGTGTTAGATGTGTATCTGCATGTTTGCATGTGTACACATGTGTGTGTGTCTGCATGCATGTGTGTTCATACACTTCTACCCATTTCAGGAGATTGTGTTTAATGGCAGAAACATTGATTCTGGAGTCATAGATGCTTTTAATTTCAAACTTTGGTATTTACGAGCTGTGTGACTCTGGGCAGGTCATTCTACCTCTTTGTCCTGTGTGGACACTCAGGAAATTGCTGTTGCTGTGGGGAAGCAATTGAAGAAACAATTTGTGTTTGAAAATCATGAAAGCAAAAAAAAGGAAAGAATGTTTTTTGCTGGTGAACCATTACCCCAAGGATGGAATGACTGCCCCCTGATGCATCCCCTTGCCTCAAAGTGGGCAGTCCTGAGTGGATTGAGCAGATAGGTTCATGCGAACTTGCTCCATTCTGGGAAATCCTCTAAGGGAAACTAGTCAGCTTTTCTTTCAATACTGTAGACAAACTACTTCATTTACATTTTAATGCAAGAAATGGATGGAAATGATGGCCATTTGCTTCTGACCGTAGCCAGAGTCATTCAGTTTTTTTTGAATTTTGCTATGTTATTACTAACAAAACAACCTTATAATTAATCCCAATGTACTTTCCTGTGTTGGGCTGAGTGGATATAATAAGAATGAGGATGTTGAATTATAAACTGAAAGATTCTCATTTTCCTGGTGAGTCTATCATGAAGCCTCCTGTGCTCCTTTGTCTTAACATATTGCAGCACTATTATCTACTGCCAGTAACAGGCCTTATTTCTACTCTCTTCTGTCCTAACTTGGGATTCAGTTGCCTTTCATTCTCTGCTTATCTCTGTTTGAGGAAGTGCAGAATGTAGATGGAGAATGTTGATTCTCCTTGGATATAACCTTGAAGTTGGACCCCAGAGGGTCCTAGGAATTTTCCAATTATTTATTCCAGTGTTAACATGTTTTATGATCTCCCTGGGCTCTTCTCTGCTCACACTAACTCTGGTTAGGAGATTGGATTAAGTGACCTCTCATTAAGTGGATACCATTGCCCTTGGTTTTTTAATTTGGCCATTAGCCAATATCTTTCCCTTCCTACCTTTGGGTCTAAAGTCTCTCACCTTTGGGTCCAAAGCTGATTCTGAGATTATTCCAAGTAAGAAAACTCCATTTAAAACAATTGAATGGATGAATCAGTTTTAAGCATTTCATCTTACTTGGTCATTGCTTTGTCCACTTTTCAAAGTCATTTAAAATAAATTCTGGTATAATGGCAGTGAAGTCTTGTGGGAATATCATCCCTCCTAAATGTATAGCCACCTTGAAATATACTGACTTTTGTATGATCCCAGAACTAGAGGAAATTTTATGAGGTCATTGAACTCAGCCTCTACTTTTAAGGCCTCTTCCTAAATTCTCCATGATGATCGATCTTCCTAGAATCTCCATAGATGATTGCTCACTAGGGGCGGAAAATTCTATTGTAACATTTGATAGCCTATTCCAATGTCTGGGCAGTTG
The DNA here is from genome assembly GCA_023783475.1 of Daubentonia madagascariensis. NCBI lineage: Eukaryota > Metazoa > Chordata > Mammalia > Primates > Daubentoniidae > Daubentonia > Daubentonia madagascariensis. The sequence continues at coordinate 4,676,330 of JAKFHU010001599.1, forward strand.
TTCAGGGAAGACTCCTAGGATCTTGCTGTGTTGCACTGGAAATCACATGATGTTCTTTTTCTCCTAATTTCTTTGAGTTAACAAAACACCAGCCAGTATTCTACTCACAGGGCCTCAGATGTAAGGGCTGTGACATCTATCACCAGAGTTGATTCAGCTGCTATAGCTAACTAGAAGGCTTTCTTCTTTCTCTGTCACTGCTCTGCGCTCCACCAAAGAGGACAACCTTCCCGTATACTTACAATGTTGTGGTAGTTGGTAACAACGCCAAACAAGCATCAGCCTATGAGCTTGGGTTCACAAATATCTTATTATACTATATTAGAATATGCAAGGATTCGAGTTCTCATAAGCACCAGAAGGGCTGCATAATGATGCTGTCCTGCCTGTGTTGACTCCTGTGGAATGCATTTTGTGTACAATTTTCTAATGATGCTCCAGGGACTTTCCACTCCATTAGTCCTTTGGCACCTTCTAATATATTTACTGACTTAGGACATGCCTCAGTGCCCCCACAAAGAAGGGTTAGAATTGGTTTCCATGGGCTAGGCTGCTTGGTGGGCAATTTATTACCCTGGAAGATTTTCATTTTGGTTCTCTGTTAATTTCTACAACTTTTGATATTCTTTTTGTCATCACAAAGAAAAAAATTGAGTGAGCCTTGCACATTGCTTTATTTCCTCCATACTCTTGCACATGACTGAGGATGTGAAGGAAATAAAGAGATGGTTTTCCCAAACTTGGCCTTGGGTCATAGAGTCCCAACATATTTCTCAAGCCTCTTCTCACCTCACTTCCTGCACTCTGGGCACCAGGGTTCTTCCCACCACAGGTCTTCACACCTGCTGTTTTTCTGTTTCCCTGTTTTTGAAGCTCTTTCCTCATTTATTACTTAGCAATCCCCTCATTTGCCCAGCTAGCTCCACAGTCCCGACTTAAATGTCACCTTCTCGGGGCTGCCTTTCTTAAATTCAGAGTTATGTCACGCATTGCTGGGCCATATATCTCCTTGTCAGAGAGGACAATTATACTTTTACTTGCAATATCACTTCACATGGTGATGAGTGGAGCTCAGCTAAGCTACCCCCAGAGGCAGATGCTGGGTCAGACAAAGGAACTTGCTCTTCTGTAGCTCATGCTATTTACATGTATTTGCAGATGTTTATTGGGTCACTCAAACCCAGTGTTAAATCCATGAATGCCAATAGTCTTTGAGGCTCTGATGAGTGACTTTAATCTTACTGACATGTTGAGGAACATTTGGTCCATTTTGTATCAAGTTAAATTGATGATTATTTATTAAACATTCGTGAGTAGTTCTGTGCTAAGTGTCTTTAAGTAAAAAAAAATGTATAAAACATGGTACCTACCTTGTGATCTACTTGTGTAAACCTGTGATCTGGTTAAAATGGGACAAACTACATGATCAAAAAATTAATGACTCCTCCTTCCCATTAGGACAGGTTACTTACTTTCATAGCTCTCTGAGCTTTTCATTCATAATACTATCTCAGTCTGCCACTACGGCAAGCAGAATATAAAGGCAGTTTTTATGATTCCCACTTCCTGGTGATCACACCTTTGTGTGATCCTCTCTCCTTGAATATGGGCATGGGCTGTGACTTGCTTCTGATAAATAGAATATGGCAAAGGTGACAGGCTGTACATGATTACATGTACATGATTGCACAATCTAGCCCGTATTGCTGGAGTCTCTCTTTCTGTTGCCGGCTTTGAAGAACCCAGCTGCAACGAATCCTATTGCCAGCTGTACGGAAATGAATTTTGTCAACAACTTGAGAGATCTTGGGAGTAGATTCTTCCTTAGTCGAGCTTTTAGATGAGATCCCAGGCCTGGTCAGCACCTTGACTGTAACTTTATGAGAAAGAATAAATAAAGCACCCAGGTAAGCTGAGCCCAGACTCCTGACCCACAGAAGCGATGAGACAATATATGTTGTTTTAAGCCTTTAAATTTGTGGTAATTTGTTATACATCATAGAAAATTAACATTGCTATTGAATAATCATTTGAATAATCACAATCAAATGTTTATCTCCCCCATTTTATAAGTTACTATGGACGGGAATCATGTCTCTCTCCCTTATTGCTGTATTCGCTATGCATATTACAATGCCAGATAGAGTTGTCACTAAATAATTATTGGTTGAATGAATGAATTTATGAATAAATTAACAAATGAATTGGAACGCCAGACTTAGTTCTGGGCACCACACATGGAGACACATTTAACAAATTTTCAGATCTTCAGTGGAAAGCCACATGAATGAAGGTGAGATGTGTGGAAATCATGGCATGTGAGGACCAGTCAAGAGAGTTGGAGATGTTTGGCTGAAGAAGTGAGAACATCGGATGGGAAGCCATGCCTACGGCTCAGGCATATAAAGATGTGTCTTATGGAAAAGAAGCTGTACCCATGCACTCTATGTGACCACAAAGGTTAGTAGAACTTGGAAGCCAATGGGTAGGGGCTATCAGAAGACAGATTTTGCTTAGTGTAAGGAAGAGTGTATGTGGTGGTGGCAGCAGTGGGGTTAATAAATATAATATAGCTGATATTTAGTCCATGTGGTAGTAGTGAGTTCCACGTTACTTGAGGTGTTCGATCAGAAAAGGGCAACCACTTTTTAAGGATGTAGTAAAGGGGATCTCTTCATTTAAAAGGCTTATTGTCCAGTTGGGAAAGAGAACATATACGGAAAGAAGATAAATATTAACAAGACACTATACTAAGTGTCAAATGAGATATAGACAACAAATCAAATGTACAAAATTTTAGAGGATGGAGTGGCCTAGAAACTGAGCAATTAAGAGGACTTTGTGGAAGAGACTATATTTGAAAGAAGAGTAAGCCTTGGATAAATGAATCCAATGGGTGTGGGGTATTTCATGCAGGAGTAATAGCATATGGACAATAGGGAAATGGCAGGCATATTCAAATCTACAAATTACTGGGTCCACCTAGTCATCTCCTGTTTAAAATCACTATGGGCTGTGTTCTCTGTGATTACCAAGTCTTTCTGCAGATGCTCAGCCCGGGTGCCTCCTGCCTTTCCATTCAGATACCTCAGCTTCTCTCTGAGCCTAGATGTGCATAGATTAGCAGAACCTATTGGTAGATATGTGTTTTCTTCAATTATGGAAGAGATTATGTCAGAGCACATTAGCTGAAAACACAGAGTCATTAGTCAAGTGCTTTCCCAGACTCAGCAGTAAATTAATGTGAAATTTGAACACATTTCTTAGCTTCTTGATTTTTAAATTTCTGCTACAAAATGATAACGCTTCTTGGTTTCTCACTGAAACAACAGGGTGCCGAGTATTAACTAGAGAGAAACAGCAGTAACTGGCACACTCTACATTTACTGTATTACCAAAAATGTCACCAACAAAAATAAATCCTTGGCCTTCATTCTCTTCCACCACAGTGGGTTCTTTGGAGATCTGGGATGCCGGAGGTTGGGGGGAATTGATGAAGGCTGGTAATGAAATATTGCTCTTTCTGATGGAAGAAAGAGCTCTTCCCATTTCAGAATAATTTCTTGCCTTTTAACATTGGATAAGTTACTGATTTATGAAGTAGCTTTTGACAACACCGAGGCCTAAAATTCTCTTCACAGCATGGTTACCAGCAGCCTGAACTTTTTCCCTACCCTATTACTAGAACTTTGACCCCAAAGGACCATCCTCATACTTCTCCAAAGAGAAACATATATTTCATTCTATGCTGCCAGAACATTTTAAAGCTAAGTAGTGTAATTTAATATCACCTGTCTGGAAAAATATCCATTTGAGTAATAGCCAAATCTTTCTTAATATATGGTCTTTCTTACTGATTTGAAATTTAGAACTCTTTTTTTTTTTTTGGGGAGGGGGGAGGCTGTGTCTCGGACCCTAAATGAATGGTCTTTGTCCAAAACCTTTCTCCATATTAACTTCCTTTGGCTTTTATGCCAATCTAGTCAACTTCATGATGTAGTTTTTACTAATTTTTATATATTTCTATCCCTGAAGTCAAGCAGGCTCCTTATAATATCTTAATTTAGATGAGGTAGACTGCCTTAATATCATGAGCTATTTTGTCAAAATGGGCTTCAATCCCATAGAATAAAAAACAATTACTAATTCAAAGCCAGTATGTAAACATAGGGATATTGCCACTAAAGGCAAATGGAGAAGTCTGTATGAGCACTATAAAACAAATAGATGAGCCTAGCTGGGCCAGTAGTAAGAAGGCAAAAGTGCAATGTCTACTGTTTGGGTTAAGCTAAATAAGTTTGATCTGGCAGGACTGAGACTGGCACATAGATGTCCTCTTACTAGGTGAAGCATAGTTCTTCAATGGTGAAACACCATTCTTCATTATTGAAACACTATTCTATCTCTAGCACCTTGCACAGTACCTGGAACATAGTAGGGACTCAGTAAGTATTCAAATAAATAATGACTCAATCAGTCTTCCAATTTATTGGTAGTCTTGCCTGTGACTTAAACTTCAGTCTTGACAGTACTTTAGATCAAAAGGATTCCTTTTGCAGGAAGTATGTGATTAACATTGCTGGGGTTTGAATCTATGACTAAGTGATTGACACATAACAGAGGCTCAAAAATATTTTTAAATGCAACTTTTAATGAAGATTCTTATTGCAGCTCTTCAACTTCCAAGATGCACCCATCCTCCCCCATTTTATTCAGTTATTCACATAAATCTCTGGGGAAGGACCAAGTGATCATACACCCAAAGGGAGAAAGTCTTCAAATGCATTTGGTAAAGAGTGTATTATGAATTGGATTGGCATTTCCACTCTAACAATAAAATTAGAGTAAACACACAAATTATGCAGAAATAAAATTGGGTGTGGGCCAGGGTACTGAACAGTTAAAAATAATAGTGGTAGCCAAAACAAAGAAGTGAGCAGAGAAATATTCTCTTTGTCAGGAAATATTGGTAGTATAAACAGCATTTTATGAATAAGAATCATGTCCTTCAAGGTATTTTTTACATACATACCTGTGCCTATAGCCTAGATGAATGGACAATGGCAAATGTCGCTCATGGGAGATTTGAACTTGCATCTGCATCATGTCAGGGGCTTCATAAAAAAAAGTAATTGCAAAAAGTCAGTGTCCATTTTTAGACGATCTTTAGGAAATAAAAGTTCTTAGTACAATGGTAATACAGTAGGAAGGATAATCTTGGATTTTCTTATAGTATCCATGCTGAAAAGGCAATGGCCACCTTTACCCCTCTCATGCTTCTTATTGAAAAACAGCAACTACTGTTGACCTAGAGCAAGTTTTCCCAAAGAGTGACTCTGCATTGGAATCACTTGAGATCACGTTAAAAAGGTAGATCACATTAGAGAATTGCAAATCAAAAACCATAATGAGATACCACCTCACACTCATTAGGATGAAAACTATTAAAAAAAACCCCCAGAAAATAACAAGTGTTAGCAAGGATGCAGAGAAATTGGAACACTTATTCAATGTTGGTGGGATTGTAAAATGGTGCAACCACTGTGGAAAACAGTATATTGGTTCCTTAAAAAAATAAAAATAGAACTACCACATGATAGCAATTCCACCATCTGGGTATATATATAAAAAAAAAAAACTGAAAGCAAGTTCTCAAAGAAATATTTGCACACCTGTGTTCATATCATCATTATCTGTAATAGCCAACAGGTGGGAGCAACTCAAGTGTCCATCAGTGGATGAGTGGATAAACAAAATGTAGTCTATCTATACAATAGGATATTATTCAGTCTTAAAAAGGAAGGAAATTCTGACACATGCTACAAGATGGATGAACCTTGGGGACATTATGCCAAGTGAAATAAGCCAGTTACAAAAAAACATATACTGTATGATTCTACTGATTCCACTTATATGAGGTCCCTAGAGTAGTCAAATTCATAGAAACAGAAAGTACAATCAATGGTAACTATCAGAGGCCCAGGGAGAGGGAAATGGGGAGTTGTTCAATGGGTATAGGGTTTTGGATATCTGTTGCACAATAATGTGAATATACTCAACATGACTAAACTGTATACTTAAAAATCATTCAGATGAGAAACGTCTATTTAGATAATTTGTCTACTTTTTTTTTTTGAGACACAGTCTCACTCTGTCACCCCAGCTAGAGTGCATCGGCATCATGATAGCTCACTGCAACCTCAAACTCCTGGGCTCAAGTGATCCTCCTGCTTCAGCCTCCCAAGAGCTAGGACTACAGGCAAGCACCACTGCGCCTGACTAAATTTTCTATTTTTAGTAGAGATGGGGTCTTGCTTTTGCTCAGGCTGGTCTCAAACTCCTGACTTCGAGCAATCCTCCTGCCTCAGTCTCACAGAGAGTTAGGATTACAGGCGTGAGCCACCACACCTGGCCTTGTCTACTTTTTAATAGGAGAATTTGTGGGTTTTTTTTTTTTTGTTTGTTTGTTTGTTTTGCTGTTGAGTTGTTTGAGTTCCTTATATACTCTGGATATTAGTCCTTTGGCAGATGAATAGTTTGCAAATATTTTCTCCCATTCTACAGAGTGTCTCTTCACTCTGTTGATTGTTTCCTTTGTTGTGCAGAAGCTTTTTACTTTAATATAGTCCCATTTCTCTATTTTTTTTTTTGGTGCCTGTGCTTTTGAAGTCTTAGGTATAAAATATTTGCTTATGCTAATGTCCTGAAGCATTTTCTTTATGTTTTCTACTAGTAGTTTTGTAGTTCCAGGTCTTATATTTAAGTCTTTAATCTAGTTTGAGTTGATTTTTATATATGGTGATAGATAGGGGTCATTATATTAACTAAAATCATCCAGGCACAGAAAGACAAATATCACATGTTCTCACTCATATGTGAGAGCTTAAAAAGTTGATCTCATGGAGGTAGAGAGTAGAATGATGGTTACTAGAGGCTAGAGAGGCTAGTAAGAATAGAGAGGAATGAAGAGAGGTTGGTTAATGAGTGCAAACATACAGTTAGATAGAAGAAATAAGTTCTAGTGTTCGATAGCACAGTAGGGTGATTACAGTTAACAACAATGTATTGTTTATTTCAAAATAGCTAGAAGAGAAGATTTGAAATGTTCCCAACACGAAGAAATTATAAATGTTTGAGGTGATGGATATCCTAAATACCCTGATTTGATACTGCACATTGTATGCATATATCAAAATACCATATATACCCCATAATTATGTACAATTATTATGTATCAAAAATTTTTTTAAAAATATTAAGATGATAAGATTGCTTTGGATATTTGGGCTCTTTTCTGGTTCCAATGAAGCATAAAATTATTTTTTCTAGATCTGTGAATGATAACATTGGTATTTTGATGGGGATTGCATTGAATCTCTAAATCACTTTGGGTAGGATGGATATTTTAATAATGTTGATCCTACCGATTCATGAGCATGACATGTTTTTCCATTTGTTTGTGTCATCTGTGATTTCTTTCCTCAGTGTTTCATAATTGTCCTTGTAGAGATCTTTCACTGCCTTGGTTAAGTATATCCTTAGGTATTTTATTTTCTTGTAGCTATTGTGAATGGTATTGAGTCTTTGATTTGACTCTCAGCTTGACTGTTATTGGTGTATAGAAATGCTACTGATTTGTGTATATTGATTTTGTAATCTAAGACTTTGCTGAATATATTTATCAATTGCAGGAGTCTTCCTAGTGGAGTCTTTGGGATTTTCTAGATATAAGATCATATCATCAGTGAAAAGTGATAATTTGACCTCCTCTTTCCTGATTTGGATACCCTTTATTTTTTTCTCTCACCTGATTGCTCTGGCTGGGACTTGCAGCACTATGTTGAATGGAAGTGGTGACAGTGGGCACCCTTGTTTTATTCCAGTTCTTAGTGGGAATGCTTTCAACTTTTCCCCATTCCGTGTGATGTTGGCTATGGGTTTGTCATACATGGCTTTTGTAATTTTGAGATATATTCCTTCTGTGCCTAGTGTGTTGAGGGTTTTTATCATGAAAGGGTACTGAATTTTGTTTAATGCTTTTTCTGTGTCTATTGGGATGATCATATGGTCTTTGTTTTTGCTTCTGTTTATGTGGTGAACCACATATATTTATCTACATATGTTGAACCATCCTTGCATCCTGGGATGAAGACTTCAAACTATACTACAAGGCTATAGTAACCAAAACAGCATGTTATTGACACAAAAATAGAGAAATTGACCAATGGAACAGAACAGAGGACCCAGATATAAAGCCATCTACCTACAGCCAATTGATCTTTGACAATACAGACAACAATATACACTGGGGAAAAAAAACCCTATTTACTAAATGGTGCCGGGAAAATTGCATAGCCACTTGCAGAAGAATGAAACAGGACCCCTATCTTGCACAACTCACAAAGTTAATTCAAGATGGACAAAAGACTTAAATGTAAGGCATAAAATGATAAGAATTCTAGAAGAAAATGTAGGATGTAGGAAAAACTCTTTTAGATATTGACCTAGGCAAAGAATTATGACTAAGAACCCAATGGCAATCACAGCAACAATGAAAGTAAATAAATGGGACTTGATTAAATTAAAAAGCTTCTGCACAGCTAGGGAAATAATCAACAGAGCAAATAGACAACCTACAGAATGGGAGAAAATACTTGCAAAGTATACATCTGATAAAGGGCTGATATCCAGAATCTACAAAGAACTCAAACAAATCAGTAAGAAAAAACCAAACAACCACATTAAAAAGTGGGCAAAAGACATGAACAGAAGTTTTTCAAAAGAAGATAGACAAATGGCCAACAAACATAAAAAATGCACAACATCACTAATCATCAGGGGAATGTAAATTAAAACCACAATGAGATATCACCTTACTCCTGTTAGAATGACTTTTGTTAAAAAGTCCATAAACAACAGATGCTGGCGTGGATGCAGAGAGAAAGGAACACTTATACACTGTTGGTTGGACTGCAAATTAGTATAACCTCTGTGGAAAACAGTATGGAGATTTCTCAAAGAACTAAAAGTAGACCTGCCATTTGATCCAGCAAACCCACTACTGGGTATTTACCCAAAGGAAAAGAAGTCATTTTATCAAAAAGACACCTGCACTCAAATGTTTATTGGAGCACAATTCACAATTGCAAAGATCTGGAATCAACTCCAGTGCCCATCAATTCATGAGTGGATTAACACAATGTGGTATATGTATACCATGGAGTAATACTCAGCCATTAAAAAGGATGAATTAATGCCTTTTGCAGCAATTTGGAAGAAATTAGAGACCACTATCCTAAGCCAAGTATCTCAGGAATGGAAAAACAACTACCGCATGTACTTTCTAATAAATTGGAACTAACCAATGGGCACACATGTGCACAGAGGGAAGTAAAAGTCATTGGAAATTAAGCAAGGGGGAGGGGGAGGAGGAGAGGGACAAGCACCTACCTAATAGGAACAATGAACACTATTCTGGTGATAGGCACACTTATAGCCCTGACTCAAGCCATGTAGCAAAAGCATTTCTACCCCCTTAATATTTTGAAATAAAAAAATTAAGATGGTAAATTTTATATTATGGGTTTTTTTTTACCACAATTAAAAATTTTTTAAAAATGCAAGTTCCAGAACCCTACTGCAGGTATGCTGAATCAAATCTTTGGGGCAAGGGGACTTGGAATGTGCATTTTAACAAGCTCCCCAGGGATTCTCAGGCATACACTAAAGTCTGAGAAGAGCTGAGCTTAGCCCTTAAAATTCACAGAGCTCTTTTCACCAGCATATTCTCACTTAACACTCATGTCAACTCTGTAGGTAGGTATTATTGTAATTACTATTTTGCCGATGAGGAAACTAAGGCTCAGAGAAGCTAAGCAACTTGCCTCAGGTCACAGAGCCAATAAGTGGTGGAGCCAGGGGTCAAATCTTGGCCCACCTGGCATCATACCCATTTTCTTTCATTGTGTATCTCAACTTGTTTCTTATTCCTGGATGTGAAAGTGAGACTTAATTTGCCTTCATGTGTCTGACAAAATATTAAATGTCTCAAAACAGTATTTATCTGATCTCCTGTGGTTATTACTGTTAGTAGTTTTAGAGGGTACTCATTCTTGTTTAGTGGTATCTGATTTGTCACCCCTCTGATGCCCACGTGTTATTTGATTGTACCTAACCAGATTTTTCTTCCATTTGGATCGATGCTCTCTAATTTTAGTCACCCCATGTATATACCTTGTATGTTTCTCCAGGTAGATTCATCCGGGATTTTCTGTACTTTTTTTTCCCTTTAACTTCGGGGTATAACTTTGAATTCTGCTGATATTTTTCACGAGTAGTTTATTGAATTAATTAATTAATATTGATTTTCTGCTTACAAATCTTTAGTGGCTCCTGAATAAAAGTCTACCAAATTATCTATGAATAATGTCCAAATTCCTTAACTTTGTGCATGGGACCTCTATAATCTGCCCTCAAGATACATTTCTAGGCTGGATATGGTGACTCATGCCTGTAATCCCAGCACTTTGATAGGCCGAGGCGGATCACTGGAGGCCAGGAGTTTGAAACCAGCCTGGGTAATACAGCGAGATCCTGTCTCTAAAAAAAAAAAAAAAAAAAAGAGATACATTTCTAGGCTTTTCTCCTCCGCATACCTGATATAACATCCAATTGGATCTGGCATATTTGTCATTTTTGTGGACATGCATTAGACTTTCCTACTTTCCTGCTTTTGCTGCTGTCATTGTCAGTGTTTAGAATGCCTTTTCTAACCATGTTTACTTTAGAAATTTGGCCCAATTCTATTTTCTGCATGACTTTCTCTGCATGTGGCCCCATCCTAAAGTGACCTCTCATCTCATGTATTTTTATTGAATTTAATTTGTACTATGCATAGGACACATATTATCAACTGCTTGGTATTACTACAATTTGCAGGTGTGTCCAATTTTGCCTATTCGATATTAAGGACTTCAAGATACAGACCCTGAACTTATAGTCCTTAGCTTAACAACGTTGCTTTTGAACTTACTCTTCTAGGCATAAGGGCCACTGAGATAAAAGATAGTTTCTGCCCTCATGGGGTTCACAGCATAGAAGAGGAGACAGAAAAGTAAAAATATATATATATCTCACATGAGTATAACCCCTTGGGTTCACCCTAAGAAATCTATTTGCTGACCACTCTGTGAAAGTTAAAAGATATGTAATTGATTAAATGTTTCCATCTGATCAAAAACTACCAACCAGCAATGACATAACTTCTGAGCTAAAACCAGATATAAATGGAAGTTCACATAACTGGCCTTGGATAATTTAATTCATGTTTCTAAACTTGGATGGGACCCACTAATTCCTCTTCTATAGTCAATAAACCTTATAAGCCTTTTGCAGTGAAAAATAAATATATGAGAGTGATTAAGGGATTGTTTCTCATATGTCAATAGATGGCTGTAGATTTTGTGTTGACTTATTTAGTGGGGTTTTCTTTATAAACTATGATTATACTCATCTGTAACTATGAAAAAAATCAATATGGTATTGGATTGGTTTTGGATGGGAGGAGGGTAGATTGCAGAAATAAGAAAAGATCATACACAAACGCAGTTACTTCGTGATAAAGAATTACAAACAGAAAATACAAGCTAATAAAGCCTTAGAATGAAATTGAAATCATTCCTGCATTCACTTGGTATTCTGTAGCATTTGTAGCAAAGCTTAACAAAGCCTTTCTTAGGCCTATGAAAATAGTCCTCATGGACTACACATTTAAGATATAAAGTCTGCCAATAGAGGAGTATCAGTGTATTCTAAGTGATGGAAAGTTTATTATAAACTAAAATAACAAGATGCATGGAGTGTTTTGGGTCCCTCGTTACTGAAAATGACAATAGGTAGTATTCTTGGGTGTTGCCCTGATTTGTCTTTAGAAAGAGCAAAGCTGTCACTTAGGCTCCTGACCCTCTGGAGGAGATGGTTATCTCCATTACTGTGCATTTGTACAGCACTCCATGCTGTCAAAGCCCTTTCTTTGTTCACCCGCTGGATGTGTCAGATGTATTACTGAGATGTTTTAAGTCTCAATTCATTGGTTTCTTTCCATTTTTGGCTCATGTTTAGTGTTAAAGATGGAATTACAAACACTGGCTGGGTATAAGATCACAGCAATATCTTTAATTAATGGAGCACCTTGGCAAACAAATACTTCAGATACAAAGAAAGCTGTATTTAATGATACTCTTCAGTTTGCTAAAACTCTCTTAGAGATTTTCCCAGGGAAACTGTGTCTTTTTTTAGACTTTATTTTTGTCAATTTGCATTTGGCCATTGATATTTTTGTTTTAATTTATGAAGTCCAAGGTGAATGATGAACAAACATATGTTTTCTTATGCTTTTTAACCTACACATAAATGTACAAATATTTCTATGCATTTGTGTATGCACACATATATATCCACCTCTTTTGTTTTGATTCTGGCTCTTCAAACTCAGCTAACCCACCTACACGCCCCATATCCTGAAATTGTGGAAAATTTTAGAAGATTCTAGATATTCCAGTGATCACCTAGGCCATCTTCTTGCCTGTTCCCCATTTGATCTTCATCTTGGCTCTTCTCTCTCTTCTTCTATACTCTGCCTCCATACCTTTCTCTAGTCACCTTTGGTTTTGCTGGTTTTGCCATTCTTCCTTCTAGAGCCTCCTCTCACCTTCGTACATCTTGGCTTTCACACAATGTTCTAGTTCCTGTGTCTTCTTGTGGTTTTGGTGTTTTTTGTTGACTTATAAAAGTAACTCCCTACTCTAGCCTTACTGGTTGAACCAGATCTTGAGCATACACATACACTGGATTCCTGGGAGGAGAAAATAAGAGAGACAAAGGGCAGAAAAAAGATGGCATTTCGTTTTGTGTGAAATTTGTATTTAATGTTGGGAAAATATTTATTGAGCTGAATGAACATCTGCAGTGCTTTCCCCCTCCCTCCAGTCCAAATCACAATCCTCTTTTGTCTGAACTACTAAAATACTACTGTCCTCTGTGTTTCAACCCTTGTTCCCTACAATCCATGCACCATACAGCAATGGAATGATCTCATGACAATGTAAATCAGATAACACCATTCATCTGGGTCAAAACCCTCCGTTGGGAAACTAGATAAAAGGAAAATCTTGATTGTGGCCTGTGGGGCTCTGTATGATCTTGCCCCTGCCTATCCCTCTGCCTCATCTTCCCCCTCTGCTCCCTCTGCTTCAGTCTCATTGGCTTTCTTGCTGTTCCATAAAAACACCAAACTCTTTCCCACTTGAAGGCTTTGTACCTGCTCTTTCATCTTTCTGTAATACCCTGCCCCTTGATCTTCACACAACTGATTCCTTCTTGTCACTTAGATTTCAAGTTTCAAGTCAGATATTACCTCTTCAGAGAGTTATCTGGCATCCCAATGGGATATTTCTCCTAGCCACCACATCACCTTGCTTTATTTTCATTATATGTTCTTGTTCATTCATCTATTTAGCTCTTTACTATCTGTCTCCCCACCATTAGTGTGTGAATTCCACAAGAGCAGGGATCTTGTCTGGCTTGTTCATTTCTGAAAATGCAGCAACTAGAACAATGCCTGGCATTCAGCGGAACTCAACAAATATCTGTTTAATAATATTTTAGCCTTTGAGTGATAGCTAGAGTGTATAAGTACTTAACATACATTGTTAACACATCTAACATATATTGATTCATTACTTCTCACAATGGCCCTGTCACGTAAATGATATAATCTCCATTATATAGATGAGAAAACTAAGGTCCAAAGTGTAGAGTAACACACATACATAGGAAGGGGTGGTGCTACTATTGGACCTCAGGTCTATATGATGCCGTATTAGTCTTCTATTGCTGCATAACAAATTACCACAAACTTTGTGACTTAAAACAACCCTCATTTATTATCTTACAGTTTCTGTAGGTCAAATGTCCAGTCATGGCTTTACTGAGTTCTCTCCTTAGGGTTTCACAAAGCTGCAATCAAGGTGACAGCTGGGTTGTATCCTCATCTGGAGGCTTGACTAGGGAAGGACCCCCTCCCAAACTCTCTGATTGTTGGCAGAATTTCTGTGGTCAAAGAATTCATGGCAACATGCTTCTTCACAGCCAACAATGGAGAGACTGGGTTACTGGTATGAGACAATGAGATGGATAAAGGGTCCATCATAAAGGTCTGCTCTTTTGAGTTTCTGACTTAAGGGGACCCTCTTTTAAAGGGATCACCTGATTATATCTGGCCCACCCAATATAATATCCCTTTTGATTAATTAAATCTCAACTAATTGGTGACCTTAATGACATCTGCAGCATCCCTTAACCTTTGCCATATAATGTAACATAATCATATAACTGATATTCCATCACCTTTGCCATATTCTATTGGTTAGAAGTAACTTACAGATCCTATCCAAACTCAAGAAGAGGAGACTATACGGGGGTATGGGACATTAGGGTTCATCCTAAAATTTTACCTATCATATGGTGCCAAAGATCATAATACTTCTACTCTAATCTACTTTGGGTGGGAGATTGGGTGCAAGGTCCTTTAGAATTTTAAGATACTATAATTCCATAAACATAGTACAAAGGAGAAAGAATAGCTCCCAAATGAATGAAAGGTTTAAGTAGAGATTACCCAAACTGTTGTGCTTGAAAATACAACGCAAATCACAAGAAATAAATGGAATATTGTATGTGATCAAACCTAAGAGATTGACCCTCACCTCTCATGTTGGATCACAGTTTGCTTTGCAATTCTCTACTCCTCCTGGCCATCTCATTTTGTCATTCAGAATGGAGACACTCCACTTGAAAGGTAAACTCATATTGTCAGATATGTGCCTTCCTGAAGCAAAAAGATGGCCTTCTGTGGGAAGTGAACAGATTTAACCAGGCAGCTGCATAAAGACATACTTTTGAAATGCCTTTTTGAATTTTCTGCTTTGAAAACTAGGCAAAAGGGATGAGCCATGTCTCAAGAGTCTACATGTATTCATTCACTGAACTTCTACAGAGCATCTACCAAGTGCCTAACCCCATGAAGCCTAGACACAGATGCCCAAAGATGCACAGAAGAGGGTTCCTATCTTGAGGAGCTTACAGTTTAGTGGAACAAATAGACCTATAAGCTAAGTAGTATAAAGATGGGTATAAGCTCAGGCATCAGAGGTGAGGTGGAAAGCTACCATTTCTGCTGCCACACGGAGGAAAGGTTTCCAGAGGACAAGCCAAGTCATGGAAGATGTGTAGGTGCTTACTTTGCAGGCCAAAAGGGTGGGAGCACAAAGAACATTCTAATAAAGGGGAACAGCATGTGCAAAGGAATGAAGACCTGAAAGGATGTGGCATTTGGGGCAGCATGAAGGATTCAGAGGGGAGCGCACAAAGTGAGTATTGGGGACAGGAGAGCTGAAGCAAGATAGCTAGATGGTATTTTGGGTACCAGGTGCAAGCCATGTGTGAGGAGAGATTTTATTCTGGGTGAGTGGCACTGTGGTTGTCCTCACTCAGACACAGGTACCAAATCAGACTGGAGGATTATATGACATGGTCTGCCATCATATGCCTCTATGAGCAATATTTGCTAATGTCAGTAGCATGGTACAAGGGACGACAAAGGACCTCTTTGGCATATGGGGTCGTATGAGGGTGTATGTTGTCTGAGACTTTCTCCTATGAAGCTAATCAGTGAGAACCTGCAAACCTCCTAATGCTGCTTTTGCTTTTCATACTATTTCGATGGAAATTATGCATTCACTCAATCCTAAATAACCAACATTGACAGTTTTATAAAATTGGAGTGTATAGGAAATAAAACAAATGCATTTCGTTTTTCTTCATTTCATACCCACTGAAGACCAAAAAATGTTATCCTTTTGAATTTATAATATTAAATGTCTTTCAGCATGAATCTGCATTTATATTAATATGAAATATATAAAATTGGTGCAAGAGACTGAAAGAACAAGCAAGTCTCTTGTATGTCTTTGAATTCTCACAAGGTGGTTTTGATGGCAGTGCTATAAGGGAGTGACACCTGGCTGGTATTTGGAGTGTGGGTTTCAAATGGTGCAAAACCCCAAACCCAAGAGGCTAATTGCCTTGGTATAATGTGTCTGCATTTGCAGGGGTGGGAGAGGATGGCAGCAAAGTTGAAAATGAACTCAAAATACACAGCTCCATCAGTTATAAGTAATATTCCACAAGGATTACTTTTATCTTTATTTCTTAAACAATAATTCATAATTGACAGATAACTTTAAAATCTGATAAGGTCACGATTTGGAACTAGCCACATCTGGAGTCAAAGCCAAATTCCACCACTTCCTAGCTATGTTTATTTGTAGACTTCAGTAACTCACTCACCTTCTAAAAACTTCACTTTCCTCATTATTAAAATATGAATATAGTAGTTAAATTTGTCTTGAAGTTTTACTAAGTATATTGTGTGAGATAATATATATATAAAATGCCTAACATATCGAGAGCCAGAGATACAGGTTGGATCTTAGAAAAGACAGCATGTAGAGTGGCAAAGGCATAAATTTTGGAGTTATTCCTCCATTCAAGTTAGGCATTCAGTAAATGCTAGGTATTGTGCTGAGTACTGGATGCACAATAATAAATAAGGTTGTGTGATCTGTCTTAGAGCTTGACCCTGGCAATCAGAGCATCAGCCCTGCCACATACCAGCTGTGTAACCTTTGGAGAACCACTTCATCTCTCTGAGCTTTGACTTGCACGTCTATAAAGTGGGAATAATAATATTTGCCTTGCAGTGTTTTTGTGAGGTTAAATGAAACAATGTATGTAAAATACCAGGCTTATGGTAGTTACACAGTAAATCATGGCAATAGATGTTCATGGTCATCATCATCATCATCAGAATCCCATTATTACTGTGATAAATTTAAAGCAGTTGGTCCACTGAAAGCTATTTGGGGCTGAAACTACAGACTCCTCTGGACTGAGGTTATGTGGCTTTTCCAACACCTTTTCTGATGTTTCAGCATGTTAAGTCTTCTCCCTATCCCTACAACCTTGCCCTCAGCCCATTTGGGGATGAACATTAACTTCAACATTGTAAGACCATACAATTGTAGCCCTTGTGGAAACTTACTCCAGAATCTGCTCCAACGTCCTTAACTGACCAATGAGAAAGCAAAGGTCAGTTAGTGCCATTCAGGACCAGAACCCAGCTCTTCTAACTCCAAGTTGAATGCTCCTTCTACCCTCCCACGCTGCTTACAGAATGGAGGAACAGTGAGGCTGACGTACTGCAAGCTGCATATAACACAAAGCAAACAGTCTCCTAAATATAGCTGACAGTGGACTGATAGCAAAAAAAGAGGGATTTCTTTATAAACGTTGTTATCAAGGTTATTGTGGATCACAACTCTATTTTCTAGATCTTGTGTTGGGAAGGTTAAAGTGTAGTTGGTTTTTATTTTCTGTGTAGTTATTGGGTTCTATGACATCAACATAAGTCTGGTTTATGATTAACTAATTTATATTTTCTCCTGCATATTTTAGTTTGGTCTTTACTTGTAGAATAGTATCATGGAAATACACAGGTTCTGGAGCCAGTATCACCTGTGTGAGTGACTTGAGGCAAGTCACTTAACCTCTCTGAGCCTCACATTTCTCATAAGGAAAATGAAGGTGATAACATTCTTTGTACTGTAGGGTTGTTGTGGGGATTAAATGAGTTTATCTGTGTAAGGTGCTTAGAATATTGCCTGACATCTAGTACGCACTCAGTAAATATTAGGTATTGTTACTATACCCATATATATGTACAAAACCTTATCAATCAGCAGTTGCCACCATCTTAGATTTGATCCAAATATTGAGAAACCTAAAAGACATTTAAAATAATTTGCTATGATATCATCTGATACTTGGATGACACTTTATATTTCTAGTCTTTTAATGTATTAATAAATATTGATTGAGTGCCTGTTCTGTGCCAGGCACTATTTTACCCCTATGAAAGAGGCAGGATCAGCATAATTATCTCCATCTGAAAAAGGAAACAGCACATGTATGAAGAGGTTAGTGAACTTGCTTCATGTCACGCTGCTTGTTAGTAGTTCAAGGGGGCTGGACCCCAAATATTTTGACTTTTTACCCAAAGCTCTTCCAGCTTTATCCCACTTTTGTGGCCAGTGCAATGGGCCTGACCAGAGGCATGCTGAGTGAGAAGCAAGGATGCTCCTTCAAGGAGCAATGCTATGTGCTGAAAAAGGAGATTGATAGAAAAAGAAGACTAGGAGGCATCAAGTGCTGGGGAGAGTCAGAAATCCAAAGACCAAAAGGGAAACAGAGTTCAGAGGAGGGGGAACAGACAGGTATCAGGAGCCCGTTGGCAGAGCATAGCAAGGTACAGCCAAGCACTTTTAGAGATGGCCTGGTTGACTCGAGTGGGCTTCCTGTCCAGGTGGCAGGTTTGTCCTGGGGCATCTTCAAGGCAACACTGGGCTTCTGGTCCTTCACAAGCTCTTTCCTTTCCTTGAGGTGTTCCTCTGCATGGAGGCAAACCTTTTCTCTTGAAAGGGTTTCTGTTGTCTTGATTGTGATAACATAGACTAGCATCATTGTAAATCAATGAAGCTTATCATAACAGGTTAGTCAGGTAAGTGCAGAAACCACAAACAAATGCTTGTAAATGAAGTTCAGTGTGGGAAGGGTAAAAAACAGCAAAATGAAAATGGACTGTCCTGTGCATACCAAGATGGCCCTCCTGACTCCTGATCATTCGCCTCCAGCCATGAGGATGGATTTGCATTAATCTGGCCACATTTTCTCTTCAGCTTTCCTTGTGACCAACAGCACCATTTGCCAGATGGTTCAATGCGTGAGGGGACAGTGTGCGGCTGTGACATGTGACAGAGTAAAGTTAACTGACCCATGTGGGAATTGGACTGATAGCTTTCGTATAAGGCTTTCAGAATCTCATTTCATATAAACTATAGAATTAAACAAAAGGTTATGTAAACAGATCCAAACCAATTGACTTTGGAGTAAGAAAACAGCATTCATTCTGATTTCTAATCCTCATCAATTTTTAAGACAGATGTCTGGGGTTAGGGGTTCAGATGAAGACTTAGTCTGGAAATGACAAGGCCCTCACATGGATGCCAGGAGGACTTTGGCACCTATCAATTGCTAGTGAGAATGTACTGTTGGCCCTGAGCAGGCAACTTTAAATGTCAAGATTTTCGGGAGTAAAGGGCTGAATATCCCCTAACTTAAAGTCTCCAAATCTTGAGATCCTCAATACGATTGATCTTGATCTCTAGCACCTCCACTGAAGAAAAATACTGGCTTTAAAGAGTTCCTTGAATTTCCTGAAGTATAAAATTCCTCCCCAGGTTGAAAGTTCTTTTCCATTTCTGTGCTTCAAATCTATGGAAGTATAGGAATCAAAGTTGAACATGCTGTCACACATAAAGTTCAAGTTCCACATTTTGCTGCAGATAAGGAGTCAAATATCTGACAATGCTGTTTTGCAGTTACCTCTGGCACTTTCCTAGACACACTCTTAATATTAGTGCTAACAAAACCATCAGTGCCATTTTTAGGTTCTTTCTGGTGTCAACCTTTAACCCTCACCGTCCTTCTCCTCCTCCTCCTCTGCCCACCCCTGACTTGCAGGGGTATAGGCTGTAGTTTACATTTACTTGTCCTTCCATTTCTATAAAGGCTTTTCCTTCTTTCCGTCTCTCCATTGTCCCTGAATCTAGCCTGATTTTTACAGTAAGGCCCCCACCTGCTTTCCATTGCAGAATGACCTTGGAATCTTTTGCTGGGGGAGAGCAGCTCTCTTGCCTTCTAGCTGGTAATTAGTGTCAAATGATGTAAACTGCGTGGGTTACAAATAGAGCTAGGAAAAGTGAGACGTGCCTTTTCGTTGAAAATGTTCACATCATGGAATCATTGGAAAACTTGAGTGGTGAGCCCTTGCATATTATATATATAAAATATAAATATGTATATATACATATATAAAATATATAATTTGTAGTAGGATGTGGACAGGGTGCAACTCCTCACTCTCCCATTTTGGAGCTGAGTTTCTTCACACTGCAGTATTCGTTTTGATAACCGTGCAGAGACAGATGGCATTTTGTCCGCCTTCCAGAACAGAGGAATAGTTTGCCGAGCTATAGCTAGTATAATGAGAAGCCGTGTAAGTTGAAGATGAGGTAAAATCGGAGCATCTGTCAGTCCTCGCGTGCCAGATTGGAGATGCTGCAGACAAACTAATATTTCAACAAAAAGTTGAAGCGAGTATAGATTTGTGACCAAAATGATTGCATTTGATAACAATGCCATAGCAGATGTCCTAGAGTTCATGCTTGGTTTTTATTACTGCTCTGTGAGTGTTTCTGGAAGCGAGACCTACCAGCACAGCTTGTATGGAGCATGTTCGTTATAAAATTTTATTTTACAGAAAACAATGAGATGGAAAATTTGTAGCTAATTTGGTACTTTCCTACTCTATCATGTTTCTTTACTTATTATTTGGGGAAAGATTCTATTCCTGTTTGATTTGTGTTGGCGTTTGCTAGCCTAATAAAGGAATTCATGTTAATTTGAAGTAGAGAATGAAAACCCGAGTTAATGTTCATTATTTAATATTGTGTTTTCAGTATGGACCGCGGGAAGATGCACCTTAACCTGGTCAGTCCTTCTTTTCACCCATTCTGTCTTATGTTTTTTATGACCTGAGGGTAATTTTCAAAACATCCTTCTTTAGGATCCCTGATTAGAAAAGAAACTGGAGATATACATATTTCCACACATCAAGTTGTACACAATAAATATGTACATTTTATTTGTACATATTAATTAATTTCTTTTTAAATAAGAAAGAAAGAAGAAACAGGAGAGCCGTGGTTTTCTCACTAGCACCTTTCTTCTATAGTTAAATTAGTAGTTGACATTTCCTCAAGAAAGCAATTGTTTATAGATGATGAAAGGTCTTTACATATTGTGAAGAATGTGTTCCTAAGTGTGCACGATGCCTTTTTGGCCTCAGAGCTACATAAGGTAATGTTAACGTGACTCAGAACCCAGCTCCCACCACGTGTGGTTTATATAAAGGACAATTATTCTGGGTTTCAGGAGAATGGAAAATACCTATATAACCTGATTGCCTTATAACAGATCCTTATTGGGAGAAGGCAATTATTTTCAAAGGCTGATGAATGTTAATGAAAGGTTATATGTAATAGTCAAAATGTTAGAGCATTGAGTTTACACATAGGAGATAGTCCAATTACATACAAGAATATTTCCTATTACAGGGGCTGTTAGGACTATTTGTCTGCCATATCTTGTAAATGAATTGTACTCGGGGACAAGTGTTCCCGTCTCCCTACAACTCAATGGCTTTTGGGAAACATATGGTTTCGTTTCTGGCACTCCTCTCTTTGCTTCCCTTTGAAGTCTTAACTTGGATTGTTCTGTTTCCTAGCAGTTTGTGGTGTTGGAGTCTTTGGGTTACATGGAAACCAGTAGTATGGCTTTGGGTTTGCCTGCATGGATTGATCTGCAGTTGTTTCATAGAGTGCTAACCCCCACTCCTGGCAAGTCTCGGTTGAATTGAAAATGTTATGATATAGTAACACACTAGTGTGTTAAAATAGATATGTGTGTAATTAAATAAACATGCCTAAGCTAAAAGAAGAAAAAGAATCCATTCAACTTTACTCTCATCTACTTAAATGCAATCTTGCTTGTCTGCTTTTTCAATGCCCTTTAAAAAATGTTTTCTTATTTTTAAAGGGGATCAGATTTCATATTTTTTAAAACATTCAATCTATTATAAATAATCATCAGATAAATCTAATGTTATGAATGACATATCCAAGATAGTAGGCTTCTGGGATTTTTAACTGTTTAAAACTGTTTTTTTTTTAAATATAAAATATGTACATGGCACAGCAGAAAAACTTGGTGTAATTTTAACTATCATGCTACAGAGAATTTCCTTGTGCTCCCCCTGAATCTGATCAGATCATTTCCTTGCTTACAAACCTTCAAAGGCCCAGAGGAGAAACGCCTTTGTATGGCAGCCAAGGTCTTTCACATGTGTCCCCTGCCTTGCGAGCCAGCCCTGTCTCCCACCCACCCCCACCCCTCTCCCACACATCACACACTGAGCAGCAACCCTTAAAAGCCAAGTCACACCACGGCTTCCTTGTGGTGCCACGCCTTGGCACATGCTGCATCCTCTGAGTAAAATGCCCTTTCTGTTGCCCACCTTCTGTTCCCTCTTTTAAATGCCCCTATCAGACGTGACATTCATATTCTGACACTGAAATTCTTTAACTGCCAAACAGGTATCCTGTAATAATAACTCCTATGAGCCGTTCTATAAGCTCAGGGTGCAAATATTTCTAAACCTCTCACTTTTTCCCATTAATTGCTCAAGTTCCCACCTGCTCATTAGCAGGAACTACAGTATTTCCCTCTTGACACTCTTCTTTTCACCTACACCAAATTTCTAGGAATTCTAAGGCTTCCCACAGTTCAAAGAGGATGGGTATCCCGGGTTCTACACCTAAATAAAGGGGAAATTGGAATCCAAGTTCCCTCTTGCTATTGCTATACAGGGATGCTTTGGAAAATCGGCAATGTTCAAAGGTTTCAACATGATTTTTCTTGTACCTCTCACACTAGAAGAAAGAAAAACACACATTTAATTTCCGTAGGTCATCCCTCTGTCTCAGAATTTCAAAAAGGGGAAATTCAAGTGACAAAATATTTGTACCTTAATAAACAGGACCTTACATATGTGTAACACTTTCAAAATATTTTCATATAATATCAATAGAGCAGATAGAGTTGCCGCTTGTTATAGATGACAAAGTTGAGGCTCAGAGAAGTTAAGCAACGAGTTTAAGTTTACAAAGTAAGCTAAGTCATAGATTTTGGACCAGAGCCTGTTTTTGACTCTGCCTTTCCTTGAGGTTTCTGCTTTTGCATTTACATTTCATTTGTTCTGGCTCTCTGGCTCCTGGCTGAACTTCCTCTCAAGGCTCGGGCCCATACAATGGGCTCTTCCTGCTTTGAGCTACCTGAAAGGGATGCACCATCTGGCCAGCCCCTCGAGATCCAACCCTGATCGCTGGGCCCAGGGCAGAGGCAGGAAAGGAAGAGTTTAGATCCCTTTTAAACGAAAGTTCTTTCTCCTGTATGACTTTTCATGTTAAGATCAAATAATTAGCATTTTTCTTTTTTCTCACTTTTACTTTAATTGATTATCTTAGCCCAAGATAGGAAAATAGTTTTTCTATTATATCCACCCACATGTGAGTGTATAGCTAGGAACTATGGAGACTTTTCTAGGTCCTTGTGGACAATTGCTGTGCTCAGGAGCTCACTGTTAAAATGACTTTTGTCATTGTGCCACTTAAGTAAAATATGTTAATTTAAAATAAGAAATCAGAAGACAATTTGTAGAAGAAGTTGCCTCTAAGGTGGGAAAAGGGCAGATTGTACTGAATGTTCTATCAAAGTCAGGCACTGTTTCTTACTAAATCAACAAATGACTTAGACATAAAAGATAACCCAGGGATAGAAGTACAGCCTCATTTCATCTCTGATAACTTAATCCTGTACATAATGGTAAACTCAGACTGTGCAGTATTGTTTATGCAAGATCAGGGCTGGCTTGGCAAATGGACAGAGAAAGAGTAAATTAAAGATTGAAATTATCTGAATCCCTTTTTGGTCAAAATGGGCATATTCACACAAAAATTAAGCTCAATGACCATATGAAAGTTCACAAATCAGTAACTTGGCAGAATAGTATCAGTTCTTCCCTCAAAGTAACTTAACTTGAGAAAGGCTATGATGCTCCTAGAGCCACTGTAAGAAATGGAGTGTTTAACATGAAAATGGTTAGCAAATCTTAGAGTGTTTTTTTGGGGAGATGGTTGAAGCAACCCTGGACTTTGTAGAAAGATGATGCTACAAGTGAGAGGCCACAGCTAGCCTTGCTCCATGTCACCATCCCTCATAATCTCTGTGCCTTGATAGTGACTTGTGGGCAGTAGTACAAGAGTTTTCCTTACTTAGATCACCATTTTGTACAAATTTTCAAATGACTCATTTGCATGCTGCCAACTTCAGGTAGATTTTTAATAATTATTTAATAATAATTGTAATAAATAATAAATAATTTAATAATTATTTTAATAATATTTGCTTTCTTTTTAAATTTTTGGTTCATAAGTGCTCGTTATATATTGGCAATATGTTCCTTTCTCTTATCGTATGTGGTTGAAAATATTTTCCCCAGTTTGTCATTTTTCTTTAAACTTTGTTCAAGGTGTTGTTTAAATACATGTAATTTTTGGGTTTTATACATTAAAATTTTCCAGACTTTAAAGTTATAGTTTCTGGTTCTTGTGACATGTTAGGCATTTCTTACACCAAGATTTTAAGAAAAACTCAACTATATTATCTTTTATAAACTTTGTGGTGTTGGTTTTTAATATTATATTTTTGATCCACCTGACTTGGATTTTAATGTAAAGAGTCAGGTAGAATTTCAGCTAGTAATGTACCTTTTGACTTCATCCCATACACAAACTTTAATGCTAGCTGAAGGTTAATTGTTTTTAATCTTGATTTCCCCCCCAAATTGCTATCTTATTGACCAAATACCATATATTAAATACTATGTCATCTTTTCTCAAGTGATTATTATCATGAACTAAATTACCACATATATTAGCTTCTACCTCTAGACCATATTTAATAAAATACTCATATTTAATTTAGGAGGCTGTATCACCTAGTGGAAAGAGCACAACTTTGAGGCCAGATCCACTTAGGTATATTCAACCATTTTGAAGAGAACTTATATTTTTTGAGCACCTACTATTTGCTAGGTGCTTTATATAAGGCTCTATCATTTCCAAGCTGTCTGACCTTTAGTTAAGCAGTTAAATTCTCTTCTTTCTTCTTCTTCACCTGTAAAATCTAAACTGTATACCTACTCCCTAGGGTTTTTGTGGATCTCAAATGAAATAATGTAAGGCAGTTCATGCTTTGCACAATAGTGCAGTTCCATAAAATGACCATGTAAGCTGAAACCATGTAAAGTGGTCCCATTGACTAATGGGAGAAATCACTATTGTTCTGTGACCTTTAAAAATTTTGTCAAAATGTCACAAACTCTTTTACTGCTGGTTATAAATGTATAGGGGAATGAAATAAAATTATAAAATTAATGTTTACTTAGTATACTATAAATCATTAGAAATATTGAAAATGAAAGTGTTTTATTTCCTTGTAAAAAAACCGTGTCAAGAGTAGTTTGAACAGTATTTGCCTTTTTGCCATATAATTTACAATATGGGTTAAGAATCTTTTCTATGCCTCGATGAGTTGTCATACTCATTTTCAAGTTGGATCGGCTTCCAATATTTTATCTCTTGTACTTTCAATATTGAGAAGTATCTCCAAGAGTCCCTTCAACGTCAAGATTTTTGCCAGTGTCACTTCCTCTGGGACCTGGTCATTCTTTCCTTACAATCACTTTCCTCTGTTGATTAGCTCACCTTTATTAAGTTCCTTTGGTATCTGGGGTTTCTTGAATGGTGGCAGTGTCAACATTCCCATGGTCAGGTATTTCTTCTATAACTCCGTTTATGTTTGATTCAAATTTCATTTTCTGCATTATCACTTATTGTTTCTTTGCTTCACTTTTCTTTGTTGGCTAATTCCCTGTTTCAATGATCCATTTTTGTAAAATGTCACATGGATTTATCACTGGGAGACAAGGAGACAACACAACTACACATCCTGCTGTATGTGCATGAATTTAATGACAGATGATCAGTGACCAATCACTGTCAGATTTTGAAAGAAGTGATGAAATGGATCACTAGTCATGATGCACATCTGTTATTACGTAGTAGATTTGTGGACTGAAGAGCCAGTGGTGAAGTTTGTATTTGATGCAATTACTCGCAGTTAGTATACCATGAGAACTGAAATCTGAGCAGTGCTGTCAGGGGGCTGGTGTTAATTAAGTAAACTGTGGTAACTGAAATCCATGCACACTGGAATTGCACAAAGTAAGGACTGCCTGTAAAGTATATTCCACGGTGCTTGACACATGGTAGGTGCTCATAAAAGTTAAGCTCACTTTTCTTTTCCCTTTAGATGGATCTAAATAGGCCTACACAAACTTTAGTGTTGCTTGGGGTCATTGAGTCCTTCAGCTACCACTAACCTCCCATCCTCCCTCCTATCATCTTGGTTTCCCTCTCAGTTTGGGGCACTAGTTATTTCTCTAATCCTTTCAGGACAGTTTTGGCTATCCATTCTGATAATTTTTGGCATGACCTAAACATTTATTGGGCTTCATATTTAACATTTGCAACCATTATTTATAAATATGTGGGTTTTAAAATTAAATGTTCTCCCTCAAAAAAAAATAAATGTTCCCAAATCACAAAGGCATTGTTAATGGAACAAATGTGTTTTATCAATAGGAGCAGGCCTAGGTAGGTTACCAAGCAGAAAGTTCATTCTAGGGATGATGTTTTAAAATGTTACATATAATGATATTGGATGTGATTTATTTATTGGCTCTAGGAGACTGGGATGTTGAATTTATTGCAGAACCTTGAAATGTGGTGTTCCTTATTTTTACTAGCACCTTAGTACAGATACACCATTGTTGCAGTGCCACTTCTTCCCTTATAGGTCTTCATTTAGTGTGTGAAATGACTCAGAAATACCAATTTTAGACATATCTGTTTTAGGTCATAGTTTATCTTCCACAGAAAGGTAGGCCACCATTTTGTCATTCTTTAGCAGATGCCAATTGCCGTTAAGTTAAACTTGCTAGAAACAATAGTAGTTCTCTGGCATGATGACTCTCACGGCCATCTGTTAGGGTGGCACTGTGCCCATCCATAGGGTGGTAAGCCAGTTTCAACAGGGCACAGGTGCCAGCCAAACATAGGTTTAGAAGGATAGCCTGCAAGAACTCAGCAAGGAGATCCTCCAAGTGGTTAGTGATGCCAAATTAGACCCACATGCTTCATTACAAGGGATCACATCTGTTGATGCTTGTGGGCATTATATTGTCAATTAAAGCTTTTTTTTTTTCTGTTTCTTTATTCATTCCAACTTTGGAATGGGAATACAGAAAATCAGGAGCAAAACTAGTCCTTGGCTAGAAAAATAATCAATATTTCCCATGTTATCTCCTGATGTCTGTCTTCTGCAGTCCCAAACCTTATTCTAAATTATGTGAAAACTAAGTCACATGATGCTAGCTTATGAGGCTCTGTTATTAAAGATAACATTTAGGAAACAACCAACGAACTCTATCTCTGATTATCAACAACATTTTAAGAATTTATCTGCTGGAAACAGAGATTGTGATCCTAGTTAAGCATGTGTTTCATGTATTATCTGTTATTTCTTTATTGAAGGATTATTTTCAACCAAGGATGAGACAGACCACAATGAGTCATTCATTATCCAGTGTCCTCTTTCAGGTCTGGGCTGGAGTACATGGCTCGACTCCAGAATAGTGCTGTTACACCTTTGTGTGTTTCAAACTACATTACAGGTTAGCTCCATGAGGCATGAGGGAAATACAGCTATCAGTGCCATATAGAAAGGCAGAAAGTTTGAAATATAGATTTTGGAGATTTAGGAGCAGAGGCAGGGCTGGGGTTGGAGATCTTCTTGTATAATAAAGACCACGGTAGTAGGTAAGAACCTGTCTTTTAATTATGGGTTGGTATTTAAAAGTTCATGTCAGTCATTTTCATCTCTCCCAAATGTTTATGTACCTAAATTACAGATAAATTCATGAGAAGTTAATGATACCATAGATCGTCATGTAAAAGAACCTAGAGGGTTTTGGAACATATTTCCGACCTTTTGTGGTTGCTAGCTTGACATGGCATATTTTTCTTCTCTTACCATTTTCCCTTGGTTATACTACCATAAACAGAAGTCAAAATTAGTCACTCTATTCCAACCCAGCGTGTTATTTCCTCATGACACTGAGCCCTCAATCTATTCATCCTAATCATGGGACAGATTAGAAGTAATCAATGCAGACTACATCTCACAGAGGCCCAGAAATTATGGCATGTAAACAGCACAAAGGGATATGCGTGACGGGTGGGGGAGGAGGAAAGTAGAGTGGTAAATGCAGAGGCTTTGGAGTCACAGAGACCTGGGTTTCAATCCCAGCTCTGCTACTAATGCCTACTAATACCACTGACTACTACTACCAGCTGTGTGACCTTGAGCAAACCATTAAAACCCTCTGGTCCTCAGTTCTTTCACTTGTAAAAGACAGTACCTTATACATATATACACACATAAGGCAACTGGCACATAGTGGGCACTCAACAAATGGTGTTTATTAATATTAGAGTTATTATCATTAGGGTGTAGAGTCAAGGAAAGGAAGGGGAGGGAAAGGAATGACTTTATTTTGTCAGCATAAAGCCTAAGAGGGCCCACTGGGTGCCCCTTCAGAATTATTTTAGAAAGCTATTGTTGATTTCCTAACATATCCCCCACAGTGGCAGTGCTAAGTACCCATTATTCTCTCCCAGCCTCTAATCCCATCATAATGTCCTCCCCATGCATAGTTGATCATCCTCCTTCTATGCATAATTAGCCTTTCTCTTTTTTAGTGTCATATTTAACACATACAAGTGAATATATATATGTATATGTGTATATATACATATGTAACTTTTATACTGGGTATAAAGAAAATTGTGATGAACATGCATGTACCCACTCTGAAACTTAAGACGCAAACATTACAAAGACCACTGGTTTCCTATGTACCACCCCCACCCTTATTATGCACCTTCGTCCATCCCCACAGGGGCAAACACTATTCTGAGTTTTAAAATCTTTTCATTGCTTTCTGTTATAATTTTATCACATATGTGTGAATGCTTAAACAATATATTGTCAATGCTTTTGAGCATTATAAGAATGGTGTCATACTGTCTGCTTTTCCTTCAGCAAGTTGTTTTTTTCACTCAACATTATGTTTGTGCAATTCATTCATGTTGATGCATGTAGTTGAAGTTCATTCATTCTCACTGAAATAGTATTTCATAGAATGAATGTAATATAATTTATCCATTCTTCTTTTGATGGCCATTTGGATTGTTCCCTACATTTTTGCAGTTAGTGAACATTTTTAAACATGTCTCTTCATGTACATGTGCAAAGTTTATTTCAGTACATACCTAGGAGACAAACTGATGACTTTTAGAGTCGATTTTCAACTTTTCAGGGAAATGCCAAACTTTTTTTAACTCCATTAATTAATACTCCAGCCACCAGTATACAAAATTCTCCTTGCTCCACATCCTGACCAGATCTTAATATCATCAGACGTTAAAATTTTTGTCAATCCGGTGGTATACCTCATTGGTTCTAATTTGTGTTTCCCTTATTACTAATGAGGGTGGACATCTTTCCATGTTTATTTGCCATTCATGTTTATTATTCTGTGAAATGCCTGTTAATGTGTTCTGCCAGCTTTTCCACTGGCTTGTTTGAAGTGACCCACTTTATCTCAGTAACACTTTTTGCCTTAAAGTTGATTTTATCTGATATGAATGAGCAATTCCAGCTTTCTTTGAGGTAGTATCAGCATAATGACGCTTTTCCCTTTCTGTTACTTTCTTTTTTTTTCTTTCTTTCTGTTACTTTCAATCTTTCTATTACCTTATGTTTTAGATGTATCTCTAGCAACTAGCAGATAGATGGATTTTTAAAACTTCAGATAAAAAATCTTTGTCTTTAAACTGAAGCATCTAGTTCATTTACACTTAATGTAAGTAATGACATATTTGTATTTGAATCTACTGTTCTTGTATTTTCAATTAGTCTTGCCCGTTCTACTTGTCTTCCTTGTATTAATTGCTGCCTTTCAGAGTGATTGCATGTATTTTCATCCCCTTCCCCTTCCTCTACTGGTTTAGAAGTTATATGTGCTATATTTATTATTTCAATTATAATATACATACTTCATTTCTATTGTTTTTATTTATAATATGCATACTTAACTTATTAAAGTCTATAGCAATGACTAACTTTACCCTTCTCCTGGGAAGTACAAAAAACTTCAGACATTTTTATGCTGCATATCCCCCTTCCAACTTATATTACCATTAAATATTTTATTTCTCTCTTGTTTATTAAGCCCACAAGATGTCATTTACACTTTTTAAAAGCTATCCATATTTATGGGGTACATCTGATATTTTGACACATGCACACAATATGTAATGATCAAATTAGGGTAATTTGGATTACTACAGTTTTATACAATCAGTGCTTTTTACATTTGCCTACACATTTTACTACTTCTTTTCTTTACTACTTCTTACCTTTCAGACCTTCCATCTATGATAACTGTCCTTATGCTTCAAGTATATCTTTTAGAATTTCCTTTAGTGAGGCTTTGTTGGTGACAAATTCTGTTTTTCTAAATTTTTAAATGTCTTTATTTCCTTTCATCCTTGAACTATATTCTTCTTAGGTATAGCATGTCTTTTAGCACATTGAAATTTTTATTCTGCTCTCCTCTGGCTTCCATTGTTGGCATTTTTCTGGTTTGTTTAAAAGTTTTCCCTTTGTCCTACAATGTCTCTGGGTATAGATTTCTCTTTGTTTTTTCCTATTTAGGAATCTTTGTGCTTCTGGAATCTGTGAATTATAGTTTTAGTTCTAGAAAATTCTCAGCCATTATTTCTTCAAATATTGTCTCTCTGTTCACCCCAGTTTTTCCCTCTGGGAGTCTGATTGAACATATGCTAGACCTTCACATGCTATATCTCTTAGCTCCTCTTTCATATTTTTAATTTTTCTGTGTTCTAGTCTGGGTAATTTCCTCAGATTGATATTTTACTTCACCAGTTCTGTCTTCAGCTATATGTATTTAATCTGTTGCTGAAGCCATTCATTAAGATTTAATATCAGTGGTTATATTTAAGTTCCGGTTTTAATTTTAATTCTCAAATATTTGTGTTTGTTGTTGATAGTCTCTTGTTTTCCGCTCATTTTTTGCTTCTATCTTTTACTGCATTGAAGATCCAGTTTATTATATATTCTATTTCTTATCAGTAATACCTAAAATCCCTAAAGGTTTAAATCTGTTCCTTCTTGTTTCTTCTGAGTCTTGTTCATGGTAACTTGTTTCCTTATGTTTTTAGTGATTATTATTGTGTGCTTCTATTTGCTAAACTTAATCTGTGGGATTCCTATAGGTCTAGATTGAGTATGCTATATTCATAGATAATTTATATGATTTTGCTGGTCAACAGGGATGCTAATATACTGGAATAACTTCTAGGCTTG
This sequence comes from Daubentonia madagascariensis, assembly GCA_023783475.1. Taxonomy (NCBI): domain Eukaryota; kingdom Metazoa; phylum Chordata; class Mammalia; order Primates; family Daubentoniidae; genus Daubentonia; species Daubentonia madagascariensis. The sequence continues at coordinate 4,707,761 of JAKFHU010001599.1, forward strand.
GTGTTTCCCAACCATGCTGGTTGAATAAATTCCATCCCTGTTTCTTCTAAGAAAATCTCTGGAAACACATTCTTGGGTTGGGGGTGTGATAGGTATTCCTGCTGTTATTATTAATTTCTGTCCATCTGCTGCTGTGGTGGAGAAAGGTTTCCTTGTGGGCTTGCTCTGATGGCTGACAGATTTTGTTTCTGGCCTTTCTTTCACTGATGATGTAGTACCTTCAAGAGGGCCCGACTGAAGTAGGTACAGCTTCTCCATTTGCCCAGACCCATTGATTAGGATTTCATTTCCAGCTTCCAAAACTCTAGGTTACAGGTATGAATGTTTTCACTCTTGGCCCTCTTTACTGGTAAGTTTGCTTACTTTACTCTGTTCTGGTTTCAGCTTGCTCCTCCTTTATCTTCCTCCTGCCCCCTCTTCCCTTTTTCCCTCCCCCCACCCCCTTGGATTTTCCCTCACTTTCTTGTGAGCTCAGCAGTGCATTTTAAAATGTATTGTTATAGATCATCCAGCATTTAAGAGTTTTGAAGTACTAGGGCTATTTAGCATATCTTGTTCACAATATTGCTGAAACAAAAGCTTCCCCTTCTCTTAATTTCTAACTCTCAAACTATGGTGCCTTTTTTCTTGCAAATCAACACCTCTTCTGGGGTTCTTGATCTTATCTCTACCTACCTCTTCCCAAACCTGGTTCCGTTGTCTGTCCCCTTAGTCTATTTCATCACCAACACTTTTTCCCATCTGTACCCAAATACCCCTGGTTCCCTTCCTCCCAAGAAAATCTTCCCACAACCATAGTACCGCTCAACCTACTATTCTGTCTTTCTTATTTCTTTAAGTAATTAATCAAATAAATGTTATTATCAGAAATTTGCTATGTGTTTTAGGTGCTGTCAAAGAAGATGCTTAAGATCCCTGTCAGAACTGGAACTGAGGCATGTCTGACTCTGAGGTCTGGAAAATCTTTCCACTACACCTCATTTCCTGCTTTAAAAACAGTGAGAGATGTATATTAAGGAGCAAACATTTAATAAATACCTACTGTGCATTAGGTAATCTGCAAGGAGCTGTGATACAGTAGTCAGAAAGGTGAAACAAGATCCTCACTCTCATGGAGCTTGTGGTGAACAATTTAACAAAGGAGATGTACAAGGTGCTAGGAGAGGATATCATAGAGGGGTGTGATCTAGTCTGGGGTTCAGAAAAGGGTTCCCCAAAGATGTGACAAACTCATATCAAGAGTGGTCTGCCCCCTCTGCTTGTACTTCCTTACCACTGGTTCAGATGATTAAGTCTCATGGCTTTTTTCTATTCATCCTTTTTTTAAAAAAGTTATTTTGTCTACTCATGCTTTTAAAGGTCTCTGTAGCAGGCAGCATTCCTTGACACCAACCCTCTCCCTTCTCTGAAGCTTTGAAACCCTTGGATTCCTCTCTTACTTTATATACAGGTAGTTGCCCAATATTATACAATAGGCCTTCTGGAACATATTTCATATATTAATACAATTTTTTTAAATTTCATAATATTATGGGGGTACAAATGTTTTGGTTACATGGATTGCTTTTGTACTGCTTGAGTCAAAGTTATAAGTGTGCCCATCACCCAGATAGTGTGTACCTTGTACCCGTTGGGTATGATTTCACCCATCCCCTCCTCTCCCTCCCACCTGCGTGATTTCCATTGAGTTTTACTTCCATCTGTACACATGAATGCTAATCAGTTAGTTAAGAGTGAGTACATGTGGTGTTTGTTTTTCCATTCCTGCGATACTTAGGAGAATGATTTCCAGTTCCATCTAGATTGGTGCAAAAGGTATTAATTCATTTTTTATGGTTGAGTATACTCTATGGTATACATGTACCACATTTTATTAATCCACTCATGAGTTGATGGGCACTTGGGTTGATTCTACATCTTTGTGACTGTGAATTGTGCTGCAATAAACATTCTAGTGCAAGTGTCTTTTTGACAAAATGACTTTTTTTTTTTCCTTTGGGTAAATACCCAGTAGTGGGATTGCTGGATCAAATGATAGGTCTACTTTTAGTTCTTTGAAGAATCTCCACACTGTTTTCCATAGAGATTGCACTAGTTTGCAATCCCACCAACAGTATTTAATTGTTCCTTTCTCTCCGCATCTATTGTTTCGAGACTTTCTGATAAAAGCCACTCTCACTGGGGTCAGTTGATATCTCATTGTGGTTTTGATGTATACCGTGGAGTACTATTCAGCCATAAAAAATGGTGAACTAATACCTCTTGTATTATCCTGGATGGAGCTGGAGCCCATTCTTCTAAGTGAAGTATCACAAGAATGGAAAAACAAACACCACATATACTCACCATTAAATTAGTACTAATCGATCTACACTTATGTGTACATATGGAAGTAACATTCATCAGGGATCAGGCAGGTGGGAGGAGGGAGGAGGGATGGGTAAATTCACACCTAATGGGTGTGGTGTGTGCTGTCTGGGAGATGGGCATTCTTGTAGATTTGACTCGGGCAGTGCAAAGGCAATTTATGTGGCCAAAGCGTTTGTACCCCAATAATATTCTGAAATAGAAAAAAAATCTTCCAACAAAAAAAAGTCCCAGACTAGATGGTTTCACGGCCAAATTTTATCAGACCTACAAGGAAGAATTGGTACCCATACTGCAGAAATTATTTCATAACATTGAGAAGGAAGGAATCCTTCCCAACTCATTCTATGAAGCCAACATCACCTTGATACCAAATCCAGGAAAGGACACAACAAAAAAAGAAGACTATAGACCAACATCCCTTATGAATATAGATGCAAAAATCCTCAATAAAATTCTAGCAAACCAAATTCAGCAGCACATAAAAATATACAATTTTTTTTATTTTTTAATTTTTAGAGACACAATCTTGCTCTGTCACCCAGGCTGAAGTGCAGTGGTGTGACCATAGCTCACTGCAGCCTCGAACTCCTGGGCCAAGCAATTCTCTCACCTCAGCCTCCCAAGTAGCTGGGACTATAGGTGTGTGCCGCCATACCTTGCTGATTTTTAAAATTTTTTTGTATAGATGGGGGGGTGGTCTCACTATGTTGCCCAGGCTAGTCTTGAACTCCTGGCCTCAAGTGATCCTCCCGCCTTGGCCTCCCAGAGTTCTGGAGTTATAGGCATGAGCCACTACACTTGGTCTATATCCAATTTTTTTCTGTCCCGGGACACAGCCCTAGTTAAGAACCTTATCATCCCTTGACTAAATTGTCGCAACAGCAACACTCTCTACCCAGTCTCTATCTCCAGCTCTATCCTCACCAAAGTTGCTTCAATTCAGTAGCACTCAGCCCTGGTTTTCCATTAGAATCACCTGAGGTGCTTTAAAAAATGTTAATGCCCAGGTCTCACCCCCAAGGTTTCTGATTTAATGGATATGGTTGGGGGTTTTGTGCATCAGGTTTTTTTTTTTTTTAAAGTTCCTCAGGTAATTCTAATATGCAGCCAGATTTGTGATCTATTGCTCTAACCCAGTGGTTCTCACTGGGACACATCAGAATCCTCTGGAGGGCTTATTCAAAGAGACTGCTGGGCACCACCCCCAGATTTTCTAATTCACTAAATCTGCAGTAGGCCTGCATTTCTAATAAGCCCTCAGGTGAAGATGATGATACTGGACCAGCAAACACAGCTCTAATTCTATGGCCATCACCAAATTTTCCTGAACAACAGGTCTCATAATATCAGTCCTCTGCTCTAAAATCTTAAGGATTCCCTATTATCTGCCAAAATAAGTACAAGCCAGTCTTCACAGCCTTCAAAGCCCTTTACCATCTGTTCCTAGCTTCCTATCTTGCTATAATTCCCATTACTCCCCCTCTGCACCAACCAAATGGAACTACTGGCTTTCCTTTAAACATACCCAGTACTTTCTTGCCTTCATATATTTGCTAATATTTCGTTTGTTTTTACTTTGTTAAAATAAATTTTGTGTATATTTAAGGTATACAGTATGATGTTATAAGATATATATAGTAAAATGGTTACTATAGTGGAACAAATTAACATATGCATCATCTGATAGCCACCCATCCTCCCCCCATGGCAAGAACAGCTATAAAATCTACTCATTTAGCAAAAATTCTGAATATAATCCATTATTATTAACTATAATCTCCATGTTGTACATTAGATCTTTTGACTTGTTCATCCCACATATTTGCAACTTTATATCTTTTGACCCACACCACTCTCTGTTTCCTCCCCCCCACTCTAACCCCCCAGTAATCACTGTTTTATTTTTCATCTGTATATAGTTGATCTTTTTAAAAAAGATTCCACATATAAGTGAGATCATGCAATATTTTTTTCTTTCTGTGTCTGGCTTATTTCACTTAGCATGGTGTCCTTCAGGTTCATCCACATTGTGGCAAATGGCAGGATCTCCTCCTTTTTTTAAACAGCTGAATAATATTTTATATATATAAAGCTGAATATATATTTTACATATATAAAGAAACTGTATATATGTATAGTATATGTATACATATATGTATATATATGTATAGTTTCTTTATATATTTGTCCATTGATGGACACCTAGGTTGTTTCCATATCTTGGCTATTGTGAATAATGTTGTAATGAATGTGGAAGTGTAGGTATCTTTACAAGGTGGTGATTTCATCTCCTTTGGGTAAATACCCAGAAGAGGGATTGCTGGGTCATATGGTAGTTCTATTTTTAATTTCTTTGGGAACCTCCATACCGTTTTCTATAGTGGCTGCACCAATCTACATTCCCAACAGTGTACAAGGGTTCCTGTTTCTTCACACCCTCACCAACACTTGTTATCACTTGTCTTTTTGATAGTAGCCATCCTAACAGGGATGAGATGGTATCTCATAGTGGTTTTGATTTGCATTTCCTTGATGATTAGTGATGTTGAGCACTGTTGGCTCATATTGTTATCCTGGCTGATGCTCTCATCTTCATGTGTTCACATGTTGAAATTCCATCCATCCTTCAAGGTTTATGTCATGTGCCTCCATCAATGATACTTTCTTTTCCTCACTCCTCAACTCCCAATACATACACACGCTCAGTCACTCATTAACTTACCATTGATATGGTTTGGATATTTGTCCCCTCCAAATCTCATGCTGAAATATGATTGCCAATGTTGGAGGTGGGGCTTAGTGAGAAGTATTTTGGTCTTGGGGGCGGATCTCTCATGAATGTCTTGGTGCCATCTTCAAGATAATGAGTTTTTGCTCTATTAGTTCCCATGAGAACTGATTTTTGAAAAGTCCCTGGCATCTCCCTCTCCTCTCTCTCATGTTTCCTTTCTCTTGCCATGTGATGCTGACTCCCCTTCATCTTCCGCCATGAGTAGAATCTTCCTGAAGCTCTCACCAGAAGAAGATGCTGACACCATGCTTCTTGTATAGCCTGAAGAATGGTGAGCCAAATAAACCTATTTTCTTTATAAATTACCCAGGCTCTGGTATTCTTTTATAGTAATTTGAATGGACTAAGACAGAAAATTGGCACCAGGAGTGGGGTGTTGCTATAAAGACACCTGAAAATGTGAAAGCAGCTTTGGAACTGGGGAGTGGGCAGAGCTTGGAAGGGTTTGGAGGGCTCAGAAGAAGACAAAAAGATGAGGGAAAATTTGAAACTTCTTAGAGACTGGTTAAGTGTTTGTGAACAAAAGGCTGATATAAATATGGACAGAGAAGGCCAAATTGATGAGGTCTCAGATGAAAATTAGGAACTTATTGGGAACTAAAGCAAAGATCATTCTAGTTATGCCTTAGCAAAGAACTTGGCTGCATTGTGTCCATGTCCTAGGCCTTTGTGTAAGGCTGAACTTGAGAGCGATGAACTAGGGTATCTGGCAGAGAACATTGTAAGTAGCAAAGTGCTCGGGCTGCTGAGTGGTGGCTTCTAACTGCTTATGGTGAACTGATAGAGAAAAGGGAAGCAGAGCTTAAAAATTTGGAAACTTCACAGCCTGGCCATGTGGCAGAGAGGGAACAAGCACTTTCAGGTGAGGGATCCATAGGTGCTTCAGAAAAACCACTTGCTAGAGGGATTAGCATATATAAAAGGGAGCCAGGTGCTAATAGTCAGAACAATGGGGAAAAGGTCCCAAAGTCACCTCAGAAATCTTCAAGGCTGCCCCTCCCATCATAGGCCCAGAGTCCTGGGGACAGAATGATTCAGGAGGACAGGCCCAGGTGCTGCTGGCCTGCACCACCTCAGATGCTGCTCCCTGTATCCCTGCTGAGAGTTTCTTTCTCTCCTTATGAAGTTTTGGGTACTTTTCCTTTTGAAAATTTTGACTTTTTATTCTGAATCCTAGGAGAGAGAGATTGGTCAGAAGGAGTATTTCCTAGTACTGTTAGTTACCTTAATGTGAGGGACTGCCTCAAATTTGTGCACATCGTCAATGAATTAGGATTATCTGTCAGACACTTTTATTGTCCCATACTTGATAGTATAATTTGTGTACATAGTCCATTCCTGGCTTTCACTGACAGGAATTAAATAATCATTTAATCGATCATTATTTTAAAAACTTTTATTTCACACTTCTTTTCTGCAAAGGATTTGAGACAGTTTACAATATTTATATGTACATGAATCAGATGTGGGGGAAATGTAAACCAAAATTTAAAAAAATTAAGATTGTAGAAAGAACAACACTAATACCTAGACAAAAAAATATCAACAGAATTGCTGTAGTTGAATTTCAAATTCACTTCTGAGCTTCCTGACAGTTAAAGCAAAAAGGGAGATATTATCAGTTCCCCCAGTTTTTTTGCAAACTCAAATAGTAAAAAGTGCCTTTGTAAAGGAAAAATAAATTACCACAAAACTTCTGTGTTAGCCTAATTACTTTTGTTGTTATATTATACAAAAAATAAAAGTGGGTACAAACTTCTCAGGCTTATAATCTTATACAACTATAAGACTGAAAAAAATATATATATATAAGCAAAACTACAAAACCAATGACATCCAAAATAATTAGATTAATTGAATTGATAGATGATGATGTCTTGCTGAAACTAAATATTGAATATTGGGCCTAACAGAGGAAAGACGTATTAGCATCCTTTATTTTCCACTTGTTGTGGATTTGATTTATTTGTTAGTTTTTTGCATGATGGACCTCATTTGGGTCGTCATTGTTGTCTCTGTCATTATTTTTCCTCTTTAATAAGGAGCTCATTTTTAACCACCTAGCCATTTTTTTATTAGGACAGTCAATTTAGCAGTACACTCCAAAATTCACTAATGATTTATCAAAACTACCACTTAAATTAAAATTCTTGACTGCATATTTTCCACAACTCTTACTGTGAATGGATTTAAAGAAGTGGATGGAGTATACATTCTCTAAATATACTGCACTATGTGGCATGACACAGTACTGAAAAGCAAGGGTTTAGAGTTTCAGGAGCAGGGTTGAATCCTGCCTCTAAAATGTATAAGCTGTGCAACTTTGGGGAAATTACTTAACTTCTCTGGTCCTCTGTTTCATCACCTGTAAAATGGAGGTAATGATAATACTTATCATTAGGATTGTTGGAAAGAATGAATAAGATAATGCATGTAACATGCCTGTATCAGTCAAAGTTTAACATGGAGACTGTGAAAGAGGTGATTTCCTAAAAGAAAAGTGGGATACAATTAGAAAGAAGGAGTGGGTACTGGGCAGCTCAACACTGACAATGTCCATAGTGACTACTAAGTAGATGGTAGACAGTGACTACTGTTGGATTGTGGTGTGACAACGGGCGAGGCACAGAAGTGTTCTGGAAGCAGCCTGGGGTACAGCATGAGCATATGAGTCAGAGACCTGAATTCAAATCCTATTATATTTGGGTGGAGTGTTCTGTAGATATCTGTTAGGCCCAAATGTTCTATAGTCCTGTTTAGGTCTTTTATTTCTCTATTTGTTTTTTGTTTGGAGGATCTGTCCAGTTCCGTCAGTGGGGTGTTGAAGTCCCCTGCTATTATGCCATTGCTGCTTATTATGTTGTCTACATTCTTCTCATCACCTCATGGAACTTTCTCTAAAATTGACCACATCCTAGGCCACAAAACAGATCTAAACAAATTCAAAAAAATAGAAATCATACCATGTATCTTTTCAGACCGCAGTGGAATAAAATTAGAAATCAATTTCAACAGAAACTCACATCTTCCTCCAAAAACTTGGAAACTAAACAATCTATTGCTGAAAGATTATTGGGTCAAGGAGGAGATTCAAATTGAAATCAAAAGATTCTTCGAACTAAACGATAATGGGGACACAAGTTATCAAAATCTGTGGGATATAGCAAAAGCAGTCCTGAGAGGAAAATTTATCACCCTAAATTCCCACATCCAAAAGACAGAAAAGTCACAAATCAGTAAACTAACGAATCATCTTAAGGAAATGGAAAAGGAAGAGCAAAGCAATCCTAAAGCCAGCAGAAGAAAAGAAATAACCAAAATCAGAGCAGAATTAAATGAAATCGAGAACAAAAGAACTATACAGAAGATCAATGAAACGAAAAGTTGGTTCTTTGAAAAGATAAACAAAATTGACAGGCCACTTGCCAGGTTGACCAGAAGCAGAAAGGAAAGGACTCTAATAAGCTCAATTAGAAATGAAAAAGGAGAAGTCACAACTGATACCATGGAAATACAAAACATCATCTTTGAATACTACAAAAATCTCTATGCCCACAAACACGAAAACGTGGAGGAAATGGACAAATTCTTAGAAACACACTACCTCCCTAGGCTCAACCAGGAAGAAACAGAATTTCTAAACAGGCCAATATCAAGCACCGAAATTGAAGCAGTAATTAAAAATCTACCCACAAAAAAAAGTCCCGGGCCAGATGGGTTCACACCTGAATTCTACCAAGCCTACAAAAAAGAACTGGTGCCTATACTGCAGAAATTATTTGAAAATATCCAGAAGGATGGAATCCTCCCAAACTCATTCTACGAAGCCAATATCACCTTGATACCAAAGCCAGGAAAGGACACACAAAAAAAGAAAACTACAGACCAATATCCCTTATGAATATAGATGCAAAAATTCTCAATAAAATCCTTGCCAACCGAATTCAAATGTACATCAAAAAAATAATCCATCACGATCAGGTGGGCTTTATTCCCGAGATGCAGGGATGGTTCAACATACGCAAATCTATAAATGTAATTCACCATATAAATAAAAGCAAGAACAAAGATTATATGATCCTTTCAATAGACGCAGAAAAGGCTTTTGACAAAATCCAGCACCCTTTTATAATAAGAACTCTTAACAATATAGGCATAGATGGCTCATTCCTAGAAACTATTAAAGCCATATATGATAAACCCACAGCCAATATCATACTGAATGGGGAAAAATCGAAGGCATTCCCCGTTAAAACTGGCACCAGACAAGGGTGTCCACTATCTCCACTTCTTTTCAACATAGTGCTGGAAGTCCTGGCCACAGCAATTAGACAAGACAGAGGAATCAGGGGCGTCCAGATAGGGGCAGAAGAGGTCAAACTTTCACTATTTGCAGACGATATGATATTATATGATATTATGCATAGAAAACCCCAAAGATTCAACCAAGAGATTACTGGAATTGATAAATGAATTCAGCAAAGTCTCAGGATACAAAATTAATACACACAAATCCATAGCCTTCATATATGCTAATAACAATCAAGCCGAAAAACAAATTAAAGATGCAATACCTTTTGCAATAGCAACAAAGAAAATTAAATATTTAGGAACATATCTAACTAAGGAGGTCAAAGACCTATAGATAGAGAATTATGAAACACTGAGAAAAGAAATTGCAGAGGATGTAAATAGATGGAAAGCCCTACCATGCTCTTGGATAGGCAGAGTCAACATAGTAAAAATGGCTTTGCTACCTAAATTAATTTACAGAATCAATGCAATCCCTATCAAAATACCAACATCCTTTTTTGCCGATCTAGAAAAAATAATTCTACGCTTCGTGTGGAACCAGAGAAGACCCCGTCTAGCCAAAGCAATCTTAAGCAAAAAGAACAAATTGGGAGGCATATGTCTACCAGACTTCAAACTATACTACAAGGCTATAGTAACCAAAACTGCATGGTATTGGCACAAGAACAGACACGTAGACCAATGGAACAGGACTGAGAACCCAAATATAAAACCAACCTCATACAGTCACCTGATCTTTGACAAATTCCAGAAAAACGTACACTGGGGAAAAGATTCCCTATTCAACAAATGGTGCTGGGAAAATTGGATGGCCATATGTAGAAGACTGAAAGTGGACCCACACCTCTCACCTCTCACAAAAATCAATTCACAATGGATAACAGATCTAAACCTAAGACATGAAACCATAAGAATTCTCGAAGAAAACGTTGGAAAAACTCTTATGGACATTGGCCTAGGCAAAGAATTTATGAATAAGACCCCCAAAGCAATCACAGCAGCAACAAAAATAAATACATGGGACCTGATCAAATTGAAAAGCTTCTGCACAGCCAAGGAAACTATCACTAGAGTGAACAGACAACCTACAAAATGGGAGAAAATATTTGCATGCTGCATCTCTGATAAAGGGCTGATAACCAGAATCTATACATAACTTAGGAAAATCAACAAGAAAAAATCAAACAACCCTATTAAAAAATGGGCAAAGGACATGAACAGAAACTTTTCCAAAGAAGACAGAATAATGGCCAGCAAACATATAAAAAAGTGCTCAACTTCTCTAATCATCAGGGAAATGCAAATCCAAACCACAATGAGATATCACTTAACTCCAGTGAGATTGGCTCATATCAAAAAATCCCCAAATAACAAATGTTGGCGGGGATGTGGACAGATAGGAACACTCATACACTGCTGGTGGGACTGCAAATTAGTACAACCTGTATGGAAAAGAATATGGAGATACCTCAAAGAATTAAAAGTAGAATTACCATTTGACCCAGCAATCCCACTACTGGGTATTTATCCAAAAGAAAAAAAGACATTTTATAATAAAGACATCTGCTCTCGAATGTTCATAGCAGCACAATTCACAATTGCAAAGATGTGGAAACAACCCAGGTGCCCATCCATACACAAGTGGATCGATAAAATGTGGTATATGTATACCATGGAGTATTACTCAGCAATAAGGAACAACAGTGAATTAACACACCTGGTATTATCCTGGTTGGAGCTGGAACCCATTCTTCGAAGCGAAGTGTCACAGGATTGGAAAAACAAGCGCCACTGGTACTCACCATCAAACTGGTACTAACTGATGAACACTTACATCACACAGGGCAATAACATTCATCTGAGGGGCGGGCGGGCGGGAGGGGGTGGAAGGGATGGGAAAACTCTCACTGAATGGATGCGGGGAGCACAGTTTGGGGGATGACCACGATTGTGGCTCTGACACGGGCAGAACAGGGGCAATGTGTATGGTCAAAGTGTTGTACCCCCATGATATTCTGAAATTAAAAAAATAAATTAAAAAAAATCCTATTATAGCAACTTGCTAGCTGGATAAGTTCAGGTAAATGACTTTTCCTCTCAGAACCCCTGTTTCCTCACCTATAGATAAATGTGAGATAGTACTCCTCACGGCTACCCCATAAGGTAAGTATGAGATGAGATTAGGTAAAATGCCTGGCAATGTCTGATCATTCAGCAATAGTAGAAATGCCACTTTTCCCATTTGTTCTGTTAACATCTCTGGTCATCTGCCTTCTCATTTATAGCATGGGAAAAAAGATAGTACCTGCTCATATTTTTGTGAGGATTGAATGAAATAATGCATTAGAGTTTTAAATGGTGCCTGGCACATAGTAAGCACTCAATAAATGTTAGCAATAAGTATTCATATTACTATTCTCTAACCATCCCTTCTTGCAGTTGGGCTTCCAATAGATGCAGGATAGCAGATGGCTTGAGATTGTCCACTCAGAAGAGCCCTGGAGCTCTGGATTTTTATGTTGCTAGTTGAAAGCAGATCCATATGCTTTAGAAACCTAATAAACATTTTGTTTTCTCGTGTGAAATTGGGGATCTGCTTTCAAAATTGTAGATATTTTACCTCCTTGTACAGTATCTGCTGGCAAAGCCAGATTTTCCCTTAGGAAGCAGTTTCGCATCTTCTCCCTTCAAGTGAATAAGTTGTTAGAATTAAGTCATGGAAGTTCTATCTCATGAGGCTCTGTGCCCAAACTATGGCACATTTTCCTGTTAAAATGAAACTAATATTTGCAGATTAACTATGTGTACCAGATCCGAAACCTCCTCTCCATCACCCCTCATTTCAAACCTATCCCCAAGTCTTGCAGATTCTACCCTCCAATATATTCTGAATCCAACCATTTCTCAGCCCCACTGCTACCACTGTAGTCCAGGCCCCTGTTCCCTCTGGCCTAGCTTCTCTCTGACCTCCACTGTTGCCCCATTCTAATCCACTGTTTACGAAGCAGCCAGAGAATCCTCTAGAAATGTGAGCCTGATCATGTTGCCCCCACCTCCTGTTTAAAAGTCTCTGTAGGTTTCCTTCTGCACTTAGGATAAAGGCCAACATCCTTAATATGTCACACAAGGCCCTTTGTGGTCTGGTCCCTGCCAACCTGCAGTGGACATTGTCAGTTTTGAGCTGCCCAGTACCCATTCCTTCTTTCTAATTGTATCCTACTTTTCTTTTAGGAAGTCACCTCTTTCCCATTTGACACAGTCTGGTGGGACCATCAGTCAGGTACCCTGTCCTCACCTAGGTAAGGGACAAGCACGTCTTGAGAACAAGGCCAATAGGATGCTCCAAGAACTGAAGCGGAGGGACAAAGAGACAGAAATTTGCTAACGTTGATTCATTTAAGGAGCAGCACCCAGACCTGGCCATTCCTGTTATGAGACTCTTCCTGGACTTCCTACTCCCTGGCCCTTTTGGAGCTTTCTAAATCCTACCCATATGAAATCTGTTCTATCAATCCTATGAGCCTGCAATATCCTTCCCTAAACTGTTCTCCTCTGCCACTTGTGTCACTCTTCTTTCTCACTCTGATCCAGTTATATTGATTTTTTGTTGTTTTCTGAAAGAGGTCTTGCTTGACTCAGGGCCTTTGCACATGCTATGTTACTTTTGCCCAGAATGATCTCACTCCAGCTACTTTAGTCAATTACTCACCCTAAATATCTCAGATCAAAGTTATTTCATCATGACGCCTTCCCTAATTTCCCTGATTAGCTCAAATCCTTCTATTGGAAGTCTCATGGAACTGTGTTCCTCTTCTACGCAGCTCTTAACACAGTCGTTATTTTATTGGGTTGTGTGAGTCTTGATCCTTGAGTTGTGTCTGTCTCTCTTGCCTCTATGATGCTAACTCCAAGAAAGCAGAAATTGTGTCCATTTTGTTCACTGATGCACCCGTGGTTGTGGGGCAGTGCTTACCATCTATGAGGCTCTCAATAAATATTTGCTGAATAGATGAAAGCAAATTTGTGTGGAAATTTAAGCTAAAATATGACACTTCTGAAATAGTTCATGCTTGTTGCCAGTGTAGTCATAGGAAAATACAGTTAGGCTTTCTGCAGCCAGGGGCACTTTAGTGGGAAAATTTGAGACATACTGAAATAGTTGTGACTCACCTCAACAAGACAACTGTTGGAGATTATGCCAAAGTTACATTTCTTCATTTGCTCATCCCTTTATTTGTCCTCTCATCTATGTAGTCAACAAAAATGTATTAAGAACCCAATTGTTGGGGCTCCAAAGATGAATAAATGAGAACAGATAAGCTTTGAATATGAGACATATGCTTTTTGTTGTAAATATGGCCAGTTAGAATAGTGAGAAAATGAGTTCAATAGTTATTTCATGTACAGTTACAAAGTGATGTACAAATTGATCTTTTTCTCCTGTTAAGATGATTGCCCTCATATAGTCATCAAAACAGCCTTCATTGGGATGCTGTTTTTATTTTTACTTTTTAAGAGGGCCCCGTAACTATTTTCCCACTGTCATGGCTCTTTATCTCAATATTAGCAGAGACATTTTCAGCTTTCATTGCCTGATATCTCAAAGTGTCTCCAATTAGCTCATAGAACGTTGTGACGGTTTTCACCATGTTCATGCTACAGAAATAATTTTCAATAGCTGTGTTTCTTAAAAAACCACACAACATTTTTTGAGAGAGGAGATAAGTAGGGCTTCCAATAAAATAACAACAAGATAAGGTTCTGCACTCCAAAAAGATTGGAAATTACTCATGTTATCTTTTTAGAGTCAGCTTCCATCTGTGATTTTTCCAGTTTCTCTCTCTCTCTCTCCCCCCTACCCCCCAGGGTTAAAAAAAAAAACTCAGCCTGACCCTGTCCATAAACAATGAACATGTTACTCTAAATTTAATAATATTTCAGTTTTTAAAAAGGCATAAGCGATCACTTCTTTGTTGTTAATCACTTGCCCTACTTAATTCATTCATTATACTCTGAAGCTCTGAGATTAAGCCCCCAGGCTGGAAAGCTTCATATGAATCCTTTCTTTTTTATCTATTCCAAGTTAGAGTAAGTCTAGGTCCTGTTTAATGAGGTGCCACTTGCTGGGTTTTCATACGGAAAGAATTCCTCATCCTCAGTGGTATGTATCTACCAAATAAATTATCTTTTTTTAAATTTCCGACTACTGCTTCCTGTAGGAAAGACTATGATTATGAGCTCCCTGGGATCTGGACAGCTGGATTTCTTTGATTTGGATTTTTTTTTCCTTTTCATCAAAGCCCTATCTTGTTTTTCATTATATTTAGGGGGTGTGAGATTATGAAGAGATTTCTAGACAGCACTAAGTGCATGCCATGATGAACTGAGTCAAGTTATGGGGTTAGGACTCCCCATGGTCCAGTCTATTTATACTCTTTTTGGTACTATCTGCTTAAAAATGAGCACAACTGCTTCATGTTTCTGCCCCAAATCCTATTGTCTGTGTGTGTGTGTATGTGTGTATGCCTACATGTGTGTTTTGGGGGGAGGTGTTGCTAATGTTTTTATTTTTCATTCATGGTTCTGCACACAGAGTCAGTTATTGGATTGCCCTTTAAATGCTGCTTTTCCTGAACATCCAGTCTCCAGATTAAAAATGCAGATGTGGGAATGTTTGCAGTTTGGACCACATTCTGTCAAAGACAAGTCTCACAAGGCTCTCTCATCATAACCAAGAATTGTCATCCTGGCACTAGTGAAGTGTTCACTACTGCTGCTGAGGAAACAGCGCTGCTTCCCCATGGGCCTGCTTGGCTAGACTGGGACTCAGCATCCCCATAGTAAGGTTAGGAAATAGACAGAAAAGAAGACAGAAAAATAGAACAAAAGGGTGGGAGGTGGAGGTAAAAGGGAGAAAAGGTTCCCATGGAAGGCAACAACACATCAGTAGTGCCAGCACATTACACCCAGTGGCACCATTCCCAGCCTGCTCTAGACAATCTGTATCCACAAGTCTGCTTTTTGGGACAAATTAGTGTGTTTGGTAAGAACCCACTAGTAATGAGGCCAGTGTCTTGGGTGATGTTAGCACATAGTCCACTTGGCTTTATATAGAGGAAAAATAGTTTCCACACACTCTTACTGCCACTAATCACCAAGAAAGAAAACCAAGACAGTGTAAGTGGTACTATCAACAACTGCAAATCAAACACAGCAACAGGTTATATAGTATTAAAGCCTACACTCAAAAAAATGAATTATAAAAAAAGGTGGATTTTACCATGTTTAATATTCTACTGATTTAGAGGTCTGTAGCAATGGCATCCCAGAGCAGTATTTCTCAAACTGTTTCATGCCGTGGAGCAACTAAAATGTCTGTCCAGCCTACTTGAGCAACCAGCTGAGTCTGTTCATGATTAGAAGCCACAGGCCCAGGGGCTCCCAGCTGTCCCAGGTCTCACCTAACCACTATGAGAACTGAAGGGACAAATACAGGGGCACCCCTGTATCCTACTAGTTGGATGGCTTCTGTTCTAGAGCCTTTCAGCAAAATGGGATTCTACCACTTTAGTTTGAAATTGACTTTGAAGGAATGACTCTAAAAAACAACACATTTATCTATTTAACCTCTTGGATATGTGTGCACGTGTGTGTGTGTTTGCGTGTATGTATGTGTGTGTATGTGTATCTGTATTTCTGTGAATGCATTTCTATTTTTTCCTTAAATCATTTCTCTTTCAACCTTCTACTTGCAAGACTGAGTCATGAGGCTTATTGCCCCAAGGAAGGAGAGGGCAAAACCTGCTCAAAACAAAGAGAGTGTTGATAAGCTTTAAGTCTCAAAATTGACTATTTTGAAGCCATAGAAAGACCATTGTCTTGAAAGTCCAACTGTGTTGACAGAAACAATGATTTCCCAAATCCTTTTAGTTCTCATTTAACATATGACAAACTGGGCATAGCTGACTAGATCATGGAGGTTTACTATATTCTTAAAATAGAGAAAACTCAGGAAATGAGAAAAGTAGAAGCTCTGTTCCTTTTGGCCCTAGTGGGCAGGAGAAAGAAGAGAGGAGAGGGAGGGAGAAGGAAGAGTTCAGATGTTGAGACCTTTGTTTTTCCTACTCTTGTCATAGCTTAGGGAGTCCTCAGGACTCTTGGGGAAGGCCTGCACACGTCCACATCCAGGATGCTTCAGGAGTCATAATGCAGCACTAGCAAAGTAAGGCAGCTGGCCATATGTGGCCAAAGTAAGGCAATGCTCAAGGATCCGAATGGACTGCTTAAGCTAGAAGATTCACATACCCTGGTAAGGGAGTGAGGAAGGGCTGAGAATGCCTGCAGTGGGTTCGAAATTGACTCTGTGAATGTGGACTTCAAATCCCCAGCAGATAAGGGGGGACTACTGTAGTTGCTCTGCTGTAGATACCAGCTAGGATATAGGAAATAGTGTGTGGAAGTGTAGCCACTTTCTTTTCTGCCACCTTAGTGCAGAAAGAGTCTAAGGTAGTCCCTCATGATCCCCAGCTGCTGGCCACAGAAACAATAAGATAATAAATGTGTGTTGTTTTAAGCCGCTAAGATTATAATAATTTGTTACACAGCATAGAAAACAAATTTACACAAAGTCACATAAGCCTCAGCCCCCTTACATCTACATACCACCTTGAAGGAGAGAAAGAGAGGAAGAAGGAATCTGAAGTAGAGAGCATTTACCCAAGAGAGACTGAATTAAAAAGAGACCACTAAAATCAGAAGAGACTGAATTGGACTGAATTTACTGAACTGCAAGGAATTTTTCCTAATATCCAAGAGTGTTGGAGTGCCCAGGCTCATGGGAACATTTTGATAAACTATAGAGAAATAAGGTACTTTTGTGTATGTCTGAGTGTAATGGGAGTAGATTAGTGATATACACACACGCACACAGAAATACTTCAGCTACAGTATTATGGTTATCTTGAAATTTATGTTTGGAGTCATTTGTGGGGTTGCAGTTTTTCTTGGATCAAGAGCATTCATGTCTATGATACTTCTTTACTGTAACTTGATGTGAAATAGAGATCAACCTATGAACGTCAAGGAGGGTGAAATAAAGATCCTGTTTCTTTGAATACAATTCAATAAAATGAATAAAACCCAGTATATATGGCTTTTGTTTGAGGGGTTTGGACTGCTCAGTATAATGAACCCTCATTTGGGAAATTGTATCTTCATTTGTAAGGAACTTTAAGATATGGAGGGAGCATTCAAATGGCCCAGTTGATTAATTACACTTGGATGAAGTTCAGATTTGTTCACGGCAATGCATCTTGGAAACAGTAGCCAGTGGCAGAGTTCAGCCATCCTTCAGCAGCCGTGCAGCTTGTGTTGACAGTGTGAAATGAAAGCTTTGCCCTCTGACAAGGAAACTAGCATAGGTCACGTGCAGAGTCCAGGAGACTGTTCACTTGGGGTTCCCTGAGTGGACCTGGATCTCTCCAAAATGAGAGGCGCTGATGGAGTTTGTTAGATTCTGGCAAAATGAAGGTTGGCATAGTGTTTGAGTTTCCTACCCAGCTCTGCCAGAGCCAATCATTCCTGAGTAGCAGCTCCCCCATTGCTTTATAGCAGAGTGGCGCCCTTGTTGGGTGGCAGATTCTGTGCTTCCCCCACCCTTTGCTCAGTATGGGCAGGACCTACTGAACTCCCACCCATTTGATACCTAAGGAAAGATTGATCTCCAGACTCTTAAAGTGATGATTCAGGACTCCTGTGAGTCCTGGGCTAAGAAAATGTCTTTGGGCAAGGATCAGCCAGAAGGAAACAAAAGGCTGTATTGTTGTCCTCCCAGAAATGGATGTGAGTATGGAGTAGAGTGAGTCCATCTTGGAGGGTGAGGTCTTGGCAGTGACCACACAAGCAGCTGGCAACTCCATGGAATTGGCAAGCTGTGGGTGCAGCCCAGGGCCATAAGTACGACAATGCCTATACAGCAACGTAGGAGGAGAAACCAAACTGCTGGTAGTGTTGTAAGGTTCTTCCCCCTTCCAGATCATTTTCAGCAAAATTAAATAATCAACTGCTTATTTGATTTTTCTCACATATGCACAAACCACTAAGAAAGTAAGTACGGAATGCAATAGATATTGCTGAGTTACAGTAATTTCCTCAAAAATAGTGACTTGAAAGAGAAAATGATCACTCTTGAGACAGTATGGTGGTATAGAATAGCTTCCTTTCATGAATTTAAAGGTGCTAAGGGTTGATCTATTTTTAAATGAAAATATTTAGGTTGGGGAGGGTGGGCATGGAGATAGGGAAAGGAGAGAGAAAGACTTACTTATGTCCATGTGTCTGTGTGTGTATTGTTGTCTTTAAACAGACATAGGGGTCCAGCTACTGCCCCATCCATATATTATGCTTCTTAGGGCTTAAGCAATCTGTTTTCTCAAGAGCAATGGCAAACAGTTTGCATCCCTCTGCATCTGGGTACTGTATTGGTGGCACTGTGCAGGAGGCCTGCTTCCCACTGACTTCTTTAGAGAGAAGAATGGTAATGCTTCAGCTCCACGGTGGCCTGTTATCAAATATTTTGAACTGTAATCTTGTAATTGCTATTAATGTTTCATTAAAAGATTATTTAATGGAGGAGATCATGCCAGGAACAAGCATTATAATGGCTCCAAGCAGCCTGCCTCCCACATACCTGGAAAAATTTCCCACTGTTGTGGAAAGTGAAGATGAGCACGACTTGCCAGTTCTAAACAATAGGCTTCACATTAGAATTGTTAAGACCTGTTGCTTTTTTAAATTTCAAAATATTAAGGGGGTAAAAAGGTTTTTCTTACATGGATATCTTTTATAATGCTTAAGTCAGGGTTTTTAGTGTATCCATCACCCAAATAGTGTTCATTGTACCCGATAGGTAAGTTTTTACCCCTCCCCTCCCCCTTCTTGATTTCTAATGACCTTTACATCTCTTTGTGCCCCTTTGTGCCCATCATTTAGTTCCCAATTATTAGAGAGTATACGTGGTGTTTGTTTTTCCATTCCTGAGTTACTTCACTTAGGATAATGGTCTCCAGTTCCATCCAGGTTGCTGCAAAAGACAATATTTCACTCCTTTTTATGGCTGTGTAGTGTTCCATGGTATATATACACTACATTTTCTTAATCCACTCATGAATTTATGGGCACTTAGGATGATTCAACTTCTTTGTGATTATGAATTGTGCTCCAATAAACATTCTAGTGTAGGTGTATCTTTGATAAAATGAATTTTTTTTCTTTGGATAGATACCCAGTAGTGAGATTGCTGGGTCAAATGGTAAGTCTGCATTTATTTCTTTCAGGAATCTCCAAACTGTTTTCCATAGAGGTTGTACTAATTTGCAGTCCCACCAACAGTGGATAAGTATTCCTTTCTCTCTGCATCCATGCCAGCATCTATTGTTCTTGGACTTTTTAATAATGGCAATTCTGACAGTGGTAAGGTGGTATCTCACAGTGGTTTTTAATTTGCATTCCCCTGATGATTAGTGATGTTGGGCATTTTTCGTATGCTTTTTGGCCATTTGTCTATCTTCTTTTGAAAAACTTCTGTTCATGTCTTTTGTCCACTTTTTAAAGGGGCTGGGTTTTTTTCTTGCTGATTTGTTTGAGTTCTTTGTAGATTCTGAATATAAGTCCTTTGTCAGATTCATAGTTTGTGAATATTTTCTCCTATTCTCTAGGTTGTGTATTTGCTGTATTGATTATTTCCTTTGGTATGCAGAAGCTTTTTAATTTAATCAAGTCCCATTTGTTTATTTTTGTTTTTGCTATATTTGCCTCTGGGTCTCAGTCATATATTCTTTGCCTAGGCCAATGTCTAGACAAGTTTTTCCTACATTCTACATTTTCTTCTAGAATTATTATGGTTTCATGCCTTACATTTAAGTCTTTTATCTATCTTGAATTAATTTTTGTATATGGTGAGAGATAGGGGTCCTGTTTCATTCTTCTGCATGTGGCTATCTGGTTTTCCCAGCACCATTTATTCAATAGTGCTTACTTGATGTTGTCTGCTTTTTCAAAGGTCAGTTGGTTGTTGGTAGATGGTTTTATTTCTGGGTTCTCTATTCTGTTCCATTGGTCTACATCTCACTTCTATTCCCGTAACGTGCTGTTTTGGTTACTATAGCCTTGTAGTATAATTTGAAGTCTGGTAATGTGATGCCTCCAGGTTTGTTCTTTTTGCTTAAGATAGCTTTGGCTATTTGGGCTCTTTTCTAAATCAAGTATATAATTATTTTTTCTAGTTCTGTGAAATATGATGTTGGCATTTTGATGGGGACTGTGTATAATCTGTGATCACTTTGGGCAGTATGGACATTTTAACAATATTAATTCTTCTAATCCATGAGCAAGAGATGCTTTTCCATTTGTTTGTGTCATCTATGATTTCTTTCATCAGTGTTTTGTAGTTGTCCTTGTAGAGATCTTTCACCTCCTTGGTTAGGTATATTCTTAGGTATTTTATTTTCTTTGTAGCTATTATGAATGGTATTGAGACTTTGATTTGACTGTCAGCTTGACTATTATTAGTATATAGAAATGCTAGTGATTTGTGTACATTGATTTTGTAACCTGAGACTTTGCTAAATTTATTTATCAATTGTAGGCATCTTTTGGTGTAGTCTTTAGCATTTTCTAGATACAAGATCCTATTGTCAGCAAAAAGGGATAGTTTGACCTCCTATTTCCCAATTTGGACACCCTTTATTTCTTTCCCTTGCCTGATTGCTGTGACTAGGACTTCCAGTACAATGTTGAATAGAAATGGTGACAGTGGACACTCTTGTCTTGTTCCTGTTCTTAGGGGGAATGCTTTCACGTTTTCCCAATTCAATATGATATTGGCTGTGGGTTTGTCTTATATGGCTTTTATAATTTTGAGGTATGTTCCTTCCATGCATCGTTTGTTGAGGGTTTTTATTATGCAGGTGTGCTGGATTCTATCGAATGCTTTTTCTACATCTATTGAGATGATCATATGGTCTTTGTTTTTGCTTTTGTTTATGTGGTGAATCATGTTTATTGAGTTGTGTATGTTGAACCATCCTTGCATCCCTGGGGTGAAACCCGCTTGATCATGATGAATTATCTTTTTAATGTGCTGTTGAATTTGGTTTGCTAGTATTTTGTTGAGGATTTTTGCATCTATGTTCATAAGGGATATTGGTCTGTAGTTTCCTTTTTTGGTTGTGTCCTTTCCTGGCTTTGGTATCAAGGTGATACTGGCTTCATGAAATGAGTTAGGGAGGATTCCCTCCTTCTTGATGTTATGGAATAATTTCTGTAGAATAGGTACCAGGATTTTTTTTTTTTTGGTAGGTCTTGTAGAATTAGGCTGTGAATCTGTCTTGTCCAAATCTGATTTGTTGTGAGATCTTTCATTACTGCTTCAATCTTGCTGCTCATTATTGGTCTATTCAGGAGTTCTATTTCTTCCTGATTGAGGCTTGTATGGTTGTGTGTTTCCAGGAATATATCCATTTCCTCTATGTTTTCTAGTTTTTGAGTATAGAAGTTTTTGTAGTATTCATGGATAATATTTTGTATTTCTGTGGTATCAGTTATAATGTCTCCTTTTTCATTTCTGATTGAGCTTATCTGAGTCCCTTCTCTTCTATTTCTGGTTAGTATACCAGTGATATGTTGATTTTGTTTATATTTTTAAAGAATCAAGTTTTTGTTTTGTTGATCCTTTGTAGTGTTTTTTTGGTTTCCATTTTGTTTAGTTCTGTTCTGAGCTTTGTCATTTCTTTTCTTCTGCAGGCTTTGGGTTTGGTTTGCTCTTCCTTTTCTAGTTCCTTGAGATATGATATTAGGTTGTTAATTTGTGATCTTTCTGTCTTTTGGATGTATGCGTTTAATGCTATGAACTTTCCCCTTATGACTGTTTTTATTGTATCCCATAGATTTTGATAGCTTGTGTCCTCTTTGTTGTTCAGTTTGAGGAATCTTTTGATTTCCATCTTGATTTCATCATTGACCCAAGGATCATTCAGCAGCAGGTTTTTAATTTCCATGACTTGTATATTTGAGTGTTTCTCTTGGAATTGATTTCTAGTTTAATTCCACTATGGTGTGAGAAGATACATGGTATGATTTCAGTTTTTTTAAAAAATTCACTGAGATTTGTTCTGTGGCCTAAGATATGATCAGTCCTGGGCATGTCCCGTATGCTGATGAGAAGAATGTATATTCGATAGTTTTGGGGGTAGAATATTCTGTAAGTGTCAATTAAGTCTATTTGTTCTAGAGTCCCATTTAGATCTGGTGTTTCTTTATTCATTTTCTGCTTTGATTTTCTGTCCAGCTCTGTCAGAGAGGTGTTGAAGTCCCCAGCAATTAAGATGCTACTGTTTATATCTTTTCTTAGATCTAGTAGAATTTGCTCTATGAATCTGGGAGCTCCTGTGTGCATATATATTTAGGATTGTTATGTCTTCTTGTTGAATCACTCCCTTTACCATTACATAATGACAAGACCTGTTGCTTTTGGGATGTGTGTGTGTGTGTGTGTACACATGCACAAACACACCTCAAAGACATAAATAAAAAATTGATGCCAGTGGCTCAGGACAAGTTGAACAGAAGTTTCTGACTTCAACTGCAGTATTTAATCTGAGATGGTGGGGGAAAGGCTTCACACGGGAAAACTCTGGAATCTGTCTTCAAATGTATTTCATCTAGAAAAATATTTCATCTGACCATCTCCCACCTGTTTCTAGGTGCTCTTTTCTTTTGAAGCCAGTTTTTCAGATGCTTTTGCCTAACCCTAGAGTAAAAGCCATGTCTGTACAGAGAAATTGGGTTACAAAGCAGAGGAATTACCCTATTGCAAACTAGTATAGATGTTGGTAGATTTTTTCATTACTGCCTCAAACGTGGTGCATGGAAATTGGGTTCTGTTTGGGGCAAAATGCCTTTTTAGCACACTTATCTGATGGTGTGCTTACAACCTTTTTTTGGGAAAGCCACTTGAATCTTCACCTGCGCATGTTGAGAAACAAAATTCCTGCACTGCAAACCAGAGTTTGGCCTCTGTAAGCAAGGCTTCCAAACACCAAGAGCTCGTCTGTAGTCACCAAGGAAAAGGCACTATCCTTATTAAATTCTTGTTATGCTCCAGTCTCTGAGCTCAATGCCATGCACACATCTGTCTAGTGCAAGGTTTACCAACCTCAGCACTACTGACATTTAGGACTAGAAAATTCTGTTGCAAGGGGCCTTGTAGGATGTTTAGCAGCATCCCTGTCCTTCACCCACTAGATGCCAGTAGCACCTCCCCCACTCTGTTATATCAACCAAAAATGTCTCTAGACATTGCTGTATATTCCTTGGTAGGGAGCAAATTCATCACCAACTGAGATCCAGTGCTCTGATCTCAAATCCTATGTGGCAGGTGCTATTATGCTTCCCATTTAGCAGATGGAGAGGCTGAGGCTCTGAGAAGTAGTGGCTCACCCAGGATCACACAGCTAACACATCGCAGAGTCCCTAGCTCCTTCTCCTCTGTGGTGTCTCCAGTCTGTTAGTTAATGAGAACAGCAGTGTGGGCCTGAGCATAAGCTTTGGACTACCTGGGAAATAGGTTACTTCACCTGTTGAGGCCTGAGCTTCTGTCCAGTGGCTTTAAAGGGAGAGCACTAGAATTATGGCTGGAAGCCTGATGATTTACCTCATGATCTTTTGCTTCACACTCAGCAGTAGCCATCATCATCATCATCATCATAGGACTGGAAGAGATTTCAGATTTTGAAGATTACATCCTTTCTACAAGTAGGCCTTATTAGCTTTCTGGATGTCTGGGTTTCACCTAGAGCCAAATAGAATGAAAAGGGGTGAAGCATCAGGAGGGCTGGGTCCTAATACTGCATGACTTTGGGGATGTCCTTGCCCTTCTCTGGACCTCATTTGGACATGTGTGCAAGGAGAGGGTTATATTTGAGTATCTCAAAAAGCTGGTTCAGCTGTAACCTCTTACAAGAGGGCGTAGCCAGCATTAACATTAATATGTATTAGGTGCCCATGGGACTCAGTATTATTGGTTTAATGGCTATGAATTTGGTGAATGGCTTGGGGAAGTCTCATAGAGAGCAGCTCAGGAATATCTTCCTTCTGCAGACTTAGGAGGACCTAGGAACAGACAAGTTCTGAGGGAAAATGCGCAGAGAGGAAAATTCCTTGTCACTGCTTGTTTTTCTAGGTTTTAAAAACCACTGCCATCGACCTGGGGAAATGCCACTGATTTGGCATCATAAAAAGAGTATAAAGGCTTTTGCTCACAGTGCTATGGCTTTTATTAAGTTGCTGGGGAAAGTACAGCAGAGCATTCCTTATTATATATCTTTAGATCAGAATTTTATTGCTTTTGTCCAAAGGCCATTACAAGACTTATAGAGCAAAGGGTGGCTACAATGTGATTTTTAAAAGAAATTATAAAGATCAAAACAGAACTAGGTTAGAATGGGTCTCTGAGTGTAAGAATTGGCAACATTTTAACATTGTTTTCATAAAAGGAATCATCATCCTCCACTGTTTTAACTAGGGTCTACAATAGCTTATGCTTCAGTATTTGAAGGATTCAATTCAAATAGACACTTGAAATATATGTCTTCACAATGTCATAATTGGCTAAAATTAGCCCCCAAACTTTTGAGCTTTCTCCAAAAACAGATGACTTTGTGCACAACCATGGACTTCACCCACATGTACACGTTTCCCAAACTAGGAGATTTTGGTTGGCTCTGCCTTCAGTCATGAAAGTAAGCATGCCTTGGAAATAGAGTACTGTAGAGCTGGTCCTCCTCCTTGGCTGTACACTTGAAACATCTGGGGGAGCTTTAGAAGATACTGTTGCCAGGGTCCCACTGCCTGGGATTCTGACCCAATTGGCTTGGTGTGTGGCTTGGGCACTGGCATTTTTAAATGTTTTGCAGGTGATTCCAATGAACATCCAAAGTTAAGAACTTCACTATAAAGGCTTGTTTCTAGAAGGTAAGTTTTCCCCAAGTGATTCCTTTTTACTATCCCACAACTACCTTGGAAATGATATGTGGAATGATAACAGTTCTGGGCGTGTAATAAGTGCTCATTCAATGTGTGTTCAATATGAATCTGAATCTAGAAGAAATATGCCTCCCAAAGAGCCAGCCTATCAAATGGAATATCTGATCAAAGAGCTTTTCACATAGGTTCTCTTTGCTTCAACTCCAGGTCTATACATCCAGTTGTCCAGTGGACACCCCTTACACATCCTATGAGGGCCTCACATTCCATACGCCTGAGCCTAGACTCATGCTTATCTTTCTCAAAACCTGTTTCTCTTCCTCAGTTCTTTATATCGGCAATGAAAGACACCATCATCCAACCAGAAACTTAACTCTTCTTCTCTTTCCTCTCTCTCCCTCACATCCACTCAGCTAGAGCCTTTTAAATTCTACATTAGAAATGTCTCTTTAATCTGTCTCCTCCCTCCTTTCCTCCTTTCTTCTCCAGCACCATCATCACTGCTTTAACATATTGACTGCCACACTAGAAGAAAAAAATATTTACCCTGGGGCCACGGTGTTTTATTATGAAAATACAATAGAAACTTCAAAAACAAAATGATCCTTTCTAATTTAATGAAAAATTTCTGCAGGGTTTTGCCCAGGGGGCCACCCTTCACTTAACATGTATGCTACAGCATGGCAGCGTAAGTTGCCTGCACAGCACATGGCTCCCAAGGTAGAGACGTGTGAGTTATAGATGCTTCACGAGGCCCCGGGCTCAAAACTAGCATGAGTTAAATACAACTTACATGGCAGTTAATGTGTTAATATTGGCACCTGTCATAATTTGCTGCCAGAGTCCAAGGAGATCTCAACTCTGGCTGTTCATTAGAATCATCTGGGGGAATTTTGAAAATATCCTAGTGTCTGATATTGCCTCCAGATACTGGTTTCAAATGCTTTGGGACAGGTCAGCATATAGACATGTTTTTACAAACAGACAAATAAACAAACAAACAAACAAAATCTCCCTGCTTTCTAATACGTGGCCAGGGTTGAGAATCTCTGTGTCTTATAAATTTCTCCTAACAGCCTCCTGCCTCCAAAAGTGTACTTTGTGACCTGCTGACATGGTCTTATGAAATTCCCATTTAAATCCTTCAGTGGCTCCCCATAACCTCTATGGTAAAGTCCAAACTCCTTTGCAAAGCATCAGTGGTCCTTGGAGATCTGATCATGGCCAACTTTTATGCTCCATACCTCATGTCCCTTTTGCACTTTACTACATGGGCTCACATGCCTCAGAGTTTGCTCCCACTGCTCCCTCCCCCAAGGGTCCATTCCTCTTTCTATGCCTAGCATTAATCCATCTGGATCTTCATCTTCTGAGATCCCCAAGGCACATTGCTCAATCTTTGTTCTAGCACTAATCGTATTATAGACTAGTTAAAATTGCTTAATTGTTTGTTTCTCTACCTCTCTCCACCCCAACTGGATTGTGATATCTTTGAGGACAGGGACCATGTCATATTCATCTTGTATCCCTAGTGCCTGGGTCACCATTAGAGCATTGTAGAGGTTCAATAAAGTGATTCATCCAATAGGCCAGTGCCTACTTCAACCCTGTAAATCAAAAGGAATAGAATTGACACAACACAAATTATTTATAAAATTTGCTCTTCCTATTATGAGGCTAAGCCCAACATAAATTTGATACTTAGTTCTCAGAGGAAAATGGCAGTGTCCTTAGGTATTTTATTAGAGTCGCATGAATACAGACTCTGATGTGAGTCTAAAATGACCGAATTAGTGCTTCCAAGGCACTGGAGAGGTGGGGGTGGGGGGTGGTGGTAAATATAAGAGTGCTTTAAGGAAACTCTTTGTAATGTTTCCAGGTTTGCACTCTGTTTATTATCCCAGCCCCATTCCTTTGTTCAGATAGAATTTGGTTGCTGAATCACACTATGGAAGAATTTTAGAGGAAGATCGATTAAGTGGCCCCCTTGGTGCAAGAGAATTTCAGTCTGCCTCCTATGGCTTTAGTGACTGTGGCCTTTACTGTCTTAGTATGTCATTTCCAGGAAAATGCTTAGTTAAAATAAATACCTAGCTATTTAAATACACAGTCCCAATCAATTGACTGATAATATAGAACCCATCCAATTGCCAACTTGCCCCTCTCCCAATCATCAATTTTCTTTTTTGATAATTAATATTTAATGATGATTCTTTAAGTGAATCATACCATGCTGATATATATTCAGGCTCCTAAGTAAATATATATATATTATATTACTTTTTTTAAGCTTGAATTATTGAGCAATTTCATTTTATTTTTTAAATTTTTTCAAAATATTATAGGGGTACAAATGTTTTGGGTTACATGGATAGATTTTGTTATGCTTGAGTCAGGATTATGAGTGTGCCTGTCACATGTGTGCTCATCGGTTCGTTCCAATGTAATAGCGAGTACATGTGGTGTTTCTTTTTCCATTCTTTAGATATTACACTTAGGATAATGGTCTCCAGTTCCATCCAAATTGTTGCAAAAGGCCTTAAGTCATCCTTCTTCATGGCTGTGTATTATTACATAGTATACACATACCAAATTATCATAATCCACTCATGAATTGATGGGCACTTATGTTGATTCCACATATTCACAATTATGAATTGTGCTGCAATAAACATTTGTGTGCAGGTGTCTTTTTGATAAAATGACTTCTTTTCCTTTGGGTAAATACCCAGTAGTGGGATTGCTGGATCAAATGGTAGGTCGGCTTTTAGTTCTTTGAGGAATCCTTATACTGTTTTCCATAGAGGTTGTCCTAATTTGCAGTCCCGCCAACAGTATATAAGCATTTCATTCTCTCTGCATCCATGCCAACATCTATTGTTTTTGGAATTTTTAATAAAAGCCATTCTAACTGGGGTTAGATGATATCTCATTGTGGTTTTAATTTGCATTTCCCTGACTAGTGACATTGAGATTTTTTTCATATGTTTATTGGCCATTTGTCTATCTTCTTTTAAAAAGCTTCTGTTCATATCATTTGCCCACTTTTTAGTGTGGTTGATGTGTTCTTGCTGATTTGCTTGAGTTCTTTGTAGATTCTGGTTCTTAGCCCTTTATCAGATGTATAGCTTGTGAATATTTTCTCCCATTCTGTAGGTTGCTCCAAATAGAATGGTTGCTCCCATTCTATTTGCTCTGTTGATTGTTTCCTTAGCTGTGCTGAAGCTTTTTAAGTTAATTTATTTATTTATTATTTATTATTTATTTATTTATTTATTTTAGTTGTTGCTGTGATTGCCATTGGGGCCTTCTTCATAAATTCTTTGCCTAGGCTGATATCTAGAAGAGTTTTTCCAACATTTTCTTCTAGAATTCTTATGGTTTCATGCCTCATGTTTAAGTCTTTTATTCATCTTGAATTAATTTTTGTGAGTGGTGAGAGATATGAATCCTGTTTCATTCTTCTGTATGTGGCTATCCAAGTTTCCCACCACCATTTATTGAATAAGGACTATTTTCCCCAGTGTATATTGTTGTTGGCTTTGTTAAAGATCAGGTGGATGGTTTTTATCTGGGTTCTCTGTTCTGTTACATTGGTCTATGTCTCTATTTTTGTGGGGATTGCATTGAATCTATAAATCACTTTGGGTAGTATGGACATTTTAACAATATTGATCGTATCGATCCATGAGCATGATATGTTTTTCCATTTGTCTGTGTCATCTGTGATTTCTTTCCTCAGTGTTTCATAGTTCTCTTTGTAGAGATCTTTCACCTCCTTGGATAAGTATATTCCTAGGTATTTTATCTTCTTTGTGACCACTGTGAATGGTATTGCATCTTTGATTTAACTCTCAGCTTGACTGTCATTGGTGTATAGGAATGCTACTGATTTGTGTACATTGATTTTGTAACCTGAGACTTTGCTGAATATATTTATCAATTCTGGGAGTCCTTTGGTGGAGTCCTTGGGGTTTTCTAGATATAAGATCATGTCATCAGCAAAAAGCAATAGTTTGACCTCCTCTTTCCCAATTTGGATGCCCTTTATGTCGTTCTCTTGCCTGATTGCTCTGGCTAGGACTTCCAGCACTATGTTGAATAGAAGTGGTGACAGTGGACACCCTTGCCTTGTTCCAGTTCTTAGAGGGAATTCTTTCAACTTTTCCCCATTCAGTGTGATGTTGGCTGTGGGTTTGTCATATATGCCTTTTACAATTTTGAGATATGTTCCTTATATGCCCAGTTTGTTGAGGGTTTCTATCATGAAACTGTGCTGAATTTTGTCAAATGCTTCTTCTGAATCTATTGAAATGATCATATGGTCTTTGTTTTTGCTTCTGTTTATGTGGTGAATCACATCTATTCATTTACGTATGTTGAACCATCCTTGCATCCCTGGGATGAAGCCCACTTGGTCATGGTGGATTATTTTTTTGATGTGCTGTGGAATTCAGTTTGCTAGTGTTTTATTGAAGATTTTTGCATCTATGTTCATAAGGGATATTGGTCTGTAGATTCCTTTTTTTGTTGTTGTTGTGTCCTTTCCTGGCTTTGGTATCAAGGTGATATTGGCTTCGTAGAATGAGTTAAGGAGGATTCCTTCCTTCTTGATCTTATGGAATAGTTTCTTCAGTATGGATACCAGCTCTTCTTTGTAGGTATGGTAAAATTCAGCTGTGAATCCATCTGGTCCAGGGCTTTTTTTGTTGTTGTTGTTGGAGGCTTTTTTATTACTGCTTCAATCTTGTTGCTCATGGTTTATTCAGGAGTTCTGTTTCTTTCTGATTGAGTCTTGGGAGGTCCTGTGTTTCCAGGAATTTGTTCATTTCCTCTATGTTTTTTAGTTTATATGCATAGAGATTTTCATAGTATTCACAGGTGATATTTTGTATTTCTGTGGTATCAGTTATAATATTTCCTTTTTCATTTCTGATTAAGCTTATTTGGGTCATTTCTCTTCTACTCCTGGTTAATCTAGGAAGAGGTCTATCAATTTTGTTTATCTTTTCAAAGAACCAACTTTTTGTTTCATTAATCCTTTGTATTGTTTTTTGATTTCAATTTCATTTAGTTCTACTCTGACCTTAGTTATTTCTTTTCCTCTGCTGACTTTGGGTTTGGTTTGCTCTTCCTTTTCTAGTTCCTTGAGACATGTCATTAGATTGTTGGTTTGTGATCTTTCTGTCTTTTTGATGTAGGCATTTAAGGCTATGAATTTTCCCCTTAGTACTGCTTTTATTACATCCTATAGATTTTGATAGCTGTGTCCTCTTTGTCATTCAGTTTGGGGAATCTTTTGTTTTCCATTTTAATTTCATTATTGATCCAATAATCATTAAGCAGCAGGTTGTTTAATTTCCATGACTTTGTGTAGAATTGAGTGTTTCTCTTATAGTTGATTTCTAGTTTCACTCCACTGTTGTCTGAGAAGATACATGCTATGAATTCTATTTTTTTAATTTGTTGAGACATGTTTTGTGGCCTAAGATATGATCAGTCTTGGAGAATGTTTCATGTGCTGATGAAAAGAATGTATATTCAATAGTTTTTGGGTAAAATGTTCTGTAAATGTCTGTTAGGCTTATTTGTTCTAGAGTCCCATTTAATTCCAGTGTTTCTTTATTAATATTTATTTTCTGCTTGGAATATATGTCCAGTTCTGTCATTGGGGTGTGAATTCCCCAGAAATTACAATGTTGCTATTTATCTCTTTGCTTAGATCTAGTAGGGTTTGCTTTATGAATCTAGGCGCTCCTATGTTAGGTACATAAATATTTAGGATTGTTATGGCTTCTTTTTGAATTGCTCCCTTTACCGTTATATAATGACCATCTTTGTCTTTCTTTACTATTGTTGATTTAAAGTCAATATTATGTGATATGAGAATGGCTACACCTGCTTTCCTTTGGTTTCCATTTGCATGGAATATTTTTTCCATCCCTTCACCGTGAGTCTGAATGAGTCCTTGGTGGGTTAGATGTGTTATCTGGAGACAGCAGATACTTGGCTTGTATTTTTTCATCCATTCAGCCAGCCTGTGTCTCTTGAGTGCGGCACTCAGACCGTTCATGTTGATTGATATAATTGATATGTGAGATGCTGTTCTGTTCATCTTGTTCGGTAGTACCTTATTGCTTTGTTTTTCCTCTTTTGCTGTTGTTTTATATGAGCTCTGAACTTTAGCTTTTGGGTGGTTTTACACTGGTGGGTGTCTATTGTGCTGATCCACGTTGAATGCAGTTCTGAATATTTCAAGCCTGGCAGGTCTGGTCTGGACAAAATCCCTCAGAGATTGCTTCTCTGGAAAAGTTTTTATTTCTCCTTCATATATGAAACTTAGTTTTGCAGCATACAGAATTACAGGCTGGCAGTTGTTCTGTTTAAGAAGACTGAAGTTGGGGCCCCAATCCCTTCTGGTTTATAAGGTCTCAGTTGAGAAGTCTGCAGTTAGCCTGATGGGTTTTCCTTTGTAAGTTACTTGATGTTTTTGCCTCACAGCTCACGGGAGTTCCTCCTTCGTGTTGACTTTGGCCAGTCTGATGACCATGTGTCTTGGTTATTGCCTCTTTGCAATGAATCTCCCAGGTGTTTGTTGAGTTTCTTGTACTGGATGTCTAAATCTCTAGCAAGACAAGGAAAGTGATTATTCCCTCAAATAGGTTTTCCAGCCCTAATGCCTTTTTTTCTTCACCCTCATGGATGCCTATGATTTTTATATTTGTCCATTTTACATAATCCCATATTTCTCATAGGGTTTGTTTGTTCCTCTTAATTCTCTGTTCTTTATTTTTCACTGCCTGAGTTAATTCGAAAGAGTTGTCTTCAAGCTCTGGGATTCTTTCTTCTGCTTGGTCTAGTCTATTCTTAAAACTTTTCACTGTGTTTTTTTATTTCCTTAAATGAATTTTTTATTTCCATAAGTTCTATTTGGTTTTTTAAAAATATGCCCATCTCTGTAGTGAATTTTTCATTAATTTCTTGAATTGTTTTTCTGGTTTCTTTGAGTTGGTTTTCCCTTTTCTGTTGGATTTCATTGAGCTTCCTTACAGTCCATATTTGGAATTCTTTATCTGTCATTTCAATATTTTTCTTTTGGTTGGTATTCATTGCCAGAGAGCTGGTGTTCCCTTTTGGGGGTGTCCTTTCACTCTGTTTTTCATACTTCCAGAGTTCTTTCACTGATTCTGTCTCACCTGGGGCAGCTGTCACTTCTTATTTTTGGATTTTCTTTTGTTTAAATGGGGCTTCTCTCCCACTCACTCATAAAGGGGTGTCTGTAGCATATGTTGGGTAAGAACTTTTGGCTTTGCTTGTGGGTGCTTTGATGGAGATGTAGGTTCTGGATGGATGCCTTGGTTATAGATCTCCTTAGTGTGGTAGTTTTCTCAGTTGCTAGTTGTTTGTAGGCTGTAGCAGTGGTGAGCTATGTGTATGGGCAGATTCCCTGTCTCTCTTTGATAAGGGAGGATGGAGGTATTTGAAATCCTTTCTCCTTCCCCAGCCCTGTGGTCTTCTTAGCAGTGTGAATTGTATCAGCATGCCCAATTTAATCTCTGAGACAGTAGGTGGTGCTTGTTCATAAGAATCAACCACACCCTGTATGATTGAGTCAGTAAATGCTGTAAACGGCTGTGCAAATTGACCCCCCTGTCAGTAGGTGGTGCTTGCTGGGTGGAACAACCTGCATTGTTTTTTGGGGGACCTGTCACTGGCTCTAGCCCCTCAGGAGAAGCACTCAAATGCCCTAGGTTGTGGGTGGGGCCCTCGAACTTCCAGGTGAGTCCTTATTCTCTACCACAGCAGAGGCTTGTGGGGGAGGGGCTATTTGAGATTAACAATCTAGCTGTCAGGACTGGTTTTCTCTCATCTCCCCCCTTCCCTGCTCCACAGTCTCTCTTTGGTGTCTGCTGGCAGGCAGGAGCTCAAACTAGCTGAGTTCCCCCATGATGGCACTGTGGGCTGGGAGCTTCCCTGTCCAGTATCCCACCCTGAGCTGAGATCATGGCCTTCCTCTGGGGAGGAGGGGTGCTCCATGAGTGCACTGCAGCTGGGACCCACACCATGCTCTCTTTTCAGTTCTGCCCACGTGCGCTCCCTTGCCTCCTGAGATTAGCTCACAAATCTCCCCTCCGTGCCCCCGAGCAACACGATCGAGTCCTGGGGGTATGGGATCTGGCCTGTGGGCCTGTCCCAGGTCCCTAAAACCAATCCCTGACCTTTCCAGGGAGAAGCATGCTGGTCCTGATTTGCCTATGGGGTGCTCAAGCAGATTTGATGTCCCTACGCTTCAGGGTGTGCCCTGCACTGATGAAGCAGCCAGGCAAGCAGCACCAGGAAGGGCCAGGGAGCAGGGAGCTCAGAGTATGAGCACCCCTTAGTCCACTGAAGGTCTTTAAGAGGAAAGGTTTGAGCTCCACTCTCTGTGCAAGCCCCAACAGAGGGGAAGCAGCCACTCCTGAGAGCCCTAGCTCAATTGTCTCTCTCAGCAGCCATGGGCAGGGGAGGGGAAGAGGAGAAAAAGAGTCCGGATGGAGGATAGCTAGCACTCTGGTCAGCTCTGTCCCTCTCTCCAGAAAGCAGCCCACCTGGAATGTCCAGGCTCTTGGGTCATGCAGATCCCCTAGGACCCACAGGCTCCCTGTGGCTCCCACAGTCTGGGCTGGAGTTGGGAAATGCTTGTGTGGCAACAAGCAAGACGAAAACTGAGGGCCTGAAACCCCCTGTGGAGGACAAAGGTACACTGTAGGTGGAGAAGCAATATGGTACCTGCCTTCTTGGCTCAGGTCTGTTTTGACGGGAAGCACCCCAAGGGGGCTGGCAGCCTTATGCTTTGTCCTCAAGAAGCTCCCACCCAGTTCACTGGCAGCAGCAGCTTTTTGGCTTGTGAGGGTAGAAAGGCTCTCCAGAAACTTGGGAGTCTGCTGACTGCCAGAAGTGTGCATGAGGGAGAAACAAACCATTCCACCTACCCTTTTCGCTGGACTCCAAGGCTCTCAGGGGTTGTCCTCCACCAATATCTTGCTCCTTCTTCTTCTGCTCCACGACTTCTTCCCATGGAATATCTTATAGATTCTGGCACTTTTCCCTCAGAATCACACCCGATCTATGATTGTTTGTTTGTTTTTTTCTTTTTCATCTGCAACTTTTCCTTCTTTCTGAGACAATCTGGAAGCTGGTGTCTCTGGTCAGCCATCTTGTCTCTGAATCCCTAAGTAAATATTTTAAATATGTATCTATACCATACCTCATTTCACAAAGCAGTTGAGGGAACTTATAAGAAGGCAAAAACATTACATAAAAATTAAGAAAAAAACTCCAGAGTTGTAAAGGTTACAAGCTGTTATAAAATATTGGAAAATACGGGGATAAAGGTTTCTAGAGTCAGTTGAGGGAGGAAAAATACCAGGCATGATAGCTTTTGAAATTTTGTCATTAGATTGTTATCCTGGACCTTATAGAATAAAAATATGGCATGCTATTTTATGAGACATTTACTAAGAAGGAAAAAGTTTTGTAAATGCTTATTCTGTATTTCATTGATTTTAGTGTTAAAAATATAAACAAGAATCATCAGCAATATCTATTTGAGGTTTTCCTAGGACCCCATCATCAAGTAACAAGTTGCAATGCTATCCACTGCAACCTTGGCAAAACAGACCAGGGCTCAGGATTACCTCGCTTTTTTTAAATGTCAGAAAATAAGAGGAAAACATATACATGCAGGGAGAAAAGTCACCAGGAACATATAATACAGTAAATAAACTATTCAGTTTGCCCATAATAAAAGCAGGGCAAAAGCTTAAAATTTATTACTTGCACACAACAGTGATTTAGAATTTGTACAGGGGTAATGAAATATCTTATAATCTGATTTCAAGATTGAGTATGTCATTAAGGTGAAGGTTGAATAGAAGTGGGACTAAGATATGCCCTTACTTCACTCCATGGTCAAAGAACTGGAAATTCCCACCTTTCTTTTATCTAGTGTGCTAGTGAGAACCTGCTGAAGCAGAACTAAGAGACACCTATCAATGATGGTGCAAGGCCATTTGGCCAGAGCTGATTTCTGGTGATAGAGGCAAAGGCTGCAGCAAAATCTACAAATTCAGTAGAGGAGTGTTTAGTAGGGCTTCATATACTTTATTGTACAAAATGACAGAGTTTTTTTATTATGTATAAAATTCTATGTGCACTGAAAGCAAGTCATGCTAAATTAAACTTAACGCCTTAAACATCTATTTAAAAAGAATTTTAAAAGTCTGTTACAAAACTCTGATCAGGAGAGTGCTATAGATGTAATATATCTGGTTTTCTGCAGTGTTTAATATTTATTCATTTTACAAATATTTATCAAATGGCTACTATTTGCTACTCTTGTGCCAGGCACTCTTCTAGGCACTGGGGATAGAGCAGTGGAAAACAACAGTTAAAAATCCATGTTTCTTGGAGCTGACATTCTAGTGGGAAAAAGAAAAAACAATCAAATAAATAACACATTCTGTCTGCTGATGTCAGTGCTGGGGCTAGAGGGTACTTGGCTAGTGGGGCCTGAGATGGGGTTGGGGGGTATTATTTAATATAAGATGGTGTGATAGTTTGGATGTTTGTCCCCTCCAAATCTGATGTTGAAATTTGATCCCCAATGTTGGAAGTGGGGCCTAATAGGAGGTTTTTGGGTCATAGGGGTGGATCCCTCATGAATGGCTTGGTGCCATTCTCACAGGAACCAGTGAGTTCTCACTCTTAGTTCCCACAAAAACTGGTTGTTGAAAAGAGCCTGGCACCTTCTCCCCTCTATCTCTTGCTCCCTTCCTCTTGCTATGTGATAACTGCTTCCCTTTGCCTTACACCATGAGTGGAACAGCTTAAAGCCCTCACCAGAAGCAGATGCTGACACCATGCTTCTTGTACAGCCTGCAGAACCATGAGCCAAAAAAAAAAAACAAAACAAAACCTCTTTTCTTTATAAATTATCCAGTCTCAAGTATTCCTTTATAGCAACACACAGAAGACTAAGTCAGATGATCAGGGAAGGCCTCTCTAATCAGGTGACTGTGAGCAGAGAGCTGAAGGAGGGGAGGGAGAAAGCCATGCAGCTATCTGGGTAGAGTATCCCAGGTGGAGAAAACAGCAAGTGCAAAGGTCCTGGAGTACAACGGTTAGTGTTTGAAAAATGGCCAGGAGGCCAGTATGACTAGAGCCAATTGTGCCAGGAGGAAAGTGAAAGGAGAGGAGGCAGAGTTATGGCAGGGGATGGAAAGAGGGGACACATAATGTTGTCCAGTCATAGTAGAGACCTTGGAGTTTACTGGGACCAGAATGGGATTCCAGGGTCTCTAATGGCTTCTTGAAGGTGGAGAAACGAAAACTGGCTGGAAATTCATTTAAGTGAATTCCTGGCTGATGGAGCCACTCCATCCAAAGTGATAATTAAGGGATCAATGCAAACGTGGAAGGAGGCATCTAAGTGGCCTACCATGGACTTCTGCACTTGGCTGCACCATCATATGAAATTCCTTTGACTTGGGTAAATAATCATGATTATATTAATAATAGCTAATACTTAAATAGCACTTACTGCAAGCCAAGCACAGTTCCAAATGCTTTACATATATTACTCATTTAATTCTCACAACAGCCTTATGAATAAGCATTATTATAATCATCACTTTGCTGATAAGGCTATGGAAACACTAAGAGGCAAAATAAAGTTTCTTGGGTCATAAGCCTAGTATGATGGAGGCCTGGTTCCAGAGTCAGTCCTTGTAATCATCACACCACACTCTCAACATAGAACACATACATGCTCACCAAATTTTCAGATAAAACAAAAGTGGAGTAAGTGATAATATGTTAACTGACAGATGCAGGGTTCATATTAAAGACAATTTTCCATTGTGATCTAGAACACACTCAAATATACACACACCACTCAAACACAGGTTTTATATAACAGTAATCAAATTTACTATGTAAGATGTACTCTACCTTCTTTTCTAATTTTATTTTTTAAAGTATCTCAGTAACAGATCTCAGCCCACAGAGCAATGTATTAGTGAATCTAGTCCTCCCAGAATGCAAGGCACCCCTTGCATTTATCACTCAACCCACCCACTATACATATATATACCTCCTGTCCAGGTATTTCCAGGGAGTCGTATTCTCTAACTGAATAAGACAAGCTATATGAACAGGCTGTGGGGAGATTGGCATTTTGGCTACATTACAGAGTTGCCCCATGGAATAGAGGGATAAGGACCCAGTTTTCTCATTAGGGAAACCTCACGTAACTGAACTGGTGGGGAGACAGCAGGAAGGCAAGTTCTATGTCCAGTTGTGTAGCACAGACTAGGGCATGGAATGTATTGTCCAGTTCCGTGTCAATGACTTTGCAGTTGCAGGTGGTAGAAGTTCCCCTGTGATCTTGGCAGTAGGTATGTCACCAGCCCTAGTGTTCTGTATTGTGAGTTCCATTTTTTTTCTTGAGTGTCTTTATATTTAATAGATATTTTAAGAGAGAAACTGCATCAAGGGCTGATAATCTTAACTGCGATGTGGTAGATAATTTTTGCTAAAGTTCAATGTTTGTTGTTGAGTTTACTAGTAGGAAAGATATATTTTATGTTTTGTATTCCCCATCTTTCATTCATTCATTCCTTTCTTTCTAGCATAAACTATCATTTGGGTTGTGGTCAGTTATTGTTATTTTTCATTTTTGACAGGGAACTAGATTTTAGGTAATCATCAATTCCTTTGGTAAGATAGTAAATTAAATATCCCTAAATATAGCATTAAAATATAAAAATATAATTTAAAGAGCAATTTATCTTTATATCTTTAAATTACCATTAATTTAATGACTTGGTAGGTAAGTCTTTTTGCAACGTGAGTTGGTCTGCCTCTGTGCTACGGGTTCTTGAGAACTTGCTGTGCCTACCGAGTGAAGGCCACATGGCATCTCAGTTTTCTCACCCATTTCTGCTCTTTCAATTACTCTTTCCTCTAGGTCTTCCACGATGGCATTTGGCCTTCACTTGGTACCAAAGCTATTGTATAAAAATTCAAGCGTGAGTTCTGAAAGTATATATTAGTACTTAGTTACGAGGTGGCCACCAGATGAATATTATTCTTTCAGATTATAATAATAAATGAAAACATAAAACTAAACAATTCTTATAGAACTCCAGGATCCCTGAAAATTTGTTACTTGATCCCAGTTTGAGAAACATTGAATTACATAATTCATATGTTTCTAATGAAAGATGCTACTATTTTTTCAAGGGAAACAAAGTATTTCACAGTGAGGAATTTTAAGTATCTCTTGTGGCTCTCCATGGTGGGCACAGCAAAAATGAAACTGATGTCATATAGTTCTTTTTCATGACATTATGAGCACATTGAAAGTAACTTTGATGGAGCAAAGGCAATGTGGTTTAAGCAGGGAAGAATGTGAAGAAGGTAGCAAGGTGGTTGGTGGAATACAGTTCCTTCAGCTTGGTATCTGGTGTGGCACTGTGCTTAAGAGCACAGACTGCCAAAAAAAAAAAAAAAAAAACACAAGCTTCAGAGTCACAGATCTGAATTTAAATCCTGGCTCCACATCCTAGGCTGGTCTCTGTTATTTTCTCATTAGACTGAGACGCTTAAAATATTTCTAATTGGCACCAGTGTGGCTGTAAACACAGAAGCCAAAATGGGCACTGAAATCACAAAGCAGTGCCCAGCTATAGGTGGTCATCCAGATGGTTACTAAAATTCTTACACCGATAATAATCTTTTAGATCTCCTAGATCGAAGTTAAAATCCCCACTTTAAAACATTCTTATAGAACTACAGAACCCTCAGAATATGGCAGTGGGCTTTAGTTTAGGAAATAGTGCACTAGATAAAGCTTGCTAGATCCAAGAAAGTTGGGTGGCCATGATCCAGCTGTAGGGCTGAAAAGAGGATTAGGAATCCTAAAATGGGTTGCAAGTGGGTCAGGGGAAGTCCTACCATTTTGTGGTAAACCTTGAGTCAGATGAGACTGCCTTATTTGAGGATGAGATTAATAGCATAAGATCTAAGGAAAAAAATGTCTGAAGAGGACTAAGATAGAAATGTGCCTCACAGCCTGGCTTCTCATACTTTAACGTATGTGAGAATACCAGTGCCTCTTGTAAAATGCAGACTGTCATTCTGTAAGACTGCAGTGGGACCTAAGATCCTCCATTCCTAACTAAGCTCCCAGGTCATGCCATGCTGCTGGTCTCTAGACCACTCTTTGAGTAGTGAGGGATTAGAGCCCTGGTTCTCAAATTTGGCTACATATTTGAATTCCCTGGAAAGATTTTAAAAATAGTGATGCCTGGGTCCCACTTCCTGAGATTCCAATCTAATTGGTATGGAGTCTGACCTGGGCATCATGATTTGTGAAAGCTGTCAGGGTGATTTTTATTATGCATCCACGTATGAGAAGCACTGCATTAGAGAGAGCACCCAGAAGTAGGTGAATAGCTGGGTGGCACGAGGTCTAGAAATACCACATAAGAGACAGCTGAAAATAACCCAGGTTATTTAGCCTAGATTAAGAGAAGTGTGTGCATGTGTGTGTTTAAGGCCCCTGTACTTATGTATTTGATGGCAGAGAGGAGTAGACTGAACCTGATTGTTGCAGAGGATAAAGCCAGGGCTGAAAAATGAAAGCTACAGATGAACCTTATTTCAGCTCTTCAGTTTAGCACAAGTTTATGCTTTCTGACCCACTGGACCGTCCAACACAGGAACAAACTCCCCATCCATCAAAGTGTGCATGCAGAGGCTGAGTGATGGCCTGCTGGCTGGGTTTGACAAGGGCGCACTGCAAAGATCAGGAATTTGGGCTATCTGACCTCAAAGTTTCCTCCTGAGGGGCAAGACTTTCAGGGACCCCTGATTGGACCTGAGCATCTGCCCTAACCATGTCAGGTTGTGACTCTGGTAGTAACTTTACTCTTCAAAAGTTTTAGCAACTGGAGAATAGGCATAGCCAAAGAGACCTCATTATCTGACTAGGGCTTTAATTATAAGATGACTTTCTTTCCTTTTAAATTTGAATAGTACATCATTTTTATGCAGTTGATTAAATAATAAACCTACCTTCTCACCCTTATTTGTGATTGCATTCATAAGCCATGAATAATTAGAAATAATATTTGAAACAAAGGCCTTCTGGGCTTATCTCTTGAAAAAAATAATTAAACCATAATGAAATTTCATAAGAATAATCAGCCTCCCTACCCACCCTCTCAAAGACCACACACACACACACACACAACCCACTATGTTTAATATTTCTCAAAACCAGAAGAATTGGTGTGAGCCACTTGTTCTTCCATGTGCTTCACATAGTGGGGGGGTGTGTGCAGGGGAGGGAGAGAGAGAGAGAGTTGTCTTTGGGTGATTCTGTTTATCCCTGTTAGATCCTGCTCATTTTGTGTCAACAAAGTGGGCAAATCTCAGACCTCTCAACAGAGGCAGTGTAGGAGAAGATGAATGGGCTTGCGAGTCAGAGAGAACTGGGTGAGTCGTGGTGCTACCATCCCTTAGCTGCCCGACGATCTTGGTCAAATTGCTCTAAGTCATGGTAATCATGCTTTCCATGTACAGCTATGGCTACGATCACTAAGAAGCACCTCTTAGGTGCCTAGTGCAGTGCTTGACACATTTGGGGGCTCAATAAAGGGCAGGTGTCATTGACAGACTGGCACTATGATTCATAAACCCCAGACTCCCAGGCACCTCATACATATAAATGAGGAGTGGGTAATACTGAGTGGGCAGCTGCCCTTCCCCAAAGTGGCAGCTGTTCTTTGTTTGCTAATTCAGAACACCTGAAAGGAGATTAACCTAAAGATATTCCCTCTTTGCATAAATATGGAGAATTAACAAATCCTTGTATCTAGGATTCTCTGCCACCACTCAGTCCCTTCCAGTCTCTACTGTTGCGGAGGATGACCTCAGCAGCAGCAGCAGCACCAGCAGCTATGGAGATTTCATTTTTTGAGCACTTGCCACCTGTCAGGAACAGCTTAAAGCTTTCATGCATCCACTCTTTTAAAATGAAGTAACTATTGTTGACCCCATTTTACAGATGAGGAAAATGAGGCTCAATCAGGTTGGGAAGTTGTCCAGGACTCCACAACTGGTAATAATATGTACATGAAAGTACAGGTTCATAATCCCTTATCTGCAGTTCTGAAATCAAGTACAGACTGGAAACTAAGGGATTTTTATTGCAAGTTTCCAGCGAACTCCTTTGGTATTAGAACTTGACCTGAACTAACCGTGTGACTATTTACAGTCTATTTATCCTACTTAATCTGAGTATTCATCTGCTTCGTCTCAGAAAAGTTACTGTCTTGATTCTAGGGTGCTGCTCCTGACTCCAATAGGGGTGTTACATCATATACAGTTATGTACATTGGATTACATTTCTGAAATCCAAACAATTCTGATTGCCAAACATTAGGCTTCAAGTGTTTTGGGTGAGGAATCATGGCCCTGCTGTTGAAAATATTCATATTTAAGTTACTTGTGGATGAGTTAACTATTTGTGAGCTGAACTGGTAAGCTCACCATATAAAAAACTGACTCACCAATGGACTTTTAGAACACAGTCCTCCTCTAAGTTAGCTTCTTTCTGCCTATAAACCCAAGGAAGAGAAACTGTCAGAGCCCTGCCCTCTGTGAGATGCTGGTGCAATTTGAGGGAAGCTCCTAATACAATACATGGCTAAGGACAAGAAAACCTAACTTGAGAACAGCTGCAAACAACACAATCTAATTTCCATAATTAAAGTTAAATGAGACATTTGGGAAAGGTGGGAAGCACAGTTTCATTCCCCAGCTCCTTGAAGTACTTTTACATTTTTCTTTCTCTTTTGCAGCAATGGTTAGAGTAGAAGCTCAGCAGGGTGCAGAGAGAGGCGGCCCCTAAGCTGTCCTTCTTTATCCCAAGGCCACAGCTATTCCTCAGCCAATCAACAGCTAGGTCTTGGGAATTCCTCAACACCTCCCCTTGGACCAGGCACTAGGAAAAGTTGCTGCTATAGGGTGTCACAACCGGACAACTGCTATCCTGCATGTGTGCTTCTGCTGTGCGGTTTTAAAGGTGTTTGTTTGAAGAAGTAGCTAGGCTTTTTGAGGGAGAGGGAGGGCAGGGCATAGAGGAGGGGTGGCACAGAAAAGACATGGGCAGAAACTTCTCCCTGATAATTAATCAATGCCCCAAACACAGACAGCATTAGGTATTTTCCCACTGCACTTGGTATTTCCCACCAAAATAATGGTTTTATTTCGCTTTTGTTTTTCTCTTATTTCTCCCGTGCAATGTGGCATGTCTCACTTTGTTTTTCAGATGACAGGATGCAGGAGACTTAACGACTTTCGGGAAAATACAATAAAATCAGAGTGAAAATTGAATGTGATTTCTTGTGGTGCCCAACCAAAAACCAATATCCCTAGTATGTTCTGGTACATTCTTTCTAACTTTTTAAAACATAAAAATAGATGACTTGTACTGACCATGTGCCAGGCACAGTTCTTGGCACTTAGTTCATTTGTGCCAACCAACAAATTCAGGTGGTAAAGCAGTATTTTTAAACAGACTTATAGAGGCATAACTAACATAACATAAGATCCACCCATTTAAAGTACACAAGTCAATGGTTTTTAGCGTATTTACAGATATGTGCAACAATCACCACAATCAGTTTTAGAACAATCCATCACCCCCAGAGAAACCCCATGCCTATTAGCAGTCACTCCATAGTCCTTCTCTTCTCAGCCTTTGGAAACCACTAATCTATTTCTTGCCTTTATAGATTCTGGACATTTCACATAAATGGAATTATACAGTATGTGGTCTTTTGTGTCTGGCTTCTTTCTTTTACTTAGCATCATGT
Organism: Daubentonia madagascariensis; assembly: GCA_023783475.1. Classification (NCBI taxonomy): domain Eukaryota; kingdom Metazoa; phylum Chordata; class Mammalia; order Primates; family Daubentoniidae; genus Daubentonia; species Daubentonia madagascariensis. The sequence goes on from JAKFHU010001599.1 coordinate 4,751,204, forward strand.
TTTCAAGGTTCATCCACATAGCATGGATTGGTACTTTATTCTTTTTTATGGCTCAATAATATTCCATTGTATGACTGGACCTCAATTTGTTTATCCATCCATATGCTAAAGGACATTTGTGTTGTTTCCAGTTTTAGACTATTATAAATGATGCCACCATAAACATTCCTGTACCTTTTGTAGTATAGACATATGTCTTCATTTCTCTTGGGCAGAGACCTAGGATTGGAAGAGGCAGTATTTTTATTGTCCTCATTTGACAGGGAAGGGAACTGAACTACTGAGATCATATGTCTCTCTTTCATCAGAAAGGCAATGCATTCAGTCACACTAATCTAGTTCAGCATACTGGTTTTAGAGTCACACTGATGTGGGTTCAAATTTTGGCCATCCCACTTAATCACTATGTGACCTCAGGCCAGTCAGTTAATCTCCATGAGCCTCAGTTTCCTTTTCAGCAGAATGGCAGTGAAAACTATAGCTGCATCATCGGTCACTGTTACTGTGAGGATTAAAGGAAATATTACATGTGAGGTACTGAGCATAAGACTTACCTGGCACATAGTGCTCAAAGGGTTTTAGCTGCTATTATTATTAACCTTTCCTACAGCACCTAGGACAGTACCAAGGAAGCCTACTTTGAAGTAACATTAACAAAGAGCTCTGTGATGTATGAGTTGTCATTGAGTCCCAGAAGAGGGTTAGAGTCTTCAGAAAGAATTGCAGAAACTAAAGTAAGCATCTTCTAAGCTTGGAGACTGACATTTGGAAATAGGCGTGCATGACTCAGAGTCAGACTGACCCAGAGGCAGAACAGCCCACGACTGAACTGTCTGGAAGCACCACTCCAGATGGATTTGGTGGGCATGAGCAGGACCAGAAAGTCAGCTCTGTAGCCACTGGAAAGGCTTTCCTCCCAGCAAGCCAGTGTTTTAGGAGGTTTAGACACATTGGTAATGTTTCTTTTACATATTTGACATGAGTGAGGTTATATAGGGTAATGACTAAAGGCAGGGATTCTGACACTACCTGCTCTACCACTTACTTGCTATGGGAGGTTGGGCAAGTCACTTAACCTCTCTGTGCCTCAATTTCCTCATCTGTGAACTGGGATAATAATAGTCCCTACCTCACAGGGCTGTTGTGGGGATTAAATGAGCTCATATACATAAAACACTAGGAACAGTGCCTGGTGCATAGGAAGTCCTGTCGATGGGCTCATTGTTGCTGGTGTTCCTGTTAGTATTACTACCCTGTTGACTTGTAGCTAAGGGTCTTTCCAATGGCTTGTTGGCCCAATGAGATGATGCTTATGTGGGTTGCTTCTTGTATCTGCTACAGTTACTGCATAACAAATGACTCCAAAACTTAATGGCTTAATGGCTTAAAATAACAGTCATTTTATTAGGCTCACTTGCTCCTTGTGTCATCAACTAATGTTACTCAGTGACATTCAACTGGTATATGGGCTGGCCTGAAGAATCTTTTTTGCATATCTGGTGGCTACATGGGGATGACTCAAAGACCAGAACTGCCACCAGAGCACTTTCACCCGGCCTCCCCTTGTGGCTTGAGCTTCCTCACAGCGTGGCAGATTCAGGGTAAAGCTCAGGGCTCTGAATATGAGTGCCCCAGTGGGTAGGCAGAAGCTGCATGGCCTTTTATGACTTAGTCTTAGAAGGGATGCAGAATCACTTCTGCCACAGAGCTTGTAAGTGATTAAACCAGGATTTAAACCCAGATATGTTTGGCAGCAGAGCTTGTATTTGGAATGAGTCTTTCTCCTTGCTCTAAAGAAAGATGGAATGTGTAGAAAGTCATCTCACTTGTATGGTATTAATATAAAGCTAACTACATACAACAATTTTCACTGAAATTATTCATTTTGTTTCCTCCCATGGTCACTTTATTACAAAAAAATACAGCTGACGTCTCTACGTGCATGTGATATGATTTTGAGAGAAGGGAAGGGAAACAAAAGGAATTCCTTTTTCTCAAAGACCATCAGGTTTATTCCTGCTCCCAGAGAACTTGTAGTTTTCACTTAACAAGAAAAAAAGAAAAGAAAAATACTAACCATGAGCCAACTTGAGGAAGCAGCAGTTGGGAGCCACAAAGACATTTCTCTGAATTACCAAGTGTTATGTATGGGGGAAAATGGATTTGTTGAAATGCAAAAATATACAGTACATATTATGCTAAATAGTGCCTATGGTGTAATTTAAATTTAAGGATGCTACCAAAAAAAATCAAGTGCGGGATAGGACCACTTTTTATATCTTCTGATTGGATTTGCCCTTAATATAATAATTATAGTGATTACCCAATCATTGTTTAGAGGGATCAATGATTTTAATGTGACTGATGTCACACATAGTGCAATCTTTGGAAAACCAATCCATCATGCTTTCTTACATCCTTACTTCCCTATTCCTGCTTTTGTGATCTCAACTTGACCTCTGGTCCAGTTAGCCCTCTCTGGCTTCACCACCTTTCCTGTTCAGAAGTGGCCCAGCACTCCAATAATCCTTTTGGCTATTACCATACATCTCTTGCCTTTTATGTTTTTGTGGGACAAAATGCCAACTCTGGGAATCTGAATTATCTGGGAGGTTTCATAAATCGGAAGCTTAGGCCCTGCCCATAACCTAGCCTACACTGTCTCTAGGCTGTAAGCATTCCTAGTGGCTTTTAATCCTCCCTAATGTACTTTTTATAAGGAGTATTTGTATTTTTCCAATAACCCCCCCATTATCCTATAGGGGGAAGTAGCAAGTGTGTCCCATTAAAATAGAAAACAACAAAGCTGAACTGTATGATATTTGAATCCCAGCAGAACCTGGGTAGGGATTCAAATACTTTGAATCTAAGTCAGGATGTTTAGTCTGGGTGCTGGGCCACTTCTGAACAGGAAAGACAGTGAAGCCAGGGAGGGCTAACTGGACCAGGAGTCAAGTTGAGATCAATAAAGCAGGAATAGGGAAGTGAGGTTGTGAGAAAGCGGGATGGATTGGTGGTGGTGGCCAAAGAATGAGACAATGGAGTTTCCAATTTCAGGGGGGAAATCAATGATAAATATGAGGGCCTCTGGAGTGTAGAGCTCATGGGAACAAAATGGGTCAGCGAGCTGTGAGACCAAGGTGATGTGTGGGCTTTCTGCATGAACACTGTCCTATCCTCCTTGTGAGAGGAGACAAATAAACATGGTAAGAAAAGGGCAGCTCTGTTTGAAAATAACTTTAGTTCCATCAATTTGTTCTTCCAGGGCATGTTTGTAAGACTTCCAAAGAAAGGTAATGTTTCTTCATTTTGTGGCCTCATTTAACTGATGTATAGAGACGTGGGAATGCTGGGGTCTGAACAGTTTGATTCCATGTGAGCAATGGAGTGCCATGTGTCCCTTTGACTCACCCCTACTACTGTAGTTGATACTTTCAAACAGCCCATGGCTGTTTCCTTGGATGATCTTGCATCATCCCTTGCTCTCCTCATTCCTTGACACAGACCTGGGGACATTCCAAAAAATGGGACAAACATAACCCAAAAGAATCCCTGAGGCAATAAAAGCAGGCCTTGAAGACCAAGTTGCAGTTTGTTATCCTGGCACTTAATTCACCCTGGATTTCTGCCCAGCAATGCTTTCCCTTCCCTCCATCCTGCCAAGAACAGGACTTTGGCATTCTAGGTCTTCATGGTCAGCTCCTTTTAGAGCTTCATTCCTGGATATGGACTTAGGTGGGACCTTGTGCAAGGTCCTGAGCTGAGTGCACAGACATGATTGAAGACACAGCATCTTCCCTCAAGGAGTTTACATAGTCATGTGGAGAGTGGAGAAAGTGGCATGCTGGAACTGGTTTTTAAAACACCTCACAAGAGCTGATCACTACATTTTTAGGAATTTTGAGAGCTGGTTGTTAAACACAATCATTATTTAAAATTAAATTATGTAAACCTACACTTAAATAAATTTTATTAAAAAAAGTAATTCATTAATTTTGAATTGTTTTATGATATTTTATTATTTATGCAATTGGGATTATTTATATCTGTTTTATTGGTACGGAGGAAATAGTATATAATTGTTTACTACTGCGCAACTCTCACTACTCTATGTTCAGTGGCATCATGCTGGTAGCTTGAAATTGACTAGGGAGTCATGGTGGGAATATTTACACCATGGAAACTGGCAAACACTATAAATCAGGACTTTTTGCCAGAGTCACTTGTTAAACATTTATAAGCTCACTCCTGGGCTGGGCAGGGAAAGAGTTAGAGAAATGTCTCAGTAATGAGTAAGTGCCATAGTAAAAGTTCAAAGCAAGTTCTCTGTTGAGGTTAGGGAAATGCTATAGGATGGTGATGACATTTGAGAAAGACTTTGAATGATGGATCAGATTTTATTAAGCAGAGATTGATAGGTATGGTATCCTTAATAGAGGGAATAATGAGTAAGGCCACGGCAGGGAGAAAGAATTGGATATACTTGGGCAACAGCCAGGAATATATCTGGCTGATATATAAGACCTGTGTAAGGCAGTAGTAAAGATGAGGATGGGAAAGCCGGTAGAAGCCTAAGTGTGGAGGGTTTAAAAGCCACAGTTAGGAGCTTGTACAAAAGTCAGAGGGAAACAGAGAGTCAGGGGAGAGTTTTGAGCAAAGCACAACATCTTGAGAGCTGTGCTTTTGGAAGGTTACTATACTAGGCACATGCAATAGGGCCAAAAGCAGGAGACTAGTTAGGAAGTCACTGCTTTAGTGCTGTGGAGCTAACAAGGACCTGAACTAGGGTTCTGGCTCAGGAAAGAGAAAGGAGGGTCCTGATGCAAGATATATTTTAAAGGTGTATTTCACAAGTCTTGGCTACAGTGTTGACTCTGTATTCTAATGCCAGCATTTTTACATATTTTTACTGTTATCTGAGCGGTCTCTTAATCATGTGATAAAAGAAAAAATGTATGCAGGTAAAATGTGTATTTTTAGTGGGAAATACTGGCAAGTGTTTTACTAGCCACTTTCTGATTCAACTTCCCTAAAGGAGATGTGCCTGATATTGTCAATTTGCATTCAGGAGGATGAATCACAAGATTTTAAATGTTTCGTATGACTAAACTAATTTCAGGAGCCAATTGCTAATGTAGTAGGCAGCTCTCATGACCACAGTTCCATAGTTTGACCTTTGGAAAATTAGTATGGTAAAAGGTTAAAGTGGAGCATAGAAAAATCTCTGTCTCTCTCTCTCCTCCTGCCCCCTTTCTTTCTTTACAAAAATTAAATCAATTTTTTTGTCTTTGGCAATATTGATGAAATCTGGCTGTGGAACCATGGATTTCCAGGAGAGGAGTTTTGGTGTCCTCACCATACTCTGACAGGGAGAACTGGATCAAGTATCAAGAGCTTCCTTCTAGGGAGGATCATGTTCCCAATCTCTCTTTCTTTCCCTTCTCCCACTTTCTTGCTCTTTATTGAAAACACAGGATTCTCAGTTATGTCAAAAATAGTCTGAAAGCCTAGCAAGGAAGTGGTTTGGAAAAACTCATGGTTGGACTTCAGCAGACAGAAGTTGGTGCATCAGGCACCCAACTCTCAGAAACACCAAGTTCAACATCTCACTTTCTGAGATTTCTTAGGAAAGGCAGTTCCCTACATTCTTCCATCTTGTAATAGAGATAAGACTGCTGCTGGCACCAATTTAAGATAGTTGTGCTTGAACTTGCTGAAGAGGTTTGTATTTGGAAATTATATTCATGCTGGGTTAGAAGAGTGTGTGGCCATCCATCTTTTGAGCTGGAGGGACCTTTGGAAGTAGTGGGTGGGTGGGAACAGGGATACCTGAAGGTATCCAGAGGAGGCAATGGGGGGATATTGGAGTAGATATTCCAGAGGTAGAGTAGGAAAAGGGATTTGCTGCAGCGTGCTATGGATGATGATGGCTGTGGGGTGGTGAGAGGCATTGGTGGTCACGGCTATTGCCCAGATGGCAGGTGAATAATTGCTTTATTGTTTGTGGACAACCTTTTGGACATGACGCTAGGGAGAGGATATGAGAATGATCTGCTGGCCTGCTACTCCCTTTGAAACTTGGTTCTGGGGATCTGACATCCTGGGCATGGTTTTGCTTAGACAATGGGTCATTTTTAGAAGGTTAATCTGGGAAATAGATTGGAGGGGGGCAATAATGAGTGCAGGGAGAAGAGTTGGGGGACTATTGGTAACAGTCCTGGTGAGAGGGAATGGGGGCCTGGCTAGTGTGTTGATGGTGGAAATGGAGAACCTCAAAGTTGGAAGGTAATTGTGAACATAGATGCTTAGTGACATGAGGGGAAGGGAAATTTAAGAATGAAATTTTAGAAAAAAGGGCATCTGATACATTTATTTGATGCCAGAAAGGGTCAGCATCAGACAAAAAGCTGGGAACCATGGCACCAGAATGGAGTGACTTTGGGTAATTACTGTTTCTCAGTTGTGGTCTGTGACTGTCAGAGCTCACAGGCAACGGGCGATCTTTGAACCCCATTTTTCCCTGAATTCTCTGGGAGCAGATGTGTTTGCAAATGTTAGTCCCTTCTGTGGTGGGCAACAACCTTTTCCTCTTTGCATTTTGTTTTGTCCAAAGCTGACCCTAGGACCTCTCTCCACATCGTTTGCTAACCTCCTGACCTGACCTCCTTGGGGCTGCCCCCTGGAGAGGCCCAGAAAGCCTCAGCTGGGGCAGAGAGGCGTGTTTGATTAAAGGAAATCCACGCACAAAACACCTTCTCTTCCATCTGTGTCAAGCTGGCTTTGGGAGCTATCTGCTCTCTTCTGTGGACAATTCAAGAAAATCTCTTTGTCCTTTTTCTCCAAAGGTAACCCAGTGACAGTGTTCTCTTCCACTAAAGAAACATTTGTGCCTATTGTCTCTATTTGTAATTCAGAATGCAGGCTTTCCACCCCAATTCCCAGAATAAAACTCCCATTCCAGTGGAAATCTCTATATGACAGGATTCCTAAGCCTAGTCAATGGTGCACTTACTCCAAGTAGCAGTCAATGTGATCATTCTCAGGACAACAAAAGCATTTGGACAGTGTCTAGGACTCTATCATAACCAAATTGGATGTAAAGTGAGCCAATGCCAAGCCCGCTATATTAGAACATGGGTTCCCACCTGGGGATGGAGGGGACACCTCTCAAACCCTGTGCCTGGATTTATAACAACTGTATGAAAGTTCACCTCTTCCAATGTTCTGTTAGACAATGGAGATAGTCACCAAGTAATCTGTAGTATATCCTGAAACCAGGTCTTGGACTGGCTTGTGTTAGTTTAAACGTAATAACTAGGGGAGCAACGGGAGGAGAGAAAGGGGGAGCTTCGCAGCAAGCAATATTAATGGAGATTTTCTCCTCAGCAGGAGAAGGTGGGGGTAAAAGGGTGGCCTCAACAAGGATATTTGCTTCTTGACCCTGGACATCCCACAGACTGGGAGCCAGGCAGGCCAGGATTGGAATTCTGACTGCATGACCCTGAGATTCAGTTTTCTTATCTATGAAACAAAGCATATAACACTTTCTCACAGTATGATTAGATAGTCCCATCCTATCCCAAACTTGTTCTTCCTTCAGTGACTCAGTGCTCCATAGCTCAGAAAATGGCAGCACTGTCCGATCAGTTACTCAATTCCTAAACCCAGGAGTTTCCCTTGACTCCTTTCTTTTCCCTTCATGCACATCTAATTCATCAGCAAATCCTGCAAGTTCCACCTCCAGAGCATAGCCCAAGTTTACCTTCTTCTCTCCATCTCCTCCCACAATACTCTAGCCAGTGCATGGTCATCTCTTACCAGGACTCTCACCCTAACTGTTCTCCCTGCACCCACTCTTGTCCCCTTGTAATCTATTTTCCAGAGTAACATTCTAAAAATTCAAATTGGTGAAGATCCTCCAGTGGCTTATCACTGCACTTGGAATAGAATCCATACTCCGCATTTCTTTCCACTGGTTACAAGAGTCACCAGTCAGACCCTGTCTGTCTCTCTGGCTTCATCTCCTGCACTCTTCCATCCAGCTCACTAAGTTCCAGCCACCCTGGCGACATTCTTCCAGTTGCAAGAACACAGGGGACTCTTCCCTACATCAAGGCATTTACTTGGCTATTCTCTCTGCCTGGAACACTCTTGTCCCTACACCTACCCACCTCCAATCTTTGCATGGCTGGCTTCTGCTCATCCATCAGGTCTCAACTCAGATATAACCCTTATCCCTGTCTACTCTATTGAAAAGAGCATATGTCCCCTGAGACTCTCTATGGCATCACCGTATTTCAGTTTTATTCATAGAACTTATCCTTCATACATATTTTTTCACTTGTGTGTTTTTCATGTTTATTTCTGGTTTTTCCCCAGACCATAAGCTGTATGAGAACAGGGACCTTATCTGTCTTATTCCCATAGTTTTTCCAGCATCTAGAATGGTGCCTGACACATAGTAGGTACTCTATACATATTGGTTACTAATAAATGAATAAATACAAACATGAATAAGATGAATGAATTTTGGGGGGGATAAGGGAAATAACAGAAGGGGAAATGATCTATAAAGTGTAGAGTACCATATTTTGTAGTTGTTTTCCTTTGTTCCCATTATAAACCTTGCACTGCCTATCCCCAAGAACTCTCCTCCACAGAAAATAGGGAATGGACACTTCTTTGCTACTGCTCTCTGCCTTATGCTTTGGCCACTCACATGCTGCTGATTTGTTTGGTGAATTTTCAGTAGTTGCTTCTTCAGTGCCCTAGCACATCCAGCATTTATTTTGACTTAATGGTCCATCACCCCATTTTATATTTCTAAACACAGCAAAGCCTGAATTATTAGGTGAAAAAATTAGAATTTACTTTAGGGAATAGTTTGGTTATCTATTTGCAGTGATTCCCTGTCCCTTTGCTAGAGGGACTGTTTTAGGTATACCCAAGGCCCATAAACCACAGGCTTGAAGATGAGCTGTGTCAACAGAGTCCTTTATTCCTCCAAGACAGATAAAGGGAACAGTTGATTCTCTCTGTCAGGGAATGTCTTTCCAGAGAGAAGCTTAAAGACAAAATGCTATCATCTCTGGATAAACAAAAATCCAAGGGCACTTTTCCCAAGAGTATTCCTTTTGCCTCCGGATGTTGTCCTTCCCCAAACCATTGAGTTACTGAGTCACCTGCCATGGGCCTCTCCAAATAGTAAATCTTGCCTTATCTTTTTTGGCCAAAGCAGTCCCTCACCCCTTACCTAGAGGTGCCCGTTGAGGTGATGACCATTGTTGTCCTGAGAGGTAATGAGGAATGCTGGGCTGTCTGGCAGGCTTTAAACCAACACAGTGACAACAGCGACAGTGTCATGGTTGTCATCAGCATCACCAAGAGGCTTGTGTACTTTCCAAGGCTTTCCCATAAACTGGATTTCTTCAAGGACAGTTTGAAGAAGCTGCCTCCAGAGTAGGTGAGCTAGGCTGTTTTCTGCCTGCACAGTTTTTCAATAAGGGAAACTAATTTTATATTTCCTAAAGCCTCTAACCTTTGACTATGAGAAAATTCTAGAAATCCCGATTTCCTGCTCTCAGGTGTTTGCTGCTCAGCAAACAAGATTATTCTTGTTGGCCTTGAATTTCTATTTACATTTCTATAAATATATTTGTCTCATTTGTTTGAATTTAGATGTGTCTCAGGAATCAGATTTTCTTTTGCCTTATTCCTTTGGTGGTGGTTGTTGTTACCCATGGTAAGCCTTACAGAAAGACATGATATCAATTGCAGGGTTGTGTTCATTTTCCATGGAATGAAAGCAGAGAATACCATCAATCTCAGGCAGCCCACGTTTTGAGCTTACAGCTGCAAATTTCTTATAACCTTAATTATGATCCTTTATGTTTTTCATCTTTTATCACCTTCAGATGACATTGTCAAAGCAATTAAGACTTCCGGGACCTTAACCATTTGAAAATTCCCTTCTCGATCTGAAGAGACTGACAAATGACATTATTTATTCTGAGAGCAGGTTGAATTTTAGCTTCCCAGTCAACACATTTGCAATCTCTCTAGCCTTTTCACTGTTAATTTTAGGGATTACCATAGTTAGCATTCTGCCAGTCTTCACTAGAGAGATAAATGTCCCTCATGAAAAAGAAAGTGTGCACTAAACTGGAAACTGCTGGCTAGCTATAAGGATTCTGAGGGTCAGGGAAACAAAAATCCAAATCCTTGCTAAAGCAAGCTGTTCTGATCTATTTGCCACAAAATCTCTCTTCACCATTTCCTCTTAGCCCCAATCTTGTTGTATATCCCTAAACCAAATGCCTTATTTCTATGAATAAGAAATCCTCTTTTATAATATGCATGTGTCCTGGCAGGGAGGAGAGACACTGGTCTGGCTGCAGCTGTGGGGACCTCTGCAGGGCTGAGGTTAGTGGGGGAAATGTGTCATGCCAGAACAGCTGGGGCTAGGGAAATCAAGGAGGTGTGGCTGAGGTCAGTACACCAAAGAAGGGAATAAACAGATCATCACCAGGAGAGAAAAGGTGAGATGCTACCGTGGTGACAGGAAAAAAAGGGAGCTGGGGAGAGGAAGGTCAGAAGCCATGGGTTGAGAGCTAAGTGAGTGGGTGGGCCAGGGAACATTCTTGGTGGCAGAGACAGGGGCTATGACTTGAACCTTGCTTTTTATTTGCTTTTCTTGTCATATGCATGGGAGAACCTGATAACTGTATCCTGGACTGGGCAAGCACATACCTTTCTTCAATGTTGAGCAAACTTTTATGCATGTGGAAGAATTTTAGAAAATAAAAATATTCCTCATTCTCATGTTTCCCCATTTGAAATAAAAATTGCTATATAGTCTCATAGCAAAAATGAAAATGCTTACAACTTAGCTTACCTACTTTATTAAAGAACTTCAGTGAGAAAATTGGCACTGCTTTTTAGTCACAGAAGTTAATGTCCAGACATATTTGAGAGATAGCACACTGGGAAGCAACCTTCTAACATTTCCTCCTGATATGGGAAAACAGGCCATAGGAAGAACACAAGACCACCATTTGCCTGAAGGTTCTGAGTTGCTCATCACTCCTGAATGCACCAGAAGGAGTGCTGGACATACTCTGAAATGGTCCCTTACTGGACACTAGGACAGTGATCTCCAGAGTTCCAGAAAATAGGTTCCATAGAGGAAGTGACATTTGAGAAAAGACTTACAGGAAGTAAAGGAATGAGCACAGAGGGTATCCGTGGAAGACTATCCCAGACAGAGAGAACAGTAGGTGCAAAGGTCCTCGACAGAAGCTTACTTGGCACGTTTAAGGTACAGTAAAGAGGCCAGTGTGCTGTGGTCTTCAGGCACTATTCAGGGAGACAGGAGTGCTGCCAAGCAGGAAAATGCTTTGGCCAAAGGCATTTTTCGTTACTGTCAGTGGCACCATCTGTGGCCCTGAGTGGGTGTGAGATGGAAAACTCTGGCGATCAAGGGTGAGAGACATTAAAGGGAAGAGATATAGAAAATTGGGGTTAAAACTGAAGGCTTTGTAAATTTTGTAAAAGTTCCTCTGTCAAACACACTGTTAAGAGAATGAAAAGACAAGGCAAGACTAGGAGAAAATATTTGCAAGTCACATATCTGATAAAGCGTTTGTACCAAAACAACATATACAGGAACTCAACATTGAGAAAACAAAACAATATTTAAAAGGACAAAATATCTAAACAGATACCTCACCAAAGAAGATATATAGATAGCAAATAAGCACATGAAAATATGCTCAACATCATTTATCATTAGAGCAATGCAAATCAAAATCACTATGATCTACCAGACACACCTATTAGAATGGCTAAAATCCCCAATACTGACAACATCAAAAGCTGGTGAGGATGTGGAGCAACGGGAACTCCCATTCATTGCTGGTAGTAGTACCATTGCAAAATGTTACAGCCACTTTGGAAGGCAGTTTGGCAGTTCCTTATAAAGATAAACTTTAGTCACTTTAATGTGACTTCAGTAATCACACTCCTAGATATTAAGTGAACTGAAAACTTATGTCCACAGAGAAACTCATAAATGTTCATAGTAGTTTCATTCATAATCACTAAAAACTGGAAGCAGCCAAGATGTCCTTCAAGAGGTGAATAAATAAACAAATGTGGTCTATCCATACAATGGTATACTATTAAATGATAAACAGGAACAGACTATTGATACACACAACAACCTGGATGTATCTTAAATGCATATTGCTAAGTGAAAGAAACCAGTCTGAAAAGGCATGATTCCATTTATATGATATTCTGGAAAAGGCAAAACTCTAGAAACATGAAACAAATTGGTGGTTTCCAGGGGTTTTGGGTGTAGAGAGGGTTAAATAGGTAAAGTACAGGAGATTTTACTAGGGTGGCGAAACTATTATGTATGATATTGTAGTGGTGCATTTAACAGTATGCATTTGTCAACACCCACAAAACTTTATGGCATGAAGAGTAAACCTTGATGTATGCAAATTTAAAAAATCACTTTAGAGATGGGAGAATCTCAGGATAGAATGCAGACCATGACAGAAGAACCCAACTGCGTTATAAATATATGAAACAACCTCACTGAAGGTGATGGGGGGAGAGGTGCTGACCTAAGTAACTTTGGAAATGGAGTCTTTAAGACTAAATGCAAAAGAAACTACACATAAGCACTGACGTCTAGTTAATAAAATTGTTTCCCATGGAAGTGTGGATTAACAATTCTGATACTGCTATATATGTATACTGGAATAGAACAACTAAGTAAATTTATGGCACATGGCAGGAACCAGAATTCTCACTGTTGGAATGGGAGTTTACAGATAAGCAAGGGGAAAAAGCTAGAATGATCTATATGGTATTGAAATGGAGTTGGAGATATCGACATGAACTCAGGTTTAGCTTAATACAAATACAGATGGTTACATATACCAGATGGTAACACACACATGTGTTAGTACACACATATACCTCCTTGCTCAGTTGGCTGAGAGGGACTAGAAGCATTGTCGTCCCTGTAGCAGTGAGCATTCCTAGTGCTCACATCGCAGTTTCTAATACCATCCTCCAATAAAAGGAACCCAGGGCTCTTTGGAGAAATAGCTTATTCTAGCACTGGGGCAGAAAATATCTAAGATGAGCCTGGGGCATTTTGTGGTGCCAAAAAGTAAGGAAAATTTTTAAGAAATTATTGATGGTTATATGTCAAAGGGGCACAAGAGCCAAATGAAAGAGTTCCCAATAACTAAAGCTGGAACAATTTAAGCAACAAAATTAACTAATATTGGATTATAACCCAAAGTGTAAAGTAAATATCTATGAGTCCATACTGATAAAAATAAATGATTGGATAAATAAATTGGGGAGAAAAGATAAATCTCCCATGCAGATGAATTATCTAGATATTCTGTTCTTAAGGAGGTGGAGCATAATTCCCCACTCCTTAAATGTGGGCTGGGCATAGTGACTTTCTTCCAACGAGTACAGTGTAGAAATAAAAAAATGGCTTTACAGTGGACAAACCTGACAGGCACTACCTCAGTCAGGTGATCAAAGTTAACATCACCAATGATGAATCACATTCATAGTATGTTTACTTGATATGATGTGATGAAATGGCACTTTATCTCTGTGACCTTCCTCCCCCAAACCCATAACTCCAGTCTACCCATGAGAAAAACATCAGACAAATCCCAATATCCCAATTGAGAGGCATCCTACAAAATACTTGACCCGCACTCCTCAAAACTGTCAAGGTCATTAAAAAAAGGGAAGGCCTGAGAAACTGTCACAGCCAAGAAGAGCCTCCAGAGATATTACTAAATGTGATATTGTATCCTGGATGGCATCCTGGAACAGAAAAAGGACCTATGGCCTTAGGTAAAAATTAGGGAAGTCTGACTTTAATTAATAATGTGTCAATATTGGTTTGTTAATTATGACAAATGTATCATAGTAATGTAACTGAAAAACTGGGTGTTGAGGGTGGGGGTACAGAGGAATTCTCTATGATATCCTTGCAACTTTTCTGTAAATATGAAATAGTTATGAAATAGAAAAGTTTATTTAAAACAAACAACAAAACCCAAATAGGCTTCTGGAGTCAGATCTATTTAGGTTTAGGTCCTGGCTCTGCCACTTACAAGCTCTGTGAACTTGGGCAAGGTACCACATCTCACTGGGCTTCCATTTCCTCATGCATAAAATGGAATTCAAAGAAAATTGACCTGATAGTGTTGTCGTGAGAAAGGTCATCAGGCAAATGGGATAGCATATATAATACATGTGGCTATGAGTTAGAAAGCTCTCAATGGATGGCAGATATAATTAAAACTCATGTGTACTTCTCCCTGATGAGGAGGCAGGAGCTTGTGGGGTTCCTGGGGTAGGGCAGAAGAGATCAGTAAGACTTAGAAGGGAGCCGAAGCAGGCAAGAGGGCCAGCCAGGAGCATCTACCGGAAACCAGAGTATGGAGCCAGAAAATGGGAATGCAGTTAAGATGAGAACAGGGAGCACAGGTCAAAGGTGCCTAAGCCTCACGTTTAGTTTCTCTCCATAGTCTCGGACATGGGAAGGCCACTTGTGCTCAAAGGCTCACAGGAGGGCTGAGCCACGTGAGACATGCCCCTTGACGTGGCACTGTCATTGTCTCCATCAGTATTTCTCTCACCTACTCCCCCTTTTATTATTCTTTGAACTTTCGGTCTGATTCAATCTTATGCTAACCTTTCCAGTGGGATGAAAATAAAGCCATGGCTTAGAGATCTGAAGATATGTTACCTATTGATATTATTAAAAGGGAAGTGTCATTGACAATGCATCATCCAGTTCCATCTTGGGAAATAGTAGCCAGGTTCTCATAATATACAGAGGCCAGGCTCCAAATTTGCATGTACAGAGTTACTCTTTAAAAATGAGCTCTCTAGTCCCTGCTTCATTAATTTTTTGGTGCTTACTTCATTAACTAATTTAGTTTCCACTTCATTAATTTGCCCAGAATTGCTTTAACTGTTTCAATGCCAGTAGCAATTCCTCTCCCACAACTATGTGATGAAAATATGTGTTTACATTTCCCCTTCCCACTTGCTCTCTTTCTTCTGCAGTCTCATATGCATACCACACTTGATTTCCCATCTTGCTAATTATCCATGGGAAATATTTATTCTCAGTACCCCAAAGGCAGTCTTCTAGTGTTTTTCTTCTGTCTTTAGTTTTCATGCTCAGAAGCAGAGCCTAAAGAAAACCTAAAATATTTTGACTTTAAGATCAAGTCAAATCAATTAGATGTTTCTGGGACCTTTGAATCTGGATTCTCACCTCTTCTCATAAAGGAACTGTGTCATAGTGCTCTTTTGAATTCACACTGTGCCAATCATGTAGTACTGTGGTCCCCAACCCCGGGCGGTGGACTGGTACCAGTCTTTGGCCTGTTAGGAACTGGGCTGCACAGCAGGAGGTGAGTGGTGAGTGAGCAAGCAAAGCCTCATCTGTATTTACAGCCGCTTCCCATCGCTGGCATCACCACATAAGCTCCACCTCCAGTCAGATCAATGGCGGCATTAGATTCTCATAGGAGTGCGAACCCTACTATAAACTGTGCATGCGAGGGATCTAGGTTGCGTGTTCCTTATGAGAATCTAATGCCTGATGATCTGAGGTGGAGCTGAGGCAGTGATGCTAGCGCTGCGGAGTGGCTGCAAATAAAGATTATCATTAGCAGAGAGGTTTGACTGCATGATAAATGTAATGCACTTGAATCATCCTGAAACCATCCCCCCCACCTGGTTCATGGAAAAATTGTCTTCCATGAAACCAGTCCCTGGTACCAAAAAGGTTGGGGACCGCTGATGTAGTACATGCACAGCTACTATGCGTGAAGCACTAAATACTAGAAGGGGGAAACCTCATCATAAAATCCAAAACTATTAATAATTTGTCATTTGCATGCTATACATTTGATAAAGGGCTGATAACTAGAATCTATATAGAACTCAGGAAAATACACAAGAAAAAATCAAACAACCCCATTAAAAAGTGGGAAAGGGTCATGAACAGAAACTTTTCAAAAGAAGATAGACTAATGGCCAACACACATATGAAAAAAATGCTCAACATCTCTAATCATCAGGGAAATGCAAATCAAAACCACAATGAGATATCACTTAACTCCAGTGAGAATGGCTTTTATCAAAAAGAACCAAAACAACAAATGTTGGCATGGATGCAGAGAGATAGGAACACTCGTACACTGCTGGTGGGACTGCAAACTAGTACAACCTCTATGGAAAGCAATATGGAGATACCCCAAAGAACTACAAGTAGAACTACCATTTCATCCAGCAATCCCACTACTGGGCATCTTCCCAAAGGAAAAAAAAGATGTTCTATAATAAAGACACCTGCACTCAAATGTTTATAGCAGCACAATTCACAATTGCAAAGATGTGGAAACAACCCAAGTGCCCATCCGTACATGAGTGGATTAATAAAATGTGGTATGTGGTATATGTATACCATGGAGTACTATGCAGCCACAAAAAACAATGGTGAACTAACACCTCTTGTATTATCCTGGATGGAGCTGGAGCCCATCCTCCTAAGTGAAGTATCACAAGAATGGAAAAACAAGCACCACATATACTCACCATCAAATTGTTACTAATTGATCAACACTTACGTGCACATATGAAAGTAACATTCTTGGGTGTCGGGCAGGTGGGGGGGAGGAAGGGATGGGTATATTCACACCTAATGGGTGTGGTGCGCACTGTCTGGGGGAGGGGCATGCTTGTAGCTCTGACTCAGGTGGTGCAAAGGGAATATATATAACCTAAATGTTTGTACCCCCATAATATTTTGAAATTAAAAAAAATAAATTTTAAAAATAATTTGTCATAGGAGAAGGAAATTATAGAAAAGCTCAGAATCTGCACTTGAAGATGCCAGTACAGACTCTGAGCTTTTCTACAAGATGTATGACACTGGGCATGGCTAAGAGAAGATACAAAATAAGGAGAAGTCAGTTGTACAAGTTTAGTGTTGCATACCTACATGGCCTCTCTCTGTAGGACAATAGCTACTCTGTGGAAAATGTACTGGTATTCTTACCTGTCAGGGGATTCAAGTTGCCTAAGAGCAAAAGGAGTCCCCTATTCTCTCATTACTGTGCAGCAGATGCTATTCTTTGTTAATAGAGCTGAGCCACGGGGGGTCTCAAGACCTTCTTTGGTGGGCCTTCATGATTTAGACTTAATTATATATTCTTTGACAGTGTAGCCTAGTTTCTTGAAAGAACATTTTTTTGATGCAATCCACAGCTAAAATCAAAGGCTCAACTTAGTATAAGTATTCAATGAAATATCATATATTTTAAGGAATTACTGGGGGAAGCCCCAAATACCACCTTGGATGGGTGATTTGTCTGACCAAGCAGGGCCTTCCCATTTGTGAAATAGCCCACTATAATGTGTCTTCCTTCTCGGGGATGATATCTTATTTTATTTTTTAAACACCTAGACATGTGGGGGTACTCAATCTTTGTAGAATAAATGAACCTATCATGGAGTGAAATTTGATGTTTATTATATATGTTACAAAAATTTGAACATTTAAAAAGTTTTAAAAGAATTTGCATACTGTCTAAAGACAGAATAAAGGACGAATAACTAGCAATGTAATAAACTTCTATCCTGTGCAAGTGAGAGCCTGTGCTGAGGACAGCCTCTTAGTCAATGGTGGCTGCTTCATTTCCTAGCTAAGTTTGATAATCACAAGTCAGGCATTCATAATAAAGCCAGGTTCATCTCATTTTTCTTTGGTTTAAGACATTTCATAATGCAGAAGGACCTAATTACACAATGATTGGCTTTTGGACTAGGAATATATTCATAAACACAGTGAATTAATTAAGCACAACAAATTAATTTGATCTTTTTTTTCTGCTGTGGCTAATATTTGACATTTAGTGCATTAGTTATCAAATTACCAATTCCAAATTGTTACTACAAAATGGAAGGGCCATTTTCTTTTTCTTTTAAATTTTAAGCAAATGCACAAGAATTTTTCTCTCTCTAAATGAGTGTTGTTCTTCAGACTAGTATCCTTAGTGAAAATATACTCATTCCAATGATTTCACAATTGGTCAAACCATTTCTGGTGCTCGTCTCTTTATTCATTCATTCCATAAATATTTATTAAATGCCTTCTTTGTGCCAGCCACTATGCTAGGTCCTAAAAACAGAGTGGATAACAAGGCCTGGCCTCTGACTTTCCAAAATTTTCAGTCTAGTCTCATGGTGCTGCCTTCAGGCAGTTGTGGTCCTCATAAGAAAAACACTTTTTTTAAATACATTCTTTTCCTTGGCAAATCCCTTCTGTCAGCCTGATTGCCCATATGATTCATTACATGTATATCTGAATGAGATTTCACAAGGCAAATAAAACCAAAACAAAAGAAACTACCACCTTAGTAGCTTGCTTCTGTCTACTAGCTTCCCTCCTCTGGGTTATCACCACTGGTCCTCTGCCCACTATCTTAGTCCTCTACCATTTAAAACTCTTCAGAGGGTTTTATTTCTTCATTGTTTTTAACAGAAAGTCAAAACTACCCTTCTAGTCTCATCTCCTGTCCCATCTCCTTCATTTTATGTTTAGTCATCTAGGCCATCTCTTTAATGGGCATTATCTGAGACCTTACAGGTCTAGTAGCACTCCTCTGTGTTTTGGTAATTTTTGTTGAAAAGGACAAATCATAGATAACTTGATTTGAGATTTTGTTTGCTGCTTGGATGGTAACAGGAATCTTTTTTTTTTAATAATAATTTATCAGGACATGTCTGGATATATATTGATCTTTGGCAATTTTGTCTATAACATGAAACATAGTGAGCCTTTCCAATATCCAATCTCAGATAATTTTTCCAAACTGGAAAGTTTTCTTCTATTATAACTTTGATTGCTGTTTCTAATCCATTTGCTCCATTGACTTCCTCAGAAACACCTGGTACTGGTAGGTAGACTATGTGACCTACGTTCTACAATGGTTATTTTGTTCTTTAATCTCTACTAAGCATTTTAAAGGTATTTTTCAACATATTTCTCTGTTTCAATGATTCAACCTTGTGTCATATCAAGTGTACTTAACCCCTTCTGATTTATTCTTTTATCTTGACTATTGCATTTTTTGTTTGGTTGCATCATATAACCTGGTATGGGAGATTGTATACATTCCTAAATGATTGTTGAATGTGCTTGCTCCTTTATTTTCACTTTGGTTGTGGAGAAACCTCGTTTTTTTTCTGATTGTTTCCTAGCTGTGTTAAAGGTGGTTAGAGAGAGATTTTCTCATGACCTCACTCATCTCTCTGTCTTCCTAGAAGACAAATGTATGCATTTAAACACAACATAAATATAAATGCTGAGTTCTGGGAATTTTGTTAGCATATCTTTATAAGCATCAGTATGCATTTGCTGCATTAGTGATAACCTGTATAGGGCTTCCATATTTTGTAACTATGTTGTTAGTCATTTCCTGTAAATTATAGTAATTTATGTTGATCCTTGTCTTTGGTTTAAAAAAATTCATCGCTAAAAAAATTCAATTTTCCTCACCACATTCTTGGTGTTTTCTTATCCTCTCCATGTCTCTTAGTGAATTTGGCAACTATGTAGTTCTGCTAATAGCACAATTAAAACACTACATTGAATTTTGATCATTTATTTAATTTTATTTTTTTCAAAATGAAAATAACTTCATTGTTTTTCTGATCAGAAAAGTAATACATACTCTATAAAAACTCAGATGATATGGAATCAGGTCACTTATTCTCAAAAGAAGTTCATGGAAGGAAGAAATTATATTAATATAATATAGGTGATGATGGTTTGACTTCTGGGGAAAAATTGATGGAACTAAGTTATGCTGCCTAGTTATGCTGCCTAAGAAGTAGTTAGACACATAGGTGATATTTTATTCATTTCATGAAATTCTTAAGATAATATTCAGGCTTCTAGAATAAGGGAGAAAATCTTTTTCTTGGTAACTCTCGGAAACTTCTAAATACTTAGAAAATGCAGTTATTCAATGCCCAAGAAGCATATAGTTCAACTATCCATTTAAAAATCAGATGCTGTACATGTTTCTAACCAGCTGAGATGCCTGCATGTTTATGATAGAGGGAGCATTTAATGGAGTTGGACAGACTGGAGTTCCAGACTCCAAAATACAGATGATGAATTGTAAATTCCTCCACTTGATCCCTATGGGTTATGGTTTCCTCCCTAAAAGCTGTATTTGAATGATATATAGTGGCTGGTAATAGCATCTGGCTCCAACTTTGGAACTCCCTTTGGGACTTTGTACAGCTTATGGTTTTTGTTCATATTCCTTTCTTTTAAAAGATAGCTTCCATGTTCTTCTTTAAAAGACTATTATTTAGAGCAGCAATTAGTTGGACTATTAATAAGTCCTTTCAGATATAAATGTGTATGTACACGGGTACAGATATTAATGTAAATGGGAAATGCATATACAAAAATTCATATTTTCAGGAAGAAGGCAAACTTGTCTTTAGGTTTTTATTTTTATTTTTGAAATTGACAGATAAAACTATATATATTTCCCATGCACAACATGATGCTTTGAAGTATGTATACATTGTGGAATGACTAAATCTAGCTAATTAACATATGCATTAACTCACATAGTTATCATATTTGTGGTGAGAACACTTTACATCCACTCTCTTACCATTTTTCAAAAATCAACATATTATTAACTCTATTCACCATATTGTACAATAGATCTCTTGAATTTATTCTTCCTATCTAACTGAAATTTTGCATCCTTTGATCAACATCTCCCTACCCATCCCCTGACCACCCCAGCCCCTGGTAACCACCATTCTATTCTCTATTTCTATGAGACCAACTCTTTTAGATTTCACATATGAAGGAGACCACGCATTGTTTGTCTTTCTGTGCCTGGCTTATTTCACCTAACATAATGTCCTCTAGGTTCATCCATATTGTCACAAATGATAGAATTTCCTTGTTTTTCACGGCTGGATAGTATTCCATCATGTACTATTTCTTTATTCATTCATTCATTGATAGACACCTAGGTTGATTCCATATATTGGCTATCGTGAATAATGTTTCAATGAATATAGGAGTGCAGATATCTCTTAGACATACTGATTTCATTTCCTTTGGATATTTATTCAGTAGTGAGATTGCTAGATCATATGGTGGTTCTATTTGTAATTTTTTACAGAACCTCCATACTGTTTTCCATAATGGCTCTACTAATTTGCATCCCCACTGACAGTGTGCAAGTATTCCCTTTTCTCCATATCCTCATCAACACTTGTTATCTTTTATATTTTTGATAATAGCAATTCTAACAGATGTGAGGTGATATATATTACTGTGGCTTTAATTTGCATTTTCCTGATGATTAGTGAGGTAGAGCATTTTTTAATATACCTGTTGGCCATTTCTATGTCTTCATTTGAGAAATGCCTATTCTGGTCCTCTGCCCATTTTCTAATTGGGTTAATTGTTTTCTTGCTATTGAGTTGAGTTCCTTATATATTCTGGATATTAATGCCTTGTCTGATGTATGTTTTGTGAATATTTTCTCCCATTCTGTAGGTTCTTTTCATGCTGTTGATTGTTTTCTTTGCTGTAAAGAATCTTTTTAGTTTGATGTAATGCCATTTGTCTATTTTTTGCTTTTGTTGCCTGGGCTTTTGGGGTCATATCCAAAAAGTCAGTGCCCAGATCAATGTTGTGGAGCTCTTCTCCAATGTTTTCTTCTAATAGTTTCATATTGTCAAATCTTACATTTAACTCTCTAATCCATTTTGAGGTTTTTTTTGTAAATGGTGCAAGATAAGGGTCTAATTTCATTCTTCTTCACGTGAATATCAAGTTTTCCTGACATCATTTGTTAAAGAGACTGTCCCTTCCCCACTTTATGTTTCTGTCACCTTTGTCAAAAATCAGTTGACTGTAAATGTGTGAATATATTTCTGGGCTCTCCATTATGTTCCATGAGTATGCTCTTCTGCTAGTACCTTGTTGTTTTGTTTACAATAGCTTTGTCATATATTTTGAAGTCAGGTAGTGTAATGCCTCCAGCTTTGTTCTTTATACTCAAGATTGTTTTGGCTATTTGAGGTCCTTTGTGGTTCCATATGAATTTTAGGGTTTTTTTTTTTTCTATTTCTGTAAAATGTCATTGGTGTTTTGATAGGGATAGTGTTGAATCTGCAGACTGCTTTGGGCAGTGTGGATATTTTAACAATATTATTTCTTTCAATCCATGCACACATGATATCTTTCCACTTATTTGTGTATTCTTCAATTTCTTTCATTAATGTTTTATAGTTGTCAGTATACAGTTCTCTCACCACCTTGGTTAAATTTATTCCTAAGTATTTTTTGTATCCATTGTAAATGGGATTTTTTACTTGATTTCTTCTTTAGATTTTTTGCTGTTAGTGTATATAACTACTACTGATTTTAATATGTATCAATAGCAGTTACATACATATGTTAATTTTGTATCCTGCAATTTTACTGAATTTGTTTATTAGTTCTAAGTTTTTGTGTAGAGTCCTTAGGTTTTTCTATATATCAGATCATGTTGTCTGCAAACAGGGACAATTTGACTTCTACCTTTCTAATTTGGATAGCTTTTATTTTTTATTCTTGTCTTATTGCTCTGGCAAGGACCTCCAGTACTATATTGAATAAAAATGGTGAGAGTGGGCTTCCTTGTCTTGCTCTAGATCTTAGAGGAAAAGCTTTCAAATTTTCCCTGTTGGGTGTGATGTTAGCTGTGGGTTTGTCATATATGGCTTTTATTGTATTGAGGTATATTCTGCACCTAATTTGTTGAGAGTTTTTACCATGAAATGATGTTGAATTTTTTCAACTGCTTTTTCTGTATCTATTGAAATGATTATATGGTTTTTGTACTTCCTTGTGTTAGTGTGATGTATCACATTTATTTATTTGCATATGTTGAACCATCTTTGCATTCCTGGGTTGAATTTCACTTGATTATAGTGAATAATCTTTTTAATGTGTTGTTTAATTCAGTTTGCTAGTGTTTTATTGAAGATTTTTGCATCTATATGCATCAGGAATATTGGCCTGTAGTTTTCTTTTCTTTTCTTTTGCAGTGTCTTTTTCTGGTTTTGGTATCAGGGTGATGCTGGTCTTATAAAATGATTTTGGAAGTATTCCCTCCTCTTCAATTTTTTGAAAGAGTTTGAAAAGAGTTGGTATCAGTTCTTCAAATGTTTGATGGAATTCAGCAGCAAAGCCATCCTTTCCTGGACTTCTCTTTGCTAGGAGACTTTGTATTACTGATTTGATCTCATTACTCATTATTAGTCTGTTAAGATTTTCTATTTCTTCATAATTCAGTCTTAGTAGATTGTATGCATTAAGGAATTTATCCATTTCTTCTAGGTTATCCAATTTGTTGATGCATAATTGTTCATAATATTCTCTCATGATTCTTTGTATTTTTGTTATATCAGTTGTAATTTCTCCTTTTTCATTTCTGATTTTATTTATTTGAGTTTTCTCTCTTTTTTCTTGGTTAGTCTAGCTAAAGTCTTGTTGATTTTGTTTATCTTGTCACAAACAAACTCTCAGTTTCATTAATCTTTCCTATTGTTTTTCTAGTCACTATTTCATTTATTTCCATCCTGACATTTATTATTTCCTTCCTTCTACTAACTTTGAAATTAGTTTGTTCTTGTTTTTCTAGTTCTTTGAGGTACAATGTTAGGTTATTTATTTGAGATCTTTCTTCTTTTTTGAGGTAGGCATTCATTGCTATAAACTTCCCTCTTAGAACTGCTTTTGTTGTATCCCATTGGTTTTGGTATCTTGTGTTTCCATTTTAATTTGTCTCAAGAAATTTCTTAAATTCCATTTTAATTTCTTTCTTGACCCATTTGTTATTCAGGAGCATGTTGTTCAATTTCCATGTATTTGCAAATTTGCCGAAGTTCCTCCTGTTACTGATTTCTTGTATTATACCATTGTGGTCAGAAAAGATACTTGATATGATTTTAGTCTTTTTAAAGTTGTTAAGACTCATTTTGTGGCCTAACATATGATCTATCCTAGAGAATGTTCCAGGTACAGTTGAAAAGAGTGTGTATTCTGCTTCTTTTGGATGGAATGTCCTGTATATGTCTGTTATGTTCATTTGATCTAGAGTATAATTTAAGTCCAATGTTTCCTTATGATCTGTCTGGATGATCTGTTCATTCCTGAAAATGGGGGTATTGAGGTCCCCTAGCATTGCTGTATTGCAGTCTATCTCTCCCTTCAGCTCTATTAATGTTTGCTTTGTATATTTAGGTTCTCCAAAGTTTGGTGCATATGTATTTACATTGATATACCCTCTTGCTGAATTGATCCCTTATCATCATATAATGATATTCTTTGTCTCTTTTTTCAGTTTTTTACTTAAAGTTTTATCCAAAACAGGTTTAGCATCCCAAATCCAAAAATTCAAAATCAAAAATGCCCCCAAATCCAAGACTTTTTCATTATGCTCAAAGGAAATGCTCTTGGAGCATTTCAGATTTAAAATTTTCAGATTTGGGATGCTCAACCAGTAAGTATAATGAAAATATTCCAAATTTTGAAAAAATCCAAAATCTGAAACACTACTGGTTCTGAGTATTTTGAATAAGGGATACTCAGCCTGTCTAAGTATAGCTACTCCTGTTCCCTTTTTGTTTTCATTTGAATGGAATATATTTTTCCCTCTCTTCACTTTTAGTGTATGTGTGTCCTTATAGGTGAAGTACTTTGTAGGCAGCATATAGTTGGTTCTTTCTATTTTTTTATTAATTTAGTCACTCTATGGCTTTTGATCAGAGAATTTACATTCAAGTTAATTATTGATAGATAAGGACTTACAACTGCCATTTTATTAATTGTTTTCTAGATAATTTGTTCTTTTCTTCCTCTCCTGGTGTCTTCCTTTGTGGATAAGTGATTTTCTCTTATGTTATATTTTGATTCCTTGCTTTTTATTTTTTGTGTACCTACTATAGTTTTTTGCTTTCTGGTTACCACGAGGCTTACAAAAAACATCTTACAACTGGTTATTTTAAGCTGATAACAACTTAACTTTGATTGAAAAAAAACCTTTACACTTTTATGCCACTCCTTCCCCACACTTTGAATTTTTGATGTCACAATTTACATCTTTTTATATTGCATATCAATTAACAAATTATGTTGGCTATTGTTATTATTTTTAATAGTTTTCTCTTTTAACCTTCATAGTAAAGATATAAGTGATTTGCACACCACCATTACAGTATTAGAGTATTCTGAATTTCATTGTGTACCTACTTTTATCAGTGATTTTTACACTTTCAGACATTTTCATGTTACTCATTAGTGTCCTTTTCTTGCAGCTTGAAGAACTCCTTTTAGCATTTCTTGTAAGACAGGTCTGGTGGCGATGAACTCCCTTGGCTTTTTTGTTTGGCCTGGGGAAGTATTTCTTCTTTATTTCTGAAGAATAACTTTGCTGTATATGTTATTCTTGATTGCAAGTTTTTTTTTTTCCTTCAGCACTTTGAATATATCATCCTGTTCTACTGGCCTGTGAAGTTTCTGCTGAGAAGTCTGCTGTTAGATACATTGGAACTCCCTTGTATTTCATTTGCTTCTTTTTTCTTGCTGCTTTCAGGATCCTCTCTTTATCTTTGATCTTTGAAATTTTGATTATAATATGTCATAGGTTAGTCTTATTGGTGTTAAATTTGATTGGAGACCTTTAACTTTTTCTTACCTCAATATTTATATTTTTATTCATGTTTGGAAAGTTTTCTGTTATTACTTTATATAAGCTTTCTACCCCTTTACTTTTTTCTTCTCCTTTTTTAACTCCTATGACTTGAATATTTGCTATTTTGATGCTCTCCCATAAATATCTTACCCTTTCTTCATTTCTTTTCATTCTTTTTCTCTTTTCTCCTCTGAGAAAATATTTTCAAATAACCCATCATTGAGTTCACAAATTCTTTCTTCTGCTTGATCAACTCTGCTGTTGATGTTGCTCTCTGCTGCATTTTTCATTTTGTTCATTGTATTTTTCAGCTCCAGGATTTATGTTTGATGTTTTTTATTATTTTGGTCTCTCTAGTAACTGTTTTGTTTTGATCACTTATTATTTTCCTTATTTTGTTGAAATGTTTCTCTGTATTTTCTTAAAGTTTGCTGAGTATCCTTAAACCAGTTATTTTCAATACATTATCAGCACTTCATACGTTTACATTTCTTTAGGGTCAGTCACTGGTGTCCTATTTTGTCCATTTGGTGATGTCATGTTTCCCCAATTGTTTTTGATCCTTGTGGTTGTGCATTGATGTCTACACATTTGAAGAAGTAGGCACTTATTCCAGTCTTCACAGACTGGCTTTGCCTTGGAAAGTCCTGTTGTATATGTGGCACTGGAGTGCATCAGAAGCCTGGGGCAGTTGTGACTGCTGAGGATAGGTTTCCTATCCTCTTTAGTGTGTCTTTTCTTATTATCGTGCTACAACCAGGTACTGTAATCTCTCAACTGGCTTTCTTAGATATTATAAAGGAGTCTGGTGTCCCTTTTGGCAGGCATGGCAATGGGGTGGGCCATAAACTCAGGGCAGATGCAGCCAGCACAAGCCTGGGGCACACCTGCAGTCAGTGGCCACTGAGTCCTGCCTGCTGCTAAGTGCTTTCCAGAGCCTATGGCTCCTGATATTGTTCCAGCAGTGGTGCAGGCTGGAGATTGAGTTTGTCACATAATCCTGATGTCTGGTGATGGGTACCATCTGGTGCTAGGGTGGGTCTAGAGGCTCAGTCCATAGGTACTGGCCTGGAATATGGAACCATGGTGTTCTGCTCAGTGCTGGGTTCTATTGTGGTGGACCCAGTGTTAGGGTCCAAGGCAAAGTCCTGTACTCCCTTCCTTCTCTTTACTCCAAGTGGATGTTATCTCTCTCTGCACACTGTACTGTCTGGGGTTAGGAGAGGGTAATACAGGTAAGGTACAACTATCCTCTTTAATGTGTCTTTTCTTATTATTGTGCTACAACCAGGTACTGTAATCTCTCAACTGGCTATCTTAGATATTATAAAAGTGTGTTTTTGTGTGTGGATAGTTGTTTAAATTGATGTTTCTGAAGGGGGACTATCACTGGAGAGTCCTACTTTATCATCTTGCTCAGCCCCTTCCCAAACTTACCTTTGACTAGTCAAATGATATCTTAGTACCAACCAAGTGCTCAATGATGCTATTCTTATTTTCATGTAAATGCATGCATTTAGTTACCTGATTGATTGTCCATCATTCCCAGAGAGCATGAATTTCACTGTGGGAAAATTGTTTCAATACTCATTCATTCTTTTACTCATTCAATAATTTATTGAGAATCTATTATGTATCAGGCAATGTACTATATTCTGGGTAAACAAAAAAGGAGAGAAGGCATTTTTCTTTCTATGAGATAATAATACTCTCGTGGAGTCTACAGATAATAACAGCACAGTATGATAAGTACAAGGACAGAGATGGCTCCATGGTGCCAGAGGAGCATGTAGTGAGGACATCTTACTCAGTATGATGGATTTGAATGTAAAATGCATTCTTATAAGTAATATCCATTGGCTCAGTTTCTATCATAAGGAGGGTTTTGTACTGAATTCTGAGTATCCAAGAGGTATATGACCTCAAGGGGCTTAAGATCAAGTTGCTGACAAGGGATATTTACATATTTAGGGAACAATGAATACAGATAGTATGCATGATTCTTGTGGGGTAGCAATAGGAAAAAAAGTTGAAGAGGTTGTTTAGGGCAACATTTTGAAGAGCCTTGACTGCTATACTAAGAGTTCTTATACTTTATTCAATGTGCTAGCTAGTCAAGGGGCCATTGGATTTTTTTGAGAAGAAGTGAATATCAATGTCTAGCTTCCTTGCTATAAGTTTAAAAATTCAAGGTATTGTGCCTCCCTTGTTTGTCACTGTCAACCCAGAGCCCAACACATTT
Organism: Daubentonia madagascariensis; assembly: GCA_023783475.1. Classification (NCBI taxonomy): domain Eukaryota; kingdom Metazoa; phylum Chordata; class Mammalia; order Primates; family Daubentoniidae; genus Daubentonia; species Daubentonia madagascariensis. The sequence goes on from JAKFHU010001599.1 coordinate 4,779,305, forward strand.
CTTAGCCCATAGCATGTGCTCAATAAATATTTATTGACCAACAGCCTATATACAAAGTGGTATCTTAGAAAAATAACTCTGGCTATTGTTAAGAGCATGTATTGAGTGGCAGATTAGAGATAGGAAAACCAGTTTGGCTGCTCTTGAGTAAGGTAATGAAGATCTAGACTATAGTGGGAATATTGGGAATAGAATGATGAAATGCTTGTGAAGAAGAAATGGATAGTACTTAACAACTGGTAGAAACGAGAACTGTTAGAAACAAGGAAAAGGCTTTGATGGTATAACAAAAAAGAGCTGTTGGCAGAAATGGGGGAGTTTGGCAGAGAATCTAATTTTGGGAGAAAGATTATGAATATGGCTTTAAAAATGAAAATACACTAGTCCAGGTGTTTTCAACTAACCTCCAATAGACTAATTATGGCAATTACAGGCAACTAGTTTTGTCTGTTGTTATCACACATAGTGGTTATGTTCAAACCATCAATTATAGGAAGGTTCTGATGCCAAGGTCATAACATTTTCTATACAGGTGGCGTAGGCAGAAAAGCCACGATACCTTTCAAGATTGAGGGTTTTTTGAATTTGGAATGTTGTAGTCTATTTTGTGCTGCTATAACAGAATACCTGAGACTCAGCAATTTACAATGAACATAAATTTATTGGCTTACAGTTCTGGAGGCTGAGAAGTCCAATATCAAGGTGCCAGCATCTGGCAAGGGCCTTAGTACTGTGTCATCACATGGCAGAAGGCAAAAGGGCAAGAGCACAAGAGAGTGAACCCACTCCTGTGAGCCCTTTTTATAAGGCAGCATTAATCCATTCATGAAGGTGGAACCCTCATGACCTAAAAACTTCCCACTAGGTCCCACCTCCCAACACTGTTGCGTTGAGAATTAAGTTTCCAACACATGAATTCTGGGGAATGCATTCAAAACATAGCATGGGACAAACTAATCAATCAAATGAAAGTGGAAGTGACTCCCACAGCAACTCTTAATAATAATAATAATAATAATAAATCATACAGAAATTCTGAAATAACTAACCATTGAAATACTATCTTTTAAAATTCAGTACTGCAATTTCAAGGTACAGTTCCATTAACTAGCATACTGAGAAAAAATGCTATGTATGCCCTTACAGAGAACAGGCAGTTGAATGCTGTTTAAAAAAATGGTAATAGAAATACAATAGCAATTTGCTAAGCCAATATGTCATAACTTTGATTATGCAAAAAGTGAAGTGGAGTGTAGTGAATTTGAGGTCAACTTTTCAAACAAGTCATCAGGGGGAAAATAAGAAAAGTGCCAAAGAGCTAAATATGCATGAAGCTGCTATTGAAGTTTAATGGAAAAATGGGGCTCTTGTCAGCTAGCTGAGTACTTAATAATGTTAACACCACTACAAACAAGTTGTGGTTTATTGCTTCAATTTCCTACGTACTGGCAAGAGAATTAACAAGACTGACGCATTAAGATCTTAGATTTCAGTCAAATTAGGTGACTAAGAGGGTGATGAAAAAACACTTGTTCTCAGAAGGAACACAACTCTATCAGGAACTTGTTACATTCTGCATCAGATCATTGGATGAGCTGCTGATTTAACAGTTGCACTGAAAAGTAAACCCCTTAATCAGGCCTTTTTGTACAAGAGCTATTATGTTTTAGGTGATTTGAAGGAATAATATGCAGAAATAGGAAGCACAGGTACATCTCTGAATATTTGTGTATTAATTCAGAAAGTTGAATAAAATACAATGCCTTTGTGAATATCCCTGATTCATTTAGAATGTAAGATGCTACTGAAATAGAGTTTGTTAAGGTGAATGAACATTAGTTTTCTCTCATATTTTATGGAGGCTCTCCAAGCAATTAAATGGCTCTTCTGAATTTCTTGGTCAAATAGAAACTTCCTCCTTCAAGCTTTTTCTCAGCACCAGTATGGATGATATGACCCAGTGACAATTGTCACTGTTCTTATCTACCTTTTCTGGCTCATAAACCAGGCAGAGAAAAGCGATTGGTTCATTACAAAATAGTGTGTACATATGGCCTCTATAGAAAAGGGTGAAACAAGAGGTAAAAATAGTAGACCAATTGATGAAGGGTTGAAGACGTTGCTGAGGAAGTATAGCAGCAACTTCAGCTTCTTCAGTGAAAAATATGCTTGTTGTATGTTGTACTGGCAGAGACATAGACCAGTAGAACAGGACTGAGACAACAGATAAAAAACCATCCTCATATAGCCATCTGATCTTTGACAAAGCAGATAAAAACATATACTGGGGAAAAGAATCCCTATTCAATAAATGGTGCTGGGAAAATTGGATAGCCACATGTACAAGACTGAAACTGGATCCACACCTCTCAACTCTCACAAAAATCAACTCATGATGGACAACAGACTCAAACCTAAGATGTGAAACCATAAGAATTCTGGAAGAAAATGTTGGAAAAACTCTTATAGACATCAGCCTAGGCAAAGAATTTATGAAGAAACCCCCAAAGCAATCACAGCAGCAACAAAAATAAATAAATGGGACCTGATCAAATTAAAAAGCTTCTGCACAGCCAAAGAAACTATCACTAGAGTGAACAGACAATCTACAGAATGGGAGAAAATATTTGCATGCCATACATACGATTAAGGGCTGATAACTAGAATCTATATAGAACCCAGGCAAATCAGCAAGAAAAAACCAAACCCCATTAAAAAGTGGGCAAAGGACATGAACAGAAACTTTTCAAAAGAAGATAGATGAATAGCCAACAAACATATAAAAAATGCTCAACATCTCTAATCATCAGGGAAATGTAAATCCAAACCACAATGAGATATCACTTAACTCCAGTGAGAGTGGCTTTTATCAAAAAGTCCCAAAACAACAAATGCTGGTGTGGATGTGGAGAGATAGGAACACTCACACACTGCTGGTGGGACTGCAAACTAGTACAACCTCTATGGAAAGTAGTATGGAGATACCACAAAGAACTAAAAGTAGAACTACCATTTGATCCAGCAATCCTACTACTGGTTATTTACCCAAAGGAAAAAAAGACATTCTATAAAAAAGACATCTGCACTTGAATGCTTATAGCAGCATAATTCACAATTGCGAAGATGTGGAAACAACCCAAGTGCCCATCAATACATGAGTGGATTAATAAAATGTGGTATATGTGTACCATAGAGTACTACTCAGCCATAAAAAAAATGATGAACTTCCTATTATATTATCCTGGATGGAGCTGGAGCCCATTCTTCTAAGTGAAGTATCACAAGAATGGAAAAACAAACACCACATGTATTCACCATTAAATTGGTACTAATTGATCAACACTAATGTGCACACATGGGAAGTAACATTCATAGGGTGTTGGGTAGGTGGCGGGGGGAAGAGGAGATGGGTAAATCCACACCTAACGGTATGGTGGATGGGCATGCTTGGGTGGTGCAAAGGCAATTTATGTAACCAAAGCATCTGTACCCCTGTAATACTCTGAAATAAAAAATAAATAAATAAATATCCTTGTTGTGTACTTGAATTGACTAACAGTAACCTAATTATAGCATATGGAGAAAAATATAGTGTCATTGTCCAAATATTGAGTTTCCCTGTAGAGTATGAAAGGTCTCTTTAATTTGCAAGTAGATCTTTTCTCCAGGATATTTCCCTGATTTGATTCTTCTATTGGAGTAGAAGTTATAGATTCATTGAATCATAGGTTGTTAGACTTTAAATTCCAGTGGCTTAACAATTTTAGCAGCAGAATTCTTTTCAAAATGAAATTTTGTGTGAAAGTCCATTGTATCTATAGATGAAAGTGGAGCTGCTTTGGTAAAAGTGGGGAAGGGAGTTGGATCCACCAGCTACCTCCCCATCTCTGCATCAGCCACCCCCCTAAGGCACATTAGAGGGGCCCTACAATAGCAGGTATGGTTAGAAAACACATAAATTTCACAGATGATAAAACTAAGGTTCAGAGGTAGTGAAATGACCTGGCTAAAGTCACACAACCAACAAGGCAGAGGTAGCATTTAGCATTAGAACCCAGGTCTCCTAAGTTGGGCTAAAGTCAAGATGTTAATAGCCACCTGCTGGATGGTAAAAGGTGGTAAAAGGCTTAGCTCTTAGGCCTCTCAAACTACCACTCTGTCGCAATGTTCAGCAATAATTAACAAAAAGGAGAAAGTTGCATTAATTTTCCTCCTATTAAATAGTCGGCTTAAGAGTCAAAGGCAAAACAGATCTTGTCTAGTACTTGGTAGCTCTCAATTCCATGGGGGAAAGGAAGATGTTAGGCACAGTCATTAGGAGGGCTTCTTACAGGAGCAGAAGTTGCTTGGGAAATTACAGAACCATTGACTAGAATACATCAAGTACAAAAGGAAGATGTAATAATAGAAAAGTAGTTATGCACCTAAGTCCTAAAATGTAGTATTCCATCCATCCTGAGAGGTAATTACTCCTGTCATTACTAAGCTCTGCCATCGCTCAGTCTAGCGTGATAGATGGCTTCATGCTCAATCCCATCACAAGCAGATCTTGCTTCAGGACCCTGGACTGTTACGGCTCAGCTGGGGTTCAGGCAGAGGAGAGAAATAGCCACCCTGGCGGTTTCTCACTGACCTTTAGGTATTGGTTACTGGCCTACTTAATTGAAATAAATGATTTTTTTTCATTAGTGCTTTATGGAGCCATTTAAAATTATAATCTTTCCTGTCTGAGAATTAATTTAATATAATCCACTATGATTACTGCTAATTGGATTTAATTTAGATTGAAATGTTTGAGCTTGTATAATGGATAGGGCTCTATTGCAGAGTGTGTGTGTGTGTGTATGTGTGTGTGTGTGTTCAAATTTCAGGAGATTGATTTTTCTTGCTATTGACTGCTGCAATTGTATGTTACCAAACCCTGGGCTAGCAAAACACCCAGAATGTTATTTTACTCCAAAACTAGTTTGTCCTTGTTGAAAGTTGTAGTTAGAGAACACACAGCATACTAAAATTCTATCTTGGGAAGGAACAAAATAGAGGCACACTATTTTCTTCTATCCTTCCCCCCATACCCACCCCTGAGGACACACTACAGCTTTTGCCCTAAACTATATTTTTGTACCTATACTTGTCTATAAAGCTCTTGAGGTTTGGTTAGCCATCCCTTGTGTGGATGCTGAAGAACCCTCTTTAATAGGCAAAATGGTAAATGGCATAAGCATTTAATTCAGGGAATAATCTTGGACAAAACAGTCTGGGGCTCAAAACAAGGGATGAAATGTTCCTTATCAAGAAAGGGTAGGGTATAATGAAATGCTGAACACCACTGCTAGGTGAGAGCCCATTCCTGGTACCTAACAATGGTGTTTGGTTTTTGCTTGCTTCCATGTCCCGAGTGGATCTTTGCTTGTGTCTTGCTGCTTTCTTTCTCTATTAAAGCTATAAAATGACTTAGTTTTGCCATAGTCAGGTGACTAAAACATCTTGGTGCTTTTCCAAACATGTATTTTTTAAGCCATTTATGCAGTGACACTGTGTCTTCAGAGCTCAGTGTCTCACCAGGGGCCTGACACATGCAGCTCACTAATGCACTGGCCTGGTTCCCTTTCTAACAGGAGGAACCAGTTAAAAGCCTGCTCCCACCTCAAGCTCATTGAGTCTAAAACCTGACTGGCCCAGAGGAGCGTTATTTTAGTGATTAAGACTTCAGATGGATTACCCTCGACTCAGATGCTATGGATGGATTTGGTTATCACAGTGTGCAGATTTAAGGCTTGCTATTGAAAACTACAGAGATGAGTTATCAGAACTGCTTCCTGTGAAACTGGAAGTATTATATACCAACTAAATATGTGCATGAAACCAAGAGAGGGCAGGAAAAGCAAATCCTGTTCCAAATCCGATGGGTGTAATACCCTCTTCCTTTGCTTTCTTTCCAATCTTTCCTGGTATTCTGGGAGCTAGAATTTACAGCCTTGGGAATCTATTTAAATGAGTTTCAGAATATTGTAGGATTGAAAGATAAGGAGTTAGGGGGAAAATTTCCTTGGAACCCAGAAAATTTACCATTACTTTATTCACTGTGATGTTGCTCCATCTTGAAACATCTGGGCATAGGAGTAATAGAAAAATTGTTTCATCAGGACAAGCAAGATGCTAATATCACAACTGAGAAGATGGCCTTGAAAACCCAGAAGAGAAAGTTGGATGTTGGTGCTGCCTCTTTTATCCTTCATAGATTGAGTGCCCATAGAAAGTGTCACTCTTGGGGCAAGATGTTGATTATAACCAGACTTTCTACTTTACTATGGGTTTTTAGCTTCATGTTGAAGGATAGGCAGGAAACACCAAGGCAGACACTATTGTTGTCAAGAGGGACGGGTAGTCCCCATTCACCATCAAGAGAAAAAAGGAAGTCCAATTTACATTTCCTTCTGTGAGATGGAGTATATAACAAATCTAAACGCCATCAAAGGGTCTATGGAATCTTCTGTTTAGTCTCCAGCCAAGGGTAAGGTAAGGTTCAACATGAAGAGTGAAGAAAGATAAATCCTTAGGAACTTATGTAATCTAGTAAAGCAGCTCCTAAATGAAATAAATGTGGGGAAGTATGTTGAGACTCTTAATAGGAAAGAGGAATTGGTAGCACAAATAAACAGTTTTCTGGATGGTCAGGTCACTTATGTGTTCATGTAAATCCAATCCAGGATATGAGCCAGAGATTCTCAATTCTCCTTTAATTGAGGTGCCCTCTTGTTTATTTCAACACTCTTCCGTCCCAGCCCCATTCCTCTGAATAAAAGTAGCAAATGACATACATTTGTTATATTTCAGATTAAAGTGAATGTAAATTACTTTAAGGTGGGGGAATAAAATTTCACAATGCTCCTTAAGATCACTGGAGGCACTCTGAGATGTCACAAACCCAATATTGGGAAACTGAACTAACTCTTCCGTTAAATTTGGTTTAAAGGGTTGCTAACTTTCAAATTTGTAATAAGTATGTTTAGAAATCATGAGGACAAACTTCCTTTGGGTTTGTACCAATTTCACCTTTTACCACAGCTCTTCCAACACTGTGGCCATCTGTTTTGAGGTAGGGACTGTTAAGTTCCATAGGAAACTTCAGACTCTTATCTACTCTTTCTGGTGCAAGAGATATATCAGCCTCAGGGGAATTTTGTGGTCCAGGTCTTTAAATAATAGCATCCATATTAGAATGTGCATTTGGTGATTTGGTACATCAGAGTGGACAAAATAAGAAGGTATGTGGGATTGGTTGATTGTTAGTACAGCCATCCAAAGATAGCACAGCCAGTAACCCACCATTTGATTTTACAAAGGGTTAAAATAGTCAGTGGAGGCTGTTATTGTCTTTTCTTTATTATTATTATTGTCATTGTTATTGTTGTAAAATAATGCACTTAAGAAAAATTCTAATAAATGGCATAAAAGTAAAAGTTTCCCTCCCCTTCTACTCTCTAGTACCATTTCCCAGAAAAACTACTCATAAATATTTTAATGATTCTGGAAGATCATAATGCTAAATAATATAGTGCTCTTTCTTGATTTGTCAATTTTAGGTAGTAAATATTGACTGTATTTTATGTTGCTGTGGCAGATGAGGAATTTAGCAAACTATACTGTCTTCCACCACATCTCTTTTCCCCTCAACTTTTTGTATTTGTTAGTTATATTATTTTTAAAACTGTCAATGATTTCATTTTCAAATTTGTATAATATATATCCAGCTCTACTTCTTGTTTCATCCAATTTTGACACTATTCATTTATTCCCCCTACCTTGTAAACAAAGGAAACTAACACATACACATGAAGTCCCACCTCTCCTTCCCCCCCCACCTCCTGACTGTTGTCTCCTGTGTCATTACTCTGATGTTGGCAAGATATATAAACTTTATAACTTACTTTACAACTATGAATTTGAACCATATGAAATTGTTATATTTGTAGGTCAAAAATAGTCAAATAGCAATTTTATGTGGTTCATACTAATACAATTATGTTTTCTGTGCTTCTGTATAGCTTGATTCTAAAAGTTGACAACAAATATACATTCACAATATTAGATATACGTATGTTTTACAAGACAAAACAAAGTAGTGTCATGGAGCCATGGTTTTAAGTATTACTTAAGACTCCAAAATATAAATCCAGTCTCAACTTCTCCCATGAAGTACAGACAGACATCTAACTAACTAGCTACTTGATACCTGTGCATGTTAACATGCCATCCCAAACTTCACCTGTCCAAAACAATTCTTAATTTCCATCCTGAAAAGTCATATCTCTGCTTTTTCCAATAAATAACACTACTACCCATCAGTTGCTTAAAGTTAAACTCCAGACCTGGGAATCGTCTCAGGTCGTCACCTGTCTTTCATCTCCTATTCTACCTTCACATAATATCTGCTATTGGCTTTTCATCCAAAATATATCCTTAATTGACCAATACTCAACCCTTCTAACACTACTACCCTCATTCAAACTATCATCATCTCTTGAATCATACCCTAGCAACAGTCACCTAACTGGTCTCCCGGTTTCTATTCTTGCTCTCATACCTACAATCCATTCTCTAGAGAGCGGGCAGAGTGATCTTAAAGAAGAAATCAGATCATTTCCCTCCCCTGTTTAAAACCCTCCAATGGTTCTGTTGTATTTAGAATGAAAGAAGAAAACCTTTTGCATGGCTTTCAAGGCTCTGCTTAATTTAGCCCCCAACAAACTTCTCTGATCATATTTCCCATTATTCACGTCCCTCACTTACAGTCTTTCAGCAACTGTGACCTTGCTGTTCCTGCCACACACCATGATGCCTTAAGGCCTTAGAATGTGCTGTTTCCTCTGCCTGTAATACTCTGCTTCCAGGTCTTTCCATGGCTGGATTTTTGCTGTCATTCAGATCTCAGTTCAAATATCACCTCCTTGCCTGATGGCCCAATCTTAAATAAATAGTACATACTGCCCCACCATTAGTCATTCACCCCCTGCGCTAGCCTCTACCCAGTTTTATTTTTTTCATAATAATTAGAACAAGCTGAAATTTTCTTGCTTATTATATTTATTTGTTCATCATTTATCTCCCACTATCTGAATGTTAGCTCCATTAGGACAGAGCATTTTTTCTGTTTTTGTTCACAGTCATATATATTCCCTGAGTACCCATGACAATGTCCAGCATGTAATACACACTCAGTAAACATTTGTTAAAGAACATATTTCCTAAAGAAAGATGTCACATTTGGTTTGTTTCATATTTGGAACATAGCTCTTTTGTGCAGCTTTTTCTTTTACCAGTGTTTCTAATTACCTTTTGTTCTTTCCCTTCCTCCCTTCTCCCCTTTCTCTTGCTCTCTGTCTCTCCCCACTTCTGGCAGAAGAGATTTTGCTATCATTTCCACGTTAAGAACTTCAAAGTTCTTACATATGCAATTTGTGGGATAGAATTTATTTTCTTCTTGAAGATATTTTTCAATCATCCCTCTAATTTCCTGTTCAGATTGAACCATATACATTCTATCATCCTGGGATACATTTTTGTTTCCCACTTTGAAAGTACATCCTTGAATGGTTTTTTTCCCCAAAAAAGATGAATGAAAATTAAAATTTATGAGTCTTTTTATGCAGAAAATGGTTTACTTTGTCCTCTCAGTGATTGTTTTGTTTTAGATATAAAATTTTAGGTTAAAATTTATTTTCCATTAGAACTTTGAAGACATGGTTGTTTACAGTTTTAATAAGGAGAGTAACATCAATCTAATCCTTGCTTCTTTTTTTAATTTTATTTTTTTATTTCAGAATATTATTGCTTCTTTAGAGATCACTGATTTCACTGATTTTCTTTTTTTTTAAATTTATTTATTTATTTCAGAGTATTACAGGGGTATATGGATGTTTAAGTTACATGTATTGTCTATACTCTGCCCGAGTCAGAGCTTTAAGCATGCCCATCTCTCAGAGAGTGCGCTCTGTACCATTTTCTTTTTATATCGGGAATCTTTTCATTTGTTCATTCATTCCACAAATGTTTATGGTAAATCTAGTATATGCCAAGTAGTATTTGAATCATTGGGTTTATAGAAATGAATAAAACATTGCTCATTGTTTCGTAGGCAAAAATCCCTGCTTCATGAAGCTTATTTTCTAGCATGTAAAGATAATAAAAAGGAAAAGTATATAAAATATATGGTATATAAGATGATGATAAATCCTAGGAAGATAAATAAAACATGGAGGGATAAGAAGTACTAGGAAAGGGGGTTAAATTTAGATAAGGTGGCCTAGGAAGACTCCACTAAGAAGGTGACTTTTGAGTAAAGAACTGAAGGAACCATGAGGATAAATCATGCCAATATCTGGTGGGAAAGATTTCCAAGTTAAAATGAATAGCCACAAAAGCCCTGATTTTAGAGCCTGCCTAGTGGGTTTCAGACACAGTTGGGATGCCAGTTGGACCATTGGAATGAATGAATGCATAGTAGGAGATGAAGTCATGAGCAAGTTATGGGGGATGTGATAGGCTAGAATGAAGACTTTAGCTTTTACTCTGAATGAGAGATGAAATCATTGTAGGGTTTTGAAGAAAGTCTACTGGATTGGAAATAGATTAAATGTGGGCAAGGGCAGAATCAGGGAGACTAACTGAGGAGGCTACCATAATAATTCAGGTAAGAGATGATGATGGTTTAGATCAGGGTGGTGACAGTTGAGGTGGTAATGAATGGCCAGACTCTAGATATATTTGGAGGCAGAGCCAATTGGATTTTCTGGACGTGATGTATGGGAAAAAGAGAGGAGGTCAAGTTTAAATCCAAGGGTTTTTGCCTGAGTGACTGAAAATATGGTGTAATTAAAGTATTTGAGGGAAATTGTAGGGGGATGTTTTCTTGGGGACAGGGTAGTTGGGATAGCAGAAGCCCAGTTTTGTATATTAGGCAGTTGGATATACAAATCTGTATTCAGGAGAGAAATGCAGGGTGAAGATATAAAGGTAAGACTCATCAGCCTAAATTCATGATATTGGATGATTCCACTAAGGAAGTAAGATGAGATAAAAAGAGAAGAGGAACAAGAAACAAGTCCTGGGTCACTTCAATGTTTGGAATCCACGGAGACAAGAAACTAGCAAATGAGACTGGGGAGGAATGGCACAGTGAATGAAGTATCCTGGAAGCCAAGTAATTTTCTCATTATCCTTCATAAGCTGAAGTTTCAACATGGGTAGGTGTGGGGCTACTTTTTTTCATCCTGTTGGCATTCCAAGGGCCCTTTTTATTTAAAAACTCCTGTCTTTATCTATGAAAAATTTCCCTCTATTATATCCCACCTTCTGTTGTTTCTTTTATTCTAGAACTCCTATTAGATAGATGTTGGACCTTTTGGTTCTATATTCTATATTTTTTGCCTTTTTGCTCATATTTCCATCTTGTTATCTTAAGCTATAAAAATTTCATTATTTATCCCTTCTACTTTAAAAATATTTTGTAGTCTTTTTTAATTTCCTAAGAAATTTCTTATTCTGTTTTGCTTCTTTGTTATAGGAACTCATTCTTAACTTCTGTTGCCAGAGTTATCTATTTCCTCTGGGGTCATTTGCTTTGTTTATTCAGGTTGGCCCTTCTCTTTCATTCTGTTGGTTTTCCTCAAGCATCTGGTTATCTGTGATTGGCCTTTTTTGTTTTTGAAGGAAAGACTACATTGACTAGAACAGTAGCTGGTATGGGTTTCTTTTGCAGGTGTATATGTACATTTCTCCAACCGGCTACTCTCTGGATTGGGAATACTGAATGCAGAATCTGTAGAAGTGGGTTGGTGCTTTCAATTGGCAGGCTTCTCTTTAGGATCTCTTAGTGGGAAGTAGGCAGGCTGACTCAAGACTCTTCCATGTAAGTGCTAAAGTAAGGAAGTAGTCTCAGGCTACAAAATCAACATACACCAAATCAGTAGCATTTCTATATACTAATAACAACCAAACTGAAAATCAAATCAGGAACTCAATCCCATTTACAATAGCTGCAAAAAAATAAAATACCTTGGAATATACTTAACCAAGGAGGTCAAAGATCTCTACAAGGACGACTATAAAACCCTGATGAAAGAAATCATAGATGTCACAAACAAATGAAAAAGCATCCCATGCTCATAGGTTGGAAGAATCAATGTTGTTAAAATGCCTATACAACCCAAAGTAATCTGTAGATTCAATATAATTCCTATCAAAATCCAATGTCATTTTTCACAGAATTAGAAAAAGCAATCTTAAAATTTATAAGGAACCAAAAAAGAGCATGAATAGCCAAAGCAATCTTAAGTAAAAAGAACAAATCTGGAGATATCACATGACCTGACTTCAAATTGTACTACAAGATGATACCAACGAAAACAGCATGGTAATGGTATAAAAGTAGACATACAGATCAAAGGAACAGAATAGAGAACCCAGAAATAAAGCCAAATATATACAACAACTTGATCTTTGACAAAGCAGACAAAAACATACACTGGGGAAAGGACACCCTAGTCAATAAATGGTGCTGGCCAAACTGGATGGCCTCATGCAGAAGAATGAAACTGGATCCCTATCTCTCACCATACACAAAACTTGACTCCGGATAGGTAAAGGACTTAAATGTAAGACCTGAAGCCATAAAAATATTAGAAGAAAACCTAAAAAAAACTATACTTGACATTGGCCTAGGTAAGGAATTTATGACTAAGACTCCAAAAGCAAATGTGACAAAAACAGAAGTAAATAAATGGGACTTAGTTAAACCAAAAAGCTTCTGCACAGCAAGAGAAATAATTGACAGAATAAATAGACAAACTACAGAATGGGAGAAAATATTTGCAAGCTATACATCTGGCAAAGCACAAATATCCCAAATTTCTAAGGAACTCAAACAAATCAGCAAAAATCCCCAAAATAACCCCATTAAAAAGTGGACAAAAGTTATGAACAGACATGTTTCAAAAGAAGAGAAACAAATAGCCAAAAAAGATGAAAAAATTCTCAACATCACTGTCATCAGGGAAATGCAAATTAAAACCACAACAAAATACCACCTTATTCCAGTCACAATGTCCACTATTAAAAGGTCAATAAGCAGTAGATGCTGGCATGGATGCAGTGAAAAGGGAACACTTATTCACTCTTGGTAGGAATGTAAGTTAGTACAACCTCTATGGAAAACAGTATGGAGATTCCTCAAAAAACTAAAAGTAGACTCATGGTTCTATCCAGCAATTCCACTACTGAGGATCTACCCAAAGGAAAAGAAGTCATTTTATAAAAAGGGCACCTGCACTCATATGTTAATCACAGCACAATTCACAATTGCAAATATATGGAACCAACCTAAGTGCCCATCAACTGTCAAATGGCTAAAACAAATGTGGGGAATTAGGGCAAGTTGGTGGACTAGATGCAGCCCACATATGCCACTCTCAAGAAGAAAGTTGCAGGTGGATGTCCACTTATGGATGGGCCTTCTTGAAAAGAGCATTGTGAATCACCAGAGGAGTGATGGGGGACATTCAGAGTGAAGGAGAAGGTGACAGGGAGATTCATTCTGCAATATTGGAAAGTACCTGGAGGAGGCATCCATACGTGGGGAAGGACAGGAGGAGAAAGTCCTGGGGATCCATGCTGCACTGCAGGCACTGTGGCCTGAGCTGTGAAAGGGCCCCCCCACCACCACCACAGACCTTGGGTCTGATCAGGGAGCTTCTTGGAGTCTGTGTATCAACATTGCACTAGAGAGCAAGTGCAGCAGGGACATAGTGGCTTCCTTTCCTGGGTTACTGCAACTGATGCCATTCTAGGCACTCAGGCCTAGGGAACCAGGTCTACATGGGGCTTGGCTTTGCTGCAGCCACCACTGCATCATCCCCTCTGGGCTGGGGGAGGAGTGGGAAAAGTGGACATTCTCCTGTGCCGTGCCCTGTGACTGAGAGCTGAGCATCCCTCCCCCACAACAGAGGATTAGAACAGAACAGGCACCACAGATGCCACACATGCCACCTGAGAGGCCTCATGGCAACTTCCTCCATGGGACTTGGGCAAGAGGAGAGCCCTTGCCACCTGATGGCCCTGGCCCCACAGCCCCACATCTGAAGGCTCATTGCTGCTGCCAGGCCCTGTGGCTGTGCCCCCAAGACTCTAGCACTGCCCCTGAGCCCCATGGCTCCACCTCCAAGGCTCCACTGTTTAGGCTAGGCCCATGTCTCTGCCCTCAGGGGCTTAATGCTGTGGCTAGGCATCACAGCTCTGCTCCTGAGACTCCAGCACTGCCACTGGGCCCCAAGGCTCTGCCCCCTAGGCTCCAACCTTCCCCTCGTGCCCTGAGGCTCCATCCCCAAGCCACCACTACTGCCTCTGGGCCTGTAGCTCTGCCCCCAAGGCTCCAGTGCCACCCCTGGGATCTGAGGCTTAACCCATGAGGCTCCACTGCTGACACTTTGCACGTGACTCCAACCCTCAAGGCTCCACCACTGTTTCCCAGCCCTACAGTCACACCCCCAAGGCTCCAGCATTGCCAGCAGGCCCCACAGCTCCACCCCTAGCCACCACTGGCTGCCTGGTGGGAAAAACCCCCATGGTCCAAGGCTCCACCAGGGACGTGCCAGCCTTGAGCCACCATCACAGCTGGACCTGGTTGGAATGATTGCCCATGGCACAGACACCCATGACCAGTGCCAAAATAGCCTCACCCAGCTTCTACTGTCACCTGTGTGGGAATACCCAGGCAGAATGATCCCCCACAATGCCAGGCTCCATGGAGAAAGTCTCACCCAGCCCCCAACCAGAGCTTCCAACAGCAGCCTGGGAAGCACCCACCACTCCACAAGAAAATCATCCAGCACTAGCTTGAACTGGACAATCACAGGGGAAAGGGACAAGACAGAAAAGCTGCATTACAGGCTCTCAGTGCACCTGCCCCTGCCCTGCTGGATCACTCTTCCAGAGTAGGACACAAAAGTGCCGTCTAGGGACCTCTCCTTCTTACTAAGTGGGAGAGTTCCCAGCAAAGGAGAACAGGCATGCTGCAAACCTATCAGCCCTGAGCAGAAAAAAGAGGATTCAGATGAGGAGAAAAAACCCAAAAAACTGCAAAAGAACTCTGGCAGAATGAAAAAAACAAAACAGTTCAAATCCCCAAGGGATCACAATGGATCTACAGCAATGGGCTCCAAACAAAAGGAAATTGTCAAAATGTCAGAAATAAAATTCAAAATATGCATGGCAAATAAGAGAATGAAATGGAAGAAAAAGTTGAAAACCAACAAAAAGAAGCCAAAAAATATTTCAGAACATCAATAAAAAAAAAAAAGAAAGTCACTAAAGAGCTAGACAACATAAGAAAGGGTATAATACAACTTAAAGGAATGAAAGAGTCATTTAGGGAATTTCAAAATATACCAGAAAGCTTCAATAACAGGGTAAACAAAGCAGAAGAAAAAATCTCAGAGTTTGAAGACAAGGCTCCCAAACTAACCCAGTCAGTCAAAGATGCAGAAAAGAGAATAAAGAAGAATGATTCAGTCAGAGAAATATGGGACTATGTGACTCAAACTAATATATGAATTATAGGTATCTCTGAGGGAGAAGAAGAAAAAGCAAATGGCATGGAAAACCTATTCGAGGGAATTATTGAGGAGAACTTCCCTGGTATCACCAGAGATTCTGCTATCCAGATACAAAGATGGTCATCGAACATTCATAGTAAATAGGGAATCTCCAAGACACATAGTCACCAACTTGGCCAAAGATAAAATTAAGGCAAAAATTCTACAAGCAGCAAGACAAAAGCAACAACTAACCTACAAAGGAAAACCCATCAGGCAAAGAGCAGATTTCTCAGTAGAGCCCTCACAAGCTAGAAGGTTTTAGGGATCCATTTTTTAAACAGAAAAACTGCCAACCAAGAATTGTGTACCTTGCAAAACTAAGTTTCATAAATGATGGAGAAATAAATAATTTTCCAGATAAGAAAACACTAAAGGAATTTGTTATTACCAGACCTGCCCTACAGGAGATGCTCAAAAGTGCATTATACATAGAACAGCATAATATATACCAATCAATACAAAACACCCAGAAGTTAAAGCACACAGCTCTCATAAAACAATAGCACAAGACAGAAAACAAAGCAATAAGATATCACCCAACATGATGATTAGAAAAGCATCCCACATATCAATACTAACACTAAATGTGAATGGTCTGAATGCCCCACTTAAAAGATGTACATTGGCTAAATGGATTAAAAAAAAAACACAACATCAGTGTCTGCTGTCTCCAGGAAACACATCTAACCCACAAGGACTCACACAGACTCAAGGTGAAGGGATGGAAAAAAATATTCCATGCAAATGGAAACCAAAAGTGAGCAGGTGTAACCATTCTCATATCAGATAAAATAGAGTTTAAATCAACAACGGTTAAAAAAACCATAAAAATGGTCATTATATAATGATAAAGGGAGCAATTTAACAAGAAGACATAACAATTCTAAATATATATGCACCTAACACAGGAGCTCCCAGATTCATACTGCAAATTCTACTAGATCTAAGCAAAGAAATAAACAGTAGCAATGTAATTGCCAGAGATTTCAACACCCCATTTACAGAGCTTGATGGATCATCAAAGCAGAAAATCAATAAAGAAACACTGGACTTAAACAGAACTCTACAACAAATGGTCCTAACAGACATTTGTTGTCTGTCATTACAGAACATTCTACCCCCAAACTACTGAATATACATTCTTTTCATCAGCACATGGGACATGCTGCAAGATTGAGCATGTCTTAGGCCACAGAACAAATCTCAGGAAATTCAAAAAAATTTGAAATCATACCATGTATCTTCTCACACCATAGTGGAATAAATGTAGAAATCAATTCCAAGAGAAACACTCAAATCTACACAAAGTCATTGAAATAAAACAAACATGTTGAATAATCTTTAGGTCAATGATGAAATCAAGATGGAAATCAAAAGATTCCTCAAACTGAATGACAAAGTGGACAAAAGCTATCAAAATCTTTGTGATACAGAAATGCCTACATGAAAAAGACAGAAAGATCACAAATTAGCCACCTAATGTCACATCTAAAGAAACTAGAAAAGGAAGAGCAAACCAAACCCAAATCCAGCAGAAGAAAAGAAATAACAAAGCTCAGAGCAGAACAAAATGAAATAGAAACCAGAAAAACAGTACAAAGCATCAACAAAACAAAAAGTTGGTCCTTTGAAAAGATACACAAAATGGATAGACTGGTAGCTAGGTTATCCAGAATGAAAGAACCCAAATTAGCTCAATCAGAAATGAAAAAGGAGACATTATAACTGATACCACAGAAATACAAAATATCATCCATAAATACTACAAAAGTCTCTATGTGCATAAACTAGAAAACATAGAGAAAATGGATAAATTCCTAGAAACACAAAACTGCCCAAGCCTCAATCAGGAAGAAATAGAAATCCTGAACAGATAAAAAATGAGCAGTGAGATTAAAGCAATAATGAGAAATATCCCAACAAAAACAAGTCCAGGACCAGAAGGATTCACAGCTGAATTCTACCAGACCTACAAAGAATAACTGGCACCTACCCTACGAAGTTATTTCATAACATCATTAGGGAGGGGATCTTCCCTAACCCATTCTATGAAGCCAGTATCACCTTGATAGCAAAGCCAGGAAACAATATAGCAAAAAAAAGAAAATTACAGACCAATATCGCTTATGAACATAGACGCAAAAATCCTCAACAAAATACTGGAAAACAAAATTCAACAGCACATCAAAAAGATTCACCATTTCTATTCAACATAGTACCGCAAGTCTTAGCCAGAGCAATCAGGCAAGAGAAAGACATAAAGGGTATCCAAATTGAGAAAGAGGAGGTTAAACTATTGCATTTTGCTGAAGATATGATTTTGTATCAAGAAAATCCCAAAGACTCCACCAGAAGACTCCTAGAATTGATAAATAAATTCATCAAAGTCTTAGGTTACAAAATCGTTGTATAAAATCAGTAGCATTTCTATATACTAATTACAGTCAAGCTGAGAGTCAAATCAAAGACTCAATACCATTCACAATAGCCACGAAGAAATTAAAATACTTAGGACTATACTTATCCAAGGAGGTGAAAGATCTCTACAAAGAGAACTATGAAACACTGAGGAAAGAAATCACAGATGACACAAACAAAAGGAAAAACATCTCATGCTCATGTATTGGTAGACTCAACATTGGTAAGCTGTCCATACTGCCCAAAGTGATTTAAAGATTCTATGCAATCCCCATCAAAATACCAACATCATATTCCACAGATCTACAAAAAGTAATTCTATGCTTCATTTTGAAGCAAATATAGCCCGAATAGCCAAAACAATCTTAAGCAAAAAGAACAAATCTGGAGGCATCACATTACCAGATTTCAAATTATACTACAAGGCTATAGTAACTAAAACAGCATGGTACTGGTATAAAAGTAGGGACATAGACTAATGGAACAGAATAGAGAACCCAGATATAAAACATATAGCTACGACCAGCTGATCAACAAAGCAGACAACAACATCTGCTGGGGAAAGGAAGCCCTATTCAATAAATGGTGCTGGGAAAACTAGATAGCCACATGCAGAAGAATGAAATAGGGCCCCTGTCTCTTGCCATATACAAAAATTAATCAAGATGGATAAAAGACTTAAATGTAAGGCATGAAACCATAAAAATGCTAAAAGAAAACATAAAAACTCTTCTGGACATCAATCTAGGCAAATAATTTATTGCTAAGACCTCAAAGGCAAATACAGCAACAACAAAAATAAATAAATGCTACTTGATTAAATTAAAAAGCTTCTGCACAACAAAGGAAATAATCAACAGAGTTTTAAATAGAAAACCTACAGAATGGGAGAAAATATTTGCAAACTGTACATCCGATAAAGGGCTAATATCCAGAATCTACAAAGAACTCAAACAAATCAGCAAGTAAAAAAAACAAACAACCCCATTAAAAAATGGGCCAAAGATAGGAATAGAAGTTTTTCAAAAGAAGAAAGACAAATGGCCAACAAACAGATGCAAAAATGTTCCACATCACTAATCATCAGGGAAATGCAAATTAAAACCACAGTGAGATACCATCTTACCCCACCAGAATGACCATTATTAAAAAGCCAAAAAACAATAGAGAGGTTGGTGCAGATATGGTGAAAAGGCAATGCTTATACACTTTTGGTGGGAATGTAAATTAGTACAACCTCTATGGAAAACAGTATGGAGATTTCTCAAAGAACTAAATGTAGACCTACCATTCAATCCAGCAATCCCACTACTGGGTATCTACTCAAAGGAAAAGAAGTCATTTTATCAAAAAGACACCTATACCTGAATGTTTATTGTAGCACAATTCACAATTATAAAGGTATAGAACCAACCTAAGTGCCCATCAACTGAGTGGATAAAGAAAATGTGGTGTGTGTGTGTATATATATATATATATATCATGGAGCACTACTCAGCCATAAAAAGGAATGAAATAATGTCTTTTGCAGCAACTTGGATGGAACTAGAGACCATTATCCTAAGTGAATTATCTCAGGAAAGTATTGTAAAACCACATGTACTCTCTAATAATTGGGAGGTAATTGATGGGCACACACAGGCACAAAGTTGTAAAGGTCATTAGAAACCAAGAAGGATGGAGGAGTAAAAACTTACCTATCAGGTACAATGAACATTATTCAGGCTATGAGCAAGCTAAAAGACTTGACTTAAGCATTTTAAAAGGTATCCATGTAACAAAAAACATTTCTTCCCTCCTGCTATTTTGAAATTTAAAAAAAGGAAAATATGGTATATATACACCATGGAATACCACTCAGCTATGAAAAAGATTGGAATAATGTGTTTTTCAGCAACTTGGATGGAACTGGAGGCCATTATACTAGGTGAAGTAACCCAGAAACAAAAGAAAACAAACACCACATTGTCATACAGAGTGACATATGGACATTGGAGACGCAGAAGGGAGAGGGTAGGAGGAGGGTGCATGATGCAAAACTACCTATTGTGTGCGATGTACACTATTCAGGTGATGGGTACACAAAAAGCCTAAACTTCTCAACTATGCAATTCATCCAAGTAATAAAAAAAAAACATTTGTACCCTGAAATCTATTAAAATAACATTTAAAAAAATAAGGTAGGGAAGACTTCACTTTGGGAGTAGAGTAATTCAAACTTTATTGTAGAAATAGAAGACTAATGTATTCCATTCCTTGATGGAGCTGCCTTTTCCTATTTTTTTCCCTCCAGATGAGGCATAGTGTCACCCTACATCTTTCTTTACCTAGCTACAACACCCATACTATTGGCCTTCTCCAGGTAAATATTCTACTCTGTTTAGGAAGCTATTCTTGGGATTCCAGATAGGAACACATATTGCAGCCAGCTTCTTTGTATGCATGGAGGAGTGGGAAGGGGGACGGGGGACACCTGGCTCTGTTACCCATTGACAGTCCTCCAATGTGACCACCCTGCTTGCTGTCCCAAGTCCCATTTCTGGTCTTAGCACCTGCTGACTCTGAGCTTGGAGCCTTGCAGGGGCTCTGCCAATGAGAGTATCTTCTACCTCTGTTGAGTCTTCATACACTATGCTGCTTCCCAATATATCTTTACTGGGATTTGATTGGGTAGTTGAAGAACAGATAAATAAATGCAAGTGCTCAGTCAGTCATCTGGAACCAGAAGTCCTGAGGCTATTTTCCAACTTTAAACTCTAACTATAGTACTTTCCTGACTTTCCAGTTTATTTAATAAAATATTTACTGTATTAAGCAGCTACATAATCTGTCAACACACTATCCTTAACCTCCAGATATGGATCCTTCTGCATGCTTACCTTTGCTTCTTTGAGCTGGTGGGTGGAAATGGTGGCTAGGATAAGGAGAAGACCTACAGTATTTCATTTAATATCCTTAACAGCTTTATGAGTTAGATACAAATGAGGAAGCAGAAGCTCAGAGAATATGGGAACTAGACTGATGCCATATGCATTGTCAGTGGCAGACCTGGTATTGGAATCCAAGTCTGGTTTACTTCAAATGTGTGTACTTTCCATTACACAAAACTCCCTCCCTACTTCTTTGCCAATGTCCTCTATCATAGAAAAGAAGCCTAATTCAACTACAACCTTTGCAGGCTTTCACAATTAAAATTAAAATTTCAGCATGTTATGTATGAGAAACATTGTGGTTATGGGATTTAATTGGTGGTTATCTAGGTATCTTAGTGATTTATAATCTTTTTTTTGTGAAACACATTGCTTTTCAAATGTTAAGAAATGTACCTCAGTGGGGAGGCTGATACTCTGTGCCTTCTATTTCTATCATAAATTTAATGAATAACCAGTAAAATTCTGCTGGAGGTGGTGGTTGGGTTAGTAATTTTTGTTGTGCATTGTCTGAGGAGTAGACAGTCTGGGGAGTAGACAGATTTAGAAATGGGTAATTAGGCTGGTCACGGCGGCTGACACCTGTGCACCTTGGGAAGCTGAGGCAGGAGGATTGCTTGAGGCCTGGAGTTCAAGACCAACCTGGGCAACATAGTGAGACCCATCTTTACAAAAAATAAAAAACCTAACTGGGCATGGTGGCACGCACCTGTAGTCCCAGCTACTTGGGAGGCTGAGGCAGGAGGATCTCTTGATCCCAGGCATTGGAGGTTGCAGCGAGCTATGATCGTGCCACTATACTCCAGCCTGGGTGACAGAGTGAGACCCTGTCTCTACCAAAAAAAAATGGGTAATTAAAGAATGGAGTGATTAGTGCTACTAGACTATGCAAGGTTGAGACTAGAATAAGGTAAGTGAGGTATTTGCCTAGGGTACAAAATTTAAAAAGGCTCCAAAAACTCAGTAATCAAGGTAAACATTTTAATGGAATATTTAAAAAATCAAAATTGACGCCAAAAATCCTCGATGAACAAAAGTGCCTTCTTTTGCCATGTATGGTAACGTATTCACAGGTTTCAGGGATTAGGTCACGGACATCTTTGGGGAGAGGGCATTATTCTGCGTTCACATGTACTACCATGTGAAAGAGCGGGATACTTCATGGGGCAGTGCCTGCGAAAGGGGAAGGTGGGAAGAGGGTGGCAGGAGTGAGGCTTCCACCCTCGTTACTGACAGGACTTGTCCTCCCATTGATTCTTGCAAGTGTTTTGGGTGTTGGCAATGGCTGAGCTTTGCATAGAGGTCTGTAGGATCTTTTGTCTTGCCAAAATAGACTAGGCACTAATCAAGTTTGGCAATTGCTGCTCTGGAAAATCAAAGCAAGAGCTTGAATAGAAACGCTCCACCTTGACAGGGTGCTAGCCAAACGCAGTATTATGGCCATCTGGAGAGATAAATTCATGATGCAGGTTCCATATGTGCTTCAGGGAATATTTTCTTGGATTGGTCAAAGCAATGACCGCTGTGGTATCTGAAACTAGCAAGATTGAAATGTGCGAGTATATCAGGGTTGTTGCCTTCGGAATGACTTCCTTGGGATGGTTCACTGAGTTACTGAGGCCCACGATGGACAAAGGGGTTAGTGTGATGCAGATTTTAGAGACAGCTCCTAATAGGCAACAGATCAAGTTGAGCTCTCTAAGCATATCTTGCTTGCATTGAAGAGAATTTGTCCTAGGCTGCTTCAATTACAAGATAACAGCCAGGACAGTATGAGTCTTGATTAAGTTAGAGCAGAAAAACAAATAGGATACTTAAGACCAGAAAATGTGCCTGGCAGAAAAATCAGGTTTCCTAGCCCACGTCACACCTCTCCTTCTCCTGCCCCCACACTTCATCCACATAGCATCCACCTGTTGTAAAATCTTCCCAGAAGGTATGTGTTTTATTTCCCAAACCGAAGCAATTTTCACAGCCTTTGAGCAGGTCCTTAGTCATATTACATTTCTATTCCCAAGTCAGGGCTATATCATGGTCATCTAAAAAATATTTTGTTTTTAATGCAGCTTTTCCACTATAAAATAATAAATATTCATTATAGAAAACTGGAAAAGTATGGAAAATGAGATAAAGGGAGAAATTGCATAATCTGACCTCTGAAAATTGATTATTGATAATGTCTTAGCTTGTTTTCTTTCAGTTATTTTCTATGCATAGTGATTTTTCTATGCATAGTTATATATATTCATATATGTGTGCATATGTGTGTGTGTATGTAGGAATATATATGCATGTGTATATATGTATATATGTGTGTGTGCCTATAGAGGACACGAATAGACACAAGTGTGTGTATGTGTATATATATACATATAAAATTAAGAGTGTTTGCAATTTCGTACTTGGATTTTTTTACTTACCATTCTTTGCTCTCATCTGTTTTGACCAATGAACATCAGCCCACACAGTCAACCACTTACTTCCTCCTTCTTGAAACACTTACTTCCCTTGGCTTCTCTGTCACCACACTCTTCTAGTCTTCCTCTGATTTACTTCTTCCTTGTTCTCGGTGTCCTTTGTTAACATAGCTCCCCTTAGCTGGCTGCTGAATGTTGAAATTCTTTGGAGCTAAGGCCTGTCCCTCTTTTCTTCTGGCTTTGTGTTCATGCTCTAGGTGGTTTTCCCCTTTGCCCTGACTTTAAATACTATTTAATATTTAGATGCAGATGCTGCATACATTTCTATCTCTAGCATAAACCTCTTCTTTAAGATCCAGGTTCACAAAAACCCAGCTGCCTACTTGACATCTCCACTTGAATGTTTCACAGGCATCTCAAATCCAACAGGTCTACACAGAGCTCTTGACTTCCCCTTTCCACACCTGCCTCCTCCAATCTTGCCTGTTTCAGCAAATGGTACCATGCTCCACCAGCGGCTCTATCTCCAAACAAAAAGAGTCATTCCCTGATGCCTCCCTGTTGCTTACTTTTCACATCCAATCCATCACCAAGTCCTGCCTATTCTCCCCCACATTAGGTCTTGAATTTACCCACTGCTTTCTGTCTCCATTACTATCTCATGGGTTTAGCCAATGCCCTCTTTTACCTGGCTATGACGACAGTCTCTAACTCTTGCCCCTTTCAACCCATTCTCTATGCAATATCTGTAATCATCTTTTAAAAGATAAATCATTTTATGTGATGAAAATCTTTACAGAGCCATTGGCTGGTTAAATAAATTATGGTACAACCATATGATGGCATATTATACAACTGCAAAAATGAATGAGGAAAGCAACCATGTACAGAAATGGAAAGATCTCCAAGATATATTATTAAGTGAAAAAATAAATGTATAGAGTTGTATGTATGCTATGTAACTTTTGGCATAAGAAATATATATTTGTATCTGCATTGAAACTCTGAAAGCATTTGTAAGAAATTAATGAAAATGGTTACTTGTGGATGGGCAAGGGAAGTATGTGGTAGATAGGTACAGGGGTGAGAGCAAGACGTCATGGTAAACCTTTTTTATATTGTTTGGAGTTTTGAACCATGTGGATGTATTCTCTATTCCAAAAAAAGAAAAAGAAAGAAATAGCTTCCCATTGCACTTAGAATAAAACTAACACTCCCTGCCATGGTCTACAAGACCTTGCAAGGTCAAGCAAGGTCTCTCACTTTCTTACCGTTCCTATCACTCTCTCACTACTTTCCAGTTCGAATGATCTTCTTTCAGTTAATCACACACACTCTGCATTTTTCTTTTTAAGTACCTTTGTCCTTCCTTCTTCTTTTGCCTTAACTGAGATTTCTCCTGGTCTTCACAAGGCTAATTCTATTTCATCCGTAAATCTCTTAAAACATCACCTCAGAGATGTCTTCCCTGAGGTGACTCAGTAGGTTCACCCAGTCTACCTTTTATTTATCTCAATCATGGCACCTTGGTCTCTTCGTTCATAGCACTTGCCATCTTTTATTATCTAGCTTAAATAAATTATTTATTTTGTTCTTCATCATCTGTATCCTCCACTAGAGACTAAATTTTGTGAGGATGGGAACCATTTATAGTTTTTTCACTGCTGTATAACCGGCCTCTGCCCTCTTTTCTTGGTGCATGCTAGGTGATCACTAAGTGCTGACTTCATGTGTGAATGTAGAAGCATATATGATAAGCATTTACCCACATCATTGTAAATTTTTCAGGAGTATCTTTGTAATAGTTAAGTAACATTCCATCCAGTGGATACACCATAGTTAACATAACCATTTTTATATTATTTGACACTTGGGTGGTTATTAAAACAATATATAAAAGTATGCTGAAGCTCAACATTTTCAGTATTGCCTGTGGTCATATTTAAAAATTTTTGACTTATGTGATAATTTGAAAAGTGCTATCTTTTAAAATGTTAATTTGTATTTCTTTGATTACTGATATAGTTTTACAAGTTTTCCATATAAGTCACTTGGATTTCTCCTTTTATGGGTTGTCCTAAACATCTTTTGAATTATAACCTTCTCCTACCCCAATGCTAATGTCTTAACTCAAGCTCTTACCATTTGTAGCCTAGATTGTTTTGACACCTCCTCCACTGATATTGTGACCTCTAGCCTTGCTGCCTTCCTTTTAGGAGAATGTATCCTTTCTCCTGAAGCCAGGGTATTTTTTTCTAAAATGCATATGTGTTCACAATATTGACTGTTTATAACTCCTGGTCTCATTGCCTAGAAGATAAAGAGTAAGATCTGCCATGTTATGGCACATAACTACAGCTTCAATGGGTCCAGCTAAAAGTCTTGCCCCCATCCAACATCTCATACACACACACACACACACACACACACACACAAGTCATGTTTGTGTCTGCTTATGTTGCTCTCTCTTTCTGGAATACCCTTATATTCCATCTCCCATCCAGCTGGGGAACATCTCATATTTCAATACTAGGTCAAGGGTCACTTCTTCCATGAAAATTGAGTCTGTCAATCTTGGTAAAACTGACCACTACCTTCCTTATGTCCCACTTACACTTCATTCAGACTTCTATCATAGTAACTAAAACACTTGGTTGTGCTGCTTTTTTTCATGTTTGTCTCCTAGTAGATTTCAGGCACTTCAAGAGATAGACCATTGCTTATAAACTTTACCTTCCCTAGTGCCTAGCATATTTCTTAAAATATAGTCTGTATCCGGTGACTGTGTGTTAAAAGTATTTGCCCAGTTATCCAAGTATTAATATTTTCCTTATAGATTTATCTGAGTGATTTATAGATAATAATCCTTTGCTTTGTTTATTATGAATATTTTTATCAGTTTGAAAATTGCTTTTTAAGTTTGATTATGGAATGGTTGAGTAATTTGGTTGTTTTGTAGTTTTTAATCTGTATAAAGTCAAATTTATTAATGTTCTAACTTATTTATTCCATTATTTCTAAGTTTAGAAATTCTTATTTTCATTAGAGATTTGATAAATATTTATTTCTCTTTTCTTCTAGTTTTATTATTTAAATTTTTCAAATTTGTAACTTAATGCATCTGAAATTTACTTCATGGTGTATATTAAGGATTTCATTAATTTTTCCCTAGATAGTTAACTATTTGCCCCAATACTATTTATTAATAACCCTTTTTTTCCCTCTTGATTTGAGATACGTCCTTCATCATATATCAGTTTCATCATATATATAGTAGGATCAGCATGGGTGACATATATGATTCCATTCGTGTGTCTATATTTGTTCCAGTGCTTAGTGATCTAATAATTGTGGGTCTATAACCTGTATTTCAAATGCAGTGAGTTATAAATAAAATTTTTAATATCTGATAGGGCTAATCCTCCCTTATAACTTTTCTTTTTCAAAGTTTTCTGTGCAATTTTCTTCTGTTTTTTCCAATGAAATCTTAGGATTATTTTGTCAAGTTCCCAAAGGAGTACTGTTAGTATTTTGATTGGGATTCAACTAAAATTATAAATAATTTAAAAGAGAATTGATTTATCTTTACCACATTCAGTCTTCTAACTCAGGAACATGGTATTTTCCCCTACTTATTCAATTCTCTTTTATATATTTCTCAGTAAAGTTTTATAGTTTTCTTTTTGTAGGTCTCATATGGCTGTAATTAAGATTACTCCTAGGCATTTTGGACTTCATTCAGAAAACTTCTCTGGTATGACTAAAAATGCTCATGCAGCCCACTGATAAATCTAAACCAGGATATTGGGACTCATATTTTCTAGGCCACATGGTCTGATGGTAATTGAGGCCATATAGTGTGGTGGTTAAATGCGTGGGCTTTGGTGTCTAGACAGATGTGGTTCTGGATCCTGGTTGTCACTTATTACCCATGTGACCTTGGGCAAATTATGCAAACTCTTTACATTCTGTCTTAGCCACTTCATCTATAGAACAGGGATACTAATAGTACCTCTCTTCATAGGAGTTTGGTGAAGAATATGCAGGATAATGAAAGTGAAGACATAACATGATGCTTGACACATAATAAGTGCTCAATAAATGTGGGCTATGATAGCCATGCTGATGATGGTGACAGTAATTGGGAATACACAGCAGAATTGGAAATAAGACTATCCTGAAAATTCAAATTGCCAAAATCACAGGGAAATGAAAAGGAAAAGAGATCCAAAGGAAAATGAATACAAACAGGGAGAAAGTGGGAAAAGAAAAGGTGCATGTGGTGGGGAGTTCTAAAACTCCCTCTTCTGATCTGAAAAATATGGGAGAAGGCTGTATCATTATTGGAAGCAGCTATAAGAATCATGCTAGGGAAAGCACCGGAGGCTGAGGAGAAGATAGGGGAAGCAAATGACATGAATGGATAGTCCCTCTTCACATGGCTACTCCCCTGCCTACTCAGCTGAGCCTTAGACCCAGGATGGGGAGAGAAAATGACCTAAGAACCACTGTGTTGGTGGGATCTCATCTGGTGGTCATAGGAACCTCTGGCACCAGACTTTCTACTTGCAAGAGATGCTTGTTCAGGACGGTGTAGAGCACAGAGTGAAGCTGAGTGATTCTCTGGGAGCAGCCACAAAGGGAGGCTAGCATGGCCTTTGGAAAGAGCTGGAAAAATGTCTGATAAGCCATCCCCTTGAGCTTGGAGGCCATGAATTTGACTCATTATTATTTTATTAATCATAGCATATGTTGTCTGAGAATACCAGTAGCATTTAACTAGAAGCCCAGATCACTTCTTAGTGGATGAGCACAGAATGAGGGAACGGGGAGGATGAAGGGGAAGGAGGGAGGGAAAGAAAAAAGAAGAGAGTGTTGTCTGTATGTTTACGCTTAGACAAATGTGTACTTACTTAATTGGGCCATAGGCATAACAGAGTTTGAATTTTAATCTGGAGGTGTTTTTACATAGCCAATTGCAAGGATGAAACTTGATTATTGTGTGTGACCTTGTTTGGGGACAAATTGGACTAACCTCCTTAATTCAATCTGAAGTACAAAGAGGAAGCTGAAGGGTGAGGAGCCCTGTAAGGAGAATGTGGGAAAGTGCCCAGTTGCCTAATGGTTCCTGTTCTAATGCCTTTATATTCCCCAAAATACCTCCACAACGCAATTCAGCAATATTTTTAGAGAAAAGAACCATTATTAAATAGAAGATATTCGAGATATTCTTGGATATCATGGTATCCTATAACATTTGTGCTGAAAAAGCCCTTTGAGACCAATCAATTGAAGGGCTTCATTTGACAGATAGAGTCACTGAGGCCTAGAGGAGGGAAATGACTCATGTGCGGTTGGGCAGTGAGCTGCTTGGCGGAGCCACAGCTAACACTGAGGTCTCCTGACTCACAGGTGCCCTTTCTTTTCACCATAACATAGGATCTGCCTATTTTTGGAAACCCCCTAGGACATCTGTCTCTTGGCACATACTCATCCTTTGCCCTGAGACGTTCTCGTGCACATAGGACATGTGTTATAAACCCACCAGTGTAATTTTCTTTCTTTTGAGGACTAGGGTGATGGAAACATAGTGCAGACCACATACAGAGCAGGAATAAATAGTTTCCAGAAGCTAAATTGTTTTTTTATCTTTTTTCTTCCCTCTAGAGATATTCCTGAGAATATTTTTTTTTTAATTTTAAACATTTTCATTTCATAGTATCAAAGACTGGCCTATCTGAGCAAGGTCTTTGAGATGGGCTATGCCAACTCTTCTCCCCTCCCAGGCTTCCCATGGGATATTGAACACATCTTC